>CANTUQ010000003.1:5367500-6589984 GCA_947683425.1 Excoecaria cochinchinensis | reverse complement strand
ACTTTTAATTCCTTGCAATTTAATCCTCTTTCCTCTTGTAAATTACCCAATTGCCCTAAATTACACTTGTAACAATTGCCAATATATTCATATTTTCCAATTAAAATTGCCAATTCCAATTAGGCCACTTTTGGGGTGTGACACCGGTACTGTTTGTAAGGAAGAAAGCTAGAACCATGCGAATGTGCATTGATTATAGGGAGCTGAACAAGGTGACAGTGAAGAATCAGTATCCTTTACCAAAAATTCAAGATCTGTTTGATCAGTTAAGAGGGGCAGGTGTATTTTCCAAGATAGATTTAAGGTCTAGGTATTATCAGTTACAGGTAAAAAAGGAGAATATACCTAAGACTGCATTCAGGACTCATTATGGACATTACGAATTCTTAGTAATGCCATTCGGGTTAACTAATAAACTTGCTACATTCATAGATTTGATTAATAGAGTTTTCAGGCCATATCTGGACCAGTTTGTAGTGGTGTTCGTTGATGACATTCTGGTCTATTCAAAGAATAAGAAAGAGCATGAGCAGCATTTGAGAATTGTGCTTCAGACCTTAAGAGAGCATTAAATGTATGCTAAGCTTAGCAAGTGTGAATTCTGGTTAAAGGAAGAGTCTTTCTAGGGCATGTTGTGTCTTCTGAGAGTATAAAGGTAGATTCGTCCAAAATTCAAGCAATTGTGAATTGGAAACCACCCAGGAATGTGCTTGAGATTCGAAGTTTTCTGGGGTTAGCAGGGTATTATAGACGATTTGTACAAGGGTTTTCGGTGATTGCTTCCCCACTGACTAATTGCTCCGTAAACGAGTTAAGTTCGAATGGTCAAATAGATTGTAACACCCCTTACCCATACGTAGGCGTACCCATCCTCCAGGAGTGAGAAGCCGTATGAGCCGGGTGTGTCACCAAGCATAAAAAGATACAAAGCATACATTCATACATAATAACCATACATCATTACGGGGAAATTTAAATTTTCCTAAGCATCAGAATATTCCATCATTACAATAACAAAATTTGTTACAAAAATGTTCTGATCAAAAGTCAGAATAAGATAATTACATAACCCAAAAGTATATAAATGCGGAAGCTTTACAAAATAATGGTATAAAGAGAGTTCCGATACAAAAGAATTAATATGCTATCAAAAATAAAGCCTTAACACTAATTGCTCTGTGTTGGCTTGACTGGCGACGAATCTCCCAAAGAACACCATTCTCCGCACCTGCACAGATAAAACACCGTGCTATGCGATAAACGCTTAGTGGGGAACACACAACAAAAGAGTGGATGGCCATTCACAATGGTCGTCTATGCCATACACATACAATATGACAAATGCGGATAATGATATCTGCTATATAATCATACTTGCATAATAAAGACATGCACTCAGAAGTTCACATCCACATTCACTTACTCTTTAGTTGATTTCTCATAGTTATCATTATACGCATCCGAATACCATATTCTTGTAACATGTCAAAGCGGAACAAAACAAAAAGAACACCTGCTGACTCACAATAGTGGATAACGAGTAAACGCGTAGCGCACCTTACGGGCACGAATCGAGCGCATAGCGTACCTTACGGGTACGAAATAGAAACCATTTTATTTATCATTAATACATTATTTTACTGAGGGGACCTTAAACAAGATCCAAATACTGAGGGGTTCACGAGGAACCAAATGGGGACCTGATCGGGGTCCAGACAGAACTGAGGGCTGCAGCTAAGAGACTCTATTAGGCATCCCTAACTATCCACTAGATTGACTCTCGCAGGTCATGTATAATACAAATCATATTTCAAAGTACAACATACAATTCATCTGAAGAATCATGGTATCACTCATATAAGAGCATATAACAGCATGAAATGTATCGTACAGTAGTATAAGTCCATTCAGAAGAGATACGAAATTCATTTTTTTTTAAAACTTGGCAACCACTCGCACCAGATTGGCTAGTCACGAGTAGTGACTGACCATCACCACTCGTGACTTGGCTGGTCACGAGTCGTGACTGGCAATCATGACTCGTGACTGGCCTCTTGGCTAGTCACGAGTAGTGACTGGCCATCACCACTCGTGACTGGCCTCTTGGCTGGTCAAGAGTAGTGACTGGCCATCACCACTCGTGACTGGCCTCTTGTAAGGTCACGAGTCGTGACAGTCAATCACGACTCGTGACTGGTCTCTCCCCACACAGCCGATCGGGGAAGAATATTAGGGTTACGAGTGCCGAGATCCACTCTCCCGATCGGAACTTCCCATCTTTTGATCGATAGCCGGGCGTGAGGCACTCAAGGCATTTCCGATCGGAAGATGGTAGGCCGATGGAGACTTGGACTGACTGATTTTCTGTAATTTGCAACTATAGGAACTCTGTAGAAATCCCTAGTTCCAAAACTTGCCCAGAGCTTTAAAACACATTTCTTCAAAAATTACTTACCTCAGATCGCTATTTTCCTTGCCACCAGCAATGCACAGACACAACTTTTAACACCCTTAACACAATTAAATCACATTTGAACAAAAGCAAATTCCGATGACAACAACCCAGCAAGTCACAGTAAAACCAAAACACACTAATCGGTTCTTTTGTTTTGAAACTTAAATCAACTAAAACATGTTACATTACTTCCAGCATGCGTCATAACGATCATCAAATTACCACAAATCATTCAACCACAACATAAACACAAAAATGCAGAAATTCCCAAACCTGAAATCCTAGCTTCGATTACTTGGTTCCACTACTTCCAGCTTTCTCTTTGCCTTTCAGGTCGGCTCAAATAACAGCCGACACACCAAGAACACCCAAACAAAAACCCTAAATCAAAACCCAATCAAGAAATGCAAAGAAGAAAATGAACAGTGTGAAGAAAATGATGAAAATGTGGAAAACTTTACCTAGCGGAGGTTGAGGAGCGATCAAATTCCACCACAAATCACTTGAATCAAATACCAGGACACAAATGGGAAGGGAAAAGAGGAAGAAGGAGTAATGAAGAAGAGAAAACGGGGCGAGAGGCAGTAGGAGTGGCTGCCCTTCTTTCTCTTTCTTTTTACACCCTTTTCCAAAAACCCTAACCACGTGCCATCCTAAGATTGGTGGAACTTGACCACTCACACTCAACAAGCATACACTACTCACACACAATGCACTCTCAACTTAAAACACCCTACTAATGTATGTGTAAAGCACACAACCCTAACTCCACTACTCACACCCTACAATGGTACACTCATGTACACCCAAACTTAACCCAACTAATTCACACTCTAATGCTATACATGCATCCACATGCCAACAAAACCCTTAAAACACATATTTTTACCTAAAATGTCCTTTAACACATGCCAAGACACACACAATGGATGCACACACAGATGGCTCATTCTACTAGGGGGCAAATGGGGTGTGGCAACTCTCCCCTACTAACAAGAATTTCGTCCTCGAAATTCTCATCTGAACTGAACAAATGCGGATACTGAGCTCTCATCGACTTTTCTGGTTCCCAAGTCGCTTCCTCGACTCCATGATGGTTCCATAACACTTTAACCAACGGAATCTGCTTACCCCTCAGCTGTCTCACCTCTCGAGCTAGGATGGCTCTTGGTTCTTCATCATAAGAAAAATCTAATTGTACTTGCACATCCTGAACCGAGAGAACATGTGATGGATCTGACCTGTACCGACGAAGCATCGAAACATGGAACACATCGTGCAACTTCGCCAACTCTATCGGTAGAGCCAATCTATAGGCTACCGGACCAACCTTAGCCAAAATCTCATAAGGACCAATGAAGCGAGGACTAAGGTTGCCTTTCTTACCAAACCTAAGCACTTTCCTCCAAAGCGAAACATTAAGGAAAACTTTGTCCCCGACCTCAAACTGCACATCTTTCCTCTTCAAGT
This sequence comes from Excoecaria cochinchinensis, assembly GCA_947683425.1. Classification (NCBI taxonomy): domain Eukaryota; kingdom Viridiplantae; phylum Streptophyta; class Magnoliopsida; order Malpighiales; family Euphorbiaceae; genus Excoecaria; species Excoecaria cochinchinensis. The sequence goes on along the minus strand of CANTUQ010000003.1, from coordinate 6,586,059 downwards.
TGGCAGAAGACTTTTGTCGATCCTTGGCCGCCTTCAAATTTTGCTGCACAACTCTGATCTTTTCCTTTGTATCCCTAACCAACTCTGGCCCAATAACTGAACGCTCCGATAGCTCGGTCCAACAAACCGGAGTCCTACACTGCCGACCATATAAAGCTTCATACGGTGCCATACCGATGCTCGACTGATAGCTATTATTGTAGGCAAACTCCATAAGCGACACATATCTGTCCCCACTACCCGAAAAATCCAAAGCACACGCCCTCAACATATCCTCCAAAATCTGAATGACTCGCTCTGACTGACCATCTGTCTGAGGATGGAATGCCGTACTGAAGTTTAACTTGGTACCCAAAGCTCTCTGCAACTCTTTCCAAATCATCGAAGTGAACCTTGGGTCTCGATCTGATACAATGGATAACGGCACTCCATGCAACCGAACTATCTCATCCACATAGATACTGGCTAACTTGTCCATCGAATAGTCCACTCTCACAGGCAAGAAGTGAGCTGACATCATAAGCCTATCCACAATCACCCATACAGAATCATGCTTCCTCTATGTCAACAGCAAACCAGAAACGAAATCCATAGCAATGTCATCCCATTTCCACTCGGGAATGGATAAAGGCGTAAGCAATCCCGAAGGAACTTCATGCTCGGCCTTTACCTTCTGACATGTCAAGCACTTAGACACAAAATCCACAATATCCCTCTTCATACCGGACCACCAATAAAATTGCTTCATGTCCCGATACATATTTTCACTGCCAGGATGCATAGTAAAAACCGTACTATGTGCCTCACTCATAAGCTGTCTCCTCAACTCTTCATTTTCCGGTACACACAAGGAGTTTCCATAAATCAACACTCCATCCAGAACTGAGAAATCTGACTGCTTGCCCGATCTGACCTCTTGCACAATTCGCTGTAGCCTCTTATCATCCCTCTGAGCATCCATAATCCTTTGTCTCAAGGTAGGCTTCACTCTCAATTGAGAAACCAAAGCTCTATCTGAATCCAACCACCACCTAAACTGTCTCAGGAACAACGCTGAAACCGACTTCTGACTCAAAGCATCAGCGACTACATTGGCCTTACCCAGATGGTAATCCACAATGCAGTCGTAGTCCTTAAAGAACTCAAGCCAACGACGCTGTCTCATGTTCAATTCCTTCTGTGTGAGGAAATACTTTAAGCTCTTATGGTCCGTAAAGATCCTACATTTCTCCCCATACAGATAATGGCGCCAAATCTTCAAAATAAAAACCACAACGCTAACTCTAAATCATGCGTCGGATAATTCCTCTCATGTTGCTTCAACTGTCGAGAAGCATAAGCCACAACCTTACTTTCCTGCATCAATACACACCCAAGACAGACACCCGATGCATCACTATACATGACAAACTCTTTACCCAAGATGGGTTGAGTAAATATAGAAGCCTCAACTAGTAACTGCTTAAGCCGCTCAAAACAAGCCTGACACTTATCCGACCACTCAAACCTGACGCCTTTTCTTAACAACCTTGTCATCGTAGCAGCAATCACTGAAAAACCCTTAACAAACCGACGATAGTAACCCGCCAAACCAAGAAAACTCCTCACTTCCTGAACATTGCTAGGCGCTTTCCAATCAACTATCACCTCAATCTTGGCCGGATCCACCTGAATACCTCTAGCCGAAATAATGTGACCCAGAAATGACACTTCCCGAAGCCAAAAGTCGCACTTGCTAAGCTTAGCAAACAACCGATGCTCTCTCAATACTTGCAAAACCAACCGGAGATGTTCTTCATGCTCACTCTCATTCTTGGAATACACAAAGATGTCATCTATAAACACCACTACAAACCGATCTAAGTATGGCCTAAATACTCTGTTCATCAAATCCATGAATGCCGCTGGAGCATTGGTCAAACCAAACGGCATCACAAGGAACTCATAGTGGCCATATCGAGTCCGAAATGCAATCTTAACCACATCCTCATCCTTAACCCAAAGCTGGTAATACCCTGACCGAAGATCAATCTTTGAGAAAACACCTGCACCTCTAAGCTGATCAAACAAATCCTCAATCATAGGCAAAGGATACTTATTCGTCACTGTGACCTTATTTATTTGCCTATAGTCGATGCACATCCGCAAGGACCCATCCTTCTTCTTAACAAACAAAACAGGAGCTCCCCATGGAGATATGCTGGGTCTAATAAACCCCTTATCCAATAGCTCTTGTAGCTGAGTTTTGAATTATCTCAACTCTACAGGAGCCATCCGATAAGGTGCTTTCGATATGGGAGCGGTACCCGGCATAATCTCTATGGACAACTTAACTTCTCTCTCAAGAGGCAAACCTTGCAATTTACTCGGAAACACATCACTAAACTCCCGCACAACCGGGATGTCCTCAATCTGAACTTGATCCCTCTTGGAATCCAACACAACCGCTAAGAAGGCCTCACAACCCTTCCTAATGAACCTCTTAGCTTGCATCACTGAAATCACATTATTCAAAGAACTAGCACCCAATCCTTTCACAAGCACAGGAGACTAACCTCTATCCCGAAGCACCACTGTCTTCATATGGCAATCAACTACAGCCCGATGCTTACCCAACTAGTCCATACCAGAAATCAGATCAAACTCTCTGAAAGGCAACTCAATCAAATCCGCTGGAAACACAACTCCCTCAACTAACAAAGGACAATTCTTATAGACTCTACTCACACTGATACTATGCCCTAATGGACTGGTCACATATATCTCATAATCTAACTGATCAACCACATGCAACTTATCAACAATCTTATCTGTGCACAAGTATGATTGTGTGGAACCAGGGTCAATTAGAGCATACAATTCAGTATCATGGAGTAGGAACTTACCAGCAATAACATCAGGTGCATCCTACTCCTCTCTAGCTCTCACAGCATAGGCTCTAGCTACGACTGCTAACTGACGCTCAACAGACTCTGATGCAGCTCCCTCTCTAGGTTGAGCACCTCGACCCCTACCTCGGCCTCTACCACGGGCAGCCTGTGTAGCATTCGAACCCACTCTGCTAGCCTCTCTCTATGAACCCGAATCCTCATACAACGTCGGACAACTGGCCAGAAGATGTTCAGTGCTCCCACACCAGAAACACCCACCAGTGAGCCACCTACACTCACCCCGGTGAGTCTTACAGCAATGAGGACATACTGATGTAGCCTCAGGTCTACCACCTCTACTAGAACCTGACACAGCTGCAGAACCCTGTCTCCCGCCTCTAGTGGCTGGACCAGATGATGACTCATCCTGCGGGTTCCTTGATCTCTTACCCGAGGATGAAGAAGAAGATCCTCCGCGAGAAGGGTTCCTCCTCTGAGCCCTCTCTCTCAGCACAGATTCTGATCTCTCTGCCCTCATAGTAGCATCTACTATCTAATAGTAATTCACCCCCGGTGTGCTCATCAGGGAAATTAGCATAACCCTCAAAGACTCTTTCAACACTGCCTCAAAATGATGGCACCTGCACTCATCAGTGATAATACCTACTGGAGCATACCTAGACAACTGGTTGAACTCTTTCTCAAACTCCGAAACCGACAAAGCCCTCTGTTTCAAGCTCAGGAACTGTGCCCATCTAGCATCCTTATAAGTCTGAGTTATGTACTTCTTCATGAAGTGTCCCTCAAACAAATCCCAAGTAATCGGATCGGGTAGATGAGGATGCCTACAAACCAATTCCCACCATTCATAAGCAGACCCTTGTAGTAAAGCCACTGCGCACTATGCCTGCTGGTCAGGAGGACATCGGACTTCTCTCAAAGCACACTTCACTTTATCTACCCATTTCTCAGCCAACTCTGACTCATCCAACCCTGTGCCATAGAAGTCTTCAACACCAGCCCTCCTCAAGTTCTCTATAAGGGCTCTAGGAGCAGTCACTCTCTCCAAGACCCTAGCCATGTCCTGTGATAGCCTGAACATAGCTTCAAAAAGCATGGCAGCGGCCTCAGGCTAGATCCTAGCATGTTGAGCCGACACAGAAATCGAAGGATCCACAACTTGAGGTTTCACACTCTCGGCAGACTCCTCAAGTGATCCACGAATAGAGTTAGAAGCCATCTAAAACAACGAGAAGACAATCGCGTCAGCCAACACGGATCTAGACATATACACATCTATGCACCTCAACACAACAACAACACCCAGAAACGCCTAAACCTTGGCTCTGATACCAAAAACTGTAACACCCCCTACCCATATGTAGGCGTACCCATCCTCCAGGGTTACGAGTGCCGAGATCCACTCTCCCAATCAGAACTTCCCATCTTTTGATCGATAGCCGAGAGTGAGGCACTCAAGGCATTTCCGATCGGAAGATGGTAGGCCGATCGAGACTTGGACTGACTGATTTTCTGTAATTTGCAACTACAGGAACTCTGCAGAAATCCCTAGTTCCTAAACTTGCCAAGAGCTTTAAAACACATTTCTTCAAAAATTACTTACCTCATATAGCTATTTTCCTCGCCACCAGCAATGCACAGACACAACTTTTAACACCCTTAACACAATTAAATCACATTTGAACAAAAGCAAATTCCAATAACACCAACCCAGCAAGTCACAGTAAAACCAAAACACACTAATCGGTTCTTTTGTTTTGAAACATAAATCAACTAAAACACATTACATTACTTCCAGCATGCGTCACAACGATCATCAAATTACCACAAAATCATTCAACCACAACATAAACACAAAAATGCAGAAATTCCCAAACCTGAAATCCTATCTTCGATTACTTGGTTCCACTACTTCCAGCTTTCTCTTTGCCTTTCAGGTCACGGGGATGCTCAACTAACAGCCGACACACCAAGAACATCCAAACGAAAACCCTAAATCAAAACCCAATCAAGAAATGCAAAGAAGAAAATGAATAGTGCGAAGAAAATGATGAAAATGTGGAAAACTTTACCTAGCGGAGGTTGAGGAGCGATCAAATTCCACCACAAATCACTTGAATCAAATACCAGGACACAAATGGGAAGGGAAAAGAGGAAGAAGGAGTAATGAAGAAAAGAAAACGGGGCGAGAGGCAGTAGGAGTGGCTGCCCTTCTTTCCCTTTCTTTTTACATCCTTTTCCAATAATTGTAGCCACGTGTCATCCTAAGATTGGTGGAACTTGACCACTCACACTCAACAAGCATACACTACTCACACACAATGCACTCTCAACTTAAAACACCCTACTAATGTATGAGTAAAGCACACAACCCTAACTCCACTACTCACACCCTACAATGGTACACTCATGCACACCCAAACTTAACCCAACTAATTCACACTCTAATGCTATAAATGCATCCACATGCCAACAAAATCCTTAAAACACTTATTTTTACCTAAAATGTCCTTTAACACATGCCAAGACACACACAATGGATGCACACACAGATGGCTCATTCTACTAGGGGGCAAACGGGGTGTGACATAGATGTCAGTCAAGTTTTGAGCAGTTGAAGAGAATGTTGGTAGAGTCACCAATCTTAACTCAACCTATTTCTGGTAAAGAGTATGTGTTGTACAGTGATGCTTCTTGAATAGGATTTGGTTGCATATTGATGCAAGATGGAAGGGTTGTGGCTTATGCTTTAAGGCAATTGAAGTCACATGAACAGAATTACCCGACTCATGATTTGGAGTTAGCTGCAGTGGTATTTGCATTAAAAATTTGGCGACACTACTTGTATTGTGACACCCTATACCCTCAAATGATACGGATATCGAATGTCACCACTGCACTCCTCAAACTCAATGAATTTTTTTTCCAACAATACAATCATGCATAACAATAACAAACAATTACATTAACACAACGTTATTATACTTAACCTATTTAACCTCGAGTTCATCCATTGCAGTCGTATACACGCCATGCCTATGTCAATATCCTTGCTATCCCGTAAGTTCTTTCATTTATTGTGACTTTATTATGAAATTCACAGTATTCAGTTAAGTTTACCTGACACATTATTATTTATCTTAATCACATTTTCTTTCTTCAATTTAATATTATGGATTTTAAATGCAAATCTTAATTATTTTTAATCAGTTATAATAATCCTTTACTGGTCCAAAGACATTCTTATTCTTCTATTAATGCTAATATTACTCATCTATTTTCTTATATTAATCCTATTGCCATTTCCATGATATTAGCATTAACAATAATATTTCTATTAATATTTACATAATTATCATTATTTTCTCTAATGCCAATTAAATCATTCATTTAAGGACATATACATTTATAGCACAAATAAAATTACATATATGCAATTAGGTCCCTTAACTATGGTATAATTATATTAGGCACTCATACTATAGCATATTTACATCTAGGTCCTTTAACTATACCATATTTACACTTAGGTCCTTTAACTATTGTAATATTATGATTTTGCCCCTAACTTTCTCGTATTTACAATTATGCCACCAAATTAACTGATCAATTTATTTAATTCATTATATAATAAGCTAATTACCATTAAATCACATACTTCATGTCATTTACACATTTAGTACACATAAAAGACCATAATTACCATTTTGTCCGTAAACATGGCAAAGATTAAAACTTAATCCTTAAACTTTATCAAAATTATGAAAATGCCATTAGTTCCTTTTATTTCATCATTTTATCAATATCTAACATGCAAATTACAATTATGCCCTCAATTTACCAATTCCACACCAAATGACATTTTAGTCCCTAAAATGTGATTAATTTCCATGTTTAGCCATTTAATTACATTTTTACCCTTATTAACATTTATTAACATATATAAAGACAAAATTACCATTTTACCCTCAAAGCTTTTCATTAATTATGATTATACCCTTTTCCACACAAATATCATTTCCATCATTTATTAACCATTTAAAAGCTCATATTTACGATTTTACCCTTAATCTTATCTTTATTCTTGATATTTATCCTTATCACTTTAACTATTACCATATCTTATCTTTATCACATAATTACCATATCTTATCTTTATTACATAATCGCATGCATAACTTATCTTTATCATATAATCATTTCTTTTTATTGTCAAATTTACCATTCTGTCCTCAAAATTTTTTCTTTATTCGAATTAAATTCCTTTTTCACACAAATATCATTTTAATTACAGATTAACCTCAAATATAATTTTATTCACAGATCAACCATATCAAGCTCATTTTTTCCATTTGCCCCTGCGTAAAACAGGCAGACATCTATGTCAGGATAAACGAGACATGAACCCAATAAGTTCAATACAGAATAGAGGGACCCTGTAGGACCACCCCTATAGGATCAATACCGAATAGAGGGACCCCATAGGACCACCCCTGTGATACAGACAACAGAAATACAGATTAATACTGTATTAATATAGAATAATGTGCATAATAGGTCCATTATTGGCCTATAATAAGTGAGACGTCATGCTCACACCTGCGGCCTTATGTCACTATGGCTAGCCATTATATCCTGAACTAGATTTAACTACCAGATTACTACATAGGGCATTAAAATTCCACTTTTCACTTTTTTAAGTTACCAGTTATACTTTTCATGGAATTTTATCATTTTATTCCATTTTTTCATAGAATTCAATCATCATACATGTGATTATCATCATCATACCATCACAATGCCATAATTCTCAGGTTATCATCATGTTACACATGTAAAACCACATAGTAATGCCATCACATAAAAATCAAGCATTTTCATGTGTTAACCATTCGGCCTCATGTATACATCGTGTATTATGAAACTTTTTCATGCTCTATCACATACCATCATCTAAATCACATGCCAAACATCTTGTATACATCATAAACATGGCATAAGCATCAAAACACATCAAAATCATATCATATACCATTTGGCCTAAGTAGGGATCCACCATGCCAACTTTGTTTTCTCATTTTAAACATTCATGTCATCATTTTTAACATCCCTAAGCATGAATATCAAGTTATTTTCAATTGAACATGCATATTTATCACACTTTATGTTTAAACATAACCTAAAATCATACTTTTAACATGGAAAAAGGAGGATATTGTATCCACTAACCTTATATTCATGTTCTCCATACTTTAATATTCCTTGACTATCCATAGTTCCTTTAGAAACTTTCATCTCCTTTACTTTCCTTAAGTGGTTGAATACAATCATCAAAGAAATCATCATAAATTTGCTTCCTTTTCACAATATAACTTCATAAATATGATCTACACATCCTAAAGTACCTATTGGAACCCTTAAATAAAATTATAGAGCCCTAAATCACTTACCTCATTTTTGAGACATAATCTTTATCGCTTTCTTTTTCCCACTTCTAACCCACCAAATGAACTTTTGAGACTACCAATAGACTACAGAGGAGCTGAAATATATTTGGGAGACTTGAATTTAGGGGGTGATGGAGAGAAATTGAAAGAAAAATGGAGTAAAAATAAGAAGTATAAATTCGGCCAAGGGAGGGAGGAGGAAGGGCAGCTGCAAATGGAATTCTCTAGGGTTTTCCAGCAAATGAGATGTATTTTTATGGGTGAAATTGAACCGAACTATGTCCAACTGGAGTGGTCGAACCGGTTTGGTCAAATTTTTGATTTTCGGGTCATTTTTCACCATTTAAGGGTAACTCAGTGTTACTGAAGTCATTTTCTCTCCTAATCAATTTAATTGTTCTTAAAATATCAAATATATCCTCCACACAAATTTTAGTTCAATCTAAGTCCATTTTGGGCCCGGTTCACCTAAATCGGTCCGGTTCTAAAATATAATTCTAATACTGTCAAAAATTTTTAAAAATTATTCTGTGCTTGTAAACTTTCCACAGTAGATATTTTAATCCACTCTAAATATTTCTAAAAATTCGGTCAAAGTTCAGTCAACATTCGGTTCAATCGAATCGAACCGGAGGTAAACTTCAGACTCAGCTTCGGCGGCCTGTTTGACATCATTTTCGTACCAAATTTCACCACTAGACTCTTGATAGTCTGCAGATCATTTCAACGAAATAATATTTTTTTAGCACACAGCTTAAAATATTAGCTATACAGCTTCCCAATAGGTTACCCATCCTAGAACTGCTATGCCTCAAGCACGTTTAGCCTTTAAACTCTACTGAATAAAGAATACCACATACAACATCAGATACCAAGAAGATACATACAGACTCTACATAAAACACTTATCACAACTAACCCGGTATTCAGGCCATGCATGTATGGTGAGAAGTGTAAGATCTTCATGGATCACAAAAATCTCAAATATTTGCTAACTCAGAAGGAATTAAATTTTAGACAGTGTAGGTGGCTCGAATTGTTCAAAGACTATGATTGTATAATGGATTATCATCCCGGTAAAGCTAATGTAGTGGTTAGTGCATTGAGCAGGAAGTCAGTTTTGACCTTGTTGTTACAACAAGTGAAGTGGAGGTTTACTTCAGATGGAGCTTTGTTAGCTCATTTGAGAGCTAGGCCCGTGTTGAGAGATGAATTGATATTGGCATAAAAATATGATCTTAAATTGCAGTAAACTCTGTAGTCAGTAAGAAAGGGGGACAAGACTGAGTACTCAGTGAATGAAGAGGGTGTACTATTTTATAAGAATCAGTTATGTGCTGCCAGTGATAAAGGGTTAAGAAGAAGACTTCGGCAAGAAGCGCACAATACGGTCTTTACTATGCACTCAGGTGGGAATAAGATGTATCAAGACCTAAAGCAATTTTATTGGTGGCCTGGTATGAAAAAGGATGTTGTAGAATATATTTCGAAGTGTCTGACTTGTCAGCAGGTGAAAGCGGAACATCAAGTTCCACATAGTTTGTTAAATCCTCTTTCCATACCACAGTGGAAATGGGATAACATTACCATGGACTTTGTTTCTGGATTGCCTTTGACATCAAAGCAGCATGATTAAGTATGTGTGATTGTTGATCGGTTTTTAAAAATAACTTACTTTATATCGGTTCGAATGGATTATTCCATGGATCCATTAACTGAGTTGTATATGAGGGAGATTGTTAGGTTGCATGGTATTCCCTTGTCTATTGTATCAGATAGGGACCCGAGATTTACTTCCAAGTTCTGAAAGAGTTTACAAGAAGTAATGGGTACAAAGTTAAATTTCAGTGCAGTATTCCACCCTCAAACTGATAGACAGTCAGAAAGGGTTATTCAGGTGTTATAGGATTTGCTTAGATCTTGTGGTCTTGATTTCTCTAAGGGTTGGGATAAGTATATTACACTGATGGAATTTGCTTATAACAATAATTATCAAGCGAGTGTTGGCATGGCACCATTTGAAGTGTTATATGGTAGAAAGTGTCAGATGCCGATATGTTGGAAAGAATTGGGTGAGGACAAGATTATTTGTCCAGATTTAGTGAGGGATACTAAGAGAAAACAAAGTTAATTCAGTAACATTTGAAAGCTGCTAGTGATAGACAGAAATTGTATACGGATCTGAAGAGGAGGGACATTGAATTTGAAGTGGGTGAGAAAGTGTTTCTCAAAGTGTCTCCTTGGAGGAAGGTGTTGCATTTTGGTAAGAAAGGGAAGTTGAGTCCAAGGTTTATTGGGCCTTATGAGGTTATGGAAAGAGTGGAATCAGTTGCTTACTGGTTAGCTTTGCCTCCATCCTTGTCCAAGCTCCATGATGTCTTTCATGTGTCAACACTTCGAAGATATTGTTCGGATGAATCCCACATTATACCAGTACAAGACGTGCAAGTTTAAGCAAACTTTTCTTTTGACAAGAAGCCAAAAGCAATCTTACTTAGATAAGTGAGATAGCTCCGCAGCAAACAGATCCTATTGGTGGAAGTGTTGTGGCAACATCACGGAGTAGAACCAGAAGCTTCCATGAGGGAACAATATCCCCACCTATTTGATTCGAGTATGAATTTTGTGGACAAAATTCTTTTTCGGAGGGGAGAGTTGTAATGGCCCAAATTATATCGTAGTAGCTAATTGGTTCAATAAAGATAATTGGGATAAGAATTCATTGAATATGTTAATCAAGGACTTCAGTGTAAGTTAATTGAGGACCCAATTGAACAAATAAAATAAGTTTAAGTGGCTTGATTATAAAAGTGCATGATTAGTGTTAGTGGAGATTAATTAGTGTATAATGGTGATTAATTAAATAAATTTTTGGGTTAATGATGATTAAGGGATTTGGACTGGAGTACACGTGTGTCTTGGTGGAGCTGCCAACTCACCCTTAGCCATGCAATAAAAAGGGCTAAATGTGAAAGAAATTTACATCATTTGCATGTGTAGTTCTCGGCTGCTCTTCTTCAAACTCTCTCTAGTTACTCTTCTTCATCGTTAGATACTTATTCCTTCCAAAATCTTATTAGTAAGTTGGATAGTTGATTGATTGAGCTGAATTTGTTATTGATCAAGGTAATTAATTGAGTTGAGTAGCTTTTTATCTTTTTCTTCTATTTCTTTGGTCTTGAGTTGATGTGGATATTAACCTTGGTTTCCAATTCTGTAAATTGGACTAGAATTTATAGTTGAGGAAACTAAGAGAAGCAAGGGAAAGGAAAAAGTTGTGGAATAAGGTGCTAAGTGATTCTCTAAGGAGCTTAGGAGAAAAGGTTTGGGAAAACACCTTTTGTGTAACAATTTTGATATATATCATGAATTATGGAATTTGTATGATTGTAATGTGTGTTTGTGAAGAACATTAAATTTGAAATTATATGTCTAAATTATTGAGTCAAGATGATGTGTGTTGAGCTAGTTGGTGAATTTAGGTATGTTGTTCTATTTTGAATGAATTATAAATTGTTATGTATATGGTATAAATTGTTGATTGGAATGTAAAATGACACATTGGAAAGTAGACAAGCATGTTGGATGGTGAATTAGAAATCTATCTTAGAATCTCACTTAAATTATTAAAAATTAACTAGTTATGTAAATTATGGTAAAACATAATTTGTTGGGTATATAATATTATGAACTAGTGTGGATTATCTTGATGTTATAATTTTAAATTAATGGAAAAATGTGTTATAATATCCTTAATAGGTAAATAATTGAACGCCTAAAGAACTTGCTAGTAAGTAATAGGAGTTATATGTAAAGAGGGGTTAAGAGCAAAAGTGAGGAAGTGAGTTTTGGATCTTGAAATTGGGAATTTTGATTCTGTCACGAGTGCGACAAGTGTCACAAGCGTGACAGAAGGCTCTTTAACATTGGTATTGTCTTTTTTCATGGGCGTGCATATGTGTGAGAGCGCGACAGAGGCGTGGAGGAGGTTCTATCACGAGCGCGACTTGGGTGGTGAGCGCGATAGAAGCTATTATCCAATTCTGTCGCGAGCGTGACACTTATGAGTGTTTTAAATAAATTCTCAATTGCCTTAGATTGATCAATTTATGAGTTTATATGTAAAGTGATCATGTGTATGATAATAATTTTTCTGTTATGCATATGAATACCGTTATATATATTTATTAAAGTGAATGAATTTTGTAGTGAATGTTAATACTATTGATGCTTATGAGAAGTGATAATATGAATAAACCGAATTAATAATATAGCCTGTGGGTCAAGTAGTGGATAGATAAGCATGCCTATAGTGTCTAAGTGTTGTAGCCAAATGCGTCCGATTCCTCTGGAATCATCAATGCGATTTGAATCCTTATTGCATTCCCCTAATGCGAATTTATTGATATTATTGATCTTTTCGATGCCATCGGCTGCTAATGCGAATGTGTGATATCTACGGATACTAATGTGTTTATTGTACCTTTGAGTACTGATACGATACCAGTTATTCGCGTCTTTGAGTTACAGGAAGGCTCAAAATAATTATGTTAATTAATTGAATGACGTGAAATTATGAGACATAACCTTGAGTATGACTATAAAGGGCAGGCGAAAACGATGCGATATTGTAGCCAAAATGTGACTGTCATGTTATGATATGTATATTAAATAGTTATATTTTTATATGCGTATGTTGAGTTTGGAATATGGAATTTTTAAGACTTGTTATCGTTGCAATGAATTATCTATACATATATGAGCATTCACTGTGGTATTGTATTATTTTACCCACTAAGAGTTATCACTTAGCACGGGTTTTCTAATCCATGTAGGTTCGGAGGCAAAGTGATTTCGATTGACGGATCTGCATTTCCAACGGTCAACACTAGGAGTGCCGATAGTGTAGGTTTTGGGATTTTGGGCAAGAGTTATGTATATGTTTTATTTAATCATTTGAAGCATGAAATATGTAATGATGGAATGACTAAGTTTTGTAATATTAAGCTTATGATGTATGTGTATATGTAAGTTTATAAGTTCAAGCATGTGATAGTATGAGTTATCCACTACATGTGAATGTTTGTGAAATGAATTTTTTTTAGCGCCGGTTTTGGAATGTGAGCTTGTTAGAGTTGTATGTGCTTGTGATTGCTGTGTGATGACCGTTCTCGACTGCTTTAGCTGAGCTAATTGTGCGATCGGGATTGAGCATTATAGCCATGTGAGATACTTTGACTTGAATTCTATTTTAGTGCACTTTAGTATGTCACGGTAACAACCAGAATGGTTACTATCGTGAGATACCTTATGTTTGCTAGGAAGATTTCAGTATGTCACATTGACAACCATAATGGTTACCATCAAAAGGTACTTGTAGTTTGCATTTTGTTTTGTCTGTTATTAGTATGTCACGGTGACAAGCTTTTGGTTGCCACCTTGAGGTACCCCTGTTTTGCATAAAGAATTGGTAATCATTCATAGGTCTTATGCACATGTATGAAAAATGTTTCGACCTGGTCTAACATCATTTAATAAGGACTTTTATCTATCAAATGCTATGATTAAACATGATGAATGAATGTGATAAGCGAATGTGAATTTGTTCATTAAATTATAAGTATGCATAAATAGAAAGGTATGCTACTTTACTCATGTGTATTATTATGATTACTATAATGGATAATCAATTGAGCAAATAACCAGACTTAATAATTTAAAGCATGCGAGTCAAGTAGTGAATAGATAGGCATGCCTATAGGGTCTAAGTGCTGCAGCCTAAAGTGTCTGATTCGTCAAGAATCATCAATGCAAATTGAATCCATATTGTATTCCCAATGCGAATTTTACTTATATTTTATTGATTATTTGGTACATAAGGGTGCTAATGCGAATGTGTGATATCTACGGATACCAATACGATTACTGTACCTCAAGGTACTGATGCGATACCCGTTATCCGCATCTTTGAGTTGCAGGCAAGGTTATAACTTTTACTGTTGATAATTGAATAATGAGAATCTTATGACATACATATATATATATGAATGTAAATGAGATGTGTATGCGAGGATTATACGGTAGTGTAAAACCAGAATGTGATTATCCTACAATGTTACGTACACGGAATATATGTATCTTTTATTATTATAACATGCTATTTATATAAATATGTATGCATTTTGCTATTGTATATTGTATTTTGTTTCCCCACTAAGGGTTATCGCTTAGCACGGGTTATCTAATTCGTGTAGGTTTTGAAGTGAAGCCATCTTGAATGACGGCCCCGCATTGCAAACAGTCAACACACTGGGATTGCTGATAGTCTAGGTTTTTGTGGTTCTATATTATGTGATATGATTTTGTGTATAATTATTTTAGTAAAACATAAGTTGTAATAACGACTAAGTTTGTAACCTTAACCATACAGGAGGTATATGTAAATAAATGTATGTGTAGGCATGTGCTAATATGAAATACCTGCTGCATGTGAATGTATGTGAAAAAGAAAATAATTATACAAGATTTTGCATGTGTTTAGGAATTGAAGTGTGTGTGAGATTGTTGTGTGACAACTGTTCTCGACTGCTTTAGCTGAGCTAACCAAGTAGTTGGGAGTGGGCATTACATTATTGATGGCTCCTACTAAGTTGAAAGAATTAAAGACTCAGTTGTAAGAGTTACTAGATATGGGTTTTATACAATAGAGTGCATCACCCTGGATAGCTTCAGTTATATTTGTTAAAAAGAAGGACGGTACAATGAGAATGTGCATTGATTACCTATAGCTTAATAAGGTAACGGTAAAGAACATATATCTTTTACCTAGGATGAAAGATTTGTTTGACCAGTTGAAAGGAGCTACTGTGTTTTCAAAGATCAACTTGCGATAAGGATATTATCAGCTACAAGTTAAGAAAGAGGATATTTCGAAGACAACATTCAGGACTCGATATGGTCATTATGAATTCTTAGTAATGCCATTCGAGTTGACCGATACGCCTATAGCATTCATGGATTTCATGAATCGAGTGTTCAGGACATATTTAGATCAGTTTATTGTGGTGTTTATTGATGACATACTTTTATATTCGAAGAATGAGAAAGAACATGAACAACGTTTGAGAATTTTGCTTTAGACCCTGAGAGAACAACAGTAGTATGATAAGCTTAGTAAACGTGAGTTCTGGCTTAAAGAAGTAACTTTCTTAGGTCATACTGTCTCTTTTAAAGGCATTTAAATTGATCCAGCTAAGATAAAGGAAGTTGTGAATTGGAAACCGCACAAAAATGTGCCTGAGATTAGAAGTATCTTGGTTTAGCGGGTTATTATTGGAGTTTTTTAAAAGGGATTTTCAATTCTTGCCTCTCCACTCACTAAGTTATTTCATAAAGGGGTTAAGTTCATATGGTCAGATAAGTGTCAAGCTAGTTTTTAATAGTTGAAACAGATGCTAGTTGAAGCTTGTAAACTCTTCCAGAACTTAGAAAAAAATCTTGGGTCTCTGTCGGACACAATAGACAAAGGAATACAATGCAATCTAACAATTTCCTTCACATATAATTCAGCTAACTGATCCATGGAGTAATCCATTCGAACCGGTATAAAGTGAGATGACTTTAAAAACTGATCTATAATCACCCAGACAGAGTCATGTTGCTTTAAAGTCAATGGCAATCCAGAAATAAAGTCCATGTTAATATTATCCCATTTCCACTGTGGAATGGAAAGAAGATTTAACAAACCATGTGGAACCTGATGTTTCGCCTTCACTTGTTGACAGGTTAAACACTTAGAAACATATTCTACTACATCCTTTTTCATAGCAGACCATCAATAAAATTGTTTTAAGTGTAACACCCCCTAACCGCATGTAGAGGTTTACTACAATGGTCGTGGAGTGTCACAATAACAAACACATGCACACGAATTATCATTCACATGAAACTCAGGATTGATAAATTTCTTTCAAAAACTACATTCAAATACATAACATTCATAGTCTTGCATCAGTTTTCACTTTACAAAATACAACTTCTTTGTTATAAACACTTTAGTTCTTATACACATGCCAACTATATTTACACATCTTATACTACAACAAAATAACCTACATTACAGCATTCCCTAATGAGTTGACCGTTAGTGATGCAGGACTATCTTCCAAAACTCTATCTTCAGATACCTACATGGATAAAACATCCATGCGAAGCAATAATGCTTAGTGGGGAACACTAAAACACCCAAAATTCCAAACTCAAACATGCATCACCTCAACTTTACCTTACCTTCAAATCCACCTTACGAACACCGCAAATCACATAAACCACAACTTAAATTCACATTTAACACCATCAAAAGCATGCATCATGAAAATCAAGCCCCTTAAGGACACAAACCCAGAAATTTACGGCAAACATTCATCAAACTTCAAAATTTGCTCAAAACTTCAACACTCATGCATCATAACTCAAATCAATTAATTACCCATAACATTAACACTAAAATATAACTCATCAAACATCAATTTTCCATAAATCACATACAAAAACATAAATTACCATATGACATAAAACATTCAAATTTCAAACAAAAATCCCAAACTTGTAACTCCTTAGCTCCAAATCTACTTGGTACCACTTCCACACGCCTTCTCCTTCCCCTTGGGATTACGAGGAGGCTCAACTAGAAAGGATACCCGCAAATCACACAAAACACCAACCCTAGATTAAAACCCAAACTAGAAATGAAGAAGAAAAGAAGATGAAGAAGAAGAAATACTACAAAACATACCAAATGAGGTCAAGAGATGATTAATTTCCACCACTCTTCCTTGGATCCAAGCTAGGGCACTCTTTAAGAAGAGAAAAGGAAGAAAAAGTGTAGAGAGAAGGGAAAAACGGGGAATGAAGATCAATTTCTGATTTTTCCCCATTTCTCTTTCTTCCTCTTTTACTTTTCCTAACCCTAGACACATGTCATTTCCTCATTAGTGGAGATTAACCACTCATACCCAACAAGCAAGCACTACACACACACAAGGCTATCCTCACTAATGCACACCCTACCAACATGTGAGGATGCACACACTAATGCCACCCACATACTCACATCCTAAAACTCTACATGCATTCACACCATAATAAAACCCATAAAACATGAATTTTACCCAAAATACCCTTATCACATACCAAAACACACCCATTACACACATGCACAAATGGCTCCAACTTATAGGGGGCAAACGGGGTGTTACATTCATGTTCAAACTCTTCAAGAATTGACATACAAAGCCTTATAATTCTTATGTCTCAAATCATTTACACATATCTATGAACAAATACATTTGCATGTAACAAAACACACATATGATAGATAATTACATAACTTGGAAATGGAGCTCAACCAGCTAGCTTTAAAATCCAATCTTTTCCTTTCCTTTACTCTTTCTCCTTTCTTCAGATTCTTACAAAAACCAACCAAAACAACAGCTCAATTAACCCATGCAAATCAAACTTTTAAACCCAAGAACAAACCATATAATCCCAAACCAAACCCGTGAAGAAGAAGAGGAAGAAGAATCAAGCCATAAAACAACAGCCACTTACCTCTTGGACAACTCTTGATCTCAAAACCCTAGCTTAACTCTTGAAGAACACCCACATGCAAAGCTTGAGAGCATAAATGGAGAAGTAGACGAAGAGAGAGAGAGAACGTGAGAGTGTGCAACAAAGGGAAACAACAGATGGCTTCCACGGGAAGCCACAATCCCTGCTCTCGCTCTCCCTACTTCCTTTTAATTCCACATTAATGCACTCACCCACTTATCCACTTGTCATCATTCTATTGGACCTCATTTTCCCTTTTTGACTTTCATTCTCTTTGTCCTCTAGTCACTTACATAAATACCATTATATCCTCAAAAGACTCTTATAATTCCTTAATAAATCCCAATTCATTTACCAATTACCAAATTACCCCTTTATATATCCATTTAAACATGCAATTTTTACTAGGCCAATTTTGGGATGTTACTACTCTCTTGTCCTTAAGAAATTTTGTCCTCGAAATTTCCTGCTAACCAGTTACATCCCAAAAACCAAAACCAAACTCATATGAAACTTATCAAATTAACACTTACCAGAAGGACCTATGGGCTTTAGAGTATCCTCTCTAATCATCGCGTAGACTCTAGATGGAAATATGTTCCTTTAGCCGGGATCTGATGCATGGTTTCCGATGGCGCCTGAGAAGCACTACTTTTATCCCGATTGCTTCTGGTTGCATTCATTTTTTCAGTACCAACTTTACTCTCTTGTTGGCTCTTATTCTCCCTCCGGTCGGGACAATTAGCAAACCTATGTTCCATGCTTCTGTTGGGTTTTTTCGGAATAATTCAACATTAACGCATCGGAATAAAATAGAAACCCAAAATTGGATCCATGTATTTTCGATTAATTCAAAAGGAAGGATTAAGATTTACCAACCTTTCTCCTACGTAGGGAGTCAAAATAAACTCCTTTAATTCTGACTGTAGACACTGCTCTAACATGAACGTCCTCTACTGGTATCCACACGCACGAACCAATGAACATAATTCGCATGGGTGCTAGCTCCCTTATGGTGCGACTGGATTTTTAAGTTTTCTTTCTCAAAGAAAGGCGGCTGCTAGGTTTTTCTCTCTAAGAAAAATATATCCACTCTCAATCCTTTTTCTCCTAGGAAAAGGAAAACCATGATTAGTTATTTCTCTTGGGAAATTCTGCCACTCTTTATCCTATTATATCTTGGAAATAACGTGATTAGGTTAAACCACTTATTTTCCTTATCTAACATATATCTGTATATATGTCAAACTCTAAAGAGATAAATAAGGATATTATCTCTAGTTAAAAATTAAGAAATATTATATATATATATATATATATATATTTATTTATCTATTTCTTATTCTAAATAATAAGAAATATTATATAATACATATAATTATCTCATATTCAAAATATGGGATTTATTTATATGTATATATATATACACATAAATATGTAATTTCGAAATTAAATATAAATACCTATATTTATATTATTCCGAAATACCCTAATAAAATCCATTTTGTTCATTTTTTGTCTTGGTATGTGACCCAATAGGTTTATATTAAGTTGGCAGTGGGCCTAATCTCATAATAAGCCCATAAGTCTTAATTAGTCTCTAGCAAGACATTATGACTACCCAAATAATATAAATATCGTTAATCCGATTTTAATCCGACAACAGAATATGTTATTATCCTTTTGTCACACGATATCTAGTTTGAACATAAGTCATGGTCCATGTCAAACTTATATATTGTTCAAACATATAATTTTCAGATCATTAAGTAGACTTATAAATTCAAACGACATTGATGACACTATCAATTTATTCGAGCATGGCCATGCATTTTTACAATCCTACTTATCGAGGGGCCCAATAGATATCTCTCTCATTAGAGGGACAAATTCCATCTTGATTATTCACTTTCCTCTGCATAATTCTCATTATGTCCGATCACAAACTTTATAATTATCCGATTAAAGATAGCGTTTGATTATGTCAAAACATAATGTTCCTTATGTAGGAAACGATGATAACCTCAGGTCAAAGGATTCAATAACATATCTATTATAAGATCACTTATGACACTATCCCATGTAGTGATCTTACAGTGGGTCTATCCAGTAATTTGTTCTCTAATAAATACCTATAAATTCTATTTTTATCTTCATATATAATCATCCCATGATTATCAATACAAATCTATACTAGTCTTAATTTATCTTTATGCCCTTTGGTGATAAATGACTTGGGACGTGTCACACCCCGTTTGCCCCCTAGTAGTATGAGCCATGTGTATGTGTGCATTTGTGTGTATTTTGGCATGTGACAAGGGTATTTTGGGGTATATTACATGTTTGTGGATTTTGTTTGCATGTGGATGCATGTATGTTATTAGAGTGTGAGTTAGTTTGGATATGTTTATGTGTGCATGAGTGTATTATTGTAGGGTATGAGTAGTGGAGTTGTGGTTGTATGTTTTATTCACACATAAGTAGGGTGTGCATTAGTTGGGAGTGCATTGTGTGTGTGTAGTGCATGCTTGTTAGGTGTGAGTGGTTAGGTTCCACCAATAGGAAAGTGACACATGGATAGGGTTTAGGAAGGGAGGGATTTAGAAGAGGAAAGAGAAAGAGGAGCAGAAATTCTTCCTCCCTAACCCGTTCCTTCTTTTCTTCATTCACTTCTTCCTCTTCTCTTTCCATTTTGGTGCTCTAGTGGAGTTTTAAGCCATTGTGGTGGAAATTAATCACCTTTAACTCTCTAATTGGTAAGTTATTGCATTTTGTCATTCTTTTGTTCATATTGTTCATCTTCTTCTTCTTAATTTCTAGGTTAAATTTAATCTAGGGTTTGTTCTTTGTGTGTTCTTGATGGGTTTGTGTTTAGCTACGCCTCCTCGCGATCCCAAGGGCAAAGAGACGGTGGGGAGTAGTGGAACAAAGTGATAAGAGCTAAGGAGTTTTCAGGTTTGGGAATGGGTTTGTTAATTTATGTGTTAATGATTCTTAATTGCTGAATTGAATATTCTGAGATGTTAATTTATGTTTTGTGTTGGTTTGGATTAAATTTGGTGAATTGATGGTGTCAAATGAGTTGGTTTGAAGCTTATTGAATTCCAAAGTGTAAATCTGTCTTTGTGGGTCTGATTGACCTTTGGTCATTCCTTTTAGTGTAAGTTGAGTTTTGCAACTCCAAAATGCATATCTCCAGTTGGGTTCGAACCAGAACATCTGTGCCTAAAACTTTATAGAAATAACTATAATTTAATTCGGACTCTAACTATTTTAAAATCGCCCATTACTGTAGCAAAATATGTCAGGTGTGTCTGTGGAGCAGGTTAGAGAAATTAGATTATATCTCCCCGATTTCAGCTCCTATTGATCTGATATTTTGTCACTAGAAAGATAACATCATGAAGAATAATTGTTATGAGATCAGGTGGTCTAAAAATGTCGTTTATTAGTTCAAAATGCATGTAGATTCAGTAAATTAATTCTGCCCTGTGTCTGATAATGTTTGGGGACTGGTTGGAAAGCACAGCTGTGCTTTTAGTAGGACACAGCTGTGTTTTTTGCAATTAGATCGATGATTAGCAGCAGAGCATAGCTGTGCTTTTTAAAAAGCACAGTTGTGTTTTAGTAAAATTTTTCCCTCTTCACCAATTCATCCTAGAATCGGTTCTACACCTCCAAATTAGCCCCAAAGTGTCTAGAAACGCCTAAAAAATTTAATGTTACTTATTTTATAATTAGGTAATGAGGATATATAATTAAATTACCTATGAATTGAATAAATTCTTATAATGAAGAATTAATTAATATGATGATTAACCGTGAATTAAACTATACGCATAATTTGCTAGATGAATAAATCTCATGACGAGAATTATATAACATGTTTATAATTTATGATTAAGGCATTAAACCTAATATATTATTTGATTAAATCTAATTTAATTAGGAAGCAAGAACTTGTGATTTGAATATTACATGAGCGATATATTACTCGTGTTTGTGCTCTGTTATAGACGTGATAAAGGTGTACATTAGAAGGCTTTCTTTGTTCAGTCATTTTTTGCTTTGGATTTTTTTTTTTTTTGTATTATATTTCATGCTAAGCTATCTAAATGTTATTTAGTGTCTTCTTATATGCTTTACATTTTATAATTGTATTTTTGCTATGCTAAATGTTTGTATGCCATATTATGCCTTAACCTATGAACTAAATGTGTCATGCTTAAAAATAATTGATTTATGTATGTTAAATTCAATGGTTATTCATATTGAACAAATGTGTAACTAAATGTGAATTGTATTATACATGACCTGCAAGAGTCAGTTTAGTAGATAGTTAGGCATGCCTAATAGAGTCTTTAGCTGCAGCCTCAGTTCCGCTTGGACCCCGATCAGGTCCCCGTTTGGTTCCTCGCAATCCCCTCAATATTTGGATCTTGTTTAAGGTCCCCTCAGTAAAATGTTTTGTAATTGATATAATGAAATGATTTTCGATTCGTATCCATAAGGTACTGTCAGTACTCGATTCGTACCTGTAAGGTCCTGTCCGTATACTCGTTATCCACTATTGTGAGTCAGTAGGTGCTCTTTTTATTTTGTTCCGCTTCGATATGATTACAAGAATACGGTATTCGGATGCGTATAATGATGAGTATGAGAAATTAATTAAAGTGTAAATGAATGTGGATATGAACTTCTGAATGCATGTCCTTATTATGCAATTATGATTATATAGCTGATATCATTATCCGTATTTGTCATATTGTATGTGTATGGCATTGGTGATCATTGTGAATGGCCGTCCGCTCTTTTGTTGTGTGTTACCCACTAAGCGTTTATCCCTTAGCACGGTGTTTTATCCGTGTAGGTGCGGAGGATGGTGTTCTTTTGGGAGAGTCATCGCCAGTCAAGCCAACACAGAGGGATTAGTGTTAGGGCTTTATTTTTGATAGCATGACCGATTCTTTTGTATCGGAACTCTCTTTATACCATTTTTTTTGTAATGCTTCCGCATTTATATACTTTTGGGTTATGTAATTATCTTATTCTTACTTTTGATCAGAACATTTTTGTAACGAATTTTGCTATTGTAATGATGGATCATTCTGATACTTATGAAGTTTTTTATTTTCCCATAATGATGTATGGTTATTATGTATGAATGTATGCTTTGTATCTTTATATGCTTGGTGACACACCGGGCTCATACGGCTTCTCACTCCTGGAGGATGGGTACGCCTACGTATGGGTAGGTGGTGTTACAGGACGACATGAATAACATTGTTATTCATAAACATTACAATAATGTAACATGCAAATAATATTAATGTGAAGAAAACCATTATATAAATAAAAAATGTAATGATTACATCAAGGTCCAAATTTTTTTATAGCCTAGGGCATAACCACTAACAGCTTCCACACTTGAAGCAAGCTCTAGTTATCTTGCGACATGTACCCCAATGCTGTCTTTGGCAATGTTCACACTCCGAAGCTCTAGTTCCTCTACTAGCAAGCGGTGTTAGACTTCCCACTTCCGAATGGACTTGAGCAGTCCCTCTAGTCATTTGTCAAATCGGAGCACCTTTAGACTTCTTATTACTAACAACACTACTATCCGGAGCTCTCCTCTTCTGTTCCATTCTTTGCTTTATCATCTCAGATTCTTCTAACTTAATCGCCGCTGCCACTGACTGATAGTACCCAACTGGTTACATAACCGCCATGGCCGAAAATGGACCTCTAATCACTTCTCTTAACCCATCTAGAAAGTATTGACACTTGAAATTCTCAGTCAACAAAGCAGTAGGCACATACTTGCTCAAACGACTGAACTCTTTCTCATAGTCACTAACCGACAAGTTCCTTTACTTCAAACTTATAAATTCCTTCCACTTTGCCTCTCGATGGGCCTTAGTAACATACTTTTGCTCAAATTCTCGCACGAAAAATTCCCATGTTAATTCAGCCGGTATTTTTTGATTTAGAAGATCAAGCTTCCACCAATCATATGCCGACCCTTGTAAAAGCGATCCAGTACACAGAACTAGCTGAAGCAGAGGGCAAGATATCTCTTGTAAAATGCAATCAATCCTCTCTAAGCAAAATTCTACTATATCTGATTGATCTAAAGAGGTTCCATGAAACTCTTTCGGTCCCATTTTCCTCAAAAGCTCAGAAGGAGCCTTGGCAGCAGTCAGTCTATCCACTACTTAAAGCAAACCCTATACCAATGCCAAATCAAAACCAAAACCATGCCCTCATGCTGGTGCATGCTCATGTGTAGGTCTATCCTGTCCGACCGGATTACCTTCGATGGGATTAACACATTCCATCGTGTTGCCCATATACTCACTCGGATCCGACTCCATCTAGACACTACACAAAATACCATCTGCATTAGGTCACAACTCTAAACAGGCTCTTATACAAAGACTCTACACTCAAACAATCACATACAACTAGAACCGACTAAACCAGTGTCTGATACCAAAAACTGTAACACCCTGATATCCCCGTTGGAAGGGTACCGGAGCGCTACGCGTACAAACACATATACATATACTGAAACATGCTAAAAGCAAGTACATATGATTATAAAGATGCCAAAACCATATATAAATAACCATATAGTTTTACAAAAGGAATTTGTAAACATTTAACATATACATGTACAAAATCATCCTTTACAAAATTACATTTCCAAAATCAAAGTCCATATACAAAATACAGCAGAAGATAAAATAAACTCCAACTATAGACTTCTAGTAGCCGACCTACAAATGTCCGGCTCCAAAAGAACCTGCTACCTATACGAGAAAAGAGCCCGTGCTAAGCGATAACGCTTAGAGGGGAGGAACAACACATGCATATATATATAACCGCAATAACAATAGATAAACATAGCAATAATAAAGCATATAAACGTATACTACTCATGCTTATATCAAGTGTTAGTCACACACATGTATATCGAAATATAATCATTACTTATTCATCATATGCATATTCACAAGATAGAGCAATTAACCATTCATATCCAAGTAATCAATATTCATATGCATTTTCACAATATAAACATATAGCCATTCATATCCAAATGCAGGTATTGCATCATGTCTTGTCACATCGCATATACATATACATGTAACATATATCATAATCATATAATGGTCTCATATATCAATCTCATGTAAAAGCCTCATGTAGTAGCTTGATTACTCACTGACTAGTGGATACGGGTACTAATGATAATGATAGGACACAGTATCCAAGCATATAGAGATAAGAGTCTCGAATCATGTGTAAATATGAATACTCGAAGGTATACAGGAGACCGAAGTCTCAAATCATATAGACCCAAATGGGGTTAACGTATAACTTGAAACTTATAGCAGCTGCACACACACTCTAACCCTGGATAAGCGCTTATCTATCCACTACTCTGACTATCAGGCTCAAATAACAACTCAATCATGGTCTAGTATTATTATCATATAACAGTGAATAAATCAAATATAACTATATAATTCATGTATACATGTATATGGATTAATTTTGAAGACATATAATTTATCATTTAATAGACCAAATAAGACAAATCATGTGCCATGTACTGAAACCCATGTAAAAAGAACCTTGAAACTCATTTTTAAAAAAGGCAAGGAAAGGCATCACTGTCATGCTCGCGACAGTAGTCGAGGGAGAGAGGCCAGTCGTGAGTCATGCATGCAGCCACGACTCGTGATGATGTCGCCTCATAGAAGGCAGCAGACACGAGTCATGATCCTTGGGCACAACTTGTGTCTGCCCACAAAGGGAAGAGGGAACAAGTCGTTAGTCATCTTCATGACTCGTGAAGATGACAGACAACTCCTCCGAGTCGTTAGTCATCTTCACGACTCGTGAAGATGACAAATAACCCCCTCCGAGTCGTGCTACCCCATCACGACTTGGATCAATTCCCCTCGTCATAGGAGAAATCCCACTATTGCGAGAAGTAGAATTCACGGTTCTATCGCGATCGTGATGGAAGTTGCAATCGCGATATAATCGCAATTCCCAATCCCACTAAAAACGCCAAGACTCTCAAAACTTTAAAAATCAAAACCCATTTTACTCAGAATCATATAACATGTAAAATAAAAAAAATAAACGTACCTCCAGTGCTCTCCAATCATGCTTATAACCATAACAACTCGATTCACACAATAATTACACAAATCAAAACAACATATATTAAGGTTGCAAAAACCCAGAAAATCCATCTCATGTTCATGTTCAAACTCTTCAAGAATTGACATGCAAAGCCTTATAATTCTTATGTCTCAAATCATATACACATATCTAAGAACACATACATTTGCATGTAACAAAACACACAAATGATAGATAATTACATATCAACCCAAGATCCAAAGAGAAATGGACAACCAATGCCAAAATACACAGCCAAATACAAAGCTCCCAAACCTGGAAATGGAGCTCAACCCGCTAGCTTCAAAATCAAATCTTTTCCTTTCCTTTACTCTTTCTCCTTTCTTCAGATTCTTGCACAAACCAACCAAAATAATAGCTCAGTTTGTAATGGCCTGAATTACACCTTAGTAGTAATTGGTTTAATTGGCTTAATTGAGGAGGTGTGTGTGTGTGCTAATTTGTGATGTGGACTAAATTGAAATAAAAGCAAGGACTTAATTGAATAACTAAAGATAGTTTAAGTGGTTTATTGGTAAAAGTGCAAGATAATGTTAATCAAGATTAATTAATAGATAATTGGGACTAACTAAATACAGATTTGCTTAAGTAGGATTAAGGAGAAACTAGTGGATTCCACGTGTGGGCTTCTTGTGCAGCCAACTTTGAGTTTACATGTAATATAAGGATGTGGAGGCAGATTTTGGCCTCATTCTTGCATGTTGGTCGGTCACTCCCATTCTCCCTAATTCCATTCTTCATCTCTTGTTCCTTCTCCTTTGTATAAATGATTTTAAAATTTGATTTGAAGACGTTATATGACTGAATTGAGAAGGTATATATGGGTAGATGGTTTATATAGTTGGTAATTATTCTTCTTCATCTCCATCTTTTTTTGTAAAAGTTGGTATTGATCAATTGTTTCCAATTCTTGAATTTGGATTGTGCATGTGGTGGTAGAAACAAGAAGATTTAAAGGAAAGATGAAGCTTGGTGAGTCATGTATCAAGTGAGCTCATTGGGAGCATAGGAGTTTGAGGTTTGGGAATAAACTGATTTGTGTATGCTGATTTGTGTATGCTAATTGATAGATTGTGTGTTTAAATGTGCAAATTATTTTATGGGATGCATTGAATTGAAAAAATGAGCATATTAAATTATAGTGAAAACTATGAATCAAATTGACCTAGTTTGAACTTTAATCTTGGATGAATTATGGAATTGCTATATTTTGTGAGCAAATGAATTACCTGAGAAATTGTGAGTGGTATGGTATGCATGATTGGGTTAGGAATGTGTAGCTTGAATTTATTGTGAAAGTGATGTTGAATGAGTATAGTATAGTGACCAAAATGTGAACCCTAATTTCAGGGAAGTGAGTATTGATTGTGTGAAATGGCCTTTGAGGTCTATTATGACCCATGTGAATTGTTTATATTGTAAAGTGAGTTTTATAACTCTAAATTGGATGAGACTAATTATGTTGAGTCCGTGACTTCTATATCTTTAAATGCTATAAAAATGGTCTTGTTGATTTGGGGACTCTAAAATCTCCAAAAATTACCTATAAATTAAACTAGAATTTCTGTAGGAGGGTTTTAGGATAAGTCATGTTCCCTAGACCATAACTCCTTGAATTTAAGTCTAAATGCTATCTAATTTGTGCCAATTGGAAGTTAGCACATATATGAGTAAATTTTTAGTAGAGCATGATGGTTAAAAATGTCATTAAAGTTGGTTTAAAAGTCATGCGTATAAAACACAAAAAAAATGTACCTGCAGAGTAAGTTTTGTGTAGGTTTCTCTTGACCTTTGGATACTATTTTACCCATATATAGAGTTATAGGGATGAAAATTGGTTGCTTCAAATTGGGTCTTAAACCTAATATACACACCTAAAAATTCTTCTGAAATGTGGTTGAGCTAATTCTAGCACTAACTATCCCAAAGGTGGCCAAAACAGAGGTGTCTCTAGCTCATTTGAGCAGTTCGGGTTTTATAGCTCGTATCTAACGTTGTGAATGTCAAAATGATATGGAACTTGTTCCATTATAAACTTAACATCCTAGAGAACAAATGTTAAGAGGGTGTTTTGTCTAAAAATGAGGTTTAGGCGTAGTTATAGGCTTTGCAAAATTTGGTAGTGAAACAGTTCCGAGATTCTACTTTTGTTTTGCTAAGTTTTGGTATATCACGGTGACAACCAATTCATTGCCACCGTGACCAATGCCTAGAATAGGTTTAATGCTTATTTTTGGACCTCACGGTCAAAACAAAGTCATTGCCACCATGACCCCTTCTATTTTGGCCATTTTATGTGTTTTTCTTCTCGAATTGAACCCGTATTGCACCGAAACTTTCTAGGATCTAGCCGATGCATGTTTAGGACTATTAAATGAGTATAAGAATAGTTATCACTTGGAAAATAAACATGAATAGGATTAAGATTAATAGCAGACTAATGAAGTAATGATGTGTAAGTATGTAATAGAATCAAGTCAAGTTTAATGACATTATTGAGCATTATAATACCTTAATCTATATGAGCAGGTATAATATGAACAAGTGTACATAATTATGAATTGTGATTAAGTTATACACACATGAAGGATATCAAATGAAATAAGTTTGCTTAATGTAAATATGTATAAATGTGATATGTTCAATGAATGTGTGATTGAAGTATTGGCCTAGCATTATTATATGATGCATGAACTAATATAGAGGTTACTAAAATGAATTAGTATGCAAGATATTTAAGGATGTTATATTGGTTCATGTGGATAAATGATTGATCGTATATTATGATAATGATAAATGTGATTGGATGCTTTTAGCTTATGAATTTCTCATTTATATGGAGACTAATAATGTGGCAAATCGGGTGAGTATGTATCTATTTAAATATATGAATAATTGATATGAATCGAATGATGAAGCATGAGGTATGCACAAAATGCATTTTGTTTTGATAATTATATATGTCACGGTCACAACCAAATGGTTGTCACCGTGAGGCATATGAATGAAGAGTAATTCTTTATATATCATTGTTTAATGTGGTATGATGATATGGAATGGAATCTATAGTGGTGTATCAACATCATATAGACTTGTGAAATGATTATGAGCTATATGAAAGTGTACTTTGGAAAGGAATGTGAACATGATTGTATGCTTACAAACATATGTGATCTATTATGCATTATGATCCGTTTCATATGACTATATGAACAATGTGAATTGTGAATGATAGACAGATAACTAGAAATAATAATTAGCCTGCGAGACAAGTAGTGGATAGATAGGCATGCCTATAGGGTCTAAGTGTTGCAGCCCAATGCGTGTGATTCCTTTGAAACCACAATGCGATTTGAATCCTTATCGGATTTTTCAATGCGAAATTATTGATATTGTTGATATTTTGTACCTTAGGGTACCAATGCAAATGTGAGGTGTCCACGAATACCAATGTGATAACTGTACCCTTTGGGTACCAATGGGATACCCTTTATCCGCGTCTTTGAGTTGCAGGCAAGGTAAAGAAAGATTAATGATAATTATGTGGTCATTTGAAGGAAAGTTTTAAAGATGAGAATATGAATACAAAGTTACATAGTTTGACATGAGATGCATTTGTATGATTAATTCGCATGAATGCATATGGATATATATACACTTAAATTGCGATGCGTAATGTGCTATGTATATTTTAATTTTATCCCAAAGTGTATGTGTGTTCAGATATATATGTGTGTGAATGAGGTATTCTTATATGCATGGTAACATATCATTATCCACTTCTAAAATTGATGAAAACAAAATATAAGATGAATGCTATGTTGTGAATATAGAAATGTAAATTTATGCATGATGCAAGAATTATACTATAAGAGAACTTGAGTATGGGACATATATGTATAATGACTTATTATTGCATCGATAAGAAAGATATATATTGTGTATATGTGTTAATTCAAGGCATAATAAGACTTGATCAAATGATTGTTTTGTATAAGAATGTTATGTTAATGTTCCCCACTAAGCATTATCGCTTAGTATGGATGTTTTATCCATGTAGGTTTCTGAAGATAGAGCTTTTGGAGGGCAGTCCTGCATTGCCAATAGCCAACACATTAGGAGTCTGCTGTTTTATATAGCTTATTTTGTAACAAGTACAAAAAGGGTATTGTTAGTAAGTATGTATATTGAACTAAGTTTTGTATCAGTAAAGTTGTATTCTTTAACGCAAAACTATTGTAAGACAAAAGTTTTTTATAATGTAATTTATGGATTCTTAGTTTGTAATCCAGAGTTATTGATGAAAGAAATTTATTAATTCAGAACTTTGTTTGTAAAATTGTTTAAAGCACATGTTTTTGTGTTGTAACACTCCATAGTTAATGTAGTAAATCTCTACAGGTGGTTAGGGGGTGTTACACAATTAATCCATTCAAATTAAACTTTTAAACCCAAGAACAAACCACATAATCCCAAACGAAACCCGTGAAGAAGAAGAGGAAGAAGAATCGAGCCATAAAACAACAGCCACTTACCTCTTGGACAACTCTTGATCTCAAAACCCTAGCTCAACTCTTAAAGAACACCCACATGCAAAGCTTGAGAGAAGAAATGGAGAAGTAGAGGAAGTGAGAGTGTACAACAAAGGGAAACAACAGATGGCTTCCACGGGAAGCAACAATACCTACTCTCCCTCTCCTTTCTTCCTTTCAAATCCACATTAATGCACTCACCCACTTATCCACTTGTCATCATTCTATTGGACCTCATTTTCCCTCTTTTACTTTCATTCTCTTTTGTCCTATAGTCACTTACACAAATACCATTATACCTTCAAAAGACTCTTATAATTCCTTAATAAATCCCAATTCATTTACCAATTACCAAACTACCCCTTTATATATCTAATTAAACATGAAATTTCTACTTGGCCAATTTTGGGATGTTACACTCTTGCTACCCCTTGGCTCATTCTTCTTGGCTGATTTGTGGGTGGATATTAGTAATTCTAAAGAGTTTATTGGGCAAGTTTATTGAGTTATTTCTTCTTCTTCTTCTTCTAGTCCTTGATTTTTTTTAGAATGTGTTTAATCTAGGGCTTGTTGTATTTGTGTGACTTTGGGTGTGTTGATTAGTTGAGCCTCCTCACGATCCCAAGGGAAAGGAGAAGGCTAGTGGGAGTGGTGCTAAGTGATTTGGAGCAAAGGAATTTCAGGTTTGGGAAATTATGTGTATTTTGATAATTTTGTTCTTTATGGATTTTCTGGAAATTGTACGGTTATTAGAGTCTGTAATTGTTTGTATGTTATAAGTTTTGAGTATATTGAGTTGAGAACTTGGACTGTGATTTTGTTGGATTACATATGCATTTGGTTATGTTTTGGATTATAAATTTCTGAATTTTGGGTTGGATGACTTGATCATGGTTATTGCATGATTTTCTATGGATTATGAGCTTTTAAGGTGGGTTTTTAAGTTGGTTTTAATGAGTTGAATGTTTAATTTTTGGGTATGTGGAGTTTGGTTTTGAGTTGGGATGAAATTCTGGAATTTTTTTGGGTTTGGGGCGATCCACACGGCAGTATGGTTTGGCATACCACCGTGTGAATCACGTGTTTCCTTCAGTATTGCTTGTTCATGATTTTACACGGTGGTAAGGACATTCCATACCGCCGTGTAATGTCATTCTGCCTTGAAGGGATTCTGGGCTGTGCATTTTACATGGGGGTATGGATTCTCCATACCGCCATGTAAAAACATTCTACCTGTTGTGTTTGTCATGTTACACGGTGGTATGGTTTTACCATACCACCGTGTAGGATGTCTTACATGGCGGTAAGTGTATATCATACCGCCGTGTAAAATGTCTTTGCCCTATTAATTTTACAGTTTTTAATTTTCATTTTTTTAATTTCTTTTTCATTTATTATTGGTCTAAATCTTATTTTGTGTCATTTTAATTAGCTACTAATGTTAAATTGTACTTTCTTGTGCCATATCAAATTATATTTGATGAAATTAAACAATAATAATAAAAAAAATGAGGAATTGCGTGAAAAATCCATAGAAAAACAAAGGAATAAGAAAGAGGAGACAAATGGGAAAAGAAGGCCTAGGGACGGCCCAAGGCGCGTGAGCAACGGGCGTCGTTGGGCGTGACCGGATGGTTACCCTCGGCGCCCCGTCGCTCACTTGAGCGACAGCCATCAGTGGTTCCTATGCCCGTCAATCACTCCTGTTCCCGAAAAAGGAAAATACAAATTATTTTGTTGTTTTAATTTGAGTAAAATAGTATTTTTATGCAGGAAATTACAGAAAAATAATTAAATTCAAAATAATATATCCAGAATATTTACCCTCTGATTTTTACCTCGTGAAGGTGAACGCTGAGTGATTTCGGCTCCTCGAGTTCTACAAGGATCAGCCCGTAATTATGTGATTTCAGAAGACTTTTGATTACAAAACTCGTGTTTTGAGAATAGATCAAGAAAAAAAAATTATTTCTTTTCTTTCTTGAAATTTTAAGAGCAATTGAATGTTGGAATTAGCTAGATTGATGGAAAAAAATGAGTTTCGTTACCTTGAATTAGCTTAATTCGCAAATAGAAATGAGAGAGAGTAAAAATTTTTAGAAATTTATTTTGAAAAAATGCGAAAAATAAAATTTCTATAAAATACTGTTAAACTTTAGTTTTCTTTCAAAATTTTTAACTGAAAATTTTCCAACCCAAATAATAAACTTCTATCCCCTATTTATATGTTTTAGAAGATAATTCAAATAAATTTAAATTTAAGATTTGAATTTGAAAAAGATTTCTGAAATCAAATCGTAATCGAATCGATTATCAGAATATTTACAAAATCAAATCTAATATTTGAAAGGATTTAGAGGATTTTAATAAGATTTATAAAATATTTGATTAATCTAACAAAATCCCAACAAAATCCTGCTGTTTCAACAACCTGATCACCTACCGACGGCCGTCGTTGGACTACAGACGGGCGTCCGTGGGAGGGGTACTCGCGGTTATTTTACTAGCGGACCACCAAAGGATAAGGAGACGAGCGATGGCTATCCCTCGCGAGGGGCGAGCGTCGCTCAGATGAGCGACGACCGTCTCTCAACCGCGAGAGTCGGACCTCGCTTCCAAGCGATGGCCTGTCACTCGTCGCGAGAGACAGCATCATCATGTGAGCGATAGGCGTCACACCACAGATGGGTAATCCGTTTGTGGACCCAAATTTTCTTTTTCAAGGTTTTCACTGTAACAAGCCAAAACAGGCCTGGTCGGAATTTGCATGCCAAGTCGAGAATTTAATTGGTGTTTCAGTAATTTGTGCATGAGGGAATTGGATAATAAAGATTTAATTGCAAAGTAATTAATTAATAAGTTTATTGGAGGAATTTTATGGTGTGCTTGTGGTGCATGGAAGTAGGATATAAGTGGATTAAGAGGTTTTATAGTGTGGGTTTGTAGGTATGGTGCCTTGGATGTAAGTGGGTTTTTAAGAAATGTTATGGTGTGAGTTGAGGATGGTGCCATGGAGATATTATTATAAGAGTTGTTTGGGTGTGTTTTGTGTATGGTAACTAGAGCAAATAAGTTAAAGATGGGATGATGGAACCTTTAGGATGGTGACACATGGCATGGGGTTGGTGAGCATTAATCGGAAAAGGGAAGAGAGAGGTAGGGAGGGCAGAAATTTGTGAAGCTTCCCGTGGAAGCTACCCTCATTTTCCTTGCTTCCATTTTTCCATCCCTCTCGTTCTCTCTTACTCCCATTTTCTGCTTCCATCTCCTCTTCCTTGTGTTTTCTTGAGCCTTGAGTTGGAATCCTGAGTTGTGAGTGGAAATCAAGAGGTAAGATCATGGATTTTTATGGCTTCTTCTTCTTCTTATTCTTCTCCTGCGTTTTATGGGTTTTGATTGGGGTTCTCATGGTTTGATTTTGTGTTTTGGCTGGGTTTTGTGCAAGAATCGGACGAAGGAAGAAAGAGGAAAGCGAAAGAGAAGGTGAGATCGTGAGAGGGCCAAAGTGAAGATTCAATTCCAGGTTTGGGAGTGTGTTTTGAGTGCGTGCAAATGTTTGGGAGCTTTGATTTCTGCATTTGAAGTTTTGAGTTGTCTTTGCCTAAATCTCCTTGGATCATGAGTTTGTGTTGTATTTGTTTTTAAGAAATTTGAGTGCTTTTATATGAGTTTATGAATGAATTAATTTGGATAAATGTATTAGTAACCCATGTTATTGATTGAGATAGATGTATATGAGGGTTGGCATTGAAATGCATGAGTTTTGGCAATTTTGTTCCGTTTTTATTTGACCTCTGTGTATTGTTTTTGTTATAAGTGGAGTTTTATACCTCTTAATCGTGTGATTATTGAGCCATTAGAACCAGAATTTCCATTCCTTCAAATGTCTCAGAAATAGCCTTTGGAAAATTCTTGCTCTAAGACCCTGAAATTGGACCAAAACCGTAGTGTCTCTGTTTGTGTCAGGTTATTTGAACAGTATGAGTGGTTGAGAGTATATCTGGAGTTGTAGATGTCCATTGGACCAGGAATTTGTTTCATCTGAACATTAACATCCTAGGGAACATTTTTTAAGAAGGAATGTTTGGCTAAAAATGAGGTTTAGAGTTAGAGGTCGGTTTAGGCAATATAAGTTGGGGGCGTAAAGCAGTCTCGTTAGGCTTCTAAGGTGAGCCTCTATGGCGAGCGCGATAGGGTCGCAACCTCGCGATAGAATAACATGTATAAAGCATTTTCTTCTATATTTTTTACCCCATGGTTGGTTTGGGCACTTGCCCTCCCTTACCCTCCTTTAGGTTGAGTATTTTGGGTACGTTTCGCTTCCGAAATGCATTCGAACTTCGTTGTAACTGTCTATAATTTAGTCATTACTTGTTTAGAGTTTGGAGATAGAATAAATGTTTGAGAATGGAATTTTGGTGTTCTTGATGTTCTTAATATTTTAAATTTTATGGGTTTGATTTAGAAGATGCATGAAGCCTTGAATGTGAGCTTTTGAACTTAGTTGTGTTTTTTATTGAGATAAATGATGAATAGTGCTGATATTGTAGATTGTGTATATGGATATTGTTAGTGGCATGATTTATTTGGAATTCTTGGTATGGATGCTGTGTTTTATGTTGTCAATGTTGTGTGGCTTGCTGGAGATGAGGTAAGTGGATGTTTTAATGTTTGGTTTGTGAAGTTGGCTTTTTCTTTATATTTCTCGTGTAAGGGTTGGAATTCACGACTCTGTCGCGAGCGCGACATTGTCGCAAGGTCGCGACAGAGCCCGGTGAAAGCAGCCCTCGCACGCGTCCGAGCTCGCTACCAAGCCATGCAGCAGAGCCTCTGTCGCGAGCGCGACAGAGCGCTTGGCTGCCGATCTAATTTGGGCATTCCTCTGTCGCGAGCGCGAGCGCGATAGATTGGGCTAGCAGCTCACTGTCGCGAGCGCGACAGTGAGATGTGTATAGTTCCCTCGCGAGATCGCGAAGGTTGCCGTGATTGCGACCTGGCCTCTGTCGCGATCGCGACACTCCTGGTTTCCAAATTGAGTTTTCTTTTATGATTCCAATGCTTTATTTCCGAACTTATGATGCCTTTAGGTTTATACTTGGACTATTTTATGAAGTATATTAATATAATTGGATGTATTATGCATGGACAATGTTATAAATCATATGAATGTAATATGTTAAATTATGCGCCATGATGTGGGACATGATTTGTATTACGCATTACCTGCGAGAGTCAGTCTAGTGGATAGTTAGGCATGCCTAATAGAGTCTCTTTAGCTGCAGCACCTTTGGACGTTTGGACCCTGATCAGGTCCCCATTTGGTTCCTCGCGAACCCTTTTTAATGTGTTTGGATCCTCGCGATCCTTTTTAATGTGTTTGGATCTTGTTTAAGATCCCCCTCAGTAAAAAGCATTTAATACGATAAAATAAAATAGGGCCAACGTCCTAATTTTCATCCTAAATAAAATCGCCACATCCAAAATGTTTTTTTCTTTAAATACACATGCGGGGACCAAAGTCCTCATAGTTAATAAATTCCCCAGTTTTATGTATGTTTGTATGCTTTTAAATGGGAGTTGTATTCCGCTCCTAGTATTATTGTAATTTATCTTTGATGTTATTCTCAATGTTTTTATTTATTGCTTTCAATGTGATTATTTGCTCTTTAATCAGAATTGCATCATGTGGAGAGAGAGCAAACTAATAAACTCAAAACCAAATTGTAAAATTAATCAAGGTATGAATAGATGAGAAGTCCTGAACCCATCTCTGGTCTTTGGGCTCATAGAGGCGAGAGGTCTATCCAATCACTCATTGGAGTAGGACTTGCAAGACCCTTCTTACGCTCCATGACTTAACAAATCCTAGGCTCTAAGGGAGAGAGGTTCACCCTCCACGACCCCTTTTTGGCTTGCCCAAAATGGATAAAAGCGTTGTCTTAGGCTCTCCGAGGCGAGAGAAACTTTCTCAATGTTTTATTGGGTGGCGACTCCATGAAACCTCCTTGTTGCCCAAAATAGACGCACTTGTAATTCGTTGCAAGTTGTTAACGGACCTCAAATGCCCGATCACCCTCGAGCGGGCGGCCGCGGGTCCGGCGCGCGTCACACGTATCATGTTACATCTTTCTTGGGCCTCTGCTACTGTAGTGAATTCCGCATGCTGTTAGGTGTTTATGTTTCTCTGTATGCTGCTATGTGTATTGGGGTAGTAATGTGATGTTACATTATAATTTCTTGGTCTCTTCTATTGGGGTGTCTTCGGCATGTTGTCATGTGTTTACGTTATTGGCATGATATTATATGTATCAGGGTGGCGTAGCGGAAGTGTTGTGCTTTGACTTTGTCAGTTGGTTCTTGGCTAGAATATGTGTACTATGGCATGATAGTTGTATGTTTTGATCTCTAGTGACCTTGCATGATGTTTGGGTTGCATGTGATTGGGTTTGCAGTTAATGCATGAGTACTTGGCATGATAGTTGCATATATAATACCTCTTATGACTATGCACAGTAAGGTACTGATACTTGATACTTCGGTAAGTATATGTATGTGAGGTTGTATGTGGTTCTATATGATAATACTTGTATCGTGTATGGTATTATGTTTGCTTTGGCTTATTTTCGACATAAGTATATGGATATGGATGTGAGTTCTCGAATGAATGCCTTTACTATGCAAGTCTGATTATATATGTGTTTTGAATATCCGCATATGCTATTTGAATGTGTTATGCCTTGGCGACCATTGTGAATGGCCGTCCATATTCTTGCGTGTTCTCCCCACTAAGCGTTATCACTTAGCACAGGTTCTTTTCCCGTGCAGGTGGCAGGTTGGGTTCAGTTCGAGTCGCGCATCTGCAAGGTCGGCCACATAGGAGTTAGAAGTTTTGTATTTTGTTCAGCTTCTATATTTTGACTTTTGTAATTCTGTATTTTTATATATGTAATTATATATAAGGATTTGAATATAACATTTGGGATATGTAAACGTTAGTATGCTTTTGTATTAAGTCATTCCATTGTTTTATCATTCGCTTTATGCTTTCGTTGAATGATCATATGTATGCATGTGTTTATGCTTCCGCTTAGTGCCTGCGTGTGTGTGAGTTATTGCATGATTAGTCTGTGCCCGCAAGGTAAGTGTAGACACCGGGTCCGGAGTCGAATTTTTAAAATGGCAATGGCAATTTTGGGTCCTTGATAAATTCCTCCAAAAAAAAATAATAATAATAAATACATAAAATATGTAGGTAAAATTAAAAATAAAAAAAAATAGGATTAGGTTAATATAATTAGATAAATCGAAAATTAAGATTAGGTTAATTTAATTAGTTGATATTGTAAGATAAATTAATAATTAACATTAGTTGATTAATTAGTTAATATTTTAGGATAATTAAAATTGAAAAAAAAAAGAAAATAAATGTGGGGTTTAATTAGATAAAATAGATGTCGTAATTTAAGTAGATTAATCAAATTAAGAAGGTAGGAAAAGAATATGATGAGGAGATGAAAGGGGGCTCTCAGCTGAACGAAAAATTGAAAGAAGAAGAAATTTGAGAAAATAAGAAAAAGAGAGAACAAGAGAGAGCAGGGGATGGGTTGAAGAACGAAAAAAGGGAAAATAAAGTGAGAGCAGGAGAGTGCAAGGCATAGAACAAATAGAAAGGAAATATAAAAGAGAGAGCAAGTGAGAGGAAACAAAAATCAAGGAATTAAAGAAATTAAAAGGAAAAGAAGAAACAACTAGAAAGAGGAGCAAAGGCCAACGGAACGCAGACCACTGGAGCGGAGAAAAGAGAAAAAAGAAAGATAGAAGGGCAGGAGCTCCGCCGGCCAAACTCTGCTGCCCACGATGGCACGCGCCCCGCTGCGAGCACCAGCACACCCGGATGAAGCTCCCTATGGCCACCGTTCAACCATCCGTCGCCGGCAGCAAGGCGCGTGGAGAAAAACTTCGGCGACGCTCCGTGGCATTTTTCGGCGTGGTCGTCGTTCTTCCCGGCGCGTGACCAGCTCTGGCGGCCTCCTGGTGTCCCGATCTCCCTGTCAGTGACGGAGGTGTCGGCCACCACCCACCGACGGCGGCTCCGGCGAGGTAAGTCCCGTTTCCCCTATTTTATATTATTATTATTATTATTATTTAATATTCTGTATTATTATTATTATTATTATTATATGTTTAATGATATTATTATTATTATTATTATGGTTATTATTATAATTTGATTTATTTATTTTTTAATATTATTGTGTTATATTGATATTTTTATTGATAATGTTATTTAATTTATGTTTATTATGTGTTATTTGCTATTATTTTGTCTTGTTATTATTGTTAGTTTTATTTAATTTAGTTTTATTTAATTTGTGTTTAATATTATTATTATTATTATTATTATTATTATTATTATTATTATTATTATTATTATTCTGTTTTAATTATTTTATTATTATTATTATTATTATTATTATTGTTACTTAATTTTCTGTTTCATTATTATTATAATTATTGTTGTTATTATTATATTATTTATTTTTATGTTTTTATATTATTAGTTAATATTATTTATTATTATTGATTGTAATTATTATTGTGGTATTGTTGTTGATTATAATAATTATTGTTGTATGTTATTATTGTTATTTATGTGTTATTGTTAATATTATTTATTCTATATTATGATTTTTATTGATATTAGTATATTATCGTTATTATTATTATTGTGGTTTTATCATGGTTATTATATTTATTATCATGATTATTCATTGTTATTATTAATATTAATATTTTATCATTCCATTTGTTTATTATCATTTTATGTGTATTTGTTTTGCATCATTATTATTATTTTCATCATGTTGTATTGTCACTATTATTGTTATTGTTATTATATTTATTATTATCATTATAATTTTTTTCGTTATTATCAGAATTATTATTCATTTGTTTTCCGTCTATCTATCTATTATCATTATTATTTACAGTATTATCATTAACATCATTATTTTTATTTTGATTGGTCAGTTTAATTGTCATTTGTGCTTTTACATTCAATTTATTTTATTCTGTTATTTATTTGTTTATTTATTTATTCAATTATTTATTTATTCATTCATTACTCTCCGATATTAATTTTCTGTTTTGACTGCAACCACGAGTGGCACGTGACTCCCCCACGGAGTTAGGTGAAGCATGGTCGGGATAAGTAGATTAGAATTTATTTATTTTGAAATATATAATTATTATTTTATTCTTTTTTCATTCGCTAATGGTATGTAATAATAAAAGATTTTTGACCCCGATTAAAAAGAACCACCACACAAATGTTTTATATTAAAATGATAACTTGTTAATAAAACTGGACCAATGTCCTGGTTTTCATCCCAAAGCAAAAGTTTAAATTGATTTGAAAACTCAAAACTTTTCATAAAAAGTAATTGGGAACCAATGTTCCCGTCTAAAAGAATAGCCCGATTTATGTATGTATTTTTATCATTCTTTTATGGTTTCATATTTGTTTTCAGATAATTGTAATTATATTTTATTTACTGCTTTTTTATATGTGCTTGTAATGCGTTTTAATTTTATTGTATAATTTGCATGTGAGAGAAGAGATAAAATAATTGATCTTAAAAATCCATTCACATAATATTAACCAAAGGTATGAATAAGAGTGAGGTCCCGAACTCTCTCTGGTTTTGGGCCTCATAAGGTTAGAATTACTTTCCCGATGTTTTATCGGGTGGCGACTCCATGATCCTGCCTTGTGGTAGCCCAATAGAGGGTGAGGTCGTCTACAGTGGCGACTTAACTAGGGATATCATAAGACTCTGCTCCGAAAGTACTTTTTGTTAATATAATGCAAATGAGTTTAGGATCAAGAAATTTTATCCCTTTTTGAAAGTTGCGTTTCATCATGCTAGAGCTTTAGAATTAAGCTAGTTTGGTCCTTTTCTTAACCTCAATGCATTCCCAAAGCACGACCTTACGTTCACTCAATGTGGGGGAGTGTTCGGGATAATCACCAGCCCAGGCCTCGTACCATCATGGTGTATTAAATGATGACCCGACTGGTCACTATGTTCATGACGAGCTAGACCCGTTGGCAGGGATCATGCTTTGGTAACCCTAAAATATCACCTTTGGCCTAAACCCATGTAATGGACATAGCTACTTCCCCTAGGGGGCATGCGCCATAATACGTTGCTTGTGAAGTGGGTCGTTGTGTATTGAATGAATTCAAATAAATTTAGATGTTCGCTCCTTAAAGGTTTTCATACCCCGAGTGGTGTATCTCGGTTTATTCGAATTGTTTAAATACATAATGGCCAAAAATTCATCTGCATGCGATTTTAATAACGAGAGTTTGTGCCTCGCAGCACGCTTTACGCGCTCACTGAGCTCCCCGTTTACCCATGGGTCAAGCCCACCTAGAAAAGAGCCCGCACGACCTCTGTTTAATAGAAATACAGTTAGGAGTTTTTTTTAATGTGTGTATTTGTGCTTGTACATTTTTTATGGGTAATGGTAGGAAATGAAGCACGTTTTGTCTCATGTATAATAATAAAATCTTTGCATTTCGTATATAAAATTGCTTGTATCATAATTTGTGAATATGAACATAATACGTATTTGTCTCGCATGTATATAGCAATGCTCATCGCAATACAAATATATTAGCATTTTTTATGACATCCATCATGCACCATAACCTGTACATATAACATACACCACTAAACATACATGTTGACAAGCATTATAGCACATGTGGATGTACTACCACCATAAAAAAAAAGAAAATAAAAATAAAAAGAATGCACTCATCATGTGTCATAATATGTACATATCAGTAGGCTCACATTGCATATATATATAAACATTGTGTGCTGGAGCATACGCATACAATTGCATTAGCATATAGCGTTGGGTCAGTCATTATACACAGAACATATCTTGCATTTTTCACATTGTATGCCATATCATGAACATTTACTATCATACATGAATTATGCCATGTACATATAAGTTCTTCATCATGCATGTTAGTCATTGTATATACCAATGCATGTCTTGCATACTCATACCATGTAAATACACGTACTTTGTGAACGCTATTTATTTCTTGCAGACACTTTCATTGTTTATCTCGTGTTGCACACATACTCCACTCACAGTACATAATCATTCGTATATGGAGTTCCAAGTCATGTGCATAATTTGTATATATTTAGCATTTTGTGAGTTTTGCCTTCCCTCACGATTCATTAGTACACATTATCATGCTAGATCATTTTCATCTTATCATGCCTAAATCATGCCATGTGCACATGCGTTATATATCATAAACATTCATTCTCATATTGTGCCATACCTTGTACTCATGCCTTAATTATGTACTGTTTACATGTACAAAGCACATCATTTGTCATGCATTGTTTATGCATTCACACTCACTTATAGTTTCTTGTAGATGCCTCAAGTACACAAGTCATTGCACATATTTCATGTATGCATTTTTATACAATATGTTTTTACACATGTTTTGCATATATAGTTCCTTACACGCATTACTGACATGCATGACGCCATTGTATGCATCTTTCCTTATACATGATTTTTAACACATAGCTTGCACATGTTTTACGCAAAAATAAAAGAAAAAAAAAACAAAAATCTTCTTTGTTGGCTTATATGATTTTTGTGAATATAAATTTTGATAAAATAAAATTTTTACATTATGTTGGACCCTAAAAACGCTGACATGTTTGCACCTTATTAAGGTACCTTTGATTTGAAGTTTGATTCCGCATAAGTAGTTCTCAACTATGAATGGCTTTGATCTCAGTTTTTAGAAATCTGCGTTTCATTCCACTTTGAATTAAGTGAGGGGTAGATATGTTTGATCTTTAAGAGCTAGATCGCATGAAAATATTTGACTCTACCATGTCATTTCTAAGTTCATAGCACATTTGGCCCATTTTGAAAATGAACTGAAAAACTAGTTGCAATTTGGGGATTGGATGAAAACTCATTAAGAGCACTAGAACCTTTCCGATTACCCGTCAAAGCAACCCCCGGATAAGACTGAATCTAGAAAATGATTTAGGCACCATTTCTTTGTATAGCTCTTTAAATGACCATTTCCTACCCTTATTTTACAATCGCTTGCTAGCCCGTTGAGCCTTTATTTTGGTATGCTAAATGTGTACCGGTTTTATTATTACACATGTTAAAACTTCACCCTTAGCCTAAAATGATTTTGGCTTCCCCTCAGAAGAATGGCCGCTCTAGTAAAGATGGATGTACATTACGACATTCGCTTGAGCTATCAAAACTCGCCCTGATAAGGATGGGTCTGCACTTTGAGAAGAGAATCTCAATCATTGATAATTTTGTGGGTTACCCAAAAGTCACCCTGATAAGGATGGGTCTACCCCTTGCGAAATGAATTTTCAATCATCGATAATTTTTGGGCTACACTTTGGGAAAGGGGTGTAATTAGAGATATAAGCTTGCGAGCAAAAAAAAAAAAAGCCCCCTTGATGAGCTCAGTAGTTATCTTTTTAGCTTAATTATTATACTGAGCTTGGTAAGCTAAAG
Source organism: Excoecaria cochinchinensis (assembly GCA_947683425.1). NCBI lineage: Eukaryota > Viridiplantae > Streptophyta > Magnoliopsida > Malpighiales > Euphorbiaceae > Excoecaria > Excoecaria cochinchinensis. The sequence continues at coordinate 6,542,754 of CANTUQ010000003.1, read as the reverse complement.
TGTCACCAAATCCAAATTCAAGAATATCCGGACAGTATACAATTGGGGTTGAGAATGGTGCTTTCATCCGTCGAATTAACATTGCGGCCATTTTTCTCTAGTGACCTGATCCTCCTTTGATAGCCAATTACCTAAGCCTAACGTTACAACCAAAATAAGTCCTCTTTATTCTTTGTTTGACCTTATCTAATTAGCGAAGATGACCTTCTAATAAGGTTTGGTACGTAGGAAGAGGCATATGGTATTTCTTGAGCTTCAAGCGAGAAGCCATGAGTGCATTTATGCATTCGAGTTGAGTCTCGTTCCCGACATTGCATTTAGAATTTGCTTTTGAAAAATGAAAAATCTTGTTTTGGCCTTTTGCACATACACACAGAGATTGTATGGTATGCCTTGTATTTACATGTTGGTTTAGTAAACCTTGATGTCTACATACTTATCTTCTTGCCCTTCATTGGGAATGACTCCTGAATACTTTTGCTGAGATTCAATCAGTTGAGAATATTGTTCATCAGTACTTTCAAAGGCAGATAGAAAACTTGAGTTTGGGATACCTGATAGGTTGCACTCATTTTACAATCTTGGGGTACTTCTTATCGCTACTCGTGAAAGTGATACTTTGCATCCATTTCTATCAACATTCTTTGTACATATGTTTTCTACAAATGTTTTTGCACATAACTGTAGTAGACATCCATATAAATAGTCTTATATGTATAATTCTTGGTGCATGTCTTTCGGCATAAAATTTTTATCGAGCATATTTCATAGATTCTTTCGTATACGTGCCTCTCTAAGATTCATTTTTTATAATCACTTATTTTTGCGCATTTCATGGGCATATCTTTTGCATGCATCTCACATGCACATCATTTGCATGCATTTTGTACATGTATAGGTGATTTTTTCTGCATTTGTTTCATATGCATAGTTATCCATCCACACATCACACACATCCAATTCTTCACGTAGCCTTCATGTATATAATGACTCCCACCCACCTATTCTTCACGTCTATGCCGGTGAATGACTCTTTACGCTCACAGGTAGGATCCCTGGTATATATTTCATGTTCATAATCCCCTTGCATATATTTTATGCTTGATCTTTTGCATCTCTACCCTCAAAGGTACGATCATTTGTATATATTTTGCATTTGTAATCCCCTTGCACATATTTTATGCTTGATCTTTTGCATGTATTTCTCATTCATGATCATTTGTGGCATATATGTCATGTACACAATTCTCTGCATGCATATCATATTTGTACACACACTGCACAATTAAATTTCATGCATGCATAACATCGCATGTCATTTCATACATGCATAACTCTTAGATTTCATACATGCATAACTTTGTGTGTTATCTCATACATACATGGCTTTTCACATGCATTCCATGCATATATGGCTTTTTTACATGCATTCTATGCATACAAAGTGCCCTGTGTCTACTAAATGATGTACAGCAATCTCAAGCTCGGGACTTCACATGTCGACGTTTCTCAAGCCCTCTGAAGAGGCACAATCTCAAGGTCCTCTTAAGAGGCAAATCCTTTCAAGCCCTTTGAGGAGGCAAAATCTCAAAGACCTCTCAGGAGGCAATCATTTCAAAGTTGGAGGCAAATTTCCAAGTCCTCTGAGGAGGCACAACTTTCAAAGTCCTTGAGAAGGCAAAATCTAAGTCATCTGAGGAGGCAGAATCCTTAAGTCCTCTGAGAAGGAATTTCCAAGTCCTCTGAGGAGGCAAATCTCAGAACATCCGCACTTTGTAAGTCTGGAGCAGACTCGGTGCAGCTCAAGAGAGCAACTCTCGCGTTTTGTAAGTCTGGAGCAGACTCGGCGCATCACCATCCGCACTTTGTAAGTCTGGAGCAGACTCGGTGCAGCTCAGGAGAGCAACCCTCGCGTTTTGTAAGTCTGGAGCAGACTCGGCGCAACACTTCTACACTTTGAATCTTGGTAGCGATTCAGTGCAATCACTTTGTAGCTTAGTTAATAGCTCGGTGATATCCCAAAACATCCGCACTTTGAATCTTGGTAGCGATTCGGTGCAAACACTTTGAATCTTGGTAGCGATTCAGTGTAATTTTAGAACTTCCACACCTTGAATCTTGGTAGCGATTCGGTGCAAACACTTTGAATCTTGGTAGCGATTCAGTGTAATTTAAGAACTTCCACACTTTGAATCTTTGTAGCGATTCGGTGCAAACACTTTGAATCTTGGTAGCAATTCAATGTAATTTCAAAACTTTCGCACCTTGAATCTTGGTAGCGATTCGGTGCAAACACTTTGAATCTTGGTAGCGATTCAGTGTAATTTCAGAACTTCCGCACCTTGAATCTTGGTAGCGATTCGGTGCAAACACTTTGAATCTTGGTAGCGATTCAGTGTAATTTCAAAACATCCGCACCTTGAATCTTGGTAACGATTCGGTGCAAACACTTTGAATCTTGGTAGCGATCCAGTGTAATTTCAAAACTTCCGCACCTTGAATCTTGGTAGCGATTCGGTGCAAACACTTTGAATCTTGGTAGCGATTCAGTGTAATTTCATAACTTCCGCACCTTGAATCTTGGTAGCGATTTGGTGCAAACACTTTGAATCTTGGCAGCGATTCAGTGTAATTCTAGAACTTCCGTACCCTAAATCTTGGTAGCGATTCGGTGCAAACACTTTGAATCTTGGTAGCGATTCAGTGTAATTTCTGAACTTCCGCACTTTGAATCTTGGTAGCGATTCGGTGCAAACACTTTGAATCTTGGTAGCGATTCAGTGTAATTTCAAAACTTCTGCACGTTGAATCTTGTAGCTTAGATAACAGCTCGGTGATATCTCAACACTTCAGCACTTTGAATCTTGGTAGCGATTCAGTGCAATCACTTTGTAGCTTAGATAACAGCTCGGTGATATCTCAACACATCTGCACTTTGAATCTTGGTAGCGATTCAGTGCAATCACTTTGTAGCTTAGAGAACAGCTCGGTGATATCTCAACACTTTTGCACTTTGAATCTTGGTAGCGATTCAGCGTAAGCACTTTGAATCTTGGTAGCGATTCAGTACAACCTCATAACTTTCGCACTTTGAATCCTAGTAGCGATTCGGTGCAAGCACTTTGAATCTTGGTAGCGATTCAGTGCAATCTCAGAATTTTCGCACTTTGAATCTTGGAAGCGATTCGGTGCAATCAATCAACCCAAGTCCTCTCCGGGGGCAAATCAACCCAAGACCTCTTAGGGGGCAGTCACTCCTTCAAAGTCCTCTTAAGAGGCATCTCAAATGGTTAAACACCGACCCACCTGAGGCTAGACACCGCACAGATTATATGCCGAAGCGAGGAAGGTTAGGCACCGCACTCAAGTTAAACACCGACCCGGCTGAGGCTAGGCACCGCATAGGTTAGATGTTGAAACGTTGGAGGTTAAAAACCGAACAATGGGCAAGACAACACACAGGTTATATGCCCAAAAAAATGACAGGGGTTAACACGTCGACAAACAGACGTTAACTACCCCAACAGCTCTAACTTCATCCGGTTCAGAGCGTCGTTTCCTCAGGTACGTGCCTCTGCACCTCTTTTTCCTTTTCCTCTCTGAATTTTGGCCTTTCTTCTTTGAATTTTTGCTCACCTAGGTGCCTAAGCACTAACTTCTCCAAAATTGGGGGCAACTGTAGACACCGGGTCCGGAGTCAGATTGGTCCTTGATAAATTCCTCCAAAAAAAAATAATAATAATAAATACATAAAATATGTAGGTAAAATTAAAAATAAAAAAAATTAGGATTAGGTTAATTTAATTAGATAAATTGAAAATTAAGATTAGGTTAATTTAATTAGTTGATATTGTAAGATAAATTAATAATTAACATTAGTTGATTAATTAGTTAATATTTTAGTATAATTAAAGTTGAAAAAAAAAAAAAGAAAATAAATGTGGGGTTTAATTTGATAAAATAGATGTCGTAATTTAAGTAGATTAATCAAATTAAGAAGGTAGGATAATATAGAGTGTTTAATTAGTAATGTTTAATTAATTAATTAATATATGTGTTTAGTTTAATTAAATTAAAAGTGTGTAAATTAGTTAAAATAAAAAAATTAATAAAATGGAGGGAATTATTTAGATGACCTTAACCCTAATTCTAGGGTATAAAAAGAATATGATGAGGAGATGAAAGGGGGCTCTCAAACTCATGCATTTCAATGCCAACTCACATATACATTTATATCAATCAATAACATGTATTACTAACACACATTTTCCCAAATTAATTCATGCATATCTCATCTCAAGCACTCAATTTCTGGAAAAAAAAAAACAAACACAATTACACACACTCATGATCCAAGGAAAATTTAGGCAAAGACAACTTAAACTCAAATGTAAAATCAAAGCTCCCAAACCTCAAATGAAGCTTCAATCTTCTGTTTCAAACCTCCACCTTCTCTTTGCCTTTAATCTTCCTCTTGGTATCCAAAGCTTGCACAAAACCAAAACCCACAAATTACTCTTCCAAAATCCTATCTTAAAAAAAAATCAAAAGAAGAAGAGGAGGAAGAATCCAAACACAAGAACCCTAAAAACCCAACTTACCTCTTCTAACTTGATCCAAAACTCAATCAAAATCGCCCAAGCATGTGCCCAAACACCAACCATAAGAAAGGAAAGGAGAAAGTGCAGAAAAAAATGGAAAAGAAATGGGAAAGAAGAACTAAAGAAGAGAGGAGAACGGGGAGCATAATGGTTCCTGCGTTCTCTCTCCTCATTGTCCCTCTTTTTCTTTCTTTTCATTCAATGCACACCTACCCAAGCCATGTGTCCTAATCTTATTGGTTCCTTAATCCATCTTTTGACTTATTCCACCTTGCACCATACACCATACACACACAAACAATTCTTGAATAAATATCTTCAATACACCAAACACCACTCACACCATATCATTTCTTAACCCACTTACATCCTACTTTCATACACTTCAAGCACACTCTAACAATTCCTTATAAACCACTTGTCATCATCCTACAAACCCAAGTGTCACAATCTTATCCAATCACTTCCTAAATACCATACACATGTTCCACTAGACGATTTCTCACTTAACATCTTATTAATTAATTATTTTCTTTGCACTTTAGTCCTAATTAACCAAACATTCTCAAGCACAAATTACCTAAATACCCTTCACTTAACCGACTTAGCTTTCCGATTCCGACTAGGCCCGATTTGGGGTGTTACAAATCTACCTCCTTAAAAGAATTTCGTCCTCGAAATTCACTTATATCCGATTTTCTGAATTTCAAAATTTTTATTACTAATATTCACACACAAACATCATATTGTCCAAGTCATTATTTTTTTTTACTAGTATCAGGACATATAGTAGAAATCCTTCTCACTAAATAAACATCTCCAATTTGAGTTACAAATCATTTGCATTCTATCACTATCATGTCAATCTTTTCACTTAACTCTTTCCTCATAACACTTCTCATCTTTTAAATACAGAATCGTTCACACATTCACTATACTCTTTCCTTGATCAAAATGACTATAACATTCTCTCCTAGATTACTAGTATCACTAGTCACAATTTGGTTTTCACTTCTAAACCATTATATCAATCTTACAGTACCTATTATTTAATCATCTTATACAGAAGTCCGCAATTCCATCCACTTACTTGCTTATACTTACTCCTACTACTCTTGTTCCTAATAGCAAATAGTACACGTACACCCTGTCAGCTTTCTCTCAATCAAAACACATATACAAATGCTTTTCATGTATGGTCAAAGGGATGATGATGCAATGAAAGTGAGATGGCTCATGTATGCAGAATGATGCTGAGGAGATGCAAGTAATGCTGTAATGATGCATTTAGTCCCATCCCCATGATTTAATATGCTTTTATTCAAATACTTTTCTGGAGATAGCTGACAGGTATATAGAGTACTACCAAAACCTTATGGAATTAAAATACCCTTCCACCTCAGATTGCTAAAACAACTTTACTCGAACACCTCAAATAAAACTTACCAGAAGGTTCTGCAGGCTCTGTCACTACACTACGGTGCTCAACAAGTCTTGTTGGCCCACGAGTAGTTCTAAGCAATTCCTCCATATCCATCCTAGCTTGCCTAGCTAGATTCTCCCATGACTTCGGACAATTGGCAAGCTGATGGGCTTTGCTGCCACATCGGAAGCAAGCTCCAGTGAGCTTCCGACAAGGACCCCAATGTTGCTTCTGACAGAATTGACATATAGGAGTTTCTTGAATTCTTTTCCCTGCCGACACTTCACTGCCCGAAACTTTTCTTTTCTGAGGTCTCTCCCGAAGAAAATCCTGAGGAACGCGAGGGGTAGTTAATCTATCCAAGATCCGAACCAACCCTCGCACTAGGGCCCTATCGTCAGAAACAGAACCAGAATCCCTAGTCGGAGGACGTTCGGAAACACTCTGATCAACACTAACTGGATTCACACTTTCTGTCGTCTCGTCCACCTTCTCACTAGGGTCAGACTCCATCTAACACAACACACACAGGACAAGACACATCTGCATTAGGCCACGACACAAAACCGACGCTCAAACAAAGACTCGACACATAATAAGTAACATACAAAGACTCGATACTCAAACAAATAAGACAACCAGAATCGTCTAACCGCGCTTGTAACACCCCAAAACAGGCCTAGTCGGAATGCGCATGTTAAGTTAGGACATATGAGGGTATTTTGGTAATTAGTGTTTACGAAATTGGGTGTAGTAAGGACTTAAGTGAAGGAGTTAAATTAATAAAATGGTAAATGAGGAGATTATCTAGTGTGTAGGTATGTGTATGGTGTGTGTATAAATGTAGTCAAAGATATTTTGTGTGAGCCAATTAAAGGATGCTAAGTGGGCTAGTAATATGAGGACATTTGGGCCTATGGGAAGTAAACAAGTGGATTAAGCAATTAAGAGGAGATAAGATTAAGGAAAGAGAGAGAGAGTGAGAAGGCAGATTACGTTTTGCTCTTCTCCTCCTCCTTCTTCTTTCTTTTCTTTTCCTTGGATCGTGTTCTTCCCGGTGGTTAGGCATGGATTGATGTCTTGGTGGAGCTTAAGAGTCTTTTATGGAGGTATGTGTATGGTTTTGGGTGCTAGGGTTTCCTAAGAGAGATTATGTTTCCCTTCTTCTCCTTGTTTTATTTGAGTTAGGGTTTTTGGGTTAAGAGTAATTCTTGGGTTTTTGATTTGTGTAAGCTTTGGCTAACAAGAGGAAGTATAAGGGCAAGAAAAGGTTTGAGGATCAAGATTGAAGAAGAGTGGTTTTTTGCTTCAATGAGGTTTGGGAGCTATTTGAGTTATTTTATCCAAGTTTTTCACTTAATTTGCATGTATGCTTTGATTTGTTTAAATTCTGGAAAATAGATGATAAGTATTATATTGGAATGAATGTTTATTGTATGGGTTTTTAATTGTGAAGAAAGGATATGCATGATTATAGAATTAATAAATTGATTGTGAGAATTGGTTGAATGTACTGTCAAGTTTCTGATTTTCTAAATTTTGAGGTTTCAATACGTGAATAGATTATATGATTGGAAGTAATTGTTGAAATCTTGTGCTTTATATTGGTTAAGATGTTTGGGAAGTTCTATTTTGAGGTAAGATTGAATTCAAGTTTGGTTCGAAGTGAAAATGGTTTTGATTTGGATGTTTGGATTTTTCCTATGTTTTTGCTGAGAACTGAAGATCACGACGCTGTCGCGAGCGCGACAATGTCGCCAGCACGACAGAGACGTGAAATTCAGCTCTTGCGTGTTGAGGGCAAGTTCACAGATCGTGAACTGTGAAGTGACGTGAGCAAAGCTCACGTGACGTGAGCAAGGCTCACGGCGTGAGCAAAGCTCACGCAACGTGAGAATTGCTCACGACGTGAGCAAAGCTCACTTGGCGTGAGGGATGCTCACGAAGCGTGAGCAAAGCTCACGCGACGTGAGCATCTTGGGCAGTGCTCATGCGTCGTGAGCAACCTTCACGTCGCGTGAAGGTTGCTCAGGACCCGTGTCCCGCGCATTCTGTCGCGAGCGCGACAAAGTCGCGATCGCGACAGAACCTCCATTTTGCCCTGTTTTTCTCTTCTGTGCTCTGTGTTCCGAAAATGAATTTTAAATGTTTTTGTCATGGTTTTTCTTTCCCGTATACTATGTGAACTTGGTTATATGCCTATTATTATACGGATTATGCTTAATAAATTATACGTTATAATTTGAAACATAACTTGGATTATTTTCTGAAGTGAGTAATGAAATGATAATATGTTCACACTTGCTTATGATAGGAGTAGTAAGAGGGATTCCAGGTAATCTAATATCTGATTTAAGTTGGGTAATTTGGTTTATGAATACTAACTAATGTAAATTATAACGCATGCTGTATTTTGATATACAATTAGTCTTCGAATAACTAATATCATGTGTAAAATTTTACGTTATTCTTGGTTGAATGCTATGGGGTTATGGACATGATATTTAATGATTATGGTGATCTGTATTACATGTCGTGTTTAGAAAATGAAGAAATTATAAAAGTTAAGTTCATAATTGGTTACTCCCGAATAGGTTATATTAAAATATAAAATATGTCATGCCTATCTTTAGTCAGATACTGCTCTTAGGATAACATGCTGTGCTTAGATGTATATTGTATAATTACCTGATTAGGATTATGCGCTGTGAATTATTGGCATAGTATAATTCTATCTTTAATTCTGATATGTTGTAGAATCTTGGATGTGTTAAAATGTGTCAGTTGAGTTATATTACACACTTTATAATATGAATAGTATGGGGTATGATTGATATTATATACTTATGTATTTGGATATTAGACTCTAGATCATGCATAATGACATGTATATATATATATGCAGTGTAAATAGACACATGATTTACATGATACATGTGGGTAGTATGAACTTATTGATATGCCTATTTATACGCAGTATTGTGTATGATGAACTTTGTCGTGTGACTTGAACATAATTTGTATTAAGCATGACTGATATTATGAATTTCTTTATATGTCTACTATACTCTGGATTAAGTATGATGATATTTATATATTGTCTGATGTGACACATGATTTAAATGATGCATGACCTGCGAGAGTCAGTCTAGTGGATAGTTAGGCATGCCTAATAGAGTTTTGTGCCGCTGCAGCTATATGTACGACTTTGGACCCTGATCAGGTCCCACGATTGGATCCTCGCGATCCCTCTGTCTGAATCTTTCTTAAGATTCCACGTAAAAACAATTTGAAAATAAAGTAAAAAGAATGATTCGATACCTTCGGGTATCTATATGTATATGTGACGATATCGATACTCTCAAGTATCTATATGTACTCGTTATCCACTATTATGAGTCAGCAGGTATATGGTTGGTTATGTGTGTTTATAAGTATACGATTCTGATCAGTTATGATTATAGTTATGGGAAGCAATAAGTGCAAACTTATTATTGGACTCTCTGGAACACCGTGAATATGATGCAATGTTGTATATTTGTTTATGTTAAAAATGAATGTTACGCAGCGGAAGTGTGAGGGTGATGTGATTTTGTATCTATGTTCTCAGTCAATGTAAATGTGTTATAGAGTGATTGTGGTACAGGTTGACCCTAGTGGTCTTGCTTGAGGATTTGTGTGCAGTATGATGTGATCAGTTATAGTACTAGTTCGGGATTGGTTTATGGGTATTATGATGGAATAATTGCATGGTTAAATTGATCTGTATTGATGCATGATGTACTTCCAAATGCCTGACTTCCCAATGTACTCGATAACGGTATACATATAAGGACCTGTATTTTTATATTGCTGTAAGTAATAATATATTTTGTATAATGTTTTTGCTATGTGATACGTGGGTAAGTATCCACATGTGAGGTTGTATGTAGTCATGCATGGAAATACTTACGTCTTGTATAGTATGATGTTTACTTTAGTTTATGTCATTCGTATGAGTATTGGAATGTGATTAGAAACATTTAAATGCAGGGCTACTTTATGCGAGCATGTGTATTTATCTGCAAGAACTATGTGTGTTTGCCACTCGTATGTGTTATGCCTTGACAACTAGTGTGTATGACTGTCCACATTATTATTTCCGTTTGTTCTCCCCACTAAGCGTTATCGCTTAGCACGGGTTCTTTTTCCCGTGCAGGTGGCAGGTTTGTTCTGTTCGAGTCGCGCATCTGCAAAGTCGGCCATGTAGGAGCTAGAATTCTTGTATCTTGTTCAGCTTTTGTAATTCGGCATTTTTGTATATCTGTGAAATATGTAAATGTAATAATAAATAAAGTATTCATTTTGTCCTGTATCACTCTTCTGTCTTTTAAAGTTGTTTTATTTATATCTGATATGTCACTCTGTATATGATTTTACATGTTTGTACTAGTGGGATGTGACACTCCTATCTACCTTGGACCCTTTTCCCTTTATTTATGAGTAGAAGTATCCATGGTATAGGTTGGGGTGTGACAGCGCTTTGATACCACCTAATGTCACACCCCAACCTATATTATGGAGACTTCTTTTTGGATTAGAGGAAGAAGAATCCAAGATAGATAGGAGTGTCACATCCCACTAGAGTAAACAAGTAAACATCACATAAATAGAGTGACATATCCAGGATAATTAAAAACTTTGAAAGAAAGAAGAGTGATACTGAACAAAATGAATACTTTATTTAATATACAAAAATAAGAAACCATACACACATGCATACTTATAATCATACCACAGCAACCTAGTAAGAAAGATACATAAGTGTGTAAATATTTACATAGCTTACAATATTACATCAGGATTTTTACCTATTATTACATATACATATTACACAGATATGCAAAAATCCCAAATTACAAAAGCCGAACAAAATACAAAACTTCTAGCTTCTATGTGGCCGACTCTGCAGATGCGCAACTTGAACAAAAGCAAACCTGTCACCTGCACGGGGAAAAGAACCCGTGCTAAGCGATAACGCTTAGTGGGGAGCACACAAGAAATATGGGCAGCCATTAACAATGGTCGCCAAGACATAATACATGAAAAAGAGATATACAGCCATTCATAACGCATATCGTATTATACTTACATATATTAGTTGTGCATTTAATTGATCACATTCACATTCATATATAATCATTCAATTATCCATGAGTAATTTGCACACTTACTAGTTCACCTGCTAATTCATAATTGATTCACATGACCAAAATCTTACATATTCGGTTATCATATCCTCATAATCATATCGAATAAAGCAAACGAAATACCTGCTGACTCAAAATAGTGGATAACGAGTACTGAAAGGTACCTTACGGGTACGAATCGAACACATAATAAAATGTACCACACAGGTACAAGTCGGAAGGCAACATTTCATTGAATAGGACCTTAAACAAGATCCATACACATACACATAATAGGGGTTCGCGAGGAACCAATCGGGGACCTGACCAGGGTCCAAATCGTTCAAAGGGGTGCTGCAGCTACACATACATAGACTCTATTAGGCATGCCTAACTATCCACTAGACTGACTCTCGCAGGTCATGCATCATACAAATCATATTTCAAATCACTTAATTTACATCATTGTACATAATCAGCAATAGGTAAGACATATGAATAAGTTCATAAAGTCAATCATGCATCATACAATTTACACTTAAGCATAACGTAATAATCTTAGAGAAAGATCATAAGTATAGATATGCATAATACTTTCAATTATATTAACATACTTCATAAAATAGTCAAAGAATAAACCTAAAGGCATCACAAGTTCGAATTCAAACATTGGAATCACCAAAGAAAACTCATTCAACACCACACATCTGTCGCGCTCGCGATCCCTGTCGCGCTCGCGACAGAGACCATAGTCTCTTCGCTGCGCGCGCGCGACGGACTTCGCGATCGCGGGAAGGAGAGAAGGGCCTGGCTCTATCGCGCTCGCGACGTTGTCGCGATCGCGACAGAGGGCAAGCATGGCTATCATGGGGTCGCGACAAGTCGCGTGCTCGCGATAGCACAGGCCAACAAAGTGCTCTGTCGCGATAGCACAGGCCAACAAAGGATTAATGTAGAAAATTATGTGTACACAACTATACGTGTAAAGGATTGAATGCACGTAATATGCTTATGGTATGCATGCTAAACATGTGCAAAGAATTATACGTTATATGTATGCAAAGATTATGTACGAAGAATGTGCGTGAAGAATTGCATATGCAAAATATATACAAAGTTCAAGCATGTGTGAATGCATGTTGGGCATTATGAAAGGCTATGCAAGTGAAAAGTTATGCAGGGAGATATGCAAAAGATTCTACATTCGAGATGCATGTGAGATGCAAAAATTGATAGACCACATCCTAGGTGGTTAAGGGATTCATTGAGGGCACTGCTCGGCTGCTCACATTATTTGATGCCCCCAAGGATCTAGAAAAGCACTGTCTTGACTTTAGGGACTCTGACCCATAATCTTTTGAAAGAGAACTGACCCGCATGCATATTTGCCCCCGGTCAATGAGCATATTGCCCCCCGGACTCTAAATTAAGGTATGCATTATGCACTACTTGCCTAAAGGGAAGTTATTCAAAGTAATGCCGCCTTATCACTCCAGGCTTCAAAAGTCATTGCTTTAAAGGTAGTGGGTCCCTTGTGGATTTTCACACTAGCTGTTTTTAGCGGGAAATGCATCCCTTCGGGGATTTTCACATAACCTTATGCCTAATTTTTGCCTGGAATGGACCCAACCCACTCCAGCGGCTTTTGTTCATTTTTTGTAGGACAGATTGCCCGTTTTTAGGTTTTTACCCTGCCCTTGGCCTAACTTTTGCTTAGAGAGCCAATTACGGTTTTCAACTCTAACGGCCTTTTTTTTAAGGGTATGATTGCAAGAAAAGTTAAAGCTACTATCAAAGCCCCCTTCTAGAGTAATCGGCGGCTATTCACTAAGGCATTTTCTCCCTAGGTATCATTTGCATTCCTTTGCATCTCTCAATGAATGTGTTGCTAGATTGGGTGAGGTGGCGGATGAGGATCGGGTTCTTTAGGGCTTCATGAGGCTACCTTTTACATTACCACCCATTGTGCTCAAAAGTTCAGAGGGATTAATGATGTAGTGAGGCATCACTATCTTTCCAAGGTGGACCTTTATCTTCAGCTCTTACCTCCCAACATCATGGCCTCTAGGCGAGTTGTCGGTGAAGACTATTATGCCATCTATCGTGGGTTGTTCTTTCACTCCCACTAATGCATTCAAGAGGTAGGCGCAATCGATACTAGAACTCATCGACTTACACCTATGGACGGTGAGAACAGTAGCAGAGTGTAGCCATTTAGATTTCATGTATTCAGTAAAGAACGACATTTATCTTTTTATAAATGAACTAGAAAATAATGAACACATGTATTTGCAAAGATTGTGTACATTTCGATATGATTTCTTTATACATGATCATTATCTAACATCGATTCAAAATGCATAACTACATTTAATCTCAGAGCATATCTTTTAATCATCAAACTCCTATCTCCAATCAGCCCTCTCGGGTTTTCTTGATTGGATATTTTTTCTCAAGCCTCTAATTTTTGCCCAGGATGCCTTTTTTTCTGTTTCCACCCTGATGAGGTGCCCATTTTTACCACGGCCGCCTTTTTTCGATTTTTGACTAGCAGGGCTTTTATTCTCCTCTTTTGATTTTTAGTCTTTAACCATGGATCCTCTTGGGTCTGTCAACGTTGATTGGCTCTCTGAAGTCATCTTCATCGCTGTCTGTTGCTGTTGTCTTGGATAACAATCTTTGAAGAACAAAAAGGACCTTATCACATCGGCCTAAATTTATCTTGTATGTCCGGAACACCCAGTCTTATTTGCTTGACAACTGAATCTCCCTCTTTCATCGGATGCTTTTTGATCTTCTTCCTAAATGATCAAACAGAGTGTTTTCTGATAGATCTTACCGTGGCGATAATCCCATGACCTATCCTTATCTGACTTGTTCAATTGCTGCTGTCGTTGCTGTGCCCTGTCGGCTTCCAAAATTTGAGCTTTCTTGACTGTTCTTCAAGATTTGAGCTCTATTTAGATCGGTCATATTGTTTCTGCCCATATTGTTTCTGCCCTATGTATTGAGAACTGGGAGGTGACTCTTGTAGAGGTTTCGATGGTGGTTGTCCAGCCTCAAAATGCAAAAGGCCATTTCTCTACCCAATCCTTGTAGTTTCGAGCCATCTTGATCAAGCTCTTCTTGTTAGTAGCCTCTCCTGCCCTATTGGTTTGGGGGCAATACAGAGTGGACTTGTGGTTTTAATGTCATACCTCTGGAGCAACTTCCTAGCCTTAAAGTGTCCTTTTGTCCTTGAACCCTGCGTGCTGCGGGAAACTTTATTGAAATATCGGATTCCTTTTAGTAACCCTGTCTATTGGAGACTATAGGACGCACCTCCCCTATGATGCTTATTCCAAAGCTCGAGCAACCCGTATGCATTGTAAGTCAATAGAATCCTTTTGGTCCTTTTCCAAAGTTAAGAAAAATGGCAAAGTACGAGCATGTGTAGATCAATGTGATTTGAACAAAGCTTACACCCAAATAGTTTCTCTTTTTTTTTTGCAATTTTTTTTTTGCCATATCTACATATTGATTTTTTTCCTTCATTCTCCTTTTTTTTCATTATTTTTTTTGTTGTGTTTTTTTTATGTTCTTCTTTTTTTTTTTCTTCCGGGCAAGCTTTGTTTAAATCCTGATAGCTCATAATTTTTCGTTTTTCTTGACTATTGGATGATGCTGACCAACTAAGTAGGGTGTTGAACTTCGACAAGAAATTTTGGCTTCATGTCTACTTGTGGATCCCTCCTTTAACCTTCTCTACCCATTCTAGCCTAAGTCTTCTGGGCTTCTGCTTTGCTGGTCCATAATAAAGATATGTTGGAATGGTGTACTTGGCGATTTCGCGATCAACTCTTAGCATGTCTTCATAGGTTCAGGCAAAGACTTTTCCACATTTTGTTTTAATTCTCTTAAATTTTTATCTCCCTTCAGGAGTTACATTAGATGCTATTAAGATTTTTTTTAGGTTTTTCAAAGTTCTGAGATTAAATGGAGTAACATCAATTGAATCAATATCAAATAGGGATGAGTCATGATCATGATTATGCATAATGAAATCATAAGAGATATCACACAAGTAAGCAAAAATGTTCATCTTATTAATGAAATCAGAATGTCATTATTAACAGTTCAAAAATAAAAAGAACATTCTAAATAGCTAATCATTTTCTGATGCTGTAGTTGGTGGTCCATTATCATCCTCAAGAACCATCCTCTCTTCCCCAATTTAGGTACATAATCCATCTTATTCTTTCCCTCTCGCTTTTCTGGGTCAGAGATCTGCTTGGAGTTAATCAGATCTTGAATAGCATATCTGAAGGTCTTGTAATCATCTGTGGTATGCCCGGTGTATTCGTGGAAGGCACAATACTGATCCCCCTTGTGATCGGGTTGTCCCTGGCTTCTAGCGGGCCTAGCCAGCAATGGTTATAGCATCCCCTCCTTCATTAGCCTCTTAAGGACCAAGGATAAGGATCTACCTAAATTAGAAAAATGCCTTCGATTCACTTCTGTGGTTGGCGCTTTTCTTATCCTTCGGGCACCACTGCTATTATCATAACAACCCACTCTTAGACTTGCGGGACCAGTAATATTTTTATTAAGAAGCATTCGGGTAGTCTCACGCTTGGACTTCATAATTTCTTCTTCAAGATTAGCTAGCTCAATTTTTGTGCTTGAGGGCCTAGAGATGCCTATTGACTGTGAAGGATCTATTCCTTCTGCCTTTCTTACTTATTATTGCAACTGCATTAAAGACCCCTCCGATGTTCCACCTAAGTGCTGACCTGAACCTGACCTTAAATCATATCCCGCCCTTGACGCTTTATTATTTGGAACTTGCATCACTGTTGAAATGTCTTCCTCTTTAAGAATACAGTCGTATTCTAAAGCAGGCTTCTTGCATCTCTCTTGTTCAACTGGCAAAATAAATAGCCCTTTGGCCCTGGGTTCACAAGCAAACAGAGACGCTGTAACCGTCATAGTATAGGCCTTTTTCACAATGGTTGGCTTAATCTGGTTAAGTGTAGTAGTCGCCATAAGTTGAGCTTGCAGAACAAGTGCCATGGCATCCATCCTTTCTTTGACCATGGCCAGCATCTTTATTTCAAGCTCCTCGAACCTTCTATCCAACTCCTGGGCAATTAGGGCATGAGTCTCTTCAATCTGTTGTGAAGGGCCAGCCATTTTTAATACCTTCAGACACTCTGGTAAGGATGCTAAATCTTTATCAGCCAACTCAAATTTTGATCGCTCTTTATATAACTATTGGGATCCCTAAACCACCCAAGCAAATCGTTTACAATGGCTAAAAAGCAAGGAGTTAGAATGATGCATGAGTAATATGTAATGCATGATCATGCTATGCAAGTGGTCCTCGATGGCTGAAAGAGACTACAACGATACACGTTAAATATGTAAAAACTATACATAGGTTGATATGTACATGTAATAATTATATGAAAAGAATAGGATGTATACATAGGGGAGAAATAAAAAATTGTATTTGTGCTTGAATGACATGAATATGCAATGCATCATCCACGACCACATGCAAGCAGATAGATCCTTCCAACCTTATTGCCCCCACATACGAGGTCATATAGTCTCTATCCTAGGTGGGCTTGATCCATGGGCTAACAGGGAACCCAATGGATACGCGTGGTGCTCAGTGGAAAGCCGGCAGTATAACCTCTCTTAACTAATGTGAATACGCATGGATTTTGACCATTATGTATTTAGGCAGTCCGAATAAATTGACATGGGCCTATCTAGGCATGAAAGCCTTTAATTATGTGACCAATCAAATTATCTGGGTTTGTCCAATACGTTGTGATCTATATAGCAAGCAAAGTATTATGGTTCATACCACGTAAGGGAAGTATTTATTGCCATTACATGAGCTTTGGCCAGGGAGATGATACTTTAGGTCTACCCAAGCATGGTCCCTGCCAACAGGACTAGCTCATCACGAGCATAATGACCGATCGGGTCTCCATTTAATATACCATGATGGTACGAGACTTGGGCCGGTGATTATCCTTAACACTTGCCTACATTGAGTGAACGTAGGGTTGTACTTTGGGAACGCACCGGGTTGAAAGAGGGACTAAACTAGCATAGATCTAAGGCTCTAATGAGATCCAATGCAGTTTCTAAAAAGGATGAAATTTTTAAATTAAAACTCAATTGTAAATTTTAACCAAAGCGCTTTCAAAGCGAAGTCTCGAGTATTATCCCTATGTAGTCGCCACTGTGATGCGCGCCGAACCGCGGGGCGCCCCGGACCGCCCCCTTTTAGGGATTTTGGGAGGAGGTTCATGAAAACTTGTAAGAAATTACAAGTGCGTCCATTTTGGCCAACAAGGAGATTTCTTGGAGCCACCACCCAATAGAACATTGGAAAAGGTCGTCTAGCCTCAGTGAACCTAAGACAGTGCTGCTATGTCCATTATAGGCAAGCCGGAGGTGTCATAGAGGCTTCCACCCTAATGATAAGATGGTCCTCTAGCCTCACGCTTGGGCAAACCAGAGGTGTCTTGGAGGCATCCACCCTAATAGAACATTAAGATGGCCCTCTCGCCTCGTGGCACCTAGGACTGTGCAATTTTGAGCCTTTTACGGGACACAAGAGGTGTCTTGGAGGCCCCATCCAAATAGAACATTGAGATGGCCCTCTCGCCTCGTTGAGTCCAAAGACTAGAGAAGGTTCAAGACTTCCCATTTATTTATACATTGGTTAGGTTTATAGTTGAGTTTTGAATTTATCGTTTCATCCCATTTCTCATTCAATTCAGTGCAATTTAATTAAAATGCATGGTTGGTCATTTAAGGAAAGCGACAAATAAAAGTATAACTAAAATGAAGCGTATAAAAATAAATTAAAATAAAAATAAGGGCAGAATACAACCCCCATTGTAAATAAAATACACATCATACATAAAGCGGGTTATTTATTAACGATGAGGATTTATTCCTCACATGCATGGTTTAAGAAAATAATTTTAGGGTGATAATTTTATTTTGGATCGAAAAATTGGGACATTGGTCCCATTTTATCAGAAAAGACACAATTTATTAATAAAAATATTTTTAGTGATTTTCTTTTTAAATGTGCATAAAAATAAACAATTTTACATAAAATACACAAGCACAACAAATAAATCGAAATAAAGGAAAATGAGGAATTTAAATATGAAAACCAAAGTGAGATTCCTAATCCCTCGATCTTGCATCTTCGTCCATGGACAATGCTCAAATAAAAAAAAAAAGGCAAGTGTTATAGCCAAAAAGAAAAAGAAAAAGAAAATTAAAGTTAGTAATTAAATCAAATCGAATAAAACACAATAAAGTAAAATAAATCAATCAAATTAAATGAAATACATAAAGTAAAATAATGAACCAAATCAAGTGAATCCAATTAACAAATATTTTAATTAAGCTAATCAAGAAAATAAATCAAATAAATAAAAAGAATAAAAACATACGAGTGTTAAAATGAATGGAATAATGTGTGTGCGTGGACAAAATACATTAATTAAATTAGCAACATAGCGTGATAGAACTAAAGATATAAAATTGATTTGATTAAATTAGCTATTTACATGTTATCATAATTAACATAAAATATTTACATAGCAAAAAGATCAGTCAAAATGAATTAATTAATTACATGTTAAAAATAATGAGGAATCGAAGCAAAATAAATTAATTACATGTTAGAAATAATGAGGAATCAAAGTAAAAATAAATTAATTACATGAACAAAAATAATATATAAACATATTAAATAGGACAAATATACAAACAATAGAATAAATAAATAAAAACAATAAAAATATACATGTTAATCAATTAAATATGAACAAAAATGAATAGAAGAAAAAAAAAAGAGATTAGACCCTGAATGTTTACCCTCAGGGTTCAGATTCAATGAGAGAGAAAAGTTGATTGATTTCCTTGCTTTATTTTGCAAAATTAGAATTAAATATGATAAATAGAAAAAATTGGAATTTTATTTAAAGAAATAAATTTGATAAAAAAAAGATGAACAAAAAAATAAAAAAAATCTCAAGAACAAAGAATGAATTTCTTTGTCTCAAGGAAAAGAAAAAATTATTTATGAAAAGAAACTTAGTTTTAGAAGATCAATTGAAAAATTAGATTTCAAAAACAAAAATTAATTTGTTTGTCTTAAAATCTATTTTTCATCAAAAAGTGATTCAAAATAAAAATCATTGAAAAGACTTAATTGAAAACAAATAACAAGTTAAAAAACTGAACTTTGAGAGCAAATAATTATTTGATTTGTCTCAAAATTAAATTCCATCAACAAAATTCCATCTAAAGTTCTTAGAATAAATTTTATTGGAAAAAATGAAGAAGAAGAATTGAACTCTTCAATTTTTATTTTCTTTTTCTGGGGAAAACCTAAAAAACCTTATAATTTTTTGAAGAAGAAGAAGAAGAGAAAAAAGAGAAAAAACCGTAAAAATATTCCCTTCCACCCCCCCCCCCCCCCCCCCTTTCCTTCTTTTTCTTTTTATATGAAGAAAAAATAGAAAATAAAATTAATTAAGAGAAAAACTAAATTAAACCAGATATTAATTATTTTGAATTTTAAAAATAGAAAAAACCTTTAAAAACTAAAAAATGGGATAATAAACGGATTTTTGGGTGAAAAATATAAAAAAAACTGATTTTGGGGTAAAATTGGGCAATTTCGGCGGAACATGGGTGACCGATGCCCGTCGGCGCGCGTGGATGCGCACTGCGCGCTGTTGCATATTGACATTCGCGAATATTTTTTTTTAATTTTTAAATTTAACTAAAAAATACTATAATTTCTAAACCCTATTTTTCAAATCTAATTTTCAAAATATTTTTTATTTTTTACTCAAAAATGCAAATTTGACCAGGAAATCATCACTTTTAACCTTTTTGCCTTTGAGTAGGCATCTTATCATCATTGGGTAACTCTAATCTGGGGTGACTCAGGACCCGGTGTCTACAATGCAACTGAGCTGAGAATGGTCCTCCCAACGGTCGAGTAGATATTGCAACCATTTTTCTTCTCTAGCGACCTGATCCTTCTTTTACAGCCATCTACCTAAGCCTAACGTTGCAACGAAAGTAAGACCTCTTGATTCTTGGTTCAGTCTTATCTAATTAGCGGAGTTGACCTTGTAATAAGGTTCAGTACGTAGGAAAAGGCATATGGTGTTTCTTGAGCTTCAAGCGGGAAACCTCAAGTCCGTTTATGCATTTGGGTTGAGTCTCGTCCACAACGTTGCATCTAGAATCTGCTTTCACAAAAAAAAAAATTAAGGGTTGAGAGAAAATTTTCAAAAAATCCGAGAAAGCTGATTGATAACAGAAATTTGATGATTTCAGGATCTATCCCGAGATTAGATGAGATTTTGTATTTTTGAGATTAATGCCAAACAATGATCACGTATCATGAAATCGAATTGAAACGTATGCATTTATGTAATGATATGTTGATATGATCAAAGCAGGTCATTTTGCATGTTTAAAGTTGTCTAGTTCCGGTGTAAAACTAGCACATTGTTGATGTATACCCTCTGCTACTCTCACTACTCAGATGCTTCGGCCAATTCATCCTACCATCAATTCTGAAGCCAAACCTATAGCACCTTCATGAGGACAATCAAGCCCATGCAACCATGATCTAGGATGTAAGCACATGTAGGTCACCCTTGAGGGATCTCCAATAACATCTTCAGACCCAATTACAATGCAGTAAAAAAAAAGAAGCCGTTAGATATGAAAGCCGTAATTGGCTCTCTAAGCAAAAGATAGGCAAAAGGATAGGGTGAAAACCTAGAAATAGGGAGTCTATCCTTAGAAAAAGAAAGCCGTTGGAGTGCATTGGGTCCATTGCAGGCAAAAATTAGACACATGGTTATGTGAAAATCCAAAAAGAACACATTTCCCGCAAAGAAAAGCTGGTGTGAAAATCCATAAGGGACGCATAACCTTTAAAATAATGACTTCTGATACTTGGAGCGATAAAGCGGCATTACTTCAGATAATCTCCTTCCGAGCAGATAATGCATAATTCAAGACACGAGTTAAAGTCTCGGGGGCTTATTTGACCGGGGGCAAAGATGCGCAAGGGTCGGTTCCCTTTAGAAGGGTTATGGGTTAGAATTCTTAAGCCAATACGACACTCCTCTAGGTCCATGTGAGGCATCAAATAAGGCGAGTAGCCAAGCTGTACCCTCAGCAGACCCCTGACCACTCAAGACTCAGTCTATTCATTTTTGCTTTCATTTCAAGTCACGCAATTCATTTGCAAATATTTGCATATAACTTTTCACCTGCACACACGATTTTTTGTATATATCCATGTGCATATAATTTTGCAGGAAAAGTCCATATGAAGACTACACACATGAAAATGGGTCGAGGATGTATTCGACACAACATGAGCACTCACCCGTACTTGACAATCCAACAAAGAGAAGGTCTACACGGGTTCAAATCCCTAAGTCCTCTTAAGAGGCAAACCCCTTCAAAGTTCTCTTAAGAGGCAAACCTTCAAAGTCTCTTAAGAGGCAAATTAACCAAAGACCTCTTAAGAGGCAAGTCAACCAAAGACCTCTCAGGGGCCAATCAACCAAAGTCCTCTCAGGGGAAATTAACCAAAGACTTCTCAGGTGGAATTAACCAAAGACCTCTTAAGAGGCAAATCAACCAAAGACTTCTCAGGGGGCAATCAGCCAAAGACCTATCAGGGGACAAATCAACCAAAGACCTCTCAGGGAGCAATCAACCAAAGACCTCTCAGGGGGCAATTAACCAAAGACTTCTTAAGAGGCAAATCAACCAAAGACCTCTCAGAGGGCAATCAACCAATGGGCTCTTAGAGGGCACCACTTCAAATCTTAAACAAGTTAGATACTGACACGGTTGGGGCTAGACACCGCATAGGTTAGATGCCACAACAGAGGAGGTTAGATACCACATCAACAGGTTAGATGCCACAACAGAGGTGGTTAGATACCACATCAACAGGTTAGATGCCCCTACCCATACGTAGGCAAACCCATCCGGATAAGAGTGAGATGCCGTAGGAGCAGGGGTGCCACACCAAACAGATCGATGCAAAGCAAACATTCATGCAAAATAAACATACAGAAACATAGCGAAAATTAAAACTTTAGAGAAACAACAACTAATCATACATTAATATAACATAAATCATTACAATAATATTCTGATCAATTGCCCGAGCAAAAGAATTACATATCCAAAATAAACTGAGCGGAAGCTTACAAAATTACAGATACAATGAGAGTTCTATTACAAAAAGAATCATCATGACTAGTAGAAAAATAGCCCTAACACTAATCCCTTCTGTGTTGGCTTGATTGGCGGCGACTCTCCCAAAGCAAAACACCTTCCGCACCTGCATGAATAAAAACTGTGCTAAGTGATAATGCTTAGTGGGGAACACACACCAAAAGAGTGGACGGCCATTCACAATGGTCTTCAAAGCTTAATACATACGATATAAAAAATGCAGATATTCATGTCAGATATATAGTCATGCTTACAGAATAAAGACATGCATATAGAAGCTCATATCCACATTCATAAACATATAAACTGATTTCTCATATGTATCATGCTCATTCGGATATCACATTCTGATAATCATATCGAAACAAATCAAAGCAAACAGAATACCTGCTAACTCACAATGGTGGATAACGAGTATACAGACAGTGCCTTATGGGTATGAATCGAATAAAGACAATACCTTATGGGTACGAATCAAAAAAACCACTTTATTTTATCACATTCAAAATAATTTTTCGGAGGGACCTTAAATAAGATCCAAAATTCATAAGTGTTCGCAAGGAACCAGACGGGGACCTGATTGGGTCCAAACGGAACTGAGGCTGTAGCTAAAAGAGTCTATTAGGCATGCCTAACTATCCACTAGACTGACTCTTGCAGGTTATGCATAAAGAAATTCACACATTGAGTTCAACACTCAAGGCAATAAGTAACCCATTCCGGATTCAACTAACATTCAATAATCTGATAGAGCAAAATACCAATTTATGATATAAGACAAATAAAATAACACTAAATAATATTTAAAACCAATCATAATTGAAAAAGGAGTGAAAATGAAGAGAATAAAAAATCATCAAAATTGGTGAAGAAAAGCATTTTACACGGCGGTATGGCCAATCCATACCGCCGTGTAAGACACCTTACACGGGGGTATGGTATAGTCCATACCGCCGTGTAACATGCCCAACACGGAGTTGGAGCTGGGCAGAAGCATTTTACATGGGGTATGGATAATCTGATACCGCCGTGTAAAATGTCCAATTCAGCTTCCCAGATGAAGTCTCACGATTCACACGGGGGTATGGCCCTCCATACCGCCGTGTGAATCACCGAAAACCCAAATTTTTCAAAGTAACAACCCAAAATTCAAACCAAAACAACACCTTCTCAAAACTCACACATTCAAACCAAAAAATCAACCCATAAAACTCACCTTTCAGCTCAACATTCAAGTACTACATGCAATAAATATATTAAATCATTCAATCCACAATTTAACAACTTCACATATGCATCAACCATCAAAATCACCATCTCAAAATCATAAACTAACATCTTAACTCAACATACTCAACCCTCAAAGCATTAAACCAACATACAACTCATTAAAACTCCATAAACCAAATAAAATTCCAGAAATTCATTCAAAAAGCAAAAATCACAAAAACTCCCAAACCTTTGCTCCTATGCTCTAAATCACTTAGTGCCACTTCCGACGCCTTCTCCTTCCCTTTGGGATCACGAGGAGGCTCAACTAAACAACAACCGAACAGGGCACACAAACAAAAACCCTAGATTAACTCTAAACCTAGAATTATAAAGAGATGAGGGATAAGATGAAGAAAATGAAGAACAAATGCAATAAACTCACCACTTAAAATGCTATGAGATGATTAATTCCCACCAACAAAGCCTTGAATCCAAGTTAGAGCACAAAATGGGAAAAGAAGAGGAAGAAGAGAAATGAAGAGAAGAGAGAAATGGGATTGAGGGAGCAGAATTTCTGCTTCCTTTTCTCTTTCCTCTTCTAAATCCCCTCTCTCCCAACCCTAGCCATGTGTCCTTTCCATAGTGGTGGAAATTAACCACTCACACCCAACAACAATGCACTCCACACACACCATGACACCCCAATTAATAACACCCTACAAATGTGTGAGCAAAACACACCCAAATGCAACCTAACCAATTCACACCCTAATATCATATAAGCACACACACTAGCAAAACCCACAAACATGCATTTTACCCAAAATACCCTTATCACATGCCAAAACACACACAATGAATGCACACACAAATGGCTCATACTTCTAGGGGGCAAATGGGGTGTGACATTGGATACCGACACGGCTGGGGCTAGACAATGCACATGTTAGATGCAACAATGGAGGAGGTTAGACACCGCATCAACAGGTTAGATACCGAAACGGCTGAGGCTAGACTCCGCACAGGTTAGATTCCAAAACGATGGAGCTTAGACACCGCATTAACAGGTTAGATACCTACATGGCTGGGGCTATACACTGCTTGGTTAGATGCCGCACCGGAGGAGGTTAGACACCGCATCAACATGTTAGATACTGAAAAGGCTGAGGCTAGACACCACATAGGTTAGATGCCAAAATGACGGAGGCTAAACACTCTTTAAGGTCGATTATAGACCGCAACCGCATGAAAGGCTAGACACCGCAGCAACGAGGGTTAACACGTTGACAAATTAACGGTAACTACCTAATGATTTCATTCAAATCGGAAAGACAACTTTCTCAGGTACGTGTCTCTTTCCTTCTTTCTCTGAGTTTTGGCTCACCTAGGCACCCATGCACTAGTTTCCCTAAAAATTGGGGCAACTGTAGACACTGGGTCCCAAAGCAGCAAAGACTAGTGTTACCAAATGATGATTAGATGCCTGTTCACAAGAAAAAATGTTTGAAGCGATGATTTCCTTCTGAAAATTTGCTTCTCAGAAATAAAAAACCTTAAAATATATATTTTGAAAATTAAAAATGAAAAAGGAGCTTGAAAGTATTGATTTTAGGTCAAAAAGTTTTAATGAAAAAAAAATATTTTTCGGAGGGTTGCGACTGTCGCGGTGCACTGGGACGAATCCACCAGCACTGCGCGATGATCCACGCCTCGTGCAGCGCGAGATGTGGCCTCCAGCGCGAGTTGTGGCCACAACTAGCCCCCAGCGCCCGTCGCACTCATCCAACTCGCCCCAGCCCGCCGATTTTTGCCCTTTTTCGCCGAAAATGCATTTTTTGACCCAAATCTGAGATTTTGAGTCCAATTTGAAGTCTCAATCATTTTTTTTAGATAATTAAAAATAAAAGCTAATTTCATCATGAAAAAATAGAGAATTTAGATTAAAATTAATTTCCTTTTCCTAATAGAATTAGGGCTTTTTATTTTGAGGGATATAAATAGTTTAAGATGAAAAAACCTAGAGGGAGCCTCCATTATTTTTTTTAGATCTTTTTTTGAGAGAATTTCTTTTCTACTTTTTTGATTTTTATGCCTTAATTTCATATTGCTTTTTTTCAATTAACAAGGATCAATTGAGATTGAAAAATCAATTTTATAGTCTTAAGCATCCAAATTAATTTCTTTGTTTTCTCCACAAACAAAAGGAATTAATTTCACTTCTAAATTATTTCTTTGTGAATTTTTTTAAGAAGATCAATCATCATATTCCTTCCATCAAATTTAAATCTGAGGGTAAATTTTTTGGGCTCTAAACTAATTATTTTCATCTTATTCTCTTATTTCTTATTTAATTATGTTTTTTTCATGTAAACATTGATTTCTTGTTATTTTTAACATGTAATTAATTAATTTATTTTGATTTGATTGATTTTTTTTTTGCCATTTAAAATTTTATGTTAATTGTGATGACATGTAAATAGTTAATTTAATCATATCAATTTTGCATCTTTAATTCCACTATACTCTTTGGTTAACTCAATTAAGTTATTTTTTTTTTCTTTGCATGATGGCCACGTGAACAGTGGCCATCTTTTTTCTTTTTTCCCTTAATTCTCATGCATTATCCAAGTGGGGCCAATTTATTTTGTCCACACATACAAATTCATTCATTCTCACCCTTATATGTTTTTATCCTTTTTATTTATTTGATTTATTTACTTGATTTGCTTAATTAATATATTTGTTAGTTGGATTCATTTAATTTAATTTGGCTCATTATTTTATTTTATGTTTTTCATTTAATTTATTTATTCATTTTTATTTATTTATTTATTTATTATTTTTATGTATTTTATTCGATTTGATTTAATTAATAACCTTAATTTTCTTTTTCTTTTTGGCTATAATACTTGTCTTTTTATTTGAGTATTACCCATGGACAAATATGGAGGATCAAGGAATTAAGAGCCTCTTTTTGGTTTGTATATTTAGATTCTACATTTTCCTTTATTTCGATTTATTTGTCGTATTTGCATATTTTATATAAATTTATTTATTTTTATGCACGTTTAAGAAAAAACCACTAAAATTATTTTTATTAATAAATTGGGTTTTTTTTTCTAATAAAATGGACCAATATCCTATTTTAACCAATAAAATATCGCTTTCAAATGGAGAATTAATTTTCATAAAATGGGATCACTCATCCCAATTTTTTTAATTAATGCCCAAAAATAGTTGTGACGCGCGTCGAACACCGGGGCGCCTCGAATAGCCCGCTTTTAGGGCTTTCGAAAGAGGTTTATTAAAACTTGTAACAAATTATAATTGCGTCTATGTTGGGCAACAAGGAGGTTTCTTGGAGTCGCCACCCAATAGAACATTGGGACAGGTCGTCTAGCCTCAGTGAGCCTAAGACGGTGCATATATATCCATTTTAGGCATGCCAAAGGTATATTGGAGACCTCATCGTAATAAAACTTTGGAATGATCCTCTAACCCTGTGAAGCCTAGGATTATTCGAGTTGGGCCTTTTGGTGAGCCACAAGAGATATCTTGGAGGCCCCATCCCAATGAAACATTAAGATAGTCCTCTAACCTCGTTGAGCCTAAGATTAGAGTGGGTTCAGGACTTCCCATTTATTCATACCTTGGTTAAGTTTATAATTGAGTTTTGAATTGAGAGTTTTATCCTATTTCTCATTCATTTTAATGCAGTTAATTAAAGCGCAGGTTGTCCATTCAAGGGACAGCGGTAAATAAATAAAGCATAATTAAAATAGAGTGCATGAAAATAAATTACAACAAAACTAGGGGCGGAATACAACCCCCATTATAAATAAAATACAAAACATGCATAAAACGGGACATATATTAAAGATGAGGACATTGGTCCTCGCATGTATATTTATTATAAAACAATTTTGATGTGACAATTTTATTTTGGATGGAGAAAATTGGGACATTGGTCCCATTTTTATTAGGAAAGGTTCCAAGTTAATTAATAAAAATATTTTTGTGATTTTATTTTTTGCGTGCTTAAAATAAACAATTTTATAAGAAAATTCCATGGCAAAATAAATAAGGCAAATAAATAAAATATTACAAATAAAACAATTAAACATTTAACCAAAAATGAGCCTTTTGGATCTCTTCGTGTGCTCACAAAAATGCCTAAAAGGGAAAATAAGATGTGAAATAAAAATAAAGCACAAATAAAATAATGTTAGTAATTAAATCAATTAAATAATAATAAATGAATGACAAATTAAAATAAAACAAGGTGATGTGAAAGAATGATAATTGAATTAAAATGTTAATAAATCAAAATAAGTGAAAATATACATTAAAAGATAAAAGAATTAAATGATTTAACTGAAATAAATAAAATATGTTAATGAGTTAATATGTAAAAATATGAACATGATAATAATAATGATTAATAATGAAAATAAATAAATGAATGAATAAATAGCAATGACAATGATAAAAGAATGATAAAACATGGATAACAAAATAATGATAGCAATTAAATGAACGACATGGTTAATCAATATAATCACAATTAATATAAAACATTTACATGGTAAAAATATCAATTAAAATGAATTTATTAATTATATGTTAAAAATAATGAGAAATCAAAGGAAAAAAATAAATTATTTACATGTTAGGATTTAAAAGAAACCAATATTTACATGTTAGAAATGATAAGAAAATCAATATTTACATGAACAAAAATAATATATTAACATATTAAATGAGACAAATATAAAAGCAATAGAACAAAAAAATAAATAAATGAAAATAATAAAAAAAATAATAATATACATGTTAATAAATTAAATATGAACAAAATAATAAAATTAGAAATAAAAGATTAGGCCCAGAATGTTTACCCTCAGAGTTTCGGATTCGATGAAGGTAAAAATGTTGATTGATTTCCTTATTCTTGATTTGCAAGATTAGAATTGAATAATAAAAATGTTGGAATTTTATTCCAAGGAAAAATATACTTGAAAGAAAAACTTGTTTTTAGAAAATAAAATGAAAAAATAGATTTTGATAACAAAAAATTGTTTTCTTTGTCTCAAAATTATTTTTTCATCAAAAATAGATTCAAAAGAAAACCAATGGAAAAAGTTTGATTGAACACAAATAAAAAGATAAAAAAATAATTTTGAGAGCAAATAATTGTTGTATTTGTCTCAAAATTAAATCAACCAACAAAACTCCTTCTAAATATATGTTTAGAAGAAATCCTATTGGAAAAAAAAATTAAAAAGATGAACTAATTTTTTTTGTTCTTTTTTGGTGGGGAAAGTCTGAAAATTTTTGAGAGAATTTGAGAGGAAGAAGAAGAGAAAAGATGAAGAAAAAAACTCTAGAAAAATTCCCACTTTTGATTTTTTCATCTTTTTCATTTTATATGGAGAAAATAGGAAAGAAATAATAATTGAAAGGGATCAGATCTAATTAAATCAGATATTCAGTATTTTAAATATTAGAAATTGAATAAATCCTTAAAAATCCTAAAAAAATGGGATAAAAAATGAATTTTTGGGTAAAAAATCGAAAAAATCTGAATTTCGGGCGATTTCGGCAGATTTGCGGCGGACAGGGCTATCGGACGCGCGTCGCTGGCGAGGAATGGGCGTCCGTCACGCATGCTTGGAGAATGTGCTCACCCAGCGTGCGCGCGAACAATCGCGCATTGCGCGGGATGTCGCCTTACGCGCGACGCGCTACACGCAGAAGCGCGCTGCTGTAGGCGCTGCCGTGCGGCCGACGCTCTGAATTTTTTTTTTCAATTAAACTAAAAATATTACAATTTCTAAGCCCCATTTTTCAAATCTAATTTTCAAAATATTTTTTATTATTTTTTTTCAATTTTTCACTCTAAAATGTAAATTTTACAAGGAAATCACCATTTTTAACCTTTTTGCCTATGGCAAGGCATCTTATCATGATATCATTTGGTAACTCTGATCTGTGCTGCCTCAGGTCCTGGTGTCTACAATAGTTCTCCAATTTTTTAAGTTAACATGAGGAACCAATGTTCCTAAAATCTAATAAATGTCTCGATTTATGTATGATGTATTTTATCTTATTTTTTTATGTATTATTTATCTTGAGCCCTTGTAATTATTTTTGGGGCAATTTTATTCATATATTTATTTATGCTTTCTTTATGTTGGGGATTGTTCTATCCTATATTTTTCACTTGTAATTTATTTAACGCTTTCCTTATCGCTTTCTCTACTGCTTTTCTAAGAATGCTTGAAAATGCATATTACATTTCTTGCATGATCGCGTGAGATGAGAGATAGAATTTCGATTTCTTAAAACTCAATTATAAACTTAACTTATGGCATTAATAAGAGTGACGTTCCGAACACCTTCTTTGGTTTAAGACCCCTAAGGTTAGATGACCTTTCCTAATTTCTTGTAAATTGGGTGACGATTCCAAAATACCTCAAAGGTGCCTAAACATTTCATGGGATTAGATGAACCTTCCAATGTTCTACTAGGTAGGGGATACCAAAATGTCTCGTGTTACCCAAAATCTAGACGCTAACCCTTCTCGGACCCTTAAAACGGGCTGGGATTCGGGCCACACGTGTCACACATAAGCCACAGCCTTACCATCCTGCATCAATACACATCCCAATCCGATTTTAGAAGCATCACTATACAAACGATACTCCTTACCCGAAATAGCTTGAGTCAAAATTGGTGCTTCAACTAACATTCTCTTCAACTGTTTGAAACTGGTTTGACACTTATTTGACCCCTCAAACTTTACTCCCTTACAAAGTGACTTAGTAAGCGGAGAAGCAATCACTGAGAAACCCTTCGCAAAGCGACGATAATACCCTGTTAATCCCAAGAAGCTTTGTACCTCAGGCACATTCTTGGGTGGTTTCCAATTCACTACAACTTCAATCTTAGCTGGATCAACCTTAACACCCTCAGAAGAAATAATGTGACCCAAGAAAGACACTTCTTTCAGCCATAATTCACACTTAGCTTCGAAAACAACTGATGCTCCCTTAAAGTCTGAAGCACAATCCTCAAATGTTGCTCATGCTCATTCTCATCCTTCAAATACACAAAAATATCATCAATAAACATGACTACAAACTAATCCAAAAACAGTCTGAACACCCTATTCATCAAATCCATAAATGCAGCAGACGCATTTGTCAACTCGAATGGCATTACTAGAAATTCATAATGTCCATATCGAGTCCTAAATGTGGTCTTGGTACATCTTCCTTTTTCACTTGCAACTGATTGTACCAAGTCCTCAGATCAATTTTAGAGAACACGCCAGCTCCCTTCAACTGGTCAAACAAATCCTCAACCCTTAGCAGAGGATATTTATTCTTCATTGTCACCTTATTCAGCTGCCTATAATTGATACACATCCTCATAGACTCATCTTTCTTCTTTACAAATATCACTAGTACTCCCTAAGGAGATACACTAGGTCTTATGAAACCCCTATCCAACAACTCTTGTAACTGAGTCTTCAATTCCTTCAACTCAGTAGGAGCAATCCGATAAGGTGCCTTAAATATAGGTGTTATACTAGGCACAATGTCAATAACCAACTCTACTTCCCTTATTAGTGGTACACCAGATAACTCTTCGAAAAAAACATCCAAAAATTCCCTTACTATTGGAATATCCTGGATTTCCACTTGTTCTCTCTTCGAATCCAACACAAGGGCTAAGAAAGCCTCACATCCTTTCCTTAAACACCGATAAGCTTGCACAGTAGAAATTACATCTACTAGCGGATTAGAGCACACTCCTCTTACAACCACTTTAGACTTCTCTGTACTGCTAAGCACAATAGTTTTCTTCCTACAGTCCACTACAGCTCATTGCCTACTTAACCAATCCATGCCCAATATCAAATCGAATTCATCAAAAGGCAATTCAATAAAATCTATAAGGAACACATAGTCTTGAACTAGTAAAGGGCAATCTCTAAACACTTTGTTCACGTACACACTACTTCCCAAAGGGCTAGGCACACATATATCATAATCTAGATGCTCAACAACAGATATCTTATCACATAATTTCTTAGAACATACATATGAGTGCGTAGACCCAAGGTCAATCAATGCAAACATTTCTATATTAAAGAGTAGAAATGTACTCACAATGACCTCTAACGCATCTTGCTTCTCTCGAGCTCTCATTGCATAAGCTCTTGCTGGTGCTGTAAGAGGTCTATCCACTAATTTTGATACTATTCCCCCTCTGGACTGGCCACCTTTGCTGATCTCCTGATGCCTCATAAGTCTTAGGACAATTAGCTAGATAGTGCTCCGTATTACCACATCTGAAGCAAGCCCCAGTCAATTTCCAACAATGCCATCTATGCATCTTATAACAATGAGGACATTCAAGCACTTCACTCCTATTACCAGATGCACCCCTGCCAGTACCAGATGCATAGGAAGATCCCTGCCTTCTGCCTCTAGTAGTTGGACTGCTAGTTGATTCAGCTGGAGGTGCTATAAAGGAATCTCTTGATCTTTTACCCGAATGTGCCCCACCTCTCCTAGGATTTCTCCTTTGCATTCTCTCTATCTTAATCTCAAGTGATCTTTCAGCTCTCATTGCTGCCTGCACTATTTGGTAGTAACTGATAGTTTGAGATGTGGTCATTGAGATCAGCAATGCCTTGATCTGTTTAATCAATCAATCCTCAAATTGCTGATATCTAAACTACTCACTAAGCACTCCCAAGGGTGCATACTTACCCAACCTATAGAACTCCTTCTCATATTGGCCTACTGTCATAGCTCTCTGCCTGAGATTTAAAAATTGCTTCCAATTAGCTTCCTAATAGGCCTTCATAATGTACTTGTTTCGAAACTTCTGTACAAAGAATTCCCAAGTAATAGGGTCTAGAAGTATCGAATGCCTTAATACTAGTTTCCACCAATCGTAGGCATATCCTTGGAGCAGTGACACCACACATTCAACCTTCTGATCTGCAAGACATCTTATCTCATCCAATACGCGCTGAATCCTCTCAATCCAATATTCAACCTTAACCGATTCATCCAAACTAGTTCTGTAGAACTCTTCGGCACCATGCTTCCTCAAAGTTTCTAATGGAGCCTTTGGTGTTATCACTTGATTAAGCAACCTTGCCATGTCTTACGACATTTTGAGTAAAGCTTCCAAAGGAACCATGGGCACATCACGTCCCACACTTGCTAGTACAGACTAACCAAACTCAGACACTTTAACATCTCTA
This sequence comes from Excoecaria cochinchinensis, assembly GCA_947683425.1. Taxonomy (NCBI): domain Eukaryota; kingdom Viridiplantae; phylum Streptophyta; class Magnoliopsida; order Malpighiales; family Euphorbiaceae; genus Excoecaria; species Excoecaria cochinchinensis. The sequence goes on along the minus strand of CANTUQ010000003.1, from coordinate 6,509,751 downwards.
GCATTCATGCTTTCTGTGGTCTCTTCTCTAGCATCTTGAGAAGGATCCATTGATCTAAGATATAAACAAGGACGTCTGCATTAATCAACACATCTATACGCATACTAATCTATGTTATGCCCAAAAACGACTAAACCTAGGCTCTGATACCACAAACTATAACACCCCATTCCCATCCACTCATATAGCTTCACTGCGGTAGTTGAGAATGGTTGTCACAACACACTCATCACATACACATCTCATACACATCTCATACTATAACATTATCATGCACAACTCTAAGCCAATTAATTTCATTCACATGCAGCGGAAGACATTCACTATGCATATATTATCTCATACTTTCTAATTAGATAACATCACATATATTGAGTCATATTAGAAATCTTACATGTCAAAAATCATTAATTACATATAGTTGATATGAAATAACAAAAACCTACACAAAGGATCGAATCCTAATGTGTTGATCAATCAAAAATGCGGGAACGTCCTTCCAATCAATTTACCTTGGAACATACACGAATTAAAATCCGTGCTAAGCGATAACGCTTAGCGGAGAAACAACAACATTATACACAATATACATATATTCATATAATAACTAGCATAAGATAAATAATATCATTACTTGCTATATATCCATGCTTCACTTCTAACATGCTTGCATTCATATAATTCGGTGTGCTATTAACTAATAAAACATATCAGAACATCATGTACAGTTGTCATATTAATACATATCAATATTTACGCATCGCTTTAACAATATCATATTACATGGCACTCATTTGCACAATATAGCTTATTTTATTATTAAAGCCTTACCTGCAATTAAAAGATGCGAATAGCGAGTATCGCATCAGTACCTGAAGGTACAACAATCACATCAGTATCCATAGATACAACATTTTTGCATCAACACCCGAAGGTACATAAATAATCAATAAGAGATATAATATATAGTTTAAGAATCTAGAGGATTTAATATGCATTGGGATTCCAGAGGAATCAGACACTTTTGGTTGGAGCACTTAGACCCTATGGGCATGCCTATCTATCCGCTACTTGACTCACATGCTAAATTATTAGTCCAGTTTATTCCCATTAATAGAGAAAATATATCATTATTATAGCGTTCGATAAGTAGCATTACCTTGCTCAATTGCACCTTGGCTCACTTCATAATTCATTCACATGGTATGGAAGTATATATACAATCACATGCATATCATAAAGGTTGTTCTCATATACATGTTCATTCATTATTCATACATATGGATTAAACAATTATAATCATTCAACAAGTCATTTAAAACTTTCAAAAGTGTCGCACTCGTGACAGACTTGGCAAAAAGCTTCCGTCGCGATCCTGACCCCAGTCGTGCCCCTGATAGAATGTAGCCCTCGCCTCTGTCGTGCTTGCGCACTTGCGTGCACCTATGACAGTAGCAAACATCACCGAAAGGAGCATTCTGTTGTGCTCGTGATAGAATAGAATTTTCCATTCCAAGCTCCCTAACATTCACTCCCCACTTTCGCATTTTCTCACCCTCACAGCCCATTCTGGCCTTATTGTTGGTTGATACAGCCTGCTAAACACTCATTTTTCTACATGCTAAGAATTCAATGACACAATTCTCATTATTCAAAGTCTTATATTTAAGGTGTTTTGGCCAATGGAACATTACATGCTCCAAATGCCCTCCTACAATAATAATCCAACTTGGGTACAAAAATTGAGGAATATACAGTCCCCAATTCAGCATTGTTACTTCTACACTTTTATAGGTACACCTCTTAAGGACAAAATGTTAGTGGTTATGCCTTAGGCCAAGCATTTGGACCTTGATATAATCATTACATTTTCATTTATATATAATGGTTTTCTTCAAATTAATATTATTGGCATGTTACATTATTGTAATGTTTATGAATAACAATGTTATTCATGATATCCCTAGTCATTTATCACTAAAAGGGCATAAAGATAAATTAAGACTAGTATAGATTTGTATTGATAATCATGGGATGATTATATATGATGATATAAATCAAATCTATAGGTACTTGCTACAGAACAAAGAACTGGATAGACCCACTGTAAGATCACTTCATGGGATAGTGTCATAAGTGATCTTATAATAGATATGTTATTGAATCCTTTGACCTGAGGTTATCATGGTTTCTTACATAAGGAACATTATGCTTTGATATAATCAAACGTTATTGATGCGTGCATAAGGGGGTAAACATTGCAAGTTCGGATTCATGGAGATCAAATTTGGAGAAGTTCAAGAAGGCTTGAAGGTGGTTTACTATAGCTATGAAGAAGCCAAATCAAAAGGAGACTTTGAAGAGAGGCATGTGCAAGTCATGTGACCTTGACATGTGCCATCCATGTGCTTTGACATGTGTTAGACATGTGCCATGTCATGAGCTATGCATGTGCCATATGCATATGCACATCATGTGACACATTACATGTGCAATGCATGTGCCAATTAATGGACTTAACGGGTTGTTTTGTTTGGGCTTTTAGTTTAGGCTTTTATTTATTATTTTTATTTGATTATTTGTAATATATTAGACCTTAACTTATTCTTTTGGGTTTATTTAAGTGAGATGGGCTTTAATTAGCTTGGGCTCATTTAATTAGTTCTTTTTAGGCTTTTTGGGCTATATTTTAAGTTAATTAGTGTGGGCTTTAGTTATCTTGATATAAGGCCCATGTTTTAAGGCCTATTTGATTAATTAGGTTTTTTTAAGCTTAAGGGACTATATATACTCCACAAAAATGAGATTGTAAGGGGAGACTTTTGATTTTCTTGATTAATTCAATTGGCTTGGCCGAATTTAACTTGCTTAGAGAGGGAGTTATTTGCTTTCTTTTCTATTGCATTAAGAAGTTGAATAACTTATCAATTATTTTGATTGTGGCGTTTTTCATCTTCTTTAATTCCCGATTATTTGCATTTTCAATCACAGGTTGATTGGGGGTTCAATAGGGAGGGATTTTTATCTCTTTGTTTCTTTGCTAACCATCTTGTATGTGTGGGTTTGTAGCTTGTTAGCTATTGGGTTCCGCATCATTTGGTATCAGAGCCAAAGTAAGGTAAATTCCTATTTATCTTAATGTTAGGGTTGTGTTTTCTTTTTCATGATTCTTTTATCTTTGTGCCGAATTTAGTTTCATCAAGTTTCTGATTTTTCTATTTTTTTTGTGTGTGTGTTAAATTAGCCTTTTCTTTGCCTTTGTTTTATTTACTTTTTTTGCCCTTGAGATTCTGATTTTTGCATTGAACCAAAACATTGATTATCCTTGGCTTGAAATCTGAATTTTGGGAGTAGAAGTTATAGTTTGTTTGCTGAAATTATAAAAATAAATAAAAGAGAAGAAAAAAAAAGAAGTACAACATCTTTGGGTTTAGAAATTCGAACCCTGTATGAGTTTGTTTTGATTTGACTGCTGAAATTTATTAAAAAAAATAAACAGCAAGAAGAAAAGAAAGAAAAACATACAAAAGAAAAGAATAGAAGAAATAGAGAAAAGAAGAAAAAAAAACGTGAAAGAAAGGAATATAGGAGGAGAAAAGGGTAGGGAGCAATTCGGCCAAGGAGGGTTTATATAGCAAAGGGCAAATCCAAATCCTATAATAGGTGGGAGAAAATTAATCCATATTGCTTGGGGAATTAGGAATCCTTTAATTGTTAGTAAAATTAATCCTTATCCCTTTGGGTTTAGGTTTTCAAAAATCCTAATCCATATCAGAATTGGAGTTATAATTCTAATCCTACTTAACCAAGGATTTACTTTCCAATCATTGACCCACCATTTGTGATATCCATTTCTTATCCATTTTTGATATCATTTATTATCTATTTGAGCTGCCATTTTATCATATCTTATTCATTTGTTCCACCATTTTTTGAATCATTTTTGATCATACCATTTTAGTATTATTTTGCCATCATTTTTCTACCATTTTGCTATCGTTTTCATATCATTTTGCCATCCTTTTGCACACAACTTGACACATTAATTGGAGCTCGATACACTATTCGGCCTATTCATCATTTTTTGGCTCTAAATTGAATTGTCTTGAGTGCATTCTGCCTTACTTAGTATAATTAGGTTTCTTTGTTATTTTCTTGCTTTGTTGGGTAGAATAACTAGGTTCTATATTTGGTTTACTTTGTAGTGAATTAGATTCATATATTTTATCTAGATTGTCATTTTTCTTAATTCTTGTTGCTTATTTCTTTGTTTTAAGCTAGCTTTTGTTCCTTTTACATTGTTAGAGTATCTTTGCTTGTTTTAATACTCTAATTTGGATATAATCAAGTGGTATGCCAGTCTTGTCCGTATACCACCTTCATTGTGTCTAGTGTCTACCTTTCTAGTTTTGAGCTTTCTTTTATTGTTAGATTATTGTTTCTTTATTTCTTAAAACGTACCCAAAATTTTGGTTTGTTGATTGACTTCTGAAGTGCAATTTTAGAGTAGCAATTAGAGTGGTAAAAGGCTTGAGTGTGTGAGCTTAAAAGAGGGTAAAAGCCTTATTGAGTGACACACGAGAGAAGTGGCATCCTTTGAGTGTAAACACGTGAGGGAGTGTGTGAGGCTATTATCTAACATTTTTTTTGCAGACTTTAGATCATGTCAAGAAGGGAAGGAAAGGAAATAATGCATGAGGAGGAGGAAGCGATGCCTGATATGAAAATGATGTACAAAGCCTTCATTAATGAGTTCAAGAAGTTAAATACTAGGATGGATAGGATGGAGGAGAGAATAAATGAATCTACTAAAATAAAAAAATTAAAGTAAATCAATTGACCGTCATAGGAAAAATAAAGATTCTGAAGATATGGAATTGAGGTTTAAACAACTCTTTGGATAGCTAGATAAGTGTTTGAGAAAGGAGAAAAGAAAGAAAGAGGAAGTTGCAATGGAAGAGATTATGTGTGAAGCTGAAAGAGATGCTATAGATTTGTATGAAAATGAGGTTGTGAGTGAAGAAGAAATCAGTGGAAGTGAAGTAGTTGTTGTTTTGAGTGAGAAGGAAGATGTTTGTTTAGTTGAGATGGAAGATCAGCATGTTATGATTGATCCTATAGTGCTTAAGGAAGCTGAGTTGAACATGGAGAAAGGAGAGGACCATGATCAGAATGAAATGGTTGTATTGAATAATCATGTTTTTCCTAGTGTTTTTGTTAAATTGCAGGAACATGATGAGTCCTCAGCTGAAGAAGCATTCATTTTATTTCCACCTGTTCAAAAGATCGTATATGAAGATGAATTCATTCTACAAGTTTCCATTCGCAACTTGAACAAGACGAAGATTTGAGGATGAATCTTTTCTTAAGAGGGAGCGAATGATGCGTGCACAAGGGGTGGTTCAACATTGCAATATTATAAACATTGCAAGTTCGAATTTATGGAGATCAAATTTGGGGAAGTTCAAGAAGGCTTGAAGGTGGTTTACTGTAGCTATGAAGAAGCCGAATCAAAAAGAGACTTTGAAAAGAGGCATGTGCAAGTCATGTGATCTTGACATGTGTCATCCATGTGCTTTGACATGTGCTCGACATGTGCCATGTCATGTGCTATGCATGTACCATATGCATGTGCACATCATGTGACACATTACATGTGCAATGCATGTGCCAATTAATGGACTTAATGGGCTGTTTTGTTTGGGCTTTTAGTTTAGGCTTTTATTTATTATTTTTATATGATTATTTGTAATATATTAGGCCTTAACTTATTCTTTTGGGTTTATTTAAGTGAAATGAGCTTTAATTAGCTTGGGCTTATTTAATTAGTTCTTTTTAGGCTTTTTGTGCTGTATTTTAAGTTAATTAGTGTGGGCTTTAGTTATCTTGATATAAGGCCCATGTTTTAAGGCCTATTTGATTAATTAGGGTTTTTTTTAGCTTAAGGGAGTATATATACTCCACAAAAATGAGATTGTAAGGGGTAACTTTTCATTTTCTTGATTAATTCAATTGGCTTGGCCGAATTAAACTTGCTTAGAGAGGGAGTTGTTTGTTGTCTTTTCGATTATTTTCATTTCCAATCATAGGGTGATTGGGAGTTCAATAGGGAGGGATTTTTATCTCTTTATTTCTTTGCTAACCATCTTGTATGTGTGGGTTTGTAGCTTGTTAGCTATTAGGTTCCGCATCAGTTATCTTTAATCGGATAATTATAAAGTTTATGATCAGACATAATGAGAATTATGAAAAGGAAAGTAAAGAATCAAGATGGAATTTGTCCCTCTCTTTTGAGAGAGATATCTATTGGGCCCCTCGATAAGTAGGACTGTAAAATGCATGGCCATGCTCGAATGAATTGATAGTGTGATCAATGTCATTTGAATTTATCAGTCTACTTAGTGATCGAGAAATTATATGTTTGAACAATTTAAGTTTGACATGGACCATGACTTATGTTCGAACAAGATATTGTGTGACAAAAGGATAATAGCATGTTTTATTGTTAGGTTAAAATCGGACTAACGATATTTATATTATTTGAGTAGTCATAATGTCTTGCTAGAGACCAATTATGACTTGTGGGCTTATTATGGGATTAGGCCCATTGCCAATATAATATAAACTTATTGGGTCACACACCAAGACCAAAATGAACAAAATGGATTTTATTAGGTTATTTCGAAATAATATATAAATATAGGTATTTATATTTAATTTTGAAGTTACATATATATATATATATATATATATATATATATATATAATTTAAATATCTCTTATTTTGAATAAGTGATTGTATTCCTATTTATCTCTTAAGGTTTCATATTTACATATATATATATATTTGGATATATATATATATATATGTGTGTGTGTGTGTGTGTGTGTTAAATAAATGATGATTAACCATAATAATTGAAGAATCACTGTAGACATCAGGTCCTGAGGCAGTCCAGATCAGAATTACCCAATGATGATAAGATGCCTTGCCACAGGCAAAAAGGTTAAAAGTGGTGATTTTCTTGTAAAATTTGCATTTTAGAGTGAAAAATTAAAAAATAATAAAAAATTAGATTTGAAAATTAGGGTTTAGAAATTAAAATATTTTTAGTTTAATTGAAAAATAAAATCTAACAAAAAAAAAATTCCCAGTGTCGCGCGCTCGCCGACGGGCGTCCGTAGCACCTGTTCTATCGCAAATGGTCTTTTTGGCCCCAAAATCATTTTGTTCCAATTTCTGGACCTAAAAATCAGTTTTTTATCCCATTTTTTAAGGTTTCAGGGGATTTTTTTTCATTTTTAAAATTCAAATTAAATAATATCTGATTTGATTGATTTTTTCTCCTTAATTAGTTAGGTTTTCCTATTTTCTTCATATAAAAAGAATAAGATAAAAAATCAAAAGGGGGAGGATTTTTTCTAGGGTTTTTTCATCTTTTCTCTTCTTCTTCTTCTTCCTCTCAATTTCTCTCTAAAGGAAATTCCAGATTTTTCCCCAAGCAAAAATTAAAAGAGAAATGTTCATCTTTCATTTTTTTTCCAACATAATTTCTTCTAAACATATATTTGGAAGGAGTTTTGTTGTTTGATTTAATTTTGAGACAAATAGAACAATTATTTACTCTCAAAATTCCTTTTTTCTTTTTTTTTTGTGTTCAATTAAACTTTTTTCATTGATTTTCTTTTGAATCTCTTTTTGATGGAAAATTAATTTTGATACAAACAAAATAAGTGTTTGTTATCAAAATCTAATTTTTTTCATTTGATTTTTTAAAAATATTTTATTTTGAGATAAACAAAATCATTGTTTGTTTTTAAAATCATTTTTTTTATTTTATTTTTAATCAATAAAAATCATTCATTAGGTAAAGAAATTAATTCTTTATTCTTAAAGAATTGTTAATTTTCTTTCTTCATTTTTTTCAAGCCTATTTTTCTTGGAATAAAATTCCAACATTTTCATATCTCAATTCTAATCTTGCAAACAAAAAAAAAAGGAAATCAATCATCCTTTTTACCTTCATCAAATCCGAAGCTCTGAGGGTAAACATTTCGGGCTTGTTCTTCTTATTCTTTTGTTCATATTTAATTTATTCATATTTATTTTTATCATTGTCAGCTATTTATTTATTTTGTTTATATATGATTTTATTCTTATTCGTGTATATTTTATTGTTTTCATTAATTTATTTATTGTTCCCATTTATTGATTTATTTATTCTATTATTGTTATATTTGTTTTGTTATGTATATATATTATTACATTTTTATTCATGTGAATATTGATCTCTTTTAATTCCTAACATGTAAATAATTTATATTTCTTTGATTTCTCATTATTTTTAACATGTAATTAATAAATTCATTTTAATTGATATTTTTACCATGTAAAGGTTTTATATTAATTGCGATACATCAATTAACCATGTTATTTATTTAATCATTTTTTTATTCTTTTCCATTGTCATTATCATATATTAAATATTTTGTTCACTTATTTATTTTCAATATTATCATGTTCATATTTTTACATATTAATTAATTAACATGTTAATTCATTTGTTATTTTGATATCATTTCATTTTATCTCATTTTATTTTATTTTATCATTTATTTTATATTTAATTGATTTTAATTGATTCAATTACTAACATTATTTTATTTGTGTTTTATTTTTATTTCACATCTCATTTTCCCTCTTGGGCATTTTTACGAGCACACGGGGAGATCCAGAAGGCTTGTTTGGATTATATATTTATTTTGATTATTTGTAATATTTATTTATTTATTTTGCTTTTCTACTTATTTTGCTATTTAGTTTTCTTATAAAATTGTTTATTTAGGCACGTTAGAAAGAAAATCAGCAAACATTTTTTATTAATTAAGTTTGAACTTTTCTTAATAAAAATGGGACTAATGTCTCAATTTTCTCCATCCAAAATCATCACATCAAAACTGTTTCATAATAAATATGCATGGGAGGACCAATGTCCTCATCTTTAATGAATAGCCCGATTTATGCATGATTTGTATTTTATTTACAATTGGGGTTGTATTCCGCCCCTAGTTTTGTTGCATTTATTTTCATGCACTTTACTTTAATTATGCTTTATTTATTTACCGCTTCCCTTGAATGGACAACCTGCGCTTTAATTAATTGCATTTAATGAGAAATAGGATGAAACACATAAATTTAAAACTCAATTGTAACCTTAATCAAGGTATGATTAAATGGGAAGTCCCGACCCACTCTGGTCTTAGGCTTAACGAGGTTAGAGGGCCGTTTCAGCATGGAGCCTCTAAGATATCTCCCGTTGCCCATCAAAAGGCCCAACTTACATAATCCTAGGCTCCACGGGGTTAGAGGGTCATCCCAATGTTCTATTGGTATGAAGTCTTCAAGATATCTCTGGCTTCCCAAAATGGATGCATATGCGCCGTCTTAGGCTCACTGAGGCTAGACGACCTTTCCCAATGTTCTATTGGGTGGCGACTTCATGAAACCTCCTTATTGCCCAACATAGACATACTTGTAATTTCTCATAAGTTTTTATGAACCTCATCCCGATCGCCTTAAAAAAGGGCCTTCGGGGCATCCGACGGGGTTCGGCGCGCGTCATAGTTGCAACTCCGCTGGGGACAATACTCGAGACTTTGATTCGAAAGTGCCTTGGTTAAAATTTATAATTGAGTTTTAATTTAAAAATTTCATCCTTTTTCGAAACTGCATCGCATCTCATTAGAGCCTTAGATCTATGCTAGTTTGGTCCCTCTCCCCGATGCGTTCCCGAAGCACGACTCTATATTCACTGAATGTAGGGAAGTGTTAAGGATAATCACCAGCCCAAGCCTCGTACCATCATGGTATATTAAATGGAGACCCGATCGGTCGTTATGCTCGTGATGAGCTAGACCTGTTGGCAGGGACCATGCTTGGGTAGACCTAAAGTATCATCACCTTGACTAAAGCTCATGTAACGACAATAGATACTTCCGCTAGGTGGTATGAACCATAATACCTTGCTTGCTATATGGATTTTTTTGTATTGGACAAACCCAAATAATCTGATTGGTCACCTAATTAAAGGTTTTCATGCCCCGATAGGCCCATGTCAACTTATTTGGACTACCTAAATACATGATAGTCAACACCCATGCATATGCACATTAGCTAAGAGAGGTTATGCTGCCGGTTTTCACTGAGCACCATGCGCATCCATAGGGTTCCCTATTAACCCATGGACCAAGCCCACCTAGGACAGAGACCGCACAACCTCGTGTGTGGGGGCAATAAGGTTGGAAGGATCTATCTGCTTGCATGTGGTTATGGATGATGCATTGCATATTCATGTCATTTATGCACAAATAAAATTTTATTATTTCCTCCTCATGTATACATTTTATTCTTTGCATATAATTATTACATGTACATATCATCCTGTGTATAGTTTTTCAAATATTTCACATGTATCATTGTAATCTCTTTTAGCCATTGTATACCGTTTTTATTGCACAGCACGACCAAGTATTAGTATTACTCACGCATCATTCTAACTCTTTAATCTTTCAACGATCAAAGACCACCTTCCTAGCTGGTTAGGGGTTCTGACAGTCGCATTATCAGTGGGATTTGATTGAGCAACCAGAATCAAGTCAAGTGCAATCAATAGGCATTCAGAGAATCTCCAGAAATGGCCGATTCATCGAGGGAGGCAGATGCTACCAGGGCCTTGATAGCTGAAGAAGTGAGTTGAAGGTTCAAAGAATTCGAGAACCGGATGATAGCCATGATGGTCGCAATGGCTCAACCAGCTGCGCCACAAAACCTGGTGCCTCCTCCCATGAGATAAAAAGAATAGGAGGAGGCCAGAGAGGATCCGCCGGAGGATGTACGTCCACTAGCAATGGACCTAGGGGCTGCCACGTCAGGAGGGCAAAAGAGAGGAGTAGCCCATAGAATGGAAGAGGACCTCGAAGTGCATGAATATAGAGAACCCTTGTCAGTTAGAAGGAAAGCACCCCAGACAGAAGATACCATCTAGAAGAAGATGGAAGAAAAGTTCGAGGCAATGGCGAAGATGTTGACAAGGGGTCAAGGGATGAACCGCGAAGACAAAGAGCTGGATGGAGAAGATCTAATCCCCTTGAACTTTAAGATGCCTGATGTCCCGAAATTTGATGGCACATCGAACCCCACTGCACACATCAAGCAGTACTCTTTGATAATGAAAAGTGCCACGCTAACAAAGAGGCAGAAGGTGGAACACTTCTGTTTAAGTTTGACAGGTCTTGCGGTGGGCTGGTATCACGAACTTGATCGGAGAACAAAAGAAGACTGGGATCTGTTGACGGAGAAGTTCCTCCAGCAATATGACTGTAGTACAAGGATGGAGGTCACTCTGAAAGATCTAGAGTTACTATAATAAAAGCCGGACGAGTCATTCCATGAGTACTTGACCCGATGGAGGAACCGGGTAATGGAGATGAAGAAGAGGCCGAACACTCCAAACCAGATCAAGCTATTTATTAGGAATGCCATCCCATACTTGAAAGATGGGCTAAAGATGAAGGGCTGAAGGATTGGGAGTCCTTAAAAGGTATAGCCATTGAAGCTGAGGCTGAACATCTGGATAAAATGGCTAAATCTTCAAACCTGGCCTTAGGCAAAAGCAAAGGAAACTGCAGTGGCAATGGGGGCAATACCAAGGCAGCAGAGGTCTCAACCACCGGAACGACTCTTAAGCACCTCACCATCTCGGGCAAGCCTCTATCTTGGCACTTCGCTCATCTCATCAAGGAAGGGAAGTTGCAACCCTTACCAGCTAGGCCTACCCCAAGTCAAGGAAAGCCTAGGCACAGAATGGATTGGTATTGTGCATATCACCAGTACACAGGGCATAGGATAGACTATTGTCGCCCTCTAAGAGATTGCATTCAAGAATTGGTGCCTGGCTTGGAGGAAGAAAGGAAGAATTAGAGTTGTTATAATGCTTTTCCTTTTCTAAAGTGTATTCCTGAACTATGCACTTGTGTCTCTTTCCTGTTTTAATAATATGGGCTTTTCTTATATATGCATTGTCATATCTTATTGCATCAAGCATAAGTGGTAATCATGATTAAGGCATTAGTTTAATAAACACTATTTTATTTAGTTTAATAAATAGTAATCTTGGTTGCATTCAACTTAACTCCTAAAGTGAGATTAAAATTTTTTTAAAAAAAAGAGAGAAGAAAAACTAGTTGCAATTAAGGGATAGGATGAAAACTCACTAAGAGCACTAGAACCTTTTTGATTACCCATCAAAGTGATCCCTGAATAAGACGGAACATAGAAAATGATTTAGACAATCATTTCTTTGTATAGCTCTCTAAATGACCATTTCCTACCCTTGTTTTGCAATCGCTTGCTAGCCCGTTGAGCCTTTATTTTGGTATGCTAAATGCGTATTGATTTTGTTATTACACATGTTGAAGCTACCCTTCGCCTAAAATGATTTTTACCTCCCCTTAGAAAAAATGGTCGCTCTAACAAGAACGGATATACATCATTGACAATTCTTTGGCTTATAAAAAATCACCCTAGTAAGGACGAGTTTACACTTTGGGAAGAGGGTTTTAATTAGGCGCAAAGACATGAGCTCGAAAAAAAAAAAAAAAAAAAAAAAAAAGAGCTCAGGGTAATAACCACTTGACGAGTTTCGACAATTACCCTTTTAGCTGATCCTGATGTGTTAGGATATTATCAAGCCCAAATTCAAGAATACCTTTGTATGTGCAACTGAGCTGAAAATAGTTCATCCATCAGTCGAGTAAATATTGAGGCCATTTTTCTCTAGCAACCCGATCCTTCTTTGACAATCTACCTAAGCCTGACGTTATAACCAAAGTAAGACCTATTGATTCTTGGTTCAGTCTTATCCAATTAGCGGAGATGACCTTTTAATAAGGTTTGGTACGTAAGAAGAGGCATATGGTGTTTCTTGAGCTTCAAGAGAGAAGCCATGAGTGCATTTATGCATTCGAGTTGATTCTCGTCCCCAACGTTAAATCTAGAATCCGCATTCAAAGGATAAAATAAGGTCTGAGAGAAAATGATCAATCAAGAAAACCCGAGAGGGCTGATTGATAACAGGAGTCGGGTGCACCTAAGTTGTTACTCATTGAAACTAAATAAAACTAGTGTTTTGTAATCACATGTCTAGTCATGGTCATTCTTTTTGCCATATGGTGCATAGAGATAGAAATGCATACATAAGCTAGGTATAAACATGCGATTAAACGGTTAAGAAAAACCTGTTGCAAGCATAAGGACATATACTTGAGCAATTATCAAAGCAATAATAATGATTTTTCACGTAACAAATCCTCCTCCTACCCCTTAAATGACAAAAAAAAAGTCCGTTAGAGATGAAAACCGTGACTAGCTCTCTAAGCAAAAGTTAGGCCAAAGGGCAGGGTGAAAACCTGGGAACAGCCAGTCTGTCCTTAATAAAAAAATGAAAAAAGCCGCTGGAATGGGTTGGATCCATTACAGGCAAAAATTAGGCACAGGGTTATGTGAAAATCCACAAAGTGACGCATTTCCTACTAAGAAAAGCTAGTGTTAAAATCCACAAGGGACGCACTACCTTTAAAATAATGACTTTTGAAACCTGGAGCGATAAGGCGGCATTACTCCGAATGACTTTCCTTTATGCGAAACTTGATTCAGAGTCCTGGGGGACAAAATCCTCATTGACCGGGGGCAAAAATTGCACACGGGTCAGTTCTCTTTGAAGAGATTACGGGTCCGAATTCCTAAAGCCAAGACAATACTTTTCTAGATCCTTGGGGGCATCAGACAATGGGAGCAGCCGAACAATATCCTTAATGAACCCCTTAACCACCTGGGATGTGGTCTGTCCATTTTTGCATACACCTCATATCTGAATATAGCATTTTACACGTGCATGCACAATCTCTAGGATATATTCCTGTAAACACATTATGCACACACAATCTTTTGTACGTACTTTTGTGCCAATAACTTAACAAGAAAAAGGCCGAACCAAAGGACAACTTCAGCAAGATGAGTTCAAGATAAAGCCCACGCAAGTCGAAATCATGTAAGCCCATGGAGGGATTATCTTTAAGACCTTTTTCACAGGCATTCTCAGTCTCTTCGGAGCATTATCTTTAAGACCCTTGTTCACAGGCATTCTCAGTCTCTTCAGAGCATTATCTTTAAGACCTTGTTCACAGGCATTCTCAGTCTCTTCGGAGCATTATCTTTAAGACCTTTTTCACAGGCATTCTCAGTCTCTTCAGAGCATTATCTTTAAGACCTCGTTCACAGGCATTCCCAGTCTCTTCGGAGCATTATTTTTAAGACCTTTTTCACAGGCATTCTCAGTCTCTTTGGAGCATTATCTTCAAGACCTTTTTTAAGGCATTCTCAGTCTCTTTGGAGCATTATCTTTGAGTCCTTTTTAGACATTCTCAGTCTTTTCGGAGCATTATCTTTAAGACCTTTTTCACAGGCATTCTCAGTCTCTTCGGAGCATTATCTTTAAGACCTTTTTCACATGAATTCTTAGTCTCTTAGGAGCATTATCTTTAAGACCTTTTTAAGGCATTCTTAGTCTCTTTAGAGTATTATCTTTAAAACCTTTCCTTAAGGCTTTCTCAGTCTCTTCCGAACATCAAGTTCTTTTCAAAATATTCCAAATCCCTTCAATCTGAGATGATCCGGGAGGTGGGTTTAGCTTAACCTTATCATAAACTACCAAGAAAAGAAAACCTCTTCATTCACGTTATGCCAGGATGAGGCTAACAGATCACAAGTGATAGAACAGATCGCAAACAGAGGTTGTAGTCAAAGAGTACTGCATCTCACAAACACCGTGTAGGCCGGGACGAGGCTAGCAGATCACCAGCTGTAGAACAAATTGCAAACAGAGGTTGGGGTTAGAGACACTATACCTCACACCGTGCAGGCTGAGACGAGGCTAGCAGAATAGATTAGCCACCGTGCATGCCGAGACGAGGACAGCGGGGCACACGTGATAGGACAGATCGCACACGAGATTGTGGTTAGAGAACACCGCATCTCACAAACGCCGTGCAAGGCGATCGGAGGCGAGCGGGACAATGATAGAAGAGATTGCAAATGAGCCACACTTGGATAGCCCTACGGCTCAGCAGCGACAAGTCACAACATTCCACACGGCAAAAAGGTAATGGTTGGCTCAGGTACGCATCTCTTTCCTTCTTCTCTGAATTTTGGCTCATCTAGTCACTAGTGCACTAGTTTTCCCAAAATTGGGGGCAACTGTAGACATCATGTCCTGAGGCAGCCCAGATCAGAGTTACCCAATGATAATAAAAAATATTTTAAAAAATTAGATTTAAAAAATGGGGCATAGAAATTAAAATATTTTTAGTTGAATTGAAAAATAAAATTTAAAAAAAAAATTCGATCGTCGGCCGCGGCGGTGCCTTGCGGCAGCGCGCGGAGCTCCATCTCGCGCGCGATTGGACGAGCGCTCTCGCCCAGCGTGCGCTACGGACGCCTGTCCCACGCGCCGACGGGTGTCTGTAGCACCTGTTCTGCCACAAATGGTCTTTTGTGCCCCCAAAATCATTTTTTCCAATTTTTGGACCTAAAAATCAATTTTTTATCCCCTTTTTTAAGGTTTTAAGGGATTTTTTCCATTTTTAAAATTTAAATTAAATAATATTTGATTTAATTGATTTTTTCTCCTTAATTAGTTAGGTTTTCCTATTTTCTTCATATAAAAAGAATAAGATAAAATATCAAAAGGGGGAGGAATTTTTCTAGGGTTTTTTCATCTTTTCTGTTCTTCTTCTTCTTCTCAATTTCTCTCTAAAGGAAATTCCAGATTTTTCCCCAAGAAAAAATTATAAAAGAAAAGTTCATCTTTCATTCTTTTTCAACATAATTTCTTCTAAACATATATTTGGAAGGAGTTTTGTTGTTTGATTTAATTTTTAGACAAATACAACAATTATTTGCTCTCAAAATTCATTTTTTCTTTTTTATTTGTGTTCAATTAAACTTTTTTCATTGATTTTCTTTTGAATCTCTTTTTGATGGAAAATTAATTTTGATACAAACAAAATAAGTGTTTGTTATCAAAATCTAATTTTTTTCATTTGATTTTCAAAAAATATTTTATTTTGTGATAAACAAAATCATTGTTTGTTTTTAAAATCAATTTTTTTATTTTATTTTTAATCAATAAAAATCATTCTTTAGGCAAAGAAATTAATTCTTTGCTCTTAAAGAATTGTTAATTTTCTTTCTTCATTTTTTTCAAGCCTATTTTTCTTGTAATAAAATTCCAACACTTTCATATCTCAATTCTAATCATGCAAACCAAAACAAGGAAATCAATCATCTCTTTTAGCCTCATCGAATCCGAATCTCTGAGGCTAAACATTCCGGGTTTGTTTTTCTTATTCATTTTGTTCATATTTAATTTATTCATGTTTATTTTTATCATTTTTAGTTATTTATTTATTTCAGTTATTTATTTATTTTATTTATTTTGTTTATATATGATTTTATTCTTATTCATGTAAATTTTATTATTTTCATTAATTTATTTATTGTTCTCATTTATTTATTTATTCTATTATTGTTATATTTGTTTTGTTATGTGTCACACCCCAAAATGGCCCTGGTCGGATTGTGCATGTTAAGTCGGGATCGGAAGGGTATTTCAGTAAATTTGTGTTTGAGAAATTTGGAGTGTTTAGGATCTAATTGAAAAAGTTAATTAAGGTTGTAAGAAAGAATTGTGTAAGTGAGTGAATTGTATTTTGTCTAAGGACTAAAGAGCATTAAGACAAGATATTTAGTAAGGCAATGTTTGGGTATGACTCTAGTATTGTGCCATGGTTTGAAATGCTAAGTGGAGTTTGGGGTCCAATAGGATGTTGCCAAGTGGACTGTTAGGTGGGCAGTGAATGGGGAAAAGAAGAAAAGAAAGTGGAAGAGAGAGAGGGAACACAGATTTCATTCCCGTCCCCCTCCTCTCACGCTTTCCCTTCTTCTTCTCTTCTCCCTTCCTTGCTTTTCCTTTCTTTCTCTATTGGCTTGGATTTGTGTGGCTTGGATTGTGATTTTGCTTGGGGAGGTAAGTTAGAATTAACGTTCTGCTGTTCTTCTTCTTCTTCTTCTTCTTTATCTGGTTTCATCTTCAGTTAGGGTTTGGACTAAGGGTTGTGGGTTTTGTTTGTGCAAGCTTGGGACTGTATGAAGAAGCAAAGTAAAGGCAAGGCAAGGATTGAGGAGTGAAGCTGGAAGCTGTGTTTTTGGAACGTGATTTTGAGGTTTGGGAGCTTTGCTTACTGCATGTGAAGTTTTGTGTGTTTTTGCCTTATTTCTCACTAGGCATGTAAATGGGTTTGCATTGTTTAATTTCCGAAATTTGGTATGTTTTGGAATGTGTAATGCATGATTTAGGTGTGTGGATGTGTTAGCAATGCATGATATGAATTGAATTGAAATTTCTGAGTTTGGGTTTGAACTTACTGTAATTGTTTTTAGGGTTTATGTTCTTAATTGGATTAACTATGTTATGCATGGTTTTGATTGTTGAATTAAGTTGCAATTATCTTGTTTATGCTGTTTGGGACATCAATTGAAAGGTAAGATGAGTTCTGGAGGTGTTGGAATTAGATTGGAAATAGCTTTTATCGAGTTCTTTGATTTTCTGGAAAAGGATGGAAATCTGCAGGTTTGCGATTTCGGGAAAGAAGAAGAGGGCAAGAGAAGTAGCTCACGTTACGTGAGCAATGCTCACGACGTTAGCAATGCTCACTACGTGAGCAATGCTCACTACGTGAGCACTGCTCACGACGTGAGCAGATTGCTCACGAGGCGTGAGCTATGCTCACGCGACGTGAGCAACCCTCACGTTCTGTTTTGCTTCTGTTTTTCCTTCCCAAGTGTCCGGTTTTTATAAAATGGTTTTCAAAAGCTTTTCAGGGTATTTTCCTCTACTGTGTTTTATATTATCTTGATGACATGACTGATTATTCCAATTTATTTGGTATTAATAATATGTTATCTAAGATAAGTTATATGTGGTATTTTTGAAATAGTTTTGGATTATAGTGATTCTGTTGAATGGCCGTGTGTTTTTAACAGTATGGTTTGGACTTTAATATGCTTATTATTGTGATATGTATTTCACGTCATATTCTGAATGCGAAGGAATTATGAATAATAACTTTCCGATTGTTTAAGTCCCAAACATGCTCTGTCTTAATGTGAATTATGCTATGCATATCTTAGTCTGTTTCTTCTTTAAGGATAATTTGCTATGCTTAAGTTTATGCTGTAACTTTCCTCGATTATGATGATGCGTCCTTGGTCTTTAGCATAATATGATTCAACATGTGTTCCTGTTATGCTTTAGAAAGATGAATAGTGCTGATGTTATCAATTGAGTTATCGCATGCTCCAGTACTTGACTTGTATGAAGTATGATTGGCATCCTGCTATGCCAGACTTATTGAATATTATGGCTGATGTCGGAATACATTGTTATGCTTTAGCCTGGGAACTCAATGTGTTAGGTTAAATGTAATTTGGAATATGCATGATTTATGCTTAGTATCTTCGCCTAATGCATGATTAAGACTTTGTGTTGATAATCATTGGCATGGTAGTGCTTCTTTACCTGATTCTTGGCATGCTTTAGAACAGTGTTTAAATGTTAAGTATATTGACTGTCTTATGGTTTGCAATGGGAATGTATGATGTACGACCGACCTTATGAGCATATTTATATGTCTATTGTATTCTGGTTTATGCATGATATATATATATATATTTATGCGTTGTACGATTCGAAATGTGTATTGTTTGATGCATGACCTGCGAGAGTCAGTCTAGTGGATAGTTAGGCATGCCTAATAGAGTCTTTCAGTAGCTGCAGCGCCCTTTGAACGTATTGGACCCTGATCAGGTCCCCTGTATGGTTCCTCGCGAACCCCCCATCTGTACGGATCTTCGTGATCCTTTTTAATGTATTTGGATCGGGTTAAGATCCCCCATCAGTGAAATGCTTTGTGACAAAATAAAATGGTTTTCGATTGGTACCCGTAAGGTACTATCTGTACACTCGTTATCCACTATTGTGAGTCAGCAGGTGTTTTATTGGTTTCTGTTATTTTGAAATAACCATAAGAGTGTGATATCCGTTTGAGCATATTAAGGATTTCAGGAATCAGTTATTTGTATTTGAATGTGACTATGGGTTTTAAATGTATGTCTGTATTATGTCAGCATGATTTTATAGTTAACATGATTATCTGTACTTATCATGTGATTTGTTATAAGTTTCTGAATGTTTTAAAATGATTCGACTTATGTATTTAAGTATATGACTTAAGCATAGTTTCGTTATATATTAGCATGTGAATCGAAGCAGTTGTGGCGGTAAGTATGTAATGTTTAACTGTGCTTTCTGCATGATGATGATATGAATGTAATGCTAAGTGGTTATGCCTTCAGTCTCCGTTATCAGAATGTCTCTGCATGATGCTTAGTGTATATTAGAGTTGCACAGCGGTATTGTGATGCTCTAAATGTTATCCTTTGGATATTTGACTAGTGTGTATGCTTAACATGATGATTGGGTTGTCAGTTCAGGCGTGGGTACTTAGTGATATTTAATGCATGTGTATAGTTCTTGTGACTCCGCATGGTAAGATGCTATCATTTGATACCCATGTAGGTTTATGCATGAGTTATAGTATGTAGTTCGGCATGATGAGTTTTGTATCGTATATTGTATTATGTCTGTATTGGTATATCCTGGACATGAGTTTATGGTCTGTTTGTGAGTTATCGATTGAATGCCTTTAATGTGCAGCCTGATTAGTGATATGTTTTGAATATCTGCATTTGTCATCTGAATGTGTTTTGCCTTGACGACCATTGTGAATGGCCGTCCATATTCTTGTGTGTTCTCCCCACTAAGCGTTATCGCTTAGCACGGATTTCCTTTCCGTGCAGGTGGCAGGTTTGGTTATGTTCGAGTCGCGCTTCTGCAAGGTCGGCCACGTAGGAGTTAGAAGTTCTGTATTTTGTTCAGCTTCTGTATTCCAGCATTTGGTAATTCGGTGGTATTGTATATGTAATTATTATGTTTCGTTCTTGAGTTTTCTTTTGGGAATGTAATAGTTAGTATGTCCTTATGTTTAGTTATTCCTTCGTTTTATTATTTCACTGATGCTTCCGTTGAATGGTCATCTGTATGCCTTTGTGTATGCTTTTGCTTAGTGCCTGCGTGTGCGTGAGTTATTGCATATTCAGTCTGTACCGCAATGTAAGTCAAGGTAAGTTTTTAATTAATCCGTATTTTCGTATGTATGTTATGTATGAATGTATGCTTCCGCATTGTGCATGTGTATATCTGTATATGTGAGCGTCGTGTAGCGCGCCCGTCGGTGTCCTTCCAACGGGGACGGCGATGGGGGTGTTACAGTTAGTGGTATCAGAGCCCAGGTTTGTTGGTTCTGGGTGTGTTGTTTGTTATGTGTTGAGTCTTTGCATGAGAGTCGGTTTTGTGTCGTGGCCTAATGCAGATGCGTCTTGTTTTGTGACATGTCTAGATGGAGTCTGATCCTAGTGAGAATGTGGGCGAGACAACAGAAAGTGTGAACCGAGTTAATGCTGATCAGGATGTTTCAGAGCATCTTCCAGTTGAAGATTCTGGTCGTGTTTCTGATGATAGGGCATTAGTACAAGGATTGATTCGGATTTTGGATAGATTGACTGCTCCTCGTGCTTCTCAAGATTTTGTTCAGCATGTTCCTCAGAAGAGAAAAGGATCGGTTAGTGAAGTGCCAGCAGGGAAGAGGGTTCGAGAACCTTCAGCGTGTCAACAATGTCAGAAGCAATATGGGAATAAGTGTAAGAAGTGGGTACCGTCAGTATGTCAGCACTGTCAGAAGCGACATCGTGGTCCATGTAGGAAGCTTTCAGGTGCTTGTTTCAGGTGTGGCAGTATGGAACACCGGATTGCCAATTGTCCTAAGAAGATGAATGAGAGTCTAGTTGGGCAAGCTAGAAAGGATGTGGAGGATTTGCTCAGATCTTCTCGAGTGTCTTCAGAGTTTGTAGCATCTAGCAAGGATTCGAAGGAGACCGCAGGTTCTTCTGGTAAGTTACTTTGTAAGCTTTTGTCTAAGTAAGTTTTGTTTGTTTGGGTTGTGTGGATGTAAGTGTTTCGCTGTGAATTTCGAGGACGAAATTCTTTTAGGAGGGAAGAGTTGTCACACCCCAAAATGGCCCTGGTCGGATTGTGCATGTTAAGTCGGGATCGGAAGGGTATTTCAGTAAATTTGTGTTTGAGAAATTTGGAGTGTTTAGGATCTAATTGAAAAAGTTAATTAAGATTGTAAGAAAGAATTGTGTAAGTGAGTGAATTGTATTTTGTCTAAGGACTAAAGAGCATTAAGACAAGATATTTAGTAAGGCAATGTTTGGGTATGACTCTAGTATTGTGCGATGGTTTGAAATGCTAAGTGGAGTTTGGGGTCCAATAGGATGTTGCCAAGTGGACTGTTAGGTGGGCAGTGAATGGGGAAAAGAAGAAAAGAAAGTGGAAGAGAGAGAGGGAACACAGATTTCATTCCCGTCCCGCTCCTCTCACGCTTTCCCTTCTTCTTCTCTTCTCCCTTCCTTGCTTTTCCTTTCTCTCTCTATTGGCTTGGATTTGTGTGGCTTGGATTGTGATTTTGCTTGGGGAGGTAAGTTAGAATTAACGTTCTGCTGTTCTTCTTCTTCTTCTTCTTCTTTATCTGGTTTCATCTTCAGTTAGGGTTTGGACTAAGGGTTGTGGGTTTTGTTTGTGCAAGCTTGGGACTGTATGAAGAAGCAAAGTAAAGGTAAGGCAAGGATTGAGGAGTGAAGCTGGAAGCTGTGTTTTTGGAACGTGATTTTGAGGTTTGGGAGCTTTGATTACTGCATGTGAAGTTTTGTGTGTTTTTGCCCTATTTCTCACTAGGCATGTAAATGGGTTTGCATTGTTTAATTTCCGGAATTTGGTATGTTTTGGAATGTGTAATGCATGATTTAGGTGTGTGGATGTGTTAGCAATGTATGATATGAATTGAATTGAAATTTCTGAGTTTGGGTTTGAACTTACTGTAATTGTTTTTAGGGTTTATGTTCTTAATTGGATTAACTATGTTATGCATGGTTTTGATTGTTGAATTAAGTTGCAATTATCTTGTTTATGCTGTTTGGGACATCAATTGAAAGGTAAGATGAGTTCTGGAGGTGTTGGAATTAGATTGGAAATAGCTTTTATCGAGTTCTTTGATTTTCTGGAAAAGGATGGAAATCTGCAGGTTTGCGATTTCGGGAAAGAAGAAGAGGGCAAGAGAAGTAGCTCACACTACGTGAGCAGATTGCTCACGAGGCGTGAGCTATGCTCACGCGACGTGAGCAACCCTCACGTTCTGTTTTGCTTCTGTTTTTCCTTCCCAAGTGTCCGGTTTTTATAAAATGGTTTTCAAAAGCTTTTCAGGGTATTTTCCTCTACTGTGTTTTATATTATCTTGATGACATGACTGATTATTCCAATTTATTTGGTATTAATAATATGTTATCTAAGATAAGTTATATGTGGTATTTTTGAAATAGTTTTGGATTATAGTGATTCTGTTGAATGGCCGTGGGTTTTTAACAGTATGGTTTGGACTTTAATATGCTTATTATTGTGATATGTATTTCATGTCATATTCTGAATGCGAAGGAATTATGAATAATAACTTTTCGATTGTTTAAGTCCCAAACATGCTCTGTCTTAATGTGAATTATGCTATGCATATCTTAGTCTGTTTCTTCTTTAAGGATAATTTGCTATGCTTAAGTTTATGCTGTAACTTTCCTCGATTATGATGATGCGTCCTTGGTCTTTAGCATAATATGATTCAAAATGTGTTCCTGTTATGCTTTAGAAAGATGAATAGTGCTGATGTTATCAATTGAGTTATCGCATGCTCCAGTACTTGACTTGTATGAAGTATGATTGGCATCCTGCTATGCCAGACTTATTGAATATTATGGCTGATGTCGGAATACATTGTTATGCTTTAGCCTGGGAACTCAATGTGTTAGGTTAAATGTAATTTGGAATATGCATGATTTATGCTTAGTATCTTCGCCTAATGCATGATTAAGACTTTGTGTTGATAATCATTGGCATGGTAGTGCTTCTTTACCTGATTCTTGGCATGCTTTAGAACAATGTTTAAATGTTAAGTATATTGACTGTCTTATGGTTTGCAATGGGAATGTATGATGTACGACCGACCTTATGAGCATATTTATATGTCTATTGTATTCTGGTTTATGCATGATATATATATATATATTTATGCGTTGTACGATTCGAAATGTGTATTGTTTGATGCATGACCTGCGAGAGTCAGTCTAGTGGATAGTTAGGCATGCCTAATAGAGTCTTTCAGTAGCTGCAGCGCCCTTTGAACGTATTGGACCCTGATCAGGTCCCCCGTATGGTTCCTCGCGAACCCCCCATCTGTACGGATCTTCGTGATCCTTTTTAATGTATTTGGATCGGGTTAAGATCCCCCATCAGTGAAATGCTTTGTGACAAAATAAAATGGTTTTCGATTGGTACCCGTAAGGTACTATCTGTACACTCGTTATCCACTATTGTGAGTCAGCAGGTGTTTTATTGGATTCTGTTATTTTGAAATAACCATAAGAGTGTGATATCCGTTTGAGCATATTAAGGATTTCAGGAATCAGTTATTTGTATTTGAATGTGACTATGGGTTTTAAATTTATGTCTGTATTATGTCAGCATGATTTTATAGTTAACATGATTATCTGTACTTATCATGTGATTTGTTATAAGTTTCTGAATGTTTTGAAATGATTCGACTTATGTATTTAAGTATATGACTTAAGCATAGTTTCGTTATATATTAGCATGTGAATCGAAGCAGTTGTGGCGGTAAGTATGTAATGTTTAACTGTGCTTTCTGCATGATGATGATATGAATGTAATGCTAAGTGGTTATGCCTTCAGTCTCCGTTATCAGAATGTCTCTGCATGATGCTTAATGTATATTAGAGTTGCGCAGCGGTATTGTGATGCTCTAATGTTATCCTTTGGATATTTGACTAGTGTGTATGCTTAACATGATGATTGGGTTGTCAGTTCAGGCGTGGGTACTTAGTGATATTTAATGCATGTGTATAGTTCTTGTGACTCCGCATGGTAAGATGCTATCATTTGATACCCATGTAGGTTTATGCATGAGTTATAGTATGTAGTTCGACATGATGAGTTTTGTATCGTATATTGTATTATGTCTGTATTGGTATATCCTGGACATGAGTTTATGGTCTGTTTGTGAGTTATCGATTGAATGCCTTTAATGTGCAGCCTGATTAGTGATATGTTTTGAATATCTGCATTTGTCATCTGAATGTGTTTTGCCTTGACGACCATTGTGAATGGCCGTCCATATTCTTGTGTGTTCTCCCCACTAAGCGTTATCGCTTAGCACGGATTTCCTTTCAGTGCAGGTGGCAGGTTTGGTTATGTTCGAGTCGCGCTTCTGCAAGGTCGGCCACGTAGGAGTTAGAAGTTCTGTATTTTGTTCAGCTTCTGTATTCCAACTTTTGGTAATTCGGTGGTATTGTATATGTAATTATTATGTTTCGTTCTTGAGTTTTCTTTTGGGAATGTAATAGTTAGTATGTCCTTATGTTTAGTTATTCCTTCGTTTTATTATTTCACTGATGCTTCCGTTGAATGGTCATCTGTATGCCTTTGTGTATGCTTTTGCTTAGTGCCTGCGTGTGCGTGAGTTATTGCATATTCAGTCTGTACCGCAATGTAAGTCAAGGTAAGTTTTTAATTAATCCGTATTTTCGTATGTATGTTATGTATGAATGTATGCTTCCGCATTGTGCATGTGTATATCTGTATATGTGAGCGTCGTGTAGCGCGCCCGTCGGTGTCCTTCCAACGGGGACGGCGATGGGGGTGTTACAGTTAGTGGTATCAGAGCCCAGGTTTGTTGGTTCTGGGTGTGTTGTTTGTTATGTGTTGAGTCTTTGCATGAGAGTCGGTTTTGTGTCGTGGCCTAATGCAGATGCGTCTTGTTTTGTGACATGTCTAGATGGAGTCTGATCCTAGTGAGAATGTGGGCGAGACAACAGAAAGTGTGAACCGAGTTAATGCTGATCAGGATGTTTCAGAGCATCTTCCAGTTGAAGATTCTGGTCGTGTTTCTGATGATAGGGCATTAGTACAAGGATTGATTCGGATTTTGGATAGATTGACTGCTCCTCGTGCTTCTCAAGATTTTGTTCAGCATGTTCCTCAGAAGAGAAAAGGATCGGTTAGTGAAGTGCCAGCAGGGAAGAGGGTTCGAGAACCTTCAGCGTGTCAACAATGTCAGAAGCAATATGGGAATAAGTGTAAGAAGTGGGTACCGTCAGTATGTCAGCACTGTCAGAAGCGACATCGTGGTCCATGTAGGAAGCTTTCAGGTGCTTGTTTCAGGTGTGGCAGTATGGAACACCGGATTGCCAATTGTCCTAAGAAGATGAATGAGAGTCTAGTTGGGCAAGCTAGAAAGGATGTGGAGGATTTGCTCAGATCTTCTCGAGTGTCTTCAGAGTTTGTAGCATCTAGCAAGGATTCGAAGGAGACCGCAGGTTCTTCTGGTAAGTTACTTTGTAAGCTTTTGTCTAAGTAAGTTTTGTTTGTTTGGGTTGTGTGGATGTAAGTGTTTCGCTATGAATTTCGAGGACGAAATTCTTTTAGGAGGGAAGAGTTGTCACACCCCAAAATGGCCCTGGTCGGATTGTGCATGTTAAGTCGGGATCGGAAGGGTATTTCAGTAAATTTGTGTTTGAGAAATTTGGAGTGTTTATGATCTAATTGAAAAAGTTAATTAAGATTGTAAGAAAGAATTGTGTAAGTGAGTGAATTGTATTTTGTCTAAGGACTAAAGAGCATTAAGACAAGATATTTAGTAAGGCAATGTTTGGGTATGACTCTAGTATTGTGCCATGGTTTGAAATGCTAAGTGGAGTTTGGGGTCCAATAGGATGTTGCCAAGTGGACTGTTAGGTGGGCAGTGAATGGGGAAAAGAAGAAAAGAAAGTGGAAGAGAGAGAGGGAACACAGATTTCATTCCCGTCCCCCTCCTCTCACGCTTTCCCTTCTTCTTCTCTTCTCCCTTCCTTGCTTTTCCTTTCTTTCTCTATTGGCTTGGATTTGTGTGGCTTGGATTGTGATTTTGCTTGGGGAGGTAAGTTAGAATTAACGTTATCCTGTTCTTCTTCTTCTTTATCTGGTTTCATCTTCAGTTAGGGTTTGGACTAAGGGTTGTGGGTTTTGTTTGTGCAAGCTTGGGACTGTATGAAGAAGCAAAGTAAAGGCAAGGCAAGGATTGAGGAGTGAAGCTGGAAGCTGTGTTTTTGGAACGTGATTTTGAGGTTTGGGAGCTTTGCTTACTGCATGTGAAGTTTTGTGTGTTTTTGCCCTATTTCTCACTAGGCATGTAAATGGGTTTGCATTGTTTAATTTTCGGAATTTGGTATGTTTTGGAATGTGTAATGCATGATTTAGGTGTGTGGATGTGTTAGCAATGCATGATATGAATTGAATTGAAATTTCTAAGTTTGGGTTTGAACTTACTGTAATTGTTTTTAGGGTTTATGTTCTTAATTGGATTAACTATGTTATGCATGGTTTTGATTGTTGAATTAAGTTACAATTATCTTGTTTATGCTGTTTGGGACATCAATTGAAAGGTAAGATGAGTTCTGGAGGTGTTGGAATTAGATTGGAAATAGCTTTTATCGAGTTCTTTGATTTTCTGGAAAAGGATGGAAATCTGCAGGTTTGCGATTTCGGGAAAGAAGAAGAGGGCAAGAGAAGTAGCTCACACTACGTGAGCAATGCTCACGACGTGAGCAGATTGCTCACGAGGCGTGAGCTATGCTCACGCGACGTGAGCAACCCTCACATTCTGTTTTGCTTCTGTTTTTCCTTCCCAAGTGTCCGGTTTTTATAAAATGGTTTTCAAAAGCTTTTCAGGGTATTTTCCTCTACTGTGTTTTATATTATCTTGATGACATGACTGATTATTCCAATTTATTTGGTATTAATAATATGTTATCTAAGATAAGTTATATGTGGTATTTTTGAAATAGTTTTGGATTATAGTGATTCTGTTGAATGGCCGTGGGTTTTTAACAGTATGGTTTGGACTTTAATATGCTTATTATTGTGATATGTATTTCACGTCATATTCTGAATGCGAAGGAATTATGAATAATAACTTTCCGATTGTTTAAATCCCAAACATGCTCTGTCTTAATGTGAATTATGCTATGCATATCTTAGTCTGTTTCTTCTTTAAGGATAATTTGCTATGCTTAAGTTTATGCTGTAACTTTCCTCGATTATGATGATGCGTCCTTGGTCTTTAGCATAATATGATTCAACATGTGTTCCTGTTATGCTTTAGAAAGATGAATAGTGCTGATGTTATCAATTGAGTTATCGCATGCTCCAGTACTTGACTTGTATGAAGTATGATTGGCATCCTGCTATGCCAGACTTATTGAATATTATGGCTGATGTCGGAATACATTGTTATGCTTTAGCCTGGGAACTCAATGTGTTAGGTTAAATGTAATTTGGAATATGCATGATTTATGCTTAGTATCTTCGCCTAATGCATGATTAAGACTTTGTGTTGATAATCATTGGCATGGTAGTGCTTCTTTACCTGAATCTTGGCATGCTTTAGAACAGTGTTTAAATGTTAAGTATATTGACTGTCTTATGGTTTGCAATGGGAATGTATGATGTACGACCGACCTTATGAGCATATTTATATGTCTATTGTATTCTGGTTTATGCATGATATATATATATATATATTTATGCGTTGTACGATTCGAAATGAGTATTGTTTGATGCATGACCTGCGAGAGTCAGTCTAGTGGATAGTTAGGCATGCCTAATAGAGTCTTTCAGTAGCTGCAGCGCCCTTTGAATGTATTGGACCCTGATCAGGTCCCCCGTATGGTTCCTCGCGAACCCCCCATCTGTACGGATGTTCGTGATCCTTTTTAATGTATTTGGATCGGGTTAAGATCCCCCATCAGTGAAATGCTTTGTGACAAAATAAAATGGTTTTCGATTGGTACCCGTAAGGTACTATCTGTACACTCGTTATCCACTATTGTGAGTCAGCAGGTGTTTTATTGGTTTCTGTTATTTTGAAATAACCATAAGAGTGTGATATCCGTTTGAGCATATTAAGGATTTCAGGAATCAGTTATTTGTATTTGAATGTGACTATGGGTTTTAAATGTATGTCTGTATTATGTCAGCATGATTTTATAGTTAACATGATTATCTGTACTTATCATGTGATTTGTTATAAGTTTCTAAATGTTTTGAAATGATTCGACTTATGTATTTAAGTATATGACTTAAGCATAGTTTCGTTATATATTAGCATGTGAATCGAAGCAGTTGTGGCGGTAAGTATGTAATGTTTAACTGTGCTTTCTGCATGATGATGATATGAATGTAATGCTAAGTGGTTATGCCTTCAGTCTCCGTTATCAGAATGTCTCTGCATGATGCTTAATGTATATTAGAGTTGCGCAGCGGTATTGTGATGCTCTAAATGTTATCCTTTGGATATTTGACTAGTGTGTATGCTTAACATGATGATTGGGTTGTCAGTTCAGGCGTGGGTACTTAGTGATATTTAATGCATGTGTATAGTTCTTGTGACTCCGCATGGTAAGATGCTATCATTTGATACCCATGTAGGTTTATGCATGAGTTATAGTATGTAGTTCGGCATGATGAGTTTTGTATCGTATATTGTATTATGTCTGTATTGGTATATCCTGGACATGAGTTTATGGTCTGTTTGTGAGTTATCGATTGAATGCCTTTAATGTGCAGCCTGATTAGTGATATGTTTTGAATATCTGCATTTGTCATCTGAATGTGTTTTGCCTTGACGACCATTGTGAATGGCCGTCCATATTCTTGTGTGTTCTCCCCACTAAGCGTTATCGCTTAGCACGGATTTCCTTTCCGTGCAGGTGGCAGGTTTGGTTATGTTCGAGTCGCGCTTCTGCAAGGTCGGCCACGTAGGAGTTAGAAGTTCTGTATTTTGTTCAGCTTCTGTATTCCAGCTTTTGGTAATTCGGTGGTATTGTATATGTAATTATTATGTTTCGTTCTTGAGTTTTCTTTTGGGAATGTAATAGTTAGTATGTCCTTATGTTTAGTTATTCCTTCGTTTTATTATTTCACTGATGCTTCCGTTGAATGGTCATCTGTATGCCTTTGTGTATGCTTTTGCTTAGTGCCTGCGTGTGCGTGAGTTATTGCATATTCAGTCTGTACCGCAATGTAAGTCAAGGTAAGTTTTTAATTAATCCGTATTTTCGTATGTATGTTATGTATGAATGTATGCTTCCGCATTGTGCATGTGTATATCTGTATATGTGAGCGTTGTGTAGCGCGCCCGTCGGTGTCCTTCCAACGGGGACGGCGATGGGGGTGTTACATTATGTATATATATTATTACATTTTTATTCATGTGAAGATTGATCTCTTTTAATTCCTAACATGTAAATAATTTATTTTTCTTTGATTTCTCATTATTTTTAACATATAATTAATAAATTCATTTTAATTGATATTTTTACCATGTAAAGGTTTTATATTAATTATGATATATCAATTAACCATGTCATTTATTTAATCATTTTTTTATTCTTTTCCATTGTCATTATCATTTATTTAATATTTTGTTCACTTAATTATTTTCATTATTATCATGTTCATATTTTTACATATTAATTAATTAACATGTTAATTCATTTGTTATTTTGATATCATTTCATTTTATCTCATTTTATTTTATTTTATCATTTATTTTATATTCAATTGATTTTAATTGATTCAATTACTAACATTATTTTATTTGTATTTTATTTTTATTTCACATCTCATTTTCCCTCTTGGGCATTTGTGCGAGCAAACGGGGAGATCCAGAAGGCTCGTTTGGATTATATATTTATTTTGATTATTTGTAATATTTATTTATTTGGCTTTTCCACTTATTTTGCTATTTAGTTTTCTTATAAAATTATTTATTTAGGCACGTTAGAAAGAAAATCACTAAACTTTTTTTATTAATTAAGTTGGAACTTTTCTTAATAAAAATGGGACTAATGTCTCAATTTTCTGCATTCAAAATCATCACATCAAAACTGTTTCATAATAAATATGCATGGGAGGACCAATGTCCTCATCTTTAACGAATAGCCCGATTTATGCATGATTTGTATTTTATTTACAATAGGGGTTGTGTTCCGCCCCTAGTTTTGTTGTATTTATTTTCATGAACTTTACTTTAATTATGCTTTATTTATTTACCGCTTTCCTTGAATGGACAACCTGCGCTTTAATTAATTGCATCGAATGAGAAATGGGATGAAACACATAAATTCAAAACTCAATTGTAAACTTAATCAAGGTATAAATAAATGGGAAGTCCCGAACCCACTCTTGTCTTAGGCTTAACGAGGTTAGAGAGCCATCTCTGCATGGAGCATCCAAGAAATCTCTTGTTGCCCATCAAAAGGCCCAACTTACATAATCATAGGCTCCATGGGGTTAGAGGGTCATCCCAATGTTCTATTGGTATGAAGCCTCCAAGATATCTTTGGCTTGCCCAAAATGGATGCATATGCGTCGTCTTAGACTCACTAAGGCTAGACGACCTTTTCCAATGTTCTACTGGGTGGCGACTCCATGAAACCTCCCTGTTGCTCAACATAGACGCACTTATAATTTTTTGCAAGTTTTAATGAACCTCATCCCGATCGCCCTAAAAGTGGGCCTTCGGGGCATCCTACGGGGTTAGGCGCGCGCCACAATCACGTTCTTCTTAAAAGGAGAGATTGAGAATGGCTGTAACTTCCTAAGTGAGGAAAGGGAAAAATAACCTAGCCACCATTTTTCTTTGAGAAAGAAATAACACAAAATCTATTCGCAACATAAGGGAGCTAGCACCCCTGCGAGTTATGTTTGTTAGTTCGTGCGTGTGGATACCGGTAGAGGGTGTTCGTGATTGAAGCAGCACCTAAAGTCCGAGATAAGGTGTTATTTTCGTTCTAAGGTCGGTAAATCTTAATCTCTTCCTTTTGAATCAATCAAAAATACATGGATCCTGTCTTCGGGTTTCATTTTTATTCCGTTGCATTTAATTTGAATTATTCCATTGAAACCCAACAGTGGTATCAGAGCCACATGTATATTTGATTGATTCAAATTTTTTATGTATGTCATATATATTTTTGGTTCTGTTGGAATGTATGTTGATACATTGATATTTTTATTGATTACTGTTTTAATTGTTAAAAATGTAATCCTATATTTTAAGGGCTACGAATTCAATTAAGTGTTAATATTATTCGGTTAATGTGATTGACTAATAGTATTAATATGTTTAATACAAAATTTTCAATGATCATATTTTATGTCTATTAAACGGTTGCTGATATGATCAAAATCGTTTAATTTTATGACAGAGAATAGGGTTTACGGCAGACATCGTTAATGAAATTAACAATGAGCACGAGTCGGACATTAGAGTATGAGTCGTGCTCATATGAATGACTCGTTCTCACATATGCGATTCTTGCAATCGTACAGACGTGCCATAAGCACGACTCGTGCTAATGAGCATAACTTGTGCTCATGAGCACATCTCGTGCTTCCTTGCTCAAGCACGACTAATGTAATCGTGCGACCATGCCATGTGCACGACTCGTGCACATGAGTACGACTCGTGCAGCTATCTTGTATCTTCGTAGCCACTTTTAAATCATTATTGGATAACTTAAATATTGGTGGTATTCTGTATATATTAAATAGACCGCTGTGTTACCTCTTCGTAGCGCCTTATATGTCGTTCATAATTATCACTCGATAATTTTAATATATGAATTTTATGAAATAAGGTATATTATGCATGATATGAAATAAATATGATTTATTATGTTTATGTATGATGTCTTTGCATGGTGCATAGCATGGCCAATTGAACCTTTTGTGGATGAATTTTATTTTATCTATTTTAAGGGTTTGTAATTTTAAATATGACCTGCGTGTCACACCCCAACCTATACCAAGGAGACTTCCATACAGATTGGAGGAGAGGCCTCCCTGGATAGATAGGAGTGTCACACCCCACTAGTACAAACATGCAAACATTACATATATAGAGCGACATATCGGAAATAATTAAAACTTCAATACAGAGAAGAATGATTTTGAACAAAATGTATACTTTATTAATATACCAAAAGAAGGTCTTTATATATTACATCAGATTACAAAAAAGAAACAATTTACAAAAGCCCAATATATACTGTTCAAAAGGGCTAACAAAACATTACATCTATTACGAAATAAAGGAAAGCCTATACTATAAAACTTCAGAACTCTAATTGCGTTGGCCTTCCCGATGCGACACGCCCAACCCGAGGCAATCGAAAACCTTCCACACCTGCACGGATAAACACCCGTGCTAAGCGAAATCGCTTAGTGGGGAAACACATAATGCATGACCGTCACTCACAGCGACGGTAACAGAAAACGCATGAAAACAATACAATTATGAGCATATAATCATACATAGTTAATTCAGATATGAGCATTCTCATCCAAAGATTCTTGTACAAAATACAATGACACCTGCTTAATCACAATGAGTGGATAACGAGTACCTATAGATACTTGAAAGTATCGATATCGTCACATATACATATAGATACCCAAAGGCATCAAATCATTCTTTTTATTTTGTTTCCAAATTCTTATTACGTGGAATCTTAAGAAAGATTCAGACAGAGGGATCGCGAGGATCCATTCGTGGGACCTGATCAGGGTCCAAGTCGTACATATAGCTGCAGCGGCACATAACTCTATTAGGCATGCCTAACTATCCACTTATTCGACATTAGCAGGTTATACCAAATTTTGTCAAATTAACATACATATTATTCATTTAATTAGATATTCAAGGCTTTACATCACAGAGCACATGCAAAAGAAACCAAGTCTTTAAGCAAAAAGGAGAAGAAATCAAATTTGGAAGTCACGTCTGTCGCGCTCGCGACGACTGTCGCGCTCGCGACGACTGTCGCGCTCGCGACGACTGTCGCGCTCGCGACAGAAGCCAAGCTACACTCCCCCGCCTCATCTCGCGATCGCGAGAGATCTCGTGGTCGCGAGAGGACGTAGGGATTGCTCTTCTGTCGCGCTCGCGAGACTTGTCGCGCTCGCGACAGAAGAGAACCTCGCACAAGCTCGGAGCTCGAGCACTCTGTCGCGCTCGCGACAATTGTCGCGCTCGCGACAGAGAGCTCCCTCAAGTTCTTTGGCGCGACACTTCTCGCGCCGGCGCGAGGGCCGAAACCTCCGCGCTCTGTCGCGCTCGTGACAGTGTCGTGATCGCGACAGACACGGGTTTTCCAGCTCTTACGCCCAAATTCTGCAGAATTCACACAAAATTCACTTCTAAACTTCCAAAATTGATTCCAAACCTCAAGATCAAGCAACGCAAGCATTCACAACTCGTATCATAAATAAAAACCCAACTTTATCACCATTTACCTCAATTAAATCAAGTCAATTACATGTCCAATTCGAAGAATTTCCAAAACAGCGATTTTTGACAACAATTATAACTATTCACATAATTTCCCCTCAATCCTTCAACAATATTCATTCCTTCACATCACATATCACACAAATTTCAATTCAAGTTATAACAACACAACTCATAATCTCAATCAAAACAAAAACACATTTATCAAACTCAAATCACAAAAATGCACAAAAGATGAACAATCCCAAACCTTCTCTCCTTAGCTCCTAATCGCGAGCTCCGCTTTCGCTTGCGATTCCTTTTCCTTTATCAGGTCTAGGAGCCTCCTCTGAACCATAAACCCATAGCAATCAAGATCAATTTTACAACTACCCACAATTGAATTTACAAATATTTAAACCTAGAGAAGAGGAAGAAGAAGAATCTAAAACACCCATACCCCAACTCACCTTTAAGCTTCCAAAATCCACAAGCTAATCAACTCTAACTACTCAATTAAGGAAGTGGGAGCAAGATTATGTAAAGAAAAGGAAGAACAAAGGAAGAAGAAGAAGAGAATGGCGTGAAGAGGAGAGGAAGAACGGGAAAACAAGGGAAAGAAGAGATTGGCTGCCTTTCCTCTCACCAACCCAATAAATGCTTACCCATCCATAATCCACATGTCACTCTCCCAATGAAACACATGTCCCAAGTCACACCCTACTCCCATACTTTACTATACACATTAACTTATCCATTATTCACACTTTATTTCCATACACTCACTTATACTATATTCTAACTCCTCTTCTCAAATTAATATACATAAATTAAATAAATAATCTAATTTGACACACACAAGCGACACATAAATATACACATACAGACACAGACAGGCTCAAACTACAGGGGTGGTTTTGGGGTGTTACACTGCGTGTCGTTAATTTTGTTGTAATCTTTATTTTATTCAATAGTTGTATTAGAATATCTTTGTATTATTATTGTAATGAAGACAAAGAGCAACAATAGAGATCAATCCAAATCCATGGCGATGGAGGTGCAAGATGGAAGATTTTGATCAAGTCCATATTGACCTTTGATCTTCATATTGGCTTATGAGGATCAAAATAGATTTGGCCATGCTATGATGCAATTTTATATATATTATGCATAAGTTCTTAGTATGTGATGCGATGAATGTTTATATATGTGTATGAGATGGCATGTATGAATTGAAGCATGATGTATATAAATAATTAGACATCATAAGTTAAAATTAAATCCCTCACATAATTTTAAGTCATATGCCACCCATTATTAAAACACTTGTCAAGACTAAGATCACCGAAATGTGGGTTCTGCCAAAGCGAAGTACATTAGGTTATCTAGTAAGGCAAGATGGGTAATGCTGCTACTCATATGTTTCAAATGGTTAGACTTAATTAGGCTATCAAAACGGTTTTGGGCCTAAGGCCATAAGATGGGATTATAACATGCCGGGACATATGATATCAAAATCCCATAAATGATCTAAGAGTTATATAAGATATGATTGGTAAATGAGCTACCTACCTAAATAACTTAACTATAAGCATCATGCCAAAGCTGACTTAGAGTTAAGTGAAACATTGATCTTAGCCCACTAAATTATTATAATTATTATTGAGGGTTATTATTTTAGTGGGAGTTCATAAGAAAACCTAAAATGAAATTGGTATTAATATTATTTATCTTGCATATTTGTAGATTAATGGCATCAAATAATACTTCTACTATATCACTGCGATCAGTCCTTGAGAAGGACACACTTAAGGAAACTGGCATAAACTTCCTTGACTGGTTCAGAAATTTGAGAATTGTCCTCAAGCAGGAAAGGAAATTGTATGTGCTGGATGAGCCTATTCCCAATTAGTCACCTGCTGATGCTACAAGGGCAGTCAAAGACAAATACAAGAAACATGTTGATGATTCTGTGGACGTTGGTTGTCTTATTTTAGCTACCATGGCTCCAGAGCTTCAGAAGCATCTAGAAAATATGGAGGCTTATGAGTTAAGTCATCTCAAGCAGACTTTCCAACAAAAGGCAAGGCAAGAAAGGTATGAGACTACCAAAGCTTTGCTTTCTTGCAAGATGGCTGAAGGTTCTTCAGTTAGCTCTCATGTTTTAAAAATGAAGGGCTATATTGATCACCTTGAGAGGCTTGGATTTCCCCTCAGTTTAGAACTGGCAACGGATTTGATCGTTAATTCATTGCCTGATAGTTATGACCATTTTATCATGAACTATAACATGAATAATATTGAGAAATCAATAGCTGAGCTGTATGCCATGCTCAAAATAGCTGAGCAAAGCATAAGCAAGAAGCCTGGCCATATTCTGATGGTTAACAAAGGAAAAGGCATGAAAGTCAAGGGTAAGGCTAAGGCTAAGGCTAAGGCAAAAGTTGGTGGTAAGCCTAAGCCCAAACCCAAGCCCAAGGCTAAACCTGCAAAGGAGGGAGTTTGCTTCCACTGTAATGAACCTAGTCATTAGAAGAGGAACTGCAAGCTTTACTTGGAAGAATTAATGAAGAAGAAGAAGAGTGGTGAGACTACTTCATCAGATATTCATGTTATAGAAATTAACTTATCTACTTCTAATTCCTGGGTATTAGATACTGGATGTGAATCTCACATTTGTGCAAATGTGCAGGGACTCAAAAGGAGTAGGCAACTGAGAAAGGGCGAAGTGGACCTACGAGTTGCGAATGGAGCAAAAGTTGCTGCTCTAGCTATAGGATCTTATGAATGGACTTTGCCCAATGGGCTTTTGTTAGTTTTGAACAATTGCTATTATGTTCCTAGTTTAAGTAGGAATATTATTTCAGTTTTAAGTTTGGATGATGAAGGTTTTTCTTTTCTTATTAAGAATAAGAAATGTTCTATTTCTTATTATGATATGCTTTATGGTATTGCTGATTCATATTGTGGGCTTTATGTCCTAAATCTAGATACATCTAATAATCATGATATTTAAAACATAACTACAAAGAAATCCAAATCAAATGATTTAAATGCAACATATTTATGGCATTGTACCCTTGGTCATATAAATGAAACTCCATTCAGATGGGCTTTTGCAATCATTTGATTTTTAATCATTTGATAATTATGAATCTTGTTTATTAGGCAAGATGACAAAGGATCCTTTTACTGGACATAGTGAAAGGGCTACTAACTTATTAGGCCTTGTACGTATTTGGCCCACTAAGCATAAATGCCAGGGGAGGATTTCAATACTTCATTACATTCACTGATGATTTCAGTAGATATGGCTATGCCTATCTAATGAAACATAAATATGAATCATTTGAAATGTTCAGAACCTTTCAAAATGAAGTACAAAATCAACTTGGTAAAACTATTAAAGCACTTCGATTCGATTGAGGTGGTGAATATTTGAGCCAAGAGTTTGACAATCATATAAGAGATTGTGGAATTGTTTCGCAGTTAACTCCATTTCGCAGTTAACTCCGCTAGGAACACCACAATGGAATGGTGTTTCTGAAAGGAGGAATCGAACTTTATTAGATATTGTTCGATCTATGATGAGTCAAATAGATCTTCCATTATCCTTTTGGGGTTATGCATTATAAACAGCCGCATTCACTTTGAATTGAGTTCCATCTAAAGTGGTTGAAAAGACACCATATGAGATATGGACTGGGAGAACTCCTAGTTTATCTTTTCTAAAGATTTGAGGTTATGAGGCTTATATCGAACGACAAGTCTCAGATAAATTAGCACCAAAATCTGATAAATGACTTTTTGTGGGATATCCTAAGGAAACTAAAGGATATTACTTTTATAACCCTTCTGAGAATAAAGTGTTTGTTGCTCGAAACGGTGTCATTCTAGAAAAGGAATTTATTTCCAAAAGAACCAGTGGGAGTAAAGTACAACTTGAAGAAATTCGAGAACCACAACAAAACATAGAACTGTCGGTGGAAACTCAGCAAGTTTCACAAACTATTGTGGAACCTGTACTTGTTACACAAGTACCACGTAGATCTGATAGAATACGACATGAGCCCGAGAGATATGGATTTCTCATGACAGGTAGTTGTGAAGTAATGCTCATGGATCAAGATGAGCCTATTACCTATCAAGATTTCGTGTCAGGTCCAGAATCTGAGAAATGGCTAGAATCCATGAAATCTGAGATGCAATCCATGTATGATAATCAAGTTTGGAACTTGATTGATCCACCTAAAGGAATTAAAACCATTGGGTACAAATGGGTTTTCAAAAAGAAAACCGACATGGATGGCAAAGTAAATACCTTTAAAGCAAGGCTCGTTGCGAAAGGATTCAAATAAACTCATTGTATTGACTATGATGAAACCTTTTCACCAGTTGCAATGCTTTAATCAATAAGAATTCTTATTGCTATTGCTGCATATTATGACTATGAGATATGGAAAATGGATGTTAAAACAACATTTCTTAATGGAAACTTACTCGAGGATGTGTATATGACACAACCTGAGGGTTTTGTCCATCCTGAGAATTCTAAAAAGGTATGTAAGTTGCAAAGATCCATTTATGGATTGAAGCAAGCTTCTCGGAGCTGGAATCTTCATTTTGGTAAAACAGTCAAAGAGTTTGGATTCATCAAAAATGAGGATGAACCTTGTGTATACAAGAAGATTAGTGGGAGCACTGTGATGTTTCTTGTATTATATGTCGATGACATATTACTCATTGAAAATGACGTCCCTATCATGCAAAAGACAAAAGAATGGTTAGGGAAATCTTTTTCAATGAAAGATTTGGGCGAAGCTGCTTATATCCTTGGGATTAAGATCTATAGGGATAGATCTAAAAGGATAATTGGTCTGAGTCAAAGCACTTATATAGATAAGGTGCTAAATAGATTCAGTATGCAAAATTCCAAAAGAGGATTTTTGCCAATGTCTCATGGCATTACTCTTGGCAAGACTCAATGTCCAATGACATCTGATGAGCGAGATCGCATGAGTATGATTCCTTATGCTTCAGCTATAGGATCAATCATGTATGTCATGTTATGCACTCGACCAGACGTTTTGTATGCTTTGAGCATGACGACCAGATACCAGTCAGATCTCGGTGAAAGTCACTAGATAGCTGTTAAGAATATTCTTAAGTACTTAAGAAGAACTAAAGATGCATTCTTAATATATGGAAGATTGGAAGATGAGCTAGTAATAAATAGTTATACAGATGCAAGCTTCCAATCTGACAAATATGACTTTAGATTGCAGTCAGGATATGTGTTTGTATTAAATGGAGGTGCTGTAAGCTGGAAAAGTTCTAAGCAAAGCACTGTCGCTGATTCTACAATAGAAGTTGAGTATATAGCAGCATCAAATGCAGCTAAAGAAGCAGTATGGATCAAGAAATTCATTACTGAATTGGGAGTAGTACCTAGTATCAGCAATCCTGTGGATCTTTATCGTGACAACAATGGTGCTATTGCACAGGCTAAAGAGCCCAGATCTCATCAGAGATCAAAACATATACTCAGGCATTTTCATCTCATTAGAGAAAAAATTGAGAGGGGAGACGTCACGATATGCAGAGCACCTACTGATGATAACATTGCTGATCCACTTACCAAGGCTCTCCCACAAGCCAAGCATGAGGGACATACTAGGTCAATGGGTATTAGATATATGTATGATTAGGCCTAGTGCAAGTGGAAGATTGTTAGTGGTTATGCCCTAGGCCAAGCATTTGGTCCTTGATGTAATCATTACATTTTTATTTATATATAATGGTTTTCTTCAAATTAATATTATTGGCATGTTACATTATTGTAATGTTTATGAATAACAATGTTATTCATGATATTTCTAGCCATTTATCACTAAAAGGGCATAAAGATAAATTAAGACTAGTATAGAATTGTATTGATAATCATGGGATGATTATATATGATGATATAAATCAAATCTATAGGTACTTGCTAGAGAACAAAGTACTGGATAGACCCACTGTAAGATCACTTCATGGGATAGTGTCATAAGTGATCTTATAATAGATATGTTATTGAATCCTTTGACCTGAGGTTATCATGGTTTCTTACATAAGGAACATTATGTTTTGATATAATCAAACATTATCTTTAATCGGATAATTATAAAGTTTATGATCGGACATAATGAGAATTATGCAGAGGAAAGTGAATAATCAAGATGGAATTTATCCCTCTTTTGAGAGAGATATCTATTGGGCCCCTCGATAAGTAGGATTGTAAAATGCATGGCCATGCTCGAATGAATTGATAGTGTGATCAATGTCAATTGAATTTATCAGTCTACTTAGTGATCGAGAAATTATATGTTTGAACAATTTAAGTTTGACATGGACCATGACTTATGTTCAAATAAGATATCATGTGATCACAAAAGGATAATAGCATGTTCTATTGTTAGATTAAAATTGGACTAACGATATTTATATTATTTAGGTAATCATAATGTCTTGCTAGAGACCAATTATGACTTGTGGGCTTATTATGGGATTAGGCCCATTACCAACATAATATAAACCTATTGGGTCACACACCAAGACCAAAATGAACAAAATGGATTTTATTAGGTTATTTCGGAATAATATATAAATATAGGTATTTATATTTAATTTCGAAGTTACATATATATATATATATATATATATATATATATATATATATATATATACATATATCTCTTAATTTGAATATGAGATAATAGTATGTATTAATACAATATTTCTTATTATTTTGAATATGAAATAAATAAACATATATATATATGTATAATTTAAATATCTCTTTTTTTGAATAAGTGATTGTATTCCTATTTATCTCTTAAGGTTTCATATTTACATATATATATATATATATATATTTTTATATATATATACATATATGTTAAATAAAGGATGATTAACCATAATAATTGAAGAATAACGTTCTTCTTAAAAGGAGAGATTGAGAGTGGCTGTAACTT
Source organism: Excoecaria cochinchinensis (assembly GCA_947683425.1). NCBI lineage: Eukaryota > Viridiplantae > Streptophyta > Magnoliopsida > Malpighiales > Euphorbiaceae > Excoecaria > Excoecaria cochinchinensis. The sequence goes on along the minus strand of CANTUQ010000003.1, from coordinate 6,469,009 downwards.
CCTAAGTTAAAAAAGGGAAAAATAACCTAGCCATCATTTTTCTTTGAGAAAGAAATAACACAAAATCCATTTGCAACATAAGGGAGCTAGCACCCCTGCGAGTTCTGTTCGTTGGTTCGTGCGTGTGGATACTGGTAGAGAATGTTCGTGATTGAAGTAGCACCTAAAGTCCGAGATAAAGTGTTATTTTCATTCTAAGGTCGGTAAATCTTAATCTCTTCCTTTTGAATCAATCGAAAATACATGGATCCTGTCTTCGAGTTTCGTTTTCATTCTGCTGCGTTTAATTTGAATTATTCTGTTGAAACCCAACACAAAACACTTACATCTCCTTCAAAAACATAGCTAAACTTTGCAAGTTATAGCTCACACGAATTCATACATTAATTTCTCCATCAAAACTAGTTTTATTAGCACAATTAGACAAGCTTAATTTTACCAATTTAAGACACTCCTTCCACACACATTCCCATCCAACATTGTAATGCCCACTCCCGACCATCCAATTAGCTCAGCTAAAGCTGACAAAAATGGTCGTCACAACACAACCAACACATGCACTCACTAGATATTAACTCATGCAAAACCTTAACAAATAATTTCCACTCTCACATTCATTCACATGTAGTGGATACCTCATACAAACCACATGCTTTAGCATGCCTCCATAATCATTTACATGTTTTAGAAACTTTGTATTATAAAGCTTAGCTATTTAACTCATTACATATATTATAGTTACCAAAAGATTACATACATGCTGTAAAATACAAAATCCAAACCCCAAAAGGAATTATACTAAGTTGATATTTTTAAATTGGTTTAAAGGTTCCAATAGGTATTTTAGGATATGTAAATGATGTTTATGTAAATATGTTGCATAAAAGAAAAAAATTTATGGTGATTTTTTTGGATTGTATATTTTGCCACTTAAGGATTTCAAAGCAGATGGTGTTGTTTCTTTGAGTAAAGGTATGGAAATCATGCTTGTGGTGTGTAGAACAAGAAAATAAGGTTAGTGGATACAATATCTTTCTTTTTCCATGTTAAAAGTATGATTTTTAGTTATGTTTAAACATAAAGTATGTAAAATATGCATGTTTAATTGAATCAAACCATATAAACATGTTTAGGAAGGTTAAAAATGATAATATGAATGTTTAAAATGAGAAAACAAAGTTGGCATGATGAATCTCTACTTAGGCCGAATGGTATATCAAATGATTTTGATGTGTTTTGATGATGTTTAGGGCATGTTTATAATGTATACATGGTATGTGGCATGTGATCAATCTAATGGTATGTGTTAGAGCATGTGAAAATGTCATGATGTATGATGTATGTATGTGGCCGAATGGTTATCATGTGTAAAGTTATGATTTTGATGAGTTTTAATGAAAAATAATGGCATAGCTATATTATTCAACATGTAAATAACATAAATAAATGTTAAAGTTGATGAAAAGAATTGAGAGTGAAAGATTAGTTGTAGGCTGAATGGTATAAATCGGTTTCTCATGATGTATGAAGATGTTTATGGAATGTTTATGGTGTATACATGGTATTTGGCATGTGACTTAACTAATGGCATGTGTTAGAACATAAAAAAGATGCATGATGTATGATGTGCACGTGATGCCAAATGGGTTATGTATGTAAAGGTATGATTTTAATTTGTTTTAGTGTGAATGTTATTCAACATGTGAATAGCCAAAATAAATGTTAAAGTCAATAAAAAAAAAGAATTAATGGTGAAAAGTTAGTATGTTGGCCGAATGTGTGCATGTATGTATACATGTGTACCATGATGAAATAATGAGCTTTCATGGTATGTGATGATATGATGATGATAATCACATGTATAATGATTGAATTGCATGAAAATGAATGGAATAATATGATAAAATTCCATAAAATGTATGAATGGTAACCTAAAGATGTGAGAAATGGATTATTGGTGCCCTTTGTAATATTCTGGTAGTCAAGTTTAGTTCAAGATATGTTGGCTAGCCATAGAACATAAGACCACAGGTGTGAGCATGATGTCTCACTTTTTTGTAGGCTAATGACGGTCCTACCTCACTGTATTTAAAAGTTAAAATATTTTCAAAAGTATTTAAAGACAGGGGTGGTCCCTCGGGATTCCTCTGGTATGTATTAAAGACTAAAGTGATCTTTCGGGATCCTTCAGGTTATTTGAGCCTTTAGGGGTTCGCGTCCCATTTATCCTGGTCATAGATGTCTACCAGTACTGTACAGGAGGTAATTTGGTGAAAATGAGCTTAAAATGTTTAAATTGTGATTAAAGTGATATTTGTGTGAAATAGGGACATAATTGGAATTTTTGAAAAAGTTTGAGTGCATAATAGTAATCATGACCATAGGTATGTTAATAAGGGTAAAAATGTAATTAAATGATTAAATATGAAAATTGGTCACTTTATAAGGAATAAAATGTAATTTGGCATGAATTTGGTAATTAGAGGGTAAAATCGTAATTTTCATGTTAAATAATGTAAAATAGTAAAATAAAATGAACTAGTGGCATTTTGGTAAAGTTTAAGGACCTAATTGTAATTTTGCCATTTTTCGAACAAAATGGAGAATATGTACTTTTATGCATGTTAGATGTGTAAATGCCCTTAATTAAGTGATTAATGGTAATTTGCTTGTTAATTAATGAAATAAATAAATCGATAAATTAATTTGGTAGCATATTTATAAATATAAAAAAGTTAGGGGTAAAATTGTAATTTAATAATAACTAAAGGACCTAAATGCAAATATGTAATTTTATGTGCACTATATATGTTCATTTCCTTAAATGAGTGATTTAATTGACATTAAAAATATTTTTGCATCTATAGAAATTAAATGAATTAAATATTGGGATAATTGATATTAAATATATTACTTATATTCATGAGTCATGCATGTGAATTTAGTTTAGTGGATAGTTAATTATACTAAGGACATGAATGATTTTAAATAAAGATTATTACATGTAAATAATTGAATAAGTAAATAATTGTTCTAGGACAAAATTATAATTTTAGTAATGTTTAAAGGACCTAAGTATAAAATAGTAAAAGAGTAATAATTTTTTAAGGATTAAGTGGCAATTGCATGATAGATAATAGAATAAAGGCGATAATAAGTAAATTAATGGCATTATTGTAATTATATGGGAACGATAGGTAATGCTGTAAATTAGTGAAAAGTTTAGGGATTAAATTGGAAACTGGCGATAGTAATGTAAATTTAAGGATTAAACTGTAATTAATAAGTATTATGAATGATAACTGCATTATTCAATATAATTGAAGAATTTATAATAAGAATAATTATAATGATAGTATAAATACCGACATTAAAGTTTATGTCAATATTTAGAATAAGGTAAGGACGTAAGTATGTAACTGTTAATGTTAATAATAATAGTGGCAATAGTCAAAATAATATTAATTGTAATAATGAGTAATGGCAACGCTAGTAAAACAATGAAACAGGTTTATATATATATATATATATATATATATATATATATATATATAAGGTAAATAATTTATTAGGAATAAATAAAAGATAGTGTAAGACAATTAACAAGTAATATAACTATAACGACCCAAAAAGGGCCTAGTCGGAATTCGCATGCTAAGTCGAAAAATTAAGGTTATTTCAGTAATTTGTGCATGAGAAATTTTGATAATAAGGACTTAATTGCAAAATTAATTAAAACATGTTAAGTGAAGGAATTATCTAGTGTGTTTGTGGTGTTTGGTAACAAGGATGTAAAGTTTATATAAGAGATTATCTTGTGTGTATTGTGTATGGTGCTATGGAGCATGAAAGTCAAAGTGGGAACCTTTGGTCCAATAGGATTGTGCCATGTGGAATTAGTAGGTAAGAGCATTTAAGAGATTAGAAAGAAGGAGAGAGGGAAGAAGAAAAGTAGAATTATGCTTCTTGCTCACGTCTCCCTCTTCTTCTCCTTCTTCCTTTCTTTCTTGCTCTCTCTTGCTTTCTCTAATGTGAACCTTCAAGTTTTGAGTGGGTTTTTGCTGAGTTTTTGAGCTGGGTTTTTGAAGAGGTAAGCTTGGGTTCTTTTCTCCTTCTTCTTTGTTAGTTTTCGGGTTGATGTTTGGTTGATTAAGTGAGTTTTGTGGCTGGGTTTTGTGCAAGAATCGGAGGAAAGAAGGAAAAGCAAAGGAAAGGAAAAAGTGGTGTCTTGAAGAGTAGTGGATTGAAGCTTCACTTTTCAGGTTTGGGAGTTTGTTTGCCCTATTTTTCACACTTTGGATTATGCACGTATTGAATTTGAGTAGTGTAGTGGTAATATGTTAGTGTTGTGTTGATGGTTTGTATGTGGTTTCAAAAGTGTTTAAGTTTGAGTTTTGAAGGATTTTTTGATTGGGTTTGATTGGGTTAATCTTGAGTTATTGCATATCTCTGATTATCGTTAATGATTAATTAGAGTTTCATTGATCTTGGGCATGTTTAGAATGTATATGTTTAGGGATTTGAGGTTATATGCATGATATGTTGAGATTGGGTTGAAGTTGGTATGTTTCCTGCATTAATAGCTGGGTTTGGAATGATTTACACGGCGGTAAGGGACTCCATACCGCCGTGTAAACATATTCTGGACAAGTGAGTTTAGCTTACCGTCGAGCCACACGGCAGTAAAGATAGACCATACTGCCGTGTAAATGCTCTCAGGACATGTTCTTTTCCTGGCTTGGTATGTTACACGGCGGTCAGGTTTTCTTTTACAACCGTGTAAGATGTCTTACACGGCAGTAAGGAGTAACCACACCGCTGTGTAAGCCCTATTTTCTCCCAACTGTTTTCTTTGAATTTCTTGCATGATTTCTTTTACTTCAATCACTTTTGAATATGCATTTGTTTAATCTTTTCGTGCTTGTACAAGTTATATGCCAGTGATAAATAAGGTCTATACATGATTCATATGTTTATGCAATGGATTGATAATATGTATACTTGAAATAAGCGATTATGGATAGTGTTATGTTCCGAATGTGTGAGTTGAGCCTGAAGTGTCAATGTAGTTGATAGATAAGCATGCTTATAAAGGGTTAGTGAGGGTAGCTGCCAGTGTTGGCCCCGCTACGGGTCAAGTGATCTCGGTCGACCTCCATTAAGGTCTTAGTGAAAATATTTTGAGACTCCGGTCTCCCTTGCTAACTTTGGATATAAATGCTTTGAGGCTTTGGTTTTCCGTGTAGTTTTCTCGTATCCACCACCACTGAAATTCAGGCTATTGTTAGAATTGTTTAGCATTTGTTTAGTGAAGTGTAATAATTATTGAGTGATTCTAGTATTGCATTTTCTCTATGCTTGCTGTTTTAAGTTCTGATTATATATAGTAACTTGACTTATGTATCCCTGTTTATTCTACTTAGTGAATTCAGTATGATGCTTAATTACATATTTAATTGCATGATAGTATTGTATAGTGTTTTGTTATCTTTGTTCCTCCCCACTAACAGTTATCGCTTAGCACGAGCTGTTTTCCCGTGTAGGTGGCAGGTTTTGTTCGGTTCATCGTGCGTCTGCAGGGTTAGCCACTAGGAGTAGAGTCTTTATTTATTTTGTACTCCTCCTGTATTCTTTTTGTATATGTATTCTTTTGATTAGTAGCATATGTAATTTTGTTAATGATCCTTGTGTAATTCTGAATGATGTATTTAATATATTTATATTTTAATTCCATGTTAAGATTATGAGTTTTTATGAGTATGGTTATTGTTACCATTTGCTTTTGCTGCCGCGTATGTGCGTTTCTGAGTAAGCGTCGTGTAGCGCACCGACGTCCTTCCAACGGGGGCGTCAGGGGTGTTACAATAACTATGAGCTAGTTTTGTGAAAATAAAATAAATTGAATTTAAAGTCTTTAGTATGTAGGACTCACTACTCATGAAAGTAAAAATGTTAATAGATAATCAAAAAGTTATTAGAAGGTTACTGTATTAGTAAGTCATAAAACCTTAATTGAAGAAATTTAAGACTGTCAGTAAAATGCTAAAAGCTAATGAGGGAATAATGTTAACTGTTATGATGATAATATTAATAATATGGGTGATTAAGATGTGCTGTCAATAATGGTATCAGTAATCACAGTAATACTTAAATAAATTACGAGATAGTTATTAATAGGAATATTAAGTATATAGATAAGTAAGTGTATTGAGAGATAGTATTGGTAATTTAAGAGTATTATAAATATAGTTGATTGAAATTAAATAGGAAACAATGTAAATGTATTTTGATTACAGCTTTAATCATGGTGCTATAAAAGAAACGATCAAATGAAAAATAATCACATTTACATAAAGCGTAAAAAGATTAGTATTAATAGAAAAGAGTAAGGGGCATTATCAAGAACAATAATTGTTCTAGCAAGTAATTCAGTAACTGATACTGTACCTAAATATGATTGAAAATTTAATAGTGGACTGAACATAGAAGTATTAATGTTAAGGATAATAGTGTAGGCAAAAGTAATGCTAATAATTGAAATGGAAATGTTAAGGTATAATTACAGAATGATACAAAAGAAACAACGATAATCAACTGAAATAAGGGTCTGATTAAGACATTATTGTAAGACAAAAATTAAGTAAATTTAAAGATTGCAATGTTCATATAGTCTAAATAAATATAAAGGTTTGTGTGCTCATGCATATTATATTAGTCATGGAAAATTTAGGATATGTATCCACCACTAGGCATTTTAATGCTCAGCGCGTAGGTTGCGAATAAAGGAAGTTTTTAAGTGTCCTAAATATCGATGGCAGTCGAGGTGTGGATCAAATGCAGATGTGTAAGCATAGGTATGGCATGTATACGATTTTCAGTGGACTACTTTATTATTGTTATTGTTTTGCTTATGAGTATTATTGATGTTGGAATGCAAAAATTTTTTACTGAACTTCTCTTGTAGCATCAGATTATCCGGTTGCGGTACCGGTATTCATTTCAGTATACGTAAGGTATAAGAGTGTTACAATATATATATCAGGAAATGAATATTCTCATTTATGTGTTCACTTATCATATAAAAATACAATCAACCCATTAGAGGCAATTAAAAGTTCACTTAAAACATTACAAGGTGTCGCGCTCGTGACCCATGTCAGATAGATACCTTTTAAGCATAGAGAGATGAAAGACATCAAGAATCTTTTCCAACTCTTGTAGAAGCTTTATTCTGTAAGCTACGGGTCCAACCCGCTGAATAACCTCATATGGGACAATAAATCTTGGACTCAACTTGCCTTTCTTTCCAAATCTCAGAATTTTCTTCCATGGAGAAACCTTAAGGAATACTTTGTCTCCCACCTGGAACTCCACATCTTTTCTCTTCAAATCTGCATAAAACTTCTGTCGATCCATGGCTTCTTTCAATCTATCCTTGATCACTCGATCCTTTTCGTCAGTTTCCCAAACCAAATATGACCCCACAATCTTTTTCTCACTGAGTTCTGACCAACAGAAAGGACTTTTGCATTTCCTACCATATAAAGCTTCATAGGGAGCCATCTTGATACTAGTCTGGTAATTATTGTTGTAGGGAAATTTAGCCAATGGCAAGTACCTCTCCCAATTGTTACCAAACTTAAGTCCACAGCATCTCAACATATCCTCCAGAATCTAAATGACACGCTCAGATTGTCCATCAGTCCGAGGATGAAAAGCTGTGGTGAAATGCAATCTGGTCCCCAAAGCTTCTTGCAACCTCTTCCAAAACTGATAAGTGAATCTCGGATCTCGATCTAAAATAATGGAAGATGGGACACCATGTAGTCTCATGATCTCACTAATGTATAATTCTGCAAGCCTGGAAAATGGATAATCCATTCTGATAAGCAAAAAGTGAGCTGATTTATTGAGTCGATCAACAATCACCCAAACTGCATCATGCTTCTTCCTTGTGAGAGAAAATCTTGACACAAGGTCCATGGTTACCCTGTCCCATTTATATTCAGGAATGATAATATGCTGAAGCAAACCTGATGGAACCTGATGCTCTACCTTGACTTGTTGACAAATCAGACACTTACACACAAACTCGGTCACATCATGCTTCATGCTTGGCCACCAGTAAAGCATCTTCAGATCCTGATACATATTATTACTACTAGGATGCATGGCAAAGCTACTATGATGAGCTTCTTTCAGAATATTCCTTCTCAAATCAGCTTGATTAGGAACACATAATCTCTATTTGTAATATAGCTTACAATCTAAACCCAATGAATAGTCACTGACACGGCCATCTTTCACCTGAGACACAATGTAAGATAATCTGTCATCTTATTTCTGAGCATCTTTAACTTGCTGAAGGAAATATGGCTTTACTTGCACCTCTGCAACCAAAGCTCCATCATTTGACACATCCAATCTAACATTCATAGCCCGCAAGGAAGCCATGAATTTCCTGCTAAGTGCATCAGCTACAATGTTGGCTTTACCGGGATGATAATCAATGAAGCACTCGTAGTTTTTGATCAACTCAAGCCAACAACTCTGTCTTAAGTTGAGCTCCTTTTGAGTAAGCAAGTATTTAAGACGCTTGTGATTCGTGTAGATGAAGCATTTCTCACCATAGAGATAATGTCTCCAGATTTTCAATGCAAATACAATGGTTGCCAACTCAAGATCATGTGTAGGATAGTTCTTCTCATGAGTTTAAGCTATCGGGAGGCATAAGAAATCACCTTGCCTTCCTGCATCAATACATAGCCTAAACCATTTCTGGAAGCATCACTATAGATCACAAAGTGTTTACTAGGTTCAGGTTATACAAGCATCGGAGCTTCAGTCAACATACACTTAAGCTTCTCCAAACTCTCTTGACATTTATCTGACCATGCAAATATGATATTCTTCTGTAACAACCTAGTCAAAGGAGTTGTAATACAAGAAAAACCCTTCACGAACCTTCTATAATAACCTGCTAAGCCAAAAAACTTCTGACCTCTGTAACACTCCTGGGTGTTCTCTAATGTAAGATGGCTTCAGTCTTTTTAGGATCAACTTTAATACCATCTGCTGATACTACATGACCTAGAAATGATACCTCATTAAGCCAAAATTCACATTTACTGAACTTGGCATAAAGCTGTCTGTCCCTCAAAGTCTGCAAAATAATGCTCAAATACTCATCATGCTCCTCTAGAGTCTTTGAATACACCAAAATATCATTAATGAAGACAACCACAAATCGATCCAAGTAAGAGTGGAAAACCCTATTCATCAGATCCATAAAAGCTGCAGGAGTATTTGTCAATCCAAAAGACATGACAATAAACTCATAATGACCATACCTGGTGCGAAAAACTGTCTTGGGCACATATGATTCTTTAATCTTTAACTGATAGTAGCCAGATCTCAAATCAATCTTGGAAAATAAGCTAACAGCTTGCAATTGATCAAACAAGTCATCAATCCGAGGCAGTGGATACTTCTTCTTTATGGTTACCTTATTCAGCTGCCTGCAATCAATACATAATCGAAGTGATCCATCCTTCTTTTTCACAAAGAGAACTTATGCTCCCCAAGGTGAAACACTCGATCTGATAAATCCTTTATCAAGAAATTCTTGCAACTAAATCTTTAATTCTCTAAGTTTTGTTAGTGCCATTATGTAAGGAGCAATCGAGATAGGTGCAGTACAAGGTACCAAGTCAATAAAGAACTCTATCTGTCTATCAGGTGGAAAACTTCCAAGTTCTTCAGGAAAAACATCTTGAAACTCCCGAATTATAGGCACATCTAATACCTGATGTTCCTCCTTTACGGATTCCATTGCATAACACAAGTAGCGAACACAACCCTTTTTGATAAGTCTCTTAGCTGCAGTGGATAAAATCACATCAGAAAGAAAAATTGATCTCTCACCCATAATGACAATCTCCTGATCATCTGCAGTCTTTAAAGTCATTATTTTCTTTTACAGTGAACAGTAGCATGATGAGAAGACAACTAATCCATTCCTAAAATCACATCAAATGCTCGAAAGGGGAGGTTAATCAAATCAGTCGAAAACAAAAATCCCTAGGCATTAACCTGACAATCTCTATAAACCTTGTTTACTACCACACTATGGTCCAAAGGATTACTCACTAAGATATCCTGGTCTAATTGACTATCATGCAATCCCTTATCCCGTGCAATATCAGTACTAATATAGGAATGCATAGAACCAGGATTAATTAAAGCATAAACTGAATGAGAAAGCAATGTAAATTTAGAGCCACCCTCTAGCAAAGGAAGTATGATTCCAGAATGTGAGCACTGTCAGAAATGCCGTTGTGGTGAGTGTCGCAGGATTTCGGGGGCATGTTTTAAATGCAAGAGTTTTGAGTATATCTGTCACACCGCAAATCGGGCCTAATCGGAATCGGCAAGCTAAGTCAGATGAGTGAAGGGTATTTCGGTAGTTATGCATGAGGATTTTGAGTGATAAGGATTTATTTGCTAAGTAATTAATTTAAATAAGTTAGTGTGAGAAATTATCTGGTGTGCTTGTGGTGTATGGTTGTAGGGTGTTTTATTGTGGCATTTATCTAGTGGTTAGTGTGTTTGGTACCAAGGTTGGAAAATATCTACCAAAGAAATGATCAAGTGAGGTAAGTGTGTGGTGCCTTGGTGTTTGAAAGAAAAAGGGGGATTTGTGGTCCAATGGGAGCTTGCCATGTGGCATGGTTGGTGAGCGTTGAATGAAGAAATTAAGAAGAGAGAGAGTGAGAGAGGGAGAGAACACAGATTTGTTCCCGTTCTCCCTTTCCTCTCATGCCTGCTCTTCCTCTTCTCTTCTTCATTTATGCTTCCTCCTCTTCTTCTTTGTTTGGCTGGGATTTGAGCTTGCTTAGAGGTGGTTTTGATTGAGTTTTGGAGCAAGATTAAGTGGTATGTGTTTAGGGTTTAGGGCTCCTGCGTTTTTGGGTTTTTCCTCTTCTCCTTTTTCTGGTTTTACTAGTTTTGAGTTAAGGTTTGGATGAGTAATTTTTTGGGTTTTTGTTTGTGCAAGTTTGTGGTGGCAAGAAGAAGCTTAATGGCAAGGAAAGGATTGAAGATTAAAGCTAGAAAGTGATTTTTTTGGACCTTTGATTTCAAGGTTTGGGAGCGTCTCTGCCCTTTTCTTTTGGTGGATCAAGTTTGTGTGCATATGTGTGTGTATAATTGATTTTTGGGAATTAGTTTGTGAAATAGATTTATTGTGGCATGCATGTTATGGGTTTTGATTCTTAGTGTTCTTAAAACCATGAATGATAGATTGATTATGTAAATTGATGTTATTCTTTGAATTTACGAGTTGATTTTGTGTTTGGCATGAATTATTGATGTTTGATTTGGTTTAATATTATGTTTGGAGTGAGGATATGTTGTTTGAAGTGAGAATTTTGTGGATTTTGGCTTGAATGATCTAGAGATATGCTCTTGGGTATCGCACCTGGGCATGGGTCACAGTGACAATCAATCTGGTTACCACCGTGAGGCACGCACCAGGTGCATTCTGCCGTGAGTTTTGGATATGTCAAGGTGGCAACGAATTTAGTTACCACCGTGCGGTGTCCAGACCTTTGATTCTATTCAGGGCAGTGGGTATGTCACGGTGGCAACCTCTTTAGTTACCACCGTGAGGTACCCCATTAGTGCATTCTGTTTTTGGGGTCTGGGTATGTCACGGTGACAGCCAGATGGGTTACCACCGTGAGGTACCCCAGACTTGCATTCTGCCAAAGATCCTTGGTATGTCACGGTGGCAACCAATTTGATTACCACAGTGACCTACCATGTTTTTGCAATAAAATCTTATTTGTTTCATATGTTGTTTAAGATGTTGAATTATGGATTTTTGCACACATTGTCTTTTAATATGAACTATACATTAGAGAGAAGGATGATATTTGCATGTACTGATTAATCAAAGTATGTGAATTCTTTAATTGAACTACGGACGTAAAACTGTGTAATTTAACCTGCGAGTCAATTAAGTGGATAGTTAGGCATGCCTAATAGAGTCTCTTTAGCTGCAACACCTTTGGATATTTGAACCCTGATTAGGTCCCCGTTTGGTTCCTCGCGAACCCTTTTATGTGTATGGATCTTGTTTAAGATCCCCTATTGTGAAAGTGTTTCGAATGAGAATTTATGTGATTATTTCGATTCGTACCTGTAAGGTGCGCCCGTTCGTGCCAGCGAGGCACTGTCAGATTGCTCGTTATCCACTATTTTGAGTCAGCAGGTATTCTGTCTGTTTTGTCAAATATGAACAAGAGAATGTGATATTCGTATGAGTATGATTTTGGACCTGTGGATCGAATTTGTATCCGAATGTGTTTATGAATCTCTGAATGGTTTGGATGTGACCTAAACACGTGATTTGGACATAGTTATCTGTGTATCTGTATATGTAAATCATATTGTGAATAAATTGGTATGCTATCAGTTTTGGATCTAAGTGCTGGAATTAAGACGTGCATAACTGCGACCATGATCTTTCGAATACCATGAACATATTTTTATTATGTTATGCTTGTGAGAATGTGAAGCTGACTAGTTAGGTTATAAGCAATTGAAGTAATATGTATTTGAATGTGAGCATGAATTACGAATTGATAGGGCCAATTAGTATGTATATGAATGTGATTCTGTGCTGTTAACTATTATGGTAGCAAGTGAGTTAGTATGCATAATAAGAGTCTGATTTTGAATTATTGTATGCTCTGAATGTAATAGTTTGCTATATGTTCCTTTGGTCTCAACATTTGGGAGTATCTCTGGCAAGGTGTCGTGTGTCTAGGTTCCCGACATGATATTTATATGATTAGACCTCTAGGGATATTGCTTGATGATGGTGTACTTTCTGCATGAAAAGTAATAATTACACATGTGAAATCTCCGATATTTGATGCCCGTGATCTCGGTAAGTGAAAGATAATTCATATGTGTGATTGCGTGATACACTTGAATCTTACATATTACTCTGCCTGCATTGATTTGGTCGACGCGAGTCGTGAATGTGGTTATGATTTGCTGAGTGCTTGGCCTTTGTACGCACGAAAGTATATCTATCTGTTAGGATTATGTGCTTTTGCCATTTGGAATGTGTTAAGTTTTCACGCCCTCCCTTGGGTTCGGCTAATGTGTGTTATGCCATGATAAAACTATGTTTAGATAACTAGTACTCTTAGCATGATGGTTGGGTACGTTTACATGGAAATTGTGTTGCATGCGAATGGGTTTCCGTTAATGCTTGGGTACTTTCGCATGATAATTACATGTGTCATATCTCGTTTGACGATGCACGGTAAGGTACTGATACTTGAGACCTTGGTAAGTATATTCATGTGAGGGTATAAGTAGTTTTGCATGGCAATACTTGTATCGTGTATGATGTTATGCCTGTTTCGGCTTATTTTCGACATAAGTATATGGATATGGATGTGAGTTTTCGAATAAATGCCATTCTATGCAAGCCTGATTATTATGTGTTATGAATGTCCGCATCTGCCTTCGTGAATGTGTTATGCCTTGATGACCTTTGTGAAGGGTCGTCCATTTTACTTGTGTGTTTTCCCCACTAAGCGTTATCGCTTAGCACGGGCTCTTTTCCCGTGCAGGTGGCAGGTTTGGTCCGGTTCAAGTCGTGCATCTGCGAGGTCGGCCACGTAGGAGTTAGAAGTTTTGTATTTTATTACCAACTTATGTAATTTGGATTTTGCATTTCAGTAACATTTTGTATATGTATATATAAATAAAGATCTTGATGTAATATTTGGGCTATGTAAGTATTTTCAAGTATTGACGTTTTGGATTAGTTTTTGTACCTTTTCTGCCTAATGAATGTTTTTGCTGAATGAATGCATGTTTGTATGAGAGTATGCTTCCGCTTAGAGCTTATGTGTATGCAAGACAGTGCATGATCAGCTTGTGCCCTCAAAAGTTTTTAATTCCCTGTATTTCTGAATGCTTGATGAGCGAATGTATGCTTTGTTCCGTGTAGCGCCCTTTCAACGGGGGTGTCTGTCACATCCCAAAATGGCCCTAGTCGGGATTGTGCATGCTAAGTCGAGATCGGAAGGGTATTTCAGTAATTTGTGTATGAGAATTTGGATAATAAGGACTTAATGGTAATTAATTAATTAAGTGTGTTAAGAAGAGAAGTGCTAGTGTGTGCTTGTGGTGTTTGGAAGTAGGATATAAGTGGGTTATTGGAAATGTTTGGGTATGACTCAAGTATGGTGCTTTGATTTGGAAAGTTTGAGTGGATATTATGGTCCAATTTAGTGCTGCCAAGTGGACTGTTAGGTGGGCATTGAAAGAAGAAAAAGAAGAAGTAAGAGGAAGAGAGAAGAGGGAACACATATTTTTGGTTTGGCTTTCCCGTCCCCTCCTCTCACGCCCTCCCTTCTTCTTCTCTTCTCCTTTCTTTGCTTCTCCTTTCTTTCTCATTTGGCTTGAGTTGTGTTTGGTTTGAACTGAGGCTGCTTTGAAGAGGTAAGTTGGTTTAAGGTGTTCTACGTGTTGTGTTTCTTCTTCTTCTTCTTCATCTACGGGTTTTATCTTCAATTAGGGTTTGAACTAAGGAATTGTGGGTTTTGTTGTGCAAGCTTTGGATTGCATGAAGAAGCAAAGTAAAGGCAAGGAAAGGATTGAGGACTGATCTTGAAGCTGATTTTGGATCGTTATTTCCAAGTCTGGGAGTGTTTTGATTGCATGCAATGTTTGGGAGCTCTCTGTTCTTCAATCCCAGTTTGTGTATTTGATGAATGTCTCTGCCCTATTCTCACGTAGGATGTAAATATATGTTTTGTTTAGTTTATAGAATTTGGTGTGTTTTAGCATGAGAATACGTATGATTTATGTGATTAGATGTGTTAATAATGCAGGTATAGGATTGAATGGAAGTTATTGAGTTTGTGTTTTTAACTTACTGTAAGTTTTAGGGTTTATGTTCTTGAATGGATTAAATGTGGTTATGCTTGATTTTGAATGTTTGATTAATTTCTGGAATGCTGAGTTTAGTTTGATCTCGAGTATGTTGGGTTATGCATCTGAGTGATAAGGTAAGAGTGTATGCATGATTGAATGAATTCTGAGTGGTTTTAGAAAGAATTTCTGGGAAAACGATGGGAAATCTGCAGGTTTGCGATAGCGGGGAAGAAGAAGGAAGCGGCTCACGCGACGTGAGCTATGCTCACGTGACGTGAGCCATGCTCATGCTAGGTGAGCAATGCTCACGCTACGTGAGCTATGCTCACGCAACGTGAGCAATTGCTCACGAGGCGTGAGCATACTAATGCCCACAAGGCGTGAACTATGCTCACGCGACGTGAGCAACCTTCACGTGACGTGAAGGTTGCTCAGGTCTCCCGACTCTTCTGTTTTGCTTCTGTTTTTCTTTCCCTAAGTGACCAGTTTGTTTATAAAATGATTTCTAAACGCTTTTTTATGGTATTTTTCTTTACTGTGTGCTATGTTACCTTGCTGATATGATGGATTATCCCAATTTATTTGGTATTAGTAATATGTTATCTATGGTAAGTTATATGTGGTATTTTGGAATAAGTTTTGGATTATAGTGATCCTGTTAAATGATTGTGGGATTTCAACGGTATGGTTTGGATTGTGATATGCTTATTGTTGTGATATGTATTGCACGTCATATTTTGAATGCGAAGGAATTATGAAGGCTGACTTTCTGATTGTTTAGGCCCAAACATGTTCTGTCTTAATGTGAATTATGTTATGCATATCTTTAGTCTGTTTCTTCTTTAAGAATAATTTGCCATGCTTAAGATTATGCTGTAACTTTCCCCGATTATGATGATGCGTCCTTGGTCATTAGCATAATATGATTCAACATGTGTTCCTGACATGCTTTAGAATGATGAGTAGTGCTAAGATGTTATCAATTGAGTTATTGCATGCTCCAGTATATGACTTGTATGAAGTATGATTGGCATCCTGCTATGCCAAACTTATTTGAATAATATGGTTGATGTCGGAATACATTGTTATGCTTTAGCCTTTGAACTCAATGTGTTATATTTAAATGTAATTTGGATTATGCATGATTATACTTAGTTATCCTCCCTAACGCATGATTAGGATTTTGTATTGATAACCATTGGCATGGTAGTGCTTCTTTACCTGATTCTTGGCATGCTTTAGAACAATGTTTAAATGTTAAAGTATATTGACTGTATTATGTTTTGCAATGGGAATTGTATGAGATATGACCAACTTTATGAGCATATTTATATGTCTATTGGACTCTGGTATATGCATGATGTATATATATATTTATGCGTTGTGCGATTCGTAATGTGAATGATTTTATGCATGACCTACGAGAGTCAGTCTAGTGGATAGTTAGGCATGCCTAATAGAGTCATATGTAGCTACAGCGCCCTTTGAACGTTTGGACCCTGATCAGGTCCCCCGACTGGTTCCTCGCGAACCCCCCATCAGTACGGATCCTCGTGATCCTTTTTAATGTATTTGGATCAGGTTAAGATCCCCCATCAGTAAAATGCTTTTGTGATAAACAAAAATGGTTTTTGATTCGTACCCATAAGGTACCCTTTGGCCGACTTGTACCC
The DNA here is from genome assembly GCA_947683425.1 of Excoecaria cochinchinensis. Classification (NCBI taxonomy): domain Eukaryota; kingdom Viridiplantae; phylum Streptophyta; class Magnoliopsida; order Malpighiales; family Euphorbiaceae; genus Excoecaria; species Excoecaria cochinchinensis. The sequence goes on along the minus strand of CANTUQ010000003.1, from coordinate 6,452,372 downwards.
GTAAGGTACTAATCAGTACACTTGTTATCCACTATTGTGAGTCAGTAGGTGCTTTGATGGTTTGTTTTATGCTGCTTTGAAAAAGCTATCAGAATGTGATATCCGATTGATTATGATAAGGATTTCAGAAATCAGTTTATATGTATATGAATGCGATTATGGGCTTCAGAATGTATGTCTGTTTTAAGTAAGCATGATTTAATATCTAACATGATTATCCGTACTTGTCATGTGATTTGTTATAAGTTTCTGAATGCTTTGAAATGATTCGATTGATGTATTTAAGTATATGACTTAAGCATTTTTGGTTAATTATAAGCATGTGAACCGAAGCAATTGTGACGGTAAGTATGTGATGATTACTGTACTTTCTGCATGTTGATGATATGAATGTAATGTTATGTGATTATGCTTTCAGTCTCCACTATTAGAGTGTTTTCGCTTGATACTTTATTTATGAGAGTTGCGCAGCGGTAATATGATGCTTTGGATTTGTACCTTGGATTCTGAATAGTTTGTGTGTTTAGCATGTCTAAGTATGTTGGTTAACTAGCATTCTTAACATGATGGTTTGGTTGTCAGTTCATGCATGGTGATTAGTTATGTCAATTGCATGTGTAAAGCTCGTGTGACTCCGCATGGTAAGATGTTGATATTTGCTACCCATGTAGGTTTATGCATGTGATATAGTATGTAGTCTAGCATGATGATGCTTGTAACGTGTATTGTATTATGTCTGTTTTGGTCTATCCTGGACATGAGTTTATGGTTTGATTGTGAGTATTGAAATGAATGCCTTTATTATGCAAGCCTAATTATTTATATGTTATGAATATCCGCATTTTCCATTTGAATGTGTTTTGCCTTGGCGACCATTGTGAATGGCCGTCCATACTCTTGTGTATTCTCCCCACTAAGCGTTTATCGCTTAGCACGGATTTCCTTTCCGTGCAGGTGGCAGGTTTTGGTTCAGTTCGAGTCGGGCATCTGCAAGGTCAGCCACGTTGAAGTTGGAAGTTTTGTATTTTGTTCAGCTTCTGTACTTCAGTTGTCTTTGTATTTCTGTAGTATTGTATATGTAATTAATTATGTTTTGATCTTGAGTTTTCTTTTGGGAATGTAATAGTTAGTATGTTTTTATGTTTAGTTATTCCTTTGTTTTATTATTTCGATTATGCTTCCGTTGAATGGTTATATGTATGCTTCTGTGTATGCTTTTGCTTAGTGCCTGCGTGTGCGTGAGTTATTGCATGTTCAGTCTGTGCCTCAGGTAAGGTAAGTTTTTTTAATTCACCCGTATTTCCGTATGTATGTTATGTATGAATGTATGCTTCCGCATTGTGCATGTGTATATCTGTATGTGTGAGCGTCGTGTAGCGCGTCCGTCGGCGTCCTTCCAACGGGGACGGCGATGGGGGTGTTACAGTGTCGGAAGGGGGTGTTACAATATCTTGGCTAATTGCCCGGATCAGATAGAGGTTCAGGATCAGATAGTGAGTATAGTGAGCTGAGGAAGATTAAGAACAGCCGGTAGTGGCAGAGGCAGAGGTAGAGCTTCTCAAGTGCTATTGGACACGGTGATGTAGCCTATGGCTGCGGGTGTCCTACCTCAGGTTTACTCGACGATCAAAGAGGACGTAGCAGAGCACGCAGGTCCTTCCAGTTAGTTTTGATTGTTAAGCTCGGATTGAGTTCTGTTTTGGTTTTGGGATGCATGTTTGTCTACCGTGGAAATTTTGAGGATCAAATTTCTTATGGGGGAGAGAATTATAACATCCTCAATTAGGGCCTAGTAGGATTTACATGAGATATTTGTTAATTAAGGGTATTTTAGAAATTGTGCAAGTTAAATTGGAATTAAGTGAGGATAAATTGAAAGAGATTTAAAGTTTAGTAAAGAAATAATTTGTTTAGTGAGTGAATGGATATTAAGCCAAGGACCAAAGGAGATAGTCAAGGTTTTTATGAGTTGGACCTATGGGATCTTGACACATGGCAAGTAGGTGGGGAGCAATTAATGCAATTGGGAAGAGAGAGGGAAGGGGCAGAAATTGGATAGCTTCCCATGGAGGCTACCTTCCTTCTCCGCTTTCTTACTCTTTCAAGTTCTCTCACTCTCCTTCTTAATTTTTCTTCTCTCTACCTCTTCTCTTGTGTATTTTCTTCAAGATTTGAGTTTGGATTTCCATAGTTTAAGGGCTGATTTTGATGAGGTAAGTGATTGGTTGTCTCCAATCTTCATCTTCTTCCTTTGGTTTTGATTTGGGTATTTGATGTTGGATTAAGATAATTTATGGTTTATTTGTGCAAGAATCTGAAGAAAAAAGGAAGAATAAAGGCAAAAAGAAAGTGGGTTCTTGAAGAAGTGGTTTGAAGCTTCATTTTTTTGTTCTTTGGGAGTTTTTCTTTTGGTTGTGTTTCGATTTTGAGTGCTGCATTTCTGGAAATTTGACTGGTAATATGTTGTTTTGCATGTTTTTAGTTGAGTTTTGATATATGAATGATATGTTATGATCATTTTGGAGTATGGGAGTTTTATATGGAAATGTATGATGTTTAGAACAATTTCTGAGTTATGGTTCTAATTGTATCTTCCCAATTTAATTGTTGTTATCCAATGTTAATTTGTGGTTATTATGAGTATCAGCATACCTAGAATGCATTTGTTGTATGAATTGTAGTTGCATATTTGTTGGAATTGTTTTGGGTTGCCTTGAACACCCAAAGCAGAGCAAAATTTCACATGGCGGTATAGTTTTCCTAACCGCCGTGTGATCGTGCCAAAAGCATTGAAATTTAGCTGCTTGTGGCTTCACACGGCGGTAAGAGAAATCCTAACCACCGTGTAAAGTGCTTCTTGATTCTGAATCTGGGTTTTCATTTGTGTACACGGTAGTAAGACTTAGTCTTACAACCATGTAAATTGATTTTGGAAAGATAGTTTGTGTCGGGATTAGTTAACACGGCAGTATGGTTTTCCTGACTGCCGTGTAAAGTGATTTGCCCCATTGGGTTTTGAGATGTGTCTTTCACACGGAGGTATGGTTTTATCCTTACCACCGTGTGGATGTTACATAGCAGTATGATTTGGCCTAACCGCCGTGTAAAACTGATCTGTAAGCTTGATTAAAGTGTAACTTGTGTGCTAGTTATTAGACTACGTTATATGAATATCTTGAGTTGAGTTATGTAGTTATGTTATATTTTTTTATGTTAATAGTAATTCCTCAGACTTGTGATAAATGTTTTGAACTGGTTTAGCCTAAATGGTCAGTATAGTGGATAGATAAGCATGCTTATAAAGGACTAGTGATTGCAGCTTCTAGTGTTTGACCCCATTTGGATCTACTTTTTGATACCCTTGGGTATCCCCTGTCCCTCAAAAATGTTTTGAGACTACGGTCTCTAGTGTTTAATACTGTACACAGTATCTAGTGTACCTGTATCCACCACCAGTGTAAATTCAAGCTAGTGCTTCTGTTTTTGCTAGTGCTTCTGAGTTGATTGTGTATTGCGTTAGTGTATCAATATATGTTATGCATGAGAAGATTCTGGCTTTTAGAGTGAATTTTATTAGTGATGCTCATGATTTACTTATGCCTATTTTATATTATTGTTACATGTATATTGTTTATTTCTATAATCATAGTGTTGACCTTTTTCGTGCTTGATTTTCTTGTTACTTCTATAGAAGTCTTTTATTTGTGTTTCCTCCCCACTAAATGTTATTGCTTAGCATGGGTGATTTCCCGTGTAGGTGGCAGGTTTGTTCGGTTCGGGTCGCGCATCTGCAGGTCAGCCACTAGGAGTTAGAATTGTCTATTTTTGTATTTCAACTCCTGTAATTATGTTTTACTTAATTTTTGTATAAAGGAATATGTATATGTATATAAGGATCCGTTTATAATTTTTGCAAGTAACGCTTAATTTTTGTTATATATATATATATATATATTATTACTGTGATTTATTTATTTCCACTTTTGTGCTTTCGCTTCCGCATGTATGCTTGTGTTTTGTGTGTTGTGAGTGCGTGACGCCCCGGCATCCTTCCAACGGGGGTATCGAGGTGTTATATTTAGTGGTATCAGAGCCTAAGTTTAGGCGGTTCTAGTTTGTTGCCTACTAGAGTGTCGAGTCATTGCATGCGAGTCTGTTTTGTGCCGTTTTCTAATGCAGATGCTATGTTGTGTAATGTGATGGAGTCTGATTCTAGTGAGAATGTGGGTAAGACAACGGGTAGTGTGAATCCAATTGGAGTTCATTAGCATGTTCTGCAGTGTCATCGAGATGATGGTCCAGGTTTAGGGTTTGAAAATCCGGCTTTGGTACAAGGTTTGCTACAGTTGGTTGATCGGTTCACGGCTCCTAAGGCTCCCATGAAATTGTCAAGAATGAGAGGAGCGAAAGAGTTTTATGGGACTTCCTTGGACCAATCGGATATAGCATAGTTTTAGTTAGAGAGGATTGATAGGATTTTGTAAGCGATTAGTTGTCCCGCGAATCAGAAAGTGTCTTGTCTGGTATCTTTACTTCAAGGTTCGACGTATGATTGGTGGAAGCTTGTACGTCGCAACACTTAATGACTAGCCGAGATGACTTAGGAATTCTTCGTGCAAGAGTTCTAAAGGAAATATATGACTAAGGCCTATCGAGAGGTGAAATGGAAGGAGTTCATTATTTTGAAGTAAAGGAATATGTCGGTTAGTGAGTAGGAGAAGGAATTCAGCCGGTTGAGCAAGTATGTGCCCAATTTACTGTTGACTAAGGACTTCAAGTGTTGGCATTTTTAGGACGGATTGAGAGAGGTAATTAGAGGACCGTTACCGGCCACGGTGGTCATGCAACCATTGAACTATTATCAGTTAGTAGCGACGGCAAGGAAGTTAGAGGAATCCGAATTGGTTAAGCAAAGGATTGAGCATAAGCATAGAGCCCCGAAAGGTGGAGTGACGGATAGTAAGGAAGCTAGAGGTGCCCCGAGTGGACGAGGAATTAAGGGTTCGGTTCAAGTGTCTTCAGAGGTTGGGAATGTAGAGTCACCCTCTAGAAAAGGAAGTATGATTTCGAAATGTGAGCACTTTCAGAAATGCCATTGGAGTGAGTGTCGCAGGATTTCGGGGGAATGTTTTAAATGTGGGAGTTTCGAGCATATCTTGGCTAATTGCCCGAATTGGAGAGAGGTTAAGGATCAGATAGACAGTAGAGTGAGCAGAGGAAGATCAAGAACAGTCGACAGTGGCAGAGGCAGAGGTAGAGCTTCTCAAGCGCCATCGGACAAGGTGATGTACCCTGCGGCTGCGGGTGTCCTACCTTAGTGTAGACACCGAGTCCTAAGGCAGTCCAGATCATAGTTACCCAATAAAAAAGCTAACGTTGGTTTCGCGTAAGTGATGAAAGTTGTGGGTGCTCATTCTCCAATTTTATGAGGATTGAAAGTTTTCTGGGTGAACAGGAGATTTCGGAAAGTCAAAACCTTCAAAATTAAAATTTTTGTCCACAGATGGGCTGCCAGTCTATTGTATTATAGCCCGTCGCTCGAGCAATGGGCCCGTTGCTTGGCGGAGTACCCATCGCTCACTTGAGCGGTGCTCGTCGCTCGCTTAAGTAGTGCCCCATCGCTCCAGCCGAGTGGTGCCTATCGCTCGGTCGTGCGACGCATCGCGAGTGGCTGTAGCGCCACGTGTAAGGATGTCGGTCAAATGACCGCTATTGCCCTTTCTGCCGACGGCCATCGGTCATCCATCGACGGCCATCGATCATTGATTTTGCAGCCTTAACCGCCGGATTTTGGGTGAGATTTGAAAAGATTTACAAAATATCCAAAATATCTTTTATATCTCCAAAATATTTTCAAATATTTTTAAAAGATTGAATTTGGTTTTGATATATTCTGAATATCATTTAGTTTTGATTTGATTTTGGAAAATCCTCTTCAAATCTTAATTTAAAATTTAAACTTATTTCAAATTTCTTCCTAAATCTATAAATAAGGGAAGGGAATTTAGTTTTCAGGGTTGGTAATTTTGCTGAAAAACTATTGATTAGAAAAAATTTTATTACAAAACTGAAGCTTAGCAATTTTCCACAGAGGATTTAATTTTACATTTCTACAAAAAGAATTTTCTTTCAAAACTTCTTATTCTTTTATTTTATTCTCGAATTACGCTAATCCTAGGAAACAAGATCCATTCATTTTCATCATTCTAGTTAATTTAGGTATTTGTTGTTGTCAAAATTCAAAGAAAGAGAAAATAATTTCCTTCGCTTAGTTTATTTTTCAAAGTGAGACTTTTGCAACCAAAAATCTCTCTCGATCGCATGATCACAATCCGATCCTTGTAGAACTCAAGGAGTCAAAATCTTGCAACGTTCACTTTCACGAGGTAAAAATCCGAGGGTAAACATTCTGGACCCATTACTTTGAATTCAATTATTTTTGGTAATTTCTTGCATACAAATCCTTTTTTTTATTCAACTTAAAACAAAAAAGGAAATTTAATTTTGGGTTACTATTCAGAAACAGAGGCGATCGACGGGCCTAAGGACCACCGATGGTCGTCACTCAAGCGAGTGACAGGACGTTGAGGGTCGCCCTTACGCCCGTCTGTAGCTCACAGGGATGCCCATCGGTCACACATTGTGCGCCGTCGCTGTGCCTCTTTTCCCATTTGACTCCTTTTCTTCTCTTCTTTTATTTTAAATAGTTTTCTTATTCAATTTCTTACATTTTCCTCCTCATCATTTAATTTCATATTTGTTTTTGTTCTTTAATTCTACACTAAAATGTCCTTTATTTTTGTGAGTTTTATTTTTGACTTGTCTGGTGGATTTGGAGCCTTTTGATGTAGAAGTTACTGTAAAGACCCAAGGGTCTCCTCCCAGGTTTACTTCCTAGACTTTATCTCCTTTTTATTTAATTCATATCGTTATTGTGAATAATGTTCTTCTTGTGTTATCCTGCCAATGTAAAAATGGTCAAAAGTTTTTTTTATTAATCAAATTGGGTTTCTTATAAATTGAGGACCAATGTCCTATTTTTCTAATGAATAAAAATCAACGCCTCAAAACTATTTTGTAATAAATATGCATGCGAGGACCAATGTCCTCACTCTTAATTTATATACCGATTTATGTACGAATTGCTTGCAATTTATAATAGGGATTGTATTCCGCCCCTACTTTTGTTGTAATTTATTTTTATGCACTTTATTTTAATTATACTTTATTTACTTATCGCTTTCCCTGAATGGACAATCTGCACTTTAATTTAACTATACTAAATTGAATGAGAAATGGGATGAAACGATAAATTCAAAACTCAAATATAAACTTAATCAATGTATGAATAAATGGGAAGTCCAGGACCTACTCTAGTCTTTAGGCTCAATGAGGCAAGAGGGCCACCTCAGCATTTTGTTAGGGTGGAAGCCTCCAAAACACCTCTTGTGACCCGTAAAAAGGCTTAAACTTGCACAGTCCTAGGTGCCACGAGGCGAGAGGGCCATCCTAATGTTCTATTAGGGTGGAAACCTCCAAGACACCTCTGGTTTTCCCAAGCGTGAGGCGAGAGATCCATTCTATTATTAGGATAGAACCCTCCAAGACACCTAGGCTTACCTATGATGGACATAACAGTGCTATCTTAGGCTCACTGAGGCTAGACGACCTTTCTCAATGTTCTATTGGGTGGCGACTTCATGAAACCTCCTTGTTGCCCAAAATGGAAGCACTTGTAATCCCTTACAAGTTCTTATGAACCTCATCCCGAAGGCCCTAAAGGTGGGCAGTTTGGGGCACCCCGGGGTTTGGCGCGCGTCATAGTGGCGACTCCACAGGGGACAATACTCGAGACTTCACTTTGAAAGTGCCTTGGTTAGAATTTATAATTGAGTTTTAATTTAAAAATTTAATCTTTTTTCGAAACTGCATTGCATCTGATTAGAGCCTTAGATCGGTGATAGTTTCGTCCCTCTTTTAGCCCCGGTGCATTCCCGAAGCACGACTCCACATTCACCCAGTGTAGGGAAGTGTTAAGGATAATCACCAACCCAAGCCTCGTACCATCATGGTATATTAAATGGAGGCCCGACCGGTCATTACACTCGTGATGAGCTAGACCCGTTAGTAGGGACCATGCTTTGGTAGCCCTAAAGAAACATCACCTTGACTAAAGCTCATGTAATGGAAATAGTTACTTCCCCTAAGTGGTATGAACCTTAATACTGTGCTTGTTGTATGGATCATTATGTACAGGACACGCCCATGTAATTTGATTGGTCACCTAATCAAAGGCTTTCATGCCCCAATAGGTCCATGTCAACTTATTTGGACTGCCTAAATATATAAGGATCATAACCCATATGCTTGTGCATTAGTTAAGAAAGGTTATGCTGCCGGTTTTCCACTGTGCACCATACGCATCCATCGGGTCCCCTGTTAACCCATGGGCCAATCCCACCTAGGAAAGGTACTATGGCCTCATGTGCGAGAGTAATAAGGTTGGAAGGACCTATGTGCTTACACAAGATTTGTGGATGTTGCATAGCACGATAATGTATTATATGTCATTCATGCATCATCTTAACGAGTATGTTTTGCAGCCATCATAGCTCTGCCCAAGCGGTCCAAAGGTTTTGACAGGCGACTAATCAGTGAACTTCTTTTCCTTGTCATTATGAGAGAATAGGTCAGTATACGTGGGATCAGAGTTAACCTCAAAAAGTAGTGAGTTATTCCCCTTCGCAGACGTAATATGGAAAACCCATCAAGAAGACCCGGCGTAGCTCATGCACTCATTATCGATGAAATGGATAGGAAGGCATGGGAAATAGAGAGAAAGCTAGAAGAGTTTGAAGTTAGGATGAAAACTATGAAGCAAAATTTTGCTGCCACAATGACGCCATCCACCAGGCACAACACTATTTTTACCATGCCACGGGAGGGAAGATGCCTTTCGCTCCGCCGTCGGGGCAAAAAATCAAGTGACATGCTTTTAATGATGAGTTCAGGATAATGACAAGTGGCCCGAAGAGAAGAGTAGATGTTCTCGAGGAAGAAATCCTGCGGTCTAAGCGTGCTACTACCCAAGCCACCTATAAAAGATTCACGTTTGGTACCGTGAATTCTGTGGATGTGACAGTTGCATTGGCAGTCGGGAAGTGGAAAAAGTATCGATGGCCGGAATAAGCCGAAAATATTGCTTCGGCATAGATGAATCTTTCCCTCAGATATTGGAGAAGAACCCACCAAGGTGGTGGACTAAGCCAACTGTGGGTTGTGGGTTAATGAGTCACCGTCAACATGCCAAAGACCTGGTTGATGCCTGCCAACCTCCGAGGGGGCAAGTTTGTGATCTTGAAGGTGGAAGTGAGGAAAGCTCGAACCATAGCGATAGCAGTAGAATAAGTTTCAGGGATAGAAAGCTTCCAGCTAGAAGTGCAACCCAAAGCAACTGTACCATCTTAGGGAAGCGTCTATCTAAACAGTTCGCTTATTTTGTTAAGTAGGGAAAATTGCAGTCGAAGCTAGCTAAACTTGCCTGGAGTCAAGGACGTCCAAGTCATTGAGCTAATCAGTATTGCGTCTATCATCAGCAGACTGGGCATGACACTGAGGAATGCTGAACTTTGAAGAAGCGAGTTCAAGACCTCATTGACAAGGAGCTGAAAAGGGGGACAGAAGGGCCCGAAGGACAGACCGTTGGCAAGAGCATCTGCGTCAGCAGAGAGTAGGAAGAGATGATAGTTTAGATTTTTTTTCTTTTTAATTCTAAAATTTTTCAATAATGCTAATGACATTTTTAGTTTTATTAATAAAGTAAACAATTTCCCTTACTTGTGTGATGTTTATGATGATCTCATTATGCACGATCATGATCATAATATATTTGACATTGACTCAATTGATGCTACTTTATTTAATCTTGGGATTTCGAAAAATCCAAAAGAAATCTTGATGGCATCTGATATAACTCCCGAATAGCGAGTAAATCTTGAGAGAATACAAAAAAATTTAAAAGCTTTTGCCTGGGCCTAGGAAGGCACGCCTATAGTAGATGGTGAAATCGCGGACTCAAACTAGATAGGACATAAAAGGTCGAAGGAAGAAATCCACAAATAGAAGCAGGACCAAATTTTGTTGTGAAGGCACAATACTTGACGTCACTGGGCAATGACATGTATGGTTAGATCATCAGGGATTTGAACGAAGCGTATCCATGAAGAAAAAGTGAAAGAAGAAAGCAAGAAAGCGAAAAAAGAAAAAAGAAAAAAAAAACAAAAAAAATAAAAAAGGAAAAAAAGAAAAATAATGAAACACAGAATATGAAAGAAAAGCGAAAAATAATCAATATGTAGATCCAGCCCAAACTGTTGATATGAAAGGTGAGAGAAGGTCATCCTGGGGGCAAGCTTTGTTTGAATCCTATTGACCTAGACATACGCGCACTTTCCCATTCTTCTTGACTTCTGAGGAGGACCCAAAGGTTTATGTTGACTTACAATAGATATGGGATGCTCGAGCTTGGAAGAAACCATCATAAGGGAGGTACACCCTCTGGCCTCCAATAGATAGGGTCATCGTGATTTCCCACATTGTCCAAGGTTCAAGAGCAGAGGGTCGGTTTATGGCTAAGGCTAGGGAGTTGCTCTAGAGGTATGGCATTAAAAGACCATGAATCCTTTCCGTATCGCCCTCAAATCAGTTGGACAGGAGAGGCTGCTAATAGGAAGATCTTAGTTAAGATGGTTTGAAACTACAAGGATTGGGCAGAGAAATGCCCCTTTTGCACTTTAAGGCTAGAAAAATCACTATTGGAACCCTTTACAGAAGTCACATGGGGCAGAAGGCATATGGCGGGTCAGAGTAGAGCTCAAATCCTTAAGGAACCAATGATTCTGGGGGACAGCAAGGCGCAACATGGACAACAGCAGCTAAACACGTCAGGTGAAAGCATGACAAGAGATTATTGCCACAGTTAGATCTATCAGAAGACACTCTGTTCGATCATCCAGGAAGGAAATCAGAGAGTAACTGCTAGACAAGGGAGATTTAATCTCTAAGCAAGTGAGTCTGAATGTTCCAGATGAATGAAGCGAATTCAGACTAGTGTTAAAAGGGCCTTTTTAGTCTCAAGGGTTATTATTCAAGAGAGCAGCAACAGACAGAGATGAAGATGACTTCAAAGGAGCCGATCAACATTGATAGACGCAAGAGGTTCCATGGCTAAAGGCAATAAAAATCAGAAGAAGAGAGTAAAAGCCCCACAGGTCGAAAACCGAAAAAAGGCATCCTGGGCAAAAGTTAGAGGTTCGAGAGAAAATATCCAATCAAGAAAACCCGAGAGGTCTGATTGGTAACGGGAGTTGATTCTATCAATACTTGGCTCCTTGAATAAATGTAGTTTTGCATATTTGAATCAATGTTAAATGACGATCATGTATATTGAAATCATACTGAAATGTACACAATTTTGTGAAATGAAATAAAACCGAATTCATTCATTCATATTATTTTCTAAGTTCTGTTCTAAAAAGAAACATATTGCTCAAAATGCATACAAATCAGAATTGAACCCTACTACTACTCTCGCCGGCCAAATGTCTAAGTCATCGAGTCTTGTTGTCAACGATAGGGGTAAGCACCCATCTCTTGTATGCGCTAGTGGAAACAACATATTGATGACCAAGAGAGGGAATGACAGTCTTCACTGATAGTCCAGCCCAGAGTTCATGATAGCGGGAGGCAAAAGCTGCAGATAAGACTCTGCCTCGGGCGCATCGGGCTACGATGTAAAAGGTAGCCTCGCGTAGCCCACATAAGGGAATGCATCCTAAAAAGCCATCAACTATCACGGTAGATAGGGGGAGCCAAGCGCTCATGAAGTTAATGTCCTCGTCTGTTACCTCGCTAAACCTGGTGATGCCCTCGTCAGGTGTCACAAATGAGTACAGTTGTTGGCGAGGAAGAAAATACCTCAGAGAATATTGACTAATGAACCTGAGAGGTGGTTCTGACAGCAGCTTCAACTTCTCTTGTAGCCATATCCAAAAAGGGGAACAAAAGGAAAATAGGAATAAAAGGAAAAAAGTAAATAAAAATAAAAGCCGCTGGACTGAATTGGATTCACTTCAGGTAAAAGTAAGGCATGGGGTTTTGTGAAAATCCGAAAAGGACGCACTTCCCGCTAAGTAAAGCTAGTGTGAAAAATTACAAGGAACGCACTACCTTTGAAAACAATGACTTACTTGGAGTAATAAGGGGCACCCAGAGAAAGTAGTAGAAACCTAGCATGGATAGAATTAAGACCTATGGTAGTCTCAGGGAGGATTAGTGGAAAGGGGGTCAATCTGCGTTAAAAATCATCCAAAATCCCAAACAGACCAGAGTCGCCGATCAAATCTTCTGAGCTCACAATTAGATACCTCATCAGGCAGAAAAGAAAGATGACACCCACACGGTATGGAGGAGCATCGGGGTAGCTCATCCAGTGCCTGAATCGACGGGTCTAAGGAAAACGTGGGGCCCTGAGGGACTAGACGGGCAACGTCAGAAGCGGCAATGCTTAAGGCCAGTGCTACATCTCGAGTCTGAACAAGACCACAGCGGGGAATGCAAGGTAGGGTGCTGGGTGGATACCAGGTTCCAATAATAGCGGCAAGCTCTTCAGGTAGGGGGCACAGTTCCTTGTATGCGAACCTAAAGACGTGAAATTATGGGTCCCAGTAACGAACCACAGCCAAAAGAAGATTATAGTCTACTTTGACCCTCCTAAGGAATTTTAGACCAAAAAGTTGAGCCAGGGTAGAGTTTTCTCAAATTTTGGGATTGTCTAGAATTTGGTGCATCCTGGCAACATTGGCAGAGGACATTTCTCAAGGACTGTGTTGAAAAGTTATGATTAGCCAAAGAAATAAGCAAAGGAAAAGGGGAAAAACCTGAGAAAAGGTTTGGAAATGGGCTCGAAAGATGAAAAGACACGAAGTCCAAGGAAGAAAGTGGGTGATTTAAGGGGAAGGGGCGACCAACGGGGTGCCCGTTTGTCACTCAACCGACGGCTAGCCCGTCGGTCAACCTGGTTGACCAACGGGCATATCTATTTCTTGCATGCTGCATGCATAACACGTGCATATGATAATTTTTGTATTGTCTTTGAAATTTTACAGGCAAATCCAGGCTCGGGAGTTCGCAACTATTCAAGGGTAAAAAAAAAATCTAATGGAGTAATTAATTAGCATTAATTAGGGAGTTAATTTAGTGTTAAAATTCGGAATCCAGAGCGAACCCGTCACTCGTTCTTTGGACAGGCTGCCCGTCGGTCACTAAAATCTATTTACGGTGTGAGTGACTGACCCCCTTCAGTTGTTTTCTTCTTCCTTTTCACTATCCCTCACCAGCCGACACTGAAAAACTGTTTTTTGTCCATATCTTCCTCATTTGTCACCTGTTTTGTAATACCCCCTACCCATACGTAGGCGAACCCATCCAGATCGGAGTTAGATGCCGTAGGAGTAGGGGTGTCGCACCAAACAGAACAAGGCAAAGCAAACATTTAACCATAATAAACATACGGAAATACAATGGAAATTAAAACTTTTGAGAAACCACGACTGATCATACATTAATATAACAAAATCATTACAATAATATTATGATCATTTGCCCAAACAAAAGAATTACATATCTAAAATAAACAGAGCGGAAGCTTACAAAATTACTGATACAATGAGAGTTCAATTACAAAAAGAATCATCATAACTATTACAAAAAATAGCCCTAACACTAATCCCTTTTGTGTTGGCTTAATTGGCGGTGACTCTCCCAAAGCACAACGCCTTCCGCACCTGCACGGATAAACACCGTGCTAAGTGATAACACTTAGTGAGGAACACACAACAAAAGAGTGGACGGCCATTCACAATGGTCGCCAAAGCAAATCACATACGATATGACATATGTGGATAATCATGTCAGATATATAGTCATGCTTGCAGAATAAAGACATACATTCAGAAGCTCATATCCACATCCATATACATATTAACTGATTTCTCATACTTATCATGCTCATTCGGATATCACATTCTGATAATCATATCGAAGCAAACCAAAGCAAACAGAACACCTGCGGACTCACAATAGTGGATAATGTGTATACAACCAGTACCTTATGGGTAAGAATCGAATACAGACAGTATGTTACGTGTACGAATCGAAAAACCATTTATTTTATCAAATTCAAAACAATTTTTCGGAGGGACCATAAATAAGATCCAAAATTCATAAGGGTTCGTAAGGAACCAGATGAGGACCTGATCAGGGTCCAAATGGAACTGAGGCTACAGCTAAAAGACTCTATTAAGCATGCCTAACTATCCATTAGACAGACTCTTGTAGGTCATGCATAAAGAGATTCACATATTGAGTTCATAACTTAAGGTAATAAATGACCCATTCCGGATTCAACTAGCATTCAATAATTTCATAGAGCAAAAATACCAATTTATGATATAATATAAATAAAATAACACTAAATAATATTTAAAACCAATCATAAGTGAAAAAGGAGTGAAAACGAAGAGAATCAAAATTCATCAAAATTGGGGACAGTAGCATTTTACACTGCGGTATGGCCAATCCATAGTACCGTGTAAGACACCTTACACAGGGGTATGGTATAGTGCATACCGTCGTGTAACATGCCCAACACGAAGCTGGGCAGAAGCATTTTACACTGGGGTATGGGTAATCCCATACCGCCATGTCCAGTTCAGCCCTTGATGAAGATTCACGATTCACAAGGTGGTAAGGCCCTCCATACCACCGTGTGAATCACCAAATTTCCAGATTTTTGCAGAGTAACAACCCAATTTCAAACCCAAAAACAACACATTTTAAAAACACACATTCAAACCATAAAATGAACCCATAAACTCACCTTTCAGCTCAACATTCAAGCACCACATGCAATAAACATACTTAATCATTCAATCCATCCAACCAATTCAAATTCACAATCTAACAAATTCACATATGCATAATCCATCAAAATCACAATCTATAAATCACAAATTAAAATCTTAACTCATCATATCCAAACCTCAAAGCATTAAACCAACATACAACTCATTATGACTCCCATAAACCAAATAAATTTCCAGAAATTCATCCAAAGAGCAAAAATCACAAAAATGCATAAATCACAAAAACTCCTAAACCTGAATCTCCTTAGCTCCTAATCACTTAGTGCCACTTCCTGACGCCTTCTCCTTTCCTTTTAGATCGCGAGGAGGCTCCACTAACACCCAAAACACACAACCAAAACAAAGATAAACCAAACATCAAACCCTAGACCACAAATATAGAAGAAAAAGATGAAGGAGATGAAGATGAAATACAACAAACTTACATAAATGTGTTGAGAAATGATCAATCCCCACTAAGAACATTGAATCCAAGCTAAGGGTACACAGAAATGGAAAGCAAAGGAAAAGAAAGACAAAGAGAAGAGAGGAAAATGGGAAAGGAGATGAAGAATTCTGATCACCCAATTCACTCTCTTCTTCAACTTTTCTTTTCCTAACCTATCCATGTGTCCACTCCTTAGTGGTGGAAATTAACCACTCACACCCAATAACAATACATTACACACACACAATGTCACCCCAACTTATAACACCCTACAAATGTGTGAGCACAACACACAAACACAACTCACTCACTCACATCCTACAAACATGTGAGCAACACAACCAATTACAACCCAACTAATCCACACCCTAATATCCTATATGCACACACACACACACACAAGAGCAAAACCCCAAAACAAGCAATTTAGCAAAAATACCCTAGTTACATGCCAAAACACATACAATGCACATGCACAAACATGGCTCAAACTTCTAAGGGGCAAATGGGGTGTAATAACTCTCCCCTACTAACAAGAATTTCGTCCTCGAAATTCTCACCTAAACTGAACAAATGCGGATACTGAGCCCTCATGGTCGCCTCTAGTTCCCAAGTAGCTTCTTTGACTCCGTGGTGATTCCAAAACACCTTGACCAACGGGACTTGCTTACTTCTCAGTTGTCTCACTTCCCGAGCTATAATAGCTTTCGGATTCTCATCATAAGAAAGTCTTGTTGCACTTTAACATCTTGAACTGACAGAACATGTGAAGGATCTCATCTGTATCAACGAAGCATCGAAACATGAAAAATGTCGTGCAACTTCGCCAACTCCATCGGTAAAGCCAACCTATAGGCTACCGGACCAACCTTAGCTAAAACTTCATATGGTCTAATAAATCGAGGACTAAGCTTACCTTTCTTTCCAAACCGTAGCACTTTTCTCCAAGGAGAAACTTTTAGAAAAACTTTGTCCTCGACCTCAAACTGAACATCTTTCCTCTAAAAGTTAGCATAGGACTTCTGCCGATCTTTAGCCGCCTTCAGATTCCGCTACACAACTCTGATCTTTTCCTCAATGTCCCTAACCAACTCTGGCCCAATAACTGAATGCTTGGATAGCTTAGTCCAACAAACTGGAGTCCTACACTACCGACCATACAAAGCTTCATACGCTGACATACCGATGCTCGCCTGATAACTATTGTTGTAAGCAAACTCCATAAGCTGCCCATATCTATCCCAACTACCCGAAAAATCCAATGCACAAGCCCATAACATATCATCTAAGATCTGGATGACCCGCTCTGATTGACAATCTGTTTAAGGATAGAACGCCGTACTGAAGTTCAACTTGGTATACAAAGCCCTTTGCAATTCTTTCCAAAACTTAGATGTAAACCTTAGGTCCCAATCTGTTACTATAGATAACGGCACTCCATGCAATCTGACTACCTCATCCACATAGATACTAGCTAACTTATCCATCGGATAATCCACTCTAACTGGCAAAAAATGAGCTGACTTCGTAAGCCAGTCCACTATTATGAAAACTAAGTCATGCCTCGTCTGAGTCAAAGGCAAACCTGATACAAAGTCCATGGTGATATCATCCCACTTCCACTCGGGAACAGATAAAGGTGTGAGCAATCCTAAAGGAACTTGATGCTCAGCCTTTACCTGCTGACAAGTCAAGCACTTAGACACAAAATCCATAATATCCCTCTTCATACCGGACCACCAATAGAACTGCTTTATGTCCCGATACATCTTCTCACTACCGGGTTGCATAGTGAAAACCGTAGTGTGTGCCTCACTCGAAAGCTGTTTCCTTAACTCCTCATTCTCTGGTACACAAAAACGATTTCTATACATCAACACACCATCCAAAACTGAGAACTCTGACTGTTTACCCGATCGAACCTCTTGCAAAACCCGTTGCAGCCTGTCATCATCCTTCTGAGCATCTACAATCCTCTGTCTCAAAGTAGGCTTCACTCTCAACTGAGCAACCAAAGACCCATCTGAATCAAACCTCCACTTAAACTGCTTCAAGAACAAAGCATAAACCAACTTTCGACTCAAAGCATCCGTGACCACATTGGCCTTACCCGGGTGGTAATCCAATATGCAGTCGTAGTCCTTGAACAACTCTAGCCATTGGTGTTGTCTCATGTTCAACTCCTTCTGCGTGAGGAGATACTTCAAGCTCTTATTATCCGTAAAGATCCTACACTTCTCCCCATACAGATAATGCCGCCAAATCTTCAAAGCAAAGATCACAACTGCCAACTATAAATCATGCGTCGGATAATTCCTCTCATGTGGCTTCAACCAACGGGAAGCATTAGCCACAACCTTTCCCTCTTGCATTAAAACACAACCAAGACTGACACTTGAAGCATCACTATACATTACAAACTTCTTACCCGAGATGGGTTGAGTAAGTATAGGAGCTTCGACTAGCAACTTCTTTAACTGCTCAAAACAAGCCTGACATTTATTCGACCACTCAAACTTAACTCCTTTCCTCAACAACCTCATCATCGGAGCAGCAATAACTGAGAAACCCTTTATAAACCGTCGGTAGTAACCCGCTAAATAAAGAAAACTCCTCACTTCCGAAAAATTTCTTGGCGCTTTCCAATCAACAATCACATCAATCTTAAACAGATCAACTTAAATACCCTTAGCCGACACAATATGACCCAAGAATGACACTTCCCGAAGCTAGAAGTCACACTTACTAAGCTTAGCAAACAACCGATGCTCGCTTAACACTTGCAAAACTAACCGGAGATGCTCCTCATGCTCACTCTCATCCTTGGAATAAACAAAGATATCATCTATGAACACCACTATAAATTGATCAAGATATGTCCTGAACACTCGGTTCATCAAATCCACGAATGCCGCAGGTGCATTGGTCAAACCAAACGGCATTACTAAAAACTCATAATGGCCATACCTAGTCCGAAATGGAGTCTTAACCACGTCCGCATCCTGAACTCGCAGCTGATAATACTCGACCGAAGATCAATCTTTGAAACGACTCCTGCACCTCTGAGCTAATCAAACAATTCCTCAACTCTAGGTAAGGGATATTTGTTCTTCACTGTGACCTTATTAATTTGCCTATAGTCGATGCACATCCTCATAGAACCATCCTTCTTCCTAACAAATAGAACTGGAGCTCCCCATGGAGATATGCTGGGTCTGATAAACCCCTTATCCAATAGCTCTTGTAGCTGAGTTTTGAGTTCTCTCAACTCTACAGGAGCCATCCGATAAGGTGCTTTCGATATACGCAATGTACCCGGCACTATCTCTATGGACAACTCCACTTCTCTCTCAGGAGGCAAACCAGGCAACTCACTTGGGAACACATCACCAAACTCTCGAACAACCGAGATATCCTCAATCCTAACTTGATCCCGCTTAGAATCCAATATCACTGCCAGAAAAGCCTCACAACCCTTCCTAATGAATCTCTTAGCTTGCATTGCGGAAATCACATTGCTCAAAGAGCTAGCACCCAAACCTTTAACAAACACAGACAACTGATCTCTGTCCTGAAACACAACTGTCCTCCTATGACAGTCAACCACTACCCGATGCTTACCCAACCAGTCCATACCTAGAATCAGATCAAACTCTATGAACGGCAACTCAATCAAATCCACTAGAAATATAACTCCCTCAACCAACAAGGGACAATTCCTATACATTCTACTCACACTGACACTATGCCCTCAAGGACTGGTCACACAGATCTCATAATCTAACTGGTCTACATCATGCAACTTGTCACTTAACTTTTCAGTGCACAAATATGAGTGTGTGGAACCAGGGTCAATTAGAGCATATAATTAGGTGTTATGGAGTAGGAACTTACCAGCAATCACATCAAGCGCATCTTGCTCCTCTCTGTCTCTCACAGCATATGCCCTAGCTAGCACTACCAAAGGACACTCAACTAACTCTGATGCAGCTCCCTCTCTAGCTCTACCGCCTCAACCTCTTCCTCGGCCTCTGCCACGACTAGCTTGAGTAGCATTTGAACCAACTCTACTGGCCTCTCTCTGAGCACCCAAATCCTCATTCAACCTCTGACAGTTGGCCAAAAAGTGCTCAGTGCTCCCATATCTGAAACACCCACATGTGATGTAACACCCCGAAGTAGCCCTAGAAGAATTACAGTATTTTTGTTCAGAAAAGAGATTAGATGTTGAGTGTGAGAGTCCTGTCGCGAGCGCGACAAGCGTTGCGGGCGCGACAGAACCCTCCCGTGCTATGTCAATTAAATTGAGATTTTTGACACGTGGCATCGTAGGGTGTTGACACATGGCAACTTGAGAGGGTGACATTTGGCAAGAGACTTAAGTGTTGTTTATGTTAGTGTGCCAAGTGACATTGTAGGGATATGACATGTGGCAAGAGTTGGATATTATTTCATGAAATTATAAGAGATTATAATTGAAAGGAAGATAAGTATGGAATTAATTGGATAGGTGGCATTTATTAGCATAGTAAATATTTGGATTTACATTGACCATTTGCTTCTTTCTTTTCCCTTCCCACGTTGGAGTGCTATGTTCCATTTTGATTTCCTTTTCTTTTTCTTTGGTCTGCCATTTACTATCGTTTTGCTTTTTCTCTTGCTTTTGTTCCTTCTCTTCTTCATTTTAAATTGTTCCCTTAAGAGAATTACTTGGATTTGGTTTGAAGGGGGAGTGGATATAGGATTGAGATGGTCTCCTAAGAAGGTAAGAGATGTTATATATAGTTAGAATTGGTCTTCTTTTTCTTTTTAATTTCTGTTTTTGATTTAAAGTGAAGTCTATGGATTAAGTGTTATATGGGTTGATTTGTGCATGAAAGTTGTGGACAAGAAGTGGAACAAAGGCAAAGAGAAGATTGGAAACAAGTAGAGAGCATAGATTTCAAGCTACATAAGGTAGGGATCGTGTGAAAATATCATTTTGATTGCTTGTGGTACTTGTTATATGTGTATATATGCTTAGAAGTATGTGAATTGATTGATTGAGTGTATTTGTTGATGATAAAATTTGATATGGTAAATTCTGTTTAATTGTCATATGACCTCTGTGTGAAGTTTTTGTCATAGGTATAGTTATAGACCTCTGAATTGAGTGATTATTGATCCAGTGGAACCACGACTTCTATATCTATAATTGTTACAGAAATAAGCTTGAGCAAATTTGTGCTGTAAGACCTTCAAAAATGGCCAAAACAGAGGTGTCTCTACTTTGGCCGGTTCATTTGATCAGTTCAGATTGTTTAGATCATATTTGCTGTTGTGGATGTCCAATTGACTTGAAAATTGTCCCATTTGAAATTTAACATCCTAGGCAAGATTTGTTAAGAGGAAGTTTTGCCTAAAAACGTCGTTTCAATTTCCGTTTAGCCTGAACAAAATTGATGTTGTCGGATTTCTGTTTAGATGTTCGTGGCTCTGTCACGAGTAGTGACGACTGTCACGAGTCGTGACAGTAGGCCACTGTCACGAGTAGTGACATCTGTCACGAGTAGTGACGACCTCCACTTCTCTATTTTGACCATTTTATGTGTTTTTCTTCCCGAATTGGACCCATATCGCACCCGAACTTCAGGGTAAGTTCCTATAGCATGTCCAACTCATTTCTAACCTTATGGAATGAGTATGTGAGTGGTTGTCAATTGAAAACATAGGTGATTAAAGCTATGGCATAAGAGTTTAATAATGAAAGTAAATGTATATATGCTTTTTAATTATTGAACATGATATGCATGTGATGATTGAATCATAATGTGTGAAGTCTATAAACATGTAAAATGCATTGTGTATTTGATTAGTTAGTAAAGTAGAGTACAAAGATGCATTGATATTAAATGGCTACATGCGAGTATATGCATAGGGTATATGTATGCACATGGTTTGCTCCATTAAAATGTAAATAATGTATAGTGTTCTTGAATGAACAGTAGAGTACATGCAATGTATCTTATATAGAGTATAGAGTCTTTATGTTTAGCCTGACTGGCCATAGCAGTGGATAGATAAGCATGCTTATAAAGGGATTACCGAGTGCAGCTGCCTATGTTCCGGCCCGTTTGGGCGAAGCGGGTCGACCTCTGAGAACGGTCATTTATAGAGATAGATGAAAATGTTTTGTGACTTCGGTCCACCGAAAATGTTTTTATTATAGAGCGTCCCGTATCCGCAACTAAAGGAAGTCAGTCCTGTTTTGTTAAAAGTTGTGTAGTGAACTTGAGATGATTAAAAGCATTGCTTTGAATAAAAGCTATAGTACATGAAAGTAATGTTTAAGTACATTACAGTTCTGTATACAAATACATGATTTCGTGAATGTGAACACATGATAACGTATATTTGAATAAATGATATGTACAAGTTGTAGTGTATATGAATAAGTAGAAGAGTAGATGTTTTATACTTGTGAGTTTACTGCTTTGATAATTGAATATGCAACCTATATATGTATAAGAGCTATATGCTTGAGCTAGTTGATTTGTTACATGAAATTTGTGATTTATTTGTGACTTCGTAAAGAAGTCCTTTGTATTATTTCATCCCCACTAAGCGTTATCGCTTAGCACGGATGTTTATTTCCGTGTAGGTATACAGGTTCGGATCAGTGAGTGGACATCTGCAGGTCAAGGCCACTAGGAGTTTTGTTACAATTTATTTTACAAGTTAGAGATAGAGTTCTACATTTTGAGTAACATCATTATGTAATAAAAGTAAAATAATCACATGTAAATGTATACGTAAAGTGAAATGAAAACATAGTGTAAAATGGACCTGTATAAAGAGAAATATGAATATATGTATAGTTAATATGAAATGCATGTTGGGCCCAAGTGTTATTTTATTTTAAATGGACGTGTTTATGCTATCGCTTCCGCTAGTGCATGTACATGTATACGTAAGTGAGCCGCGTGGCGCCCCGATATTCCCTACCGGGGGTATAGGGGTGTTACATTTAGTGGTATCAGAGCATAGGTTAGAGGTTCTGGTCTATAAGATGTAGAGTATAGATTAAATGTCAGAGGTTGTCTAGAGTGGTGGCCTAATGCAGATGTCGTTTGTGTAAAGTATAGATGGAGTCCGACTCGCATGAGAGTGTAGAAGAGACAGCAGCAGATGTGAATTGGTAAGAGTTCGAAGTGACACTCTGTATTCCTGTCAGCTATCTCCTTGAAATCATTTGACATGAGCATAGTGAAACATGGGGATGGGAAATGTGCATTACAGTAGCTTACATTGCATTTTGCATCATCTTGCATACATAAATCATTACATAACCATTCCATCAGCATCCTGCATATGTATGTGAAAAAGAATCATTGTTTGTGCTTCATTGAGAAAAACTGACAGGATATACATCGAGTGCTTGATGCTTAGAAGAAGTGTATAGACTAGAGTGCAGTGCGTTAAGGAAAGTGTGAAGTATATACGATTTGATAGCTGTATGGTATAAGTGATAGCAATTCAGAGATTTGTTTAAGGATTTGAGCGTGCAAGTGATTAGCGGGGAAATTTCGAGAACGAAATTTCTTAAGGGGGAGAGATTTGTAACACCCCGAAGTAGCCCTAGAAAAATTACAGAATTTTTGTTCAGAAAAGAGATTAGATGTTGAGTGTGAGAGTCCTGTCGGGAGCGCGACAAGCGTTGCGGGCGCGACAGAACCCTCCCGTGCTATGTCAATTAAATTGAGATTTTTGACACGTGGCATCGTAGGGTGTTGACACATGGCAACTTGAGAGGGTGACACTTGACAAGAGACTTAAGTGTGGTTTATGTTAGTGTGCCAAGTGGCATTGTAGGGATATGACATGTGGCAAGAGTTGGATATTATTTCATGAAATTATAAGAGATTAGAATTGAAAGGAAGATAAGTATGGAATTAATTGGATAGGTGGCATTTATTAGCATAGTAAATATTTGGATTTACATTGACCATTTGCTTCTTTCTTTTCCCTTCCCACGTTGGAGTGCTATGGGCCATTTTGATTTCCTTTTCTTTTTCTTTGGTCTGCCATTTACTATCGTTTTGCTTTTTCTCTTGCTTTTGTTCCTTCTCTTCTTCATTTTAAATTGTTCCCTTAAGAGAATTACTTGGATTTGGTTTGAAGGGGGAGTGGATATAGGATTGAGATGGTCTCCTAAGAAGGTAAGAGATGCTATATATAGTTAGCATTGGTCTTCTTTTTCTTTTTAATTTTTGTTTTTGATTTAAAGTGAAGTCTATGGATTAAGTGTTATATGGGTTGATTTGTGCATGAAAGTTGTGGACAAGAAGTGGAACAAAGGCAAAGAGAAGATTGGAAACAAGTAGAGAGCATAGATTTTAAGCTACATAAGGTAGGGATCGTGTGAAAATATCATTTTGATTGCTTGTGGTACTTGTTATATGTGTATATATGCTTAGAAGTATGTGAATTGATTGATTGAGTGTATTTGTTGATGATAAAATTTGATATGGTAAATTCTGTTTAATTGTCATATGACCTCTGTGTGAAGTTTTTGTCATAGGTATAGTTATAGACCTCTGAATTGAGTGATTATTGAGCCAATGTAACCATGACTTCTATATCTATAATTATTACAGAAATAAGCTTGAGCAAATTTGTGATCTAAGACCTTTAAAAATGGCGAAAACAGAGGTGTCTCTACTTTGGCCGGTTCATTTGACCAGTTCAGATTGTTTAGATCATATTTGCTGTTGTGGATGTCCAATTGACTTGAAAATTGTCCCATTTGAAATTTAACATCCTAGGCAAGATTTGCTAAGAAGGAAGTTTTGCCTAAAAACGTCGTTTCAATTTCCGTTTAGCCTGAACAAAATTGATGTTGTCGGATTTCTGTTTAGATGTTCGTGGCTCTGTCACGAGTAGTGACGACTGTCACGAGTCGTGACAGTAGGCCACTGTCACGAGTAGTGACATCTGTCACGAGTAGTGACGACCTCCATTTCTCTATTTTGACCATTTTATGTGTTTTTCTTCCCGAATTGAACCCGTATCGCACCCCAACTTCAGGGTAAGTTCCTATAGCATGTCCAACTCATTTCTAACCTTATGGAATGAGTATGTGAGTGGTTGTCAATTGAAAACATAGGTGATTAAAGCTATGGCATAAGAGTTTAATAATGAAAGTAAATGTATATATGCTTTTTAATTATTGAACATGATATGCATGTGATGATTGAATCATAATGTGTGAAGTCTATAAACATGTAAAATGCATTGTGTATTTGATTAGTTAGTAAAGTAGAGTACAAAGATGCATTGATATTAAATGGCTACATGCGAGTATATGCATAGGGTATATGTATGCACATGGTTTGCTCCATTAAAATGTAAATAATGTATAGTGTTCTTTAATGAACAGTAGAGTACATGCAATGTATCTTATATAGAGTATAGAGTCTTTATGTTTAGCCTGACTGGCCATAGCAGTGGATAGATAAGCATGCTTATAAAGGGATTACCGAGTGCAGCTGCCTATGTTCCGCCCCGTTTGGGCGAAGCGGGTCGACCTCTGAGAACGGTCATTTATAGAGATAGATGAAAATGTTTTGTGACTTCGGTCCACCGAAAATGTTTTTATTATAGAGCGTCCCGTATCCGCAACTAAAGGAAGTCAGGCCTGTTTTGTTAAAAGTTGTGTAGTGAACTTGAGATGATTAAAAGCATTGCTTTGAATAAAAGCTATAGTACATGAAAGTAATGTTTAAGTACATTACAGTTCTGTATACAAGTACATGATTTCGTGAATGTGAACACATGATAACGTATATTTGAATAAATGATATGTACAAGTTGTAGTGTATATGAATAAGTAGAAGAGTAGATGTTTTATACTTGTGAGTTTACTGCTTTGATAATTGAATATGCAACCTATATATGTATAAGAGCTATATGCATGAGCTAGTTGATTTGTTACATGAAATTTGTGATTTATTTGTGACTTCGTAAAGAAGTCCTTTGTATTATTTCATCCCCACTAAGCGTTATCGCTTAGCACGGATGTTTATTTCCGTGTAGGTATACAGGTTCGGATCAGTGAGTGGACATCTGCAGGTCAAGGCCACTAGGAGTTTTGTTACAATTTATTTTACAAGTTAGAGATAGAGTTCTACATTTTGAGTAACATCATTATGTAATAAAAGTAAAAGAATCACATGTAAATGTATACGTAAAGTGAAATGAAAACAGAGTGTAAAATGGACCTGTATAAAGAGAAATATGAATATATGTATAGTTAATATGAAATGCATGTTGGGCCCAAGTGTTATTTTATTTTAAATGGACGTGTTTATGCTATCGCTTCCGCTAGTGCATGTACATGTATACGTAAGTGAGCCGCATGGCGCCCCGATATTCCTTACCGGGGGTATAGGGGTGTTACATGTGAGCCATCTACACTCACCCCAATTAGGCTTACTGCAATGAGAACACATAGGCATCGACTCGGTCCTACCACCAGCACCACCTCTACCAGAACCAGACATTGCTGTCGAACCCTGTCTTTTACCTCTAGTAGCCGGGCCTGTAGATGTTTTATCCTGCGGGTTCCTTGATCTCTCACCCGATGATGAAGAAAATGAACTTCCACGAGAGGGGTTCCTCCTCTGAGCCCTCTCTCTCAACATTGATTCTGACATCTCAGTCCGTACTGCAGCTTGCACAATCTGGTAATACCCCACTACCAGAGTACCCATCAAAGAAATCAACATCGCCTGCAGTGACTCATTCAAACCGGCCTCAAATTGCCTACACCTGAACTCCTCTGTCAAAATACCTTCTGGTGCATACTTCGCCATACGGTTAAATTCCTTCTCAAAATCAGATACAGACATCGCTCTCTGCTTCAAACTCAGAAACTGTGCCCAAGTAGCATCCTTGTATGTCTAAGTCACATACTTACTTGTGAACTCTCTTTCAAAGAAATCCCATATAACCGGATCCGGCAACTGAGGATGCCTACAAACCAACTCCCACTATTCATATGTAGACCCTTGCAGCAAAGCCACTGCACACTCTACTCGCTGATCAGGAGGACACCGAACCTCCCTCAATGCACGCTTAACCCTATCAATCCATTTTTCAGCCAAGTCTGACTCATCTAAACCCATTCCGTAGAAGTCTTCTGCACTCGCTCTTCTCATACTCTTAGTAGGGGTTCTAGGGACAGTCACTCTCTCCAAGACTCGAGTCATGTCCTGAGATAGCTTAAGCATAGTTTAAAAGGGCATGGCTAAGGCCTCGGGCTGGTTCCTAGCAGGCTGAGCCAACACAAAAATTGAAGGATCAACAGCTTGAGGATTCACGCTTTCGGCTGATCCCTCAAGAGACCCATGCACAGAATCAAAAGCCATCTAAATAAATAAAGACAACTGCATCAGCCAACACAGTCCTAGACATATACACATCTATACACCATAACGATAACAAAACACCCAGAAATGCCTAAACCTAGTATCTGATACCAAAAACTGTAACACCCCCTACCCATACGTAGGCGAACCCATCCGGATAGGAGTGAGATGCCATAGGACCAGGGGTGTCAAACCAAACAGAACAAGGCAAAGTAAACATTCAACCACAATAAACATATGAAAATACAACAAAAATTAAAACTTTTGAGAAACCACAACTGATCATACATTAATATAACAAAATCTTTACAATAATATTATGATCAA
The DNA here is from genome assembly GCA_947683425.1 of Excoecaria cochinchinensis. Lineage (NCBI taxonomy): Eukaryota > Viridiplantae > Streptophyta > Magnoliopsida > Malpighiales > Euphorbiaceae > Excoecaria > Excoecaria cochinchinensis. The sequence continues at coordinate 6,425,226 of CANTUQ010000003.1, read as the reverse complement.
TTGCCTAAATAAAAAATTTACATATCTAAAATAAATAGAGCGGAAGCTTACAAAATTACTGATACAATGAGAGTTCAATTACAAAAAGAATCATCATAACTATTAATAAAAATAGCCCTAACACTAATCCCTTTTGTGTTGGCTTGGCTGGCGGTGACTCTCCCAAAGCACAACGCCTTCCGCACCTGCACGAATAAACACTGTGCTAAGCGATAATGCTTAGTGGGGAACACACAACAAAAGAGTGGATGGCCATTCACAATGGTCGCCAAAGCAAATCACATACAATATGACATATGTTGATAATCATGTCCGATATATAGTCATGCTTGCAGAATAAAGACATATATTCAAAAGCTCATATCCACATCCATATACATATTAACTGATTTCTCATACTTATCATGCTCATTCGGATATCACATTCTGATAATCATATTGAAGCAAACCAAAGCAAACAGAACACCTGCTAACTCACAATAGTGGAGAACGAGTATACAAACTGTGCCTTACGGGTACGAATCGAATATAGACAGTACCTTACGGGGTACGAATCAAAAAACCATTTGTTTTATCACATTCAAAACAATTTTTCGGAGGGATCATAAAGAAGATCAAAAATTCTTAAAGGGTTCGCGAGGAACTAGAAGGGGACCTGATCTGGGTCAAAACGGAACTGAGGCTGCAGCTAAAAGACTCTATTAGGCATGCCTAACTATCCATTGGACTAACTCTTACAGGTCATGCATAAAGAAATTAACATATTGAGTTCATAACTTAAGGTAATAAATGACCCATTCCGGATACAACTAACATTCAATAATTTGATAGAGCAAAAATACCAATTTATGATATAAGATAAATAAAATAACACTAAATAATATTTAAAACCAATCATAAGTGAAAAAAGAGTGAAAACAAAGAGAATAAAAAATCACCAAAATTGGGGACAGTAGCATTTTACACGGCAGTATGTCCAATCCATACCGCCGTGTAAGACACCTTACACGGGGGTATGTTATAGTCCATACCACCATGTAACATGCCCAACACGGAACTGAGAAGAAGTATTTTACATGGGGGCATGGGTAATCCCATACCGCCGTGTAAAATGTCCAGTTCAGCTCCGGATGAAGACTCACGATTCACACGGTGGTAAGGCCCTCCATGCCGCTGTGTGAGTCACAAAATTTCAAGATTTTTGTAGAGTAACAACCCAATTTCAAACCCAAAACAACACATTTTCAAAAATCACACATTCAAACCATAAAATCAACCCATAAACTCACCTTTCAGCTCAATATTCAAGCACCACATGCAAACCAACATACAACTCATTATTACTCCAATAAACAAAATAAATTTCCAGAAATTCATCCAAAGAGCAAAAATCACAAAAATGCATAAATCACAAAAACTCCCAAACCGGAATCTCCTTAGCTCCTAATCATTTAGTGCCACTTCCTGACGCCTTCTCCTTTCCTTTTGGATCTCGAGGAGGCTCCACTAACACCTAAAACACATAACCCAAACAAAGACAAACAAAACATCAAACCCTAGACCACAAATATAGAAGAAGAAGATAAAGGAGATGAAGATGAAATACAACAAACTTACATAAATGAGTTTAGAAATGATCAATCCCCACCAAGAACAGTTGAATCCAAGCTTAGGGTACACAGAAATGGAAAGCAAAGGAAAAAAAGACAAAGAGAAGAGGGGAAAACAAGAAAGGAGAAAAAGAATTCTGATCTCCCAATTCTCTCTCTTCTTTTACTTTTCTTTTCCTAACCTAGCCATGTGTCCACTCCCTAGTGGTGGAAATTAACAACTCACACCCAACAACAATACACTACACACACACAATGTCACCCCAACTTATAACACCCTACAAATGTGTGAGCATAACACACAAACACAACTCACTCACTCACATCTTACAAACATGTGAGCAACGCACCCAATTACAACCCAACTAATCCACACCCTAATATCATATATGCGCGCACACACACACACACTAGCAAAACCCAAAAACATGCAATTTACCAAAAATACCCTAGTCATATGCCAAAACACATACAATGCACATGCACAAACATAGTTCAAACTTCTAGGGGGCAAATGGGATGTGGCATGTTTCACTTACCGTTTGCTCCAAAACGACCCCCGCACTGTCCCGAACATTTAGACACACTTTTTACACACTTTAGTCGAATTTTTTCAGCACAGTCTCTTCGATATACAGGTCAATTATTCATTTTTCTACTCTTCTTTCTATTTATTTCTAAATATTTCGCATGGCGAATGCACGTTAGCATAATTTGGCAAAAAGATAATGTTAATTGCTGCCTTTTTCTACTTAATTTCTTTGAACTATATGTGGGACATGATGTGAACATGAGTAAGAGGACAAGAAAAAATCAAAAAAATGAAAAATTAAAAGAATAAAATGGCAAGAGAATGAAAGTTATGCATAGAAAACTTGGACTTACTTCTGTTGGAGTTAGTTCTAGGACCATCACCAACTCGACAAGACATGAATAAATTGAAATGCTGCTTGGGGCTTGAGGCCTGTCCTTTTTTTTTTTTGTGTAAAAGGCTTGGCACATGCTTGCCGGGATAATCCCAAATTTTTTTATTTTTTCTAGTTTGGCACATCCTTGCCGGGATGCTGCCCAAGTTTTATTAATTGGGCACACCCTTGCCGGGATGTTGCCCAAGTTTTCTTCTGGTTGGGTGCACCCTCGTCGGAATGTCACCCAAATTTTGTATATGTTGGTTAAGTTGACCTTTATGAGAATGCTACTGAAATTATTGCATTTTGGCCCGGGATGACACTGAAATTTACATAGCAAAAATCTTTTGCTTATCCGTTATTTACCGTGATGATGCCAAACTAATTTCTTGCTTTTTGTTTTCAGGATGCCTCCTAGACGTTAGGTTTCGCATGATCAGCCAGAGCCCAAGCCTCCTGTCTAGATGAACGTTGAGGTGAGGGAGAGGTTCAAGCTGCTGGCTCGAGTTCAGTTTTGCGCTAGCCGTTTCCTCTCCAGACCCTTCCTACAGGCCATGGGTATGCTGGAGGAGGTAGAAGCAATAGTAGCAGCCATATGATAAACAAAATTTATGTGGCCTGTCTTCCACACCCACCCGGGGGTTATCCGGGAATTTCTCGCTACTTTGCATTATAGGGGATTCAAGAGATCAGACACAGCGGAGGGGGTCATTCAGTTCTGGGTCGACGGATATCACTACAGCATCACCCGCCAACGGTTCACAGAGGCTATGGGATTACCTTTCGGAGATGATGTTATAGTGCCTCAGAGGGTTATTAGGTGCCAGCATTGGGAGGTCATAGCTCTGCCAGGGGTGCCATATGACCAAGATATGGCAAAGAGTATGGTGCTCTCATTGCAGGCCCTCCGGTACATTCATAGGGTTATCTCCAGCTCCTACCTGGGATGGGCTGGTAACCCAGGCTCACTTAATGCCGTAGAGATCTGGAGTCTGTGGGCCATGGTTGTAGGGCATCGGCTCAACATTTGCCACGAGATCATGGCTAATTTTGTCAGAGTGTCTAGGGGCGCAGCCCCTATAGTATATGTGGGAGGAGTAAATACTAGATTATTGCTGGAGCTAGGAGCTCATCAAGACCATCTCGGATCCATACTGGAGGAGAGCATATATGTTGATGTATCATCGGCTCTTACCATGGGGATGATAGTTCAGCTGCCAGGCCAGGCCGAAGAGTATAGACTGCATACGATCTATGAGACGAGATGGGCCCTAGGCCTTCCTTTGCTTCAACCAGTAGGGGAGCCCCAGATGGAGGAGCAGCCTACTCAGCAGGCAGAGTTTCAGGAGGACCAGCCTCCCCAGCAGCCTAAGTTTCAGGAGGGCCAGCCTCCCTAACAGCCTGGGTTTGAGGGACAACTGCAGACTCCTGTCGACATGGGGATCGAGTTCACCATGAATGAGTTATTTGCCACTCCCACAGCATAGAGGGTGCAGAGCCCTCTTCCATCTCTGGCACGAGTACAGAGGTCGAAGCCTTGGGATACAGCTAGGTTTCACCCTTACAGCCGAGCAGGGCACCCGGGGGCATCTACCTCCACCGTACCACCTCAAATCTATCCAGCGGGGCTAGCACCAGCACCACAGCCAGCCCAACTAGATCTGATGGCCACCATGACCTCTATCCTTACCGTCATGGAGCGCAGGTAGGAGGAGAGAAACAGGGTCCTCCTTGAGTGGATTGGGCAGCAGGAGGAGAGTGACACGGTCCTCCTTGAGCTGATTAGGTAGTACGAGGAGCATGATCGAGCTATGTTAGAGAGGTTAGCCCAGTAGGAGAGGGTCATCCAGGACCAGGTTTTGCTCATTAAGGAGTTGCGATGGGATTTGACAGCTTCCCATAGTGCTGCAGCCGACAGGGTGGATACGGCTGTCAAGATGTAGATGAGTCCATTAGTTCCCTTGGATTCAAAGTAGGAGTGCTGGAGGGTGCCATCCCACCTATCGCCCAGTCTATTAGGGAATTCAAAGAGCAGGCAGAGTCTAGACTTGATGGCATCAAGAGTGCGGCTCGAGACCAGACATTGATGATGTCTAAGAGATTCCAGGAACTGGGAGGAGCAGTCCGAGACACTTTGGAGTTCATAGGAGTATGCGAACAGCCTTTCCTGGACGGCTATACACAGGTACAGTTCCAGCAAGCGGACCCTGCAAGAGCACAGCCTGCGGCTGCACCGATCGTAACCACTCCTCATGTTCAGGCTAGGTTCAGACCCCCAGCGCTAGCACCGCCTCGCCGACCCTCAACATCCAGGCCCCGGCCATCGGTGTCCACATCACAGAGCCAGCCAGTGCATGTGTCGGATGATGAGAAGGACCCGGATAAGCCCTCGGAGTACCACCCTCTTAAGACTGTTCAAGGAGCCCATTCTCATTGCATTTTTTTTTACTTGTATATTTTTTATACAAAATATGCTGTCATTTGGTGGAACATTTATGTTTACATTTTGACTAACTTATGCTTATATTCTGTTAAATCTATATTTCATGCTGTGTATTCTGCCATGATTAACATCTTACCTACACTTTCCAAGCGTTTGATAATACAGTGAATGAAAAAGAAAAAAAACAAGATAATGATAATAAGAAAATTGTGTAAAAGATAACGAACAAATTAACTTGCAATAAATTGATCAAACCTTTTGTAACACAGGAACATGAATTCACACTGACCCGAAGATGGTCGACGACAAAACGATTCAAATTCTGTGCAAGCCGAGATGAAGCCAGCGGGACATCAGCAACATAACAGGTTGCAAGTGGGTTGTAGTCAGAGGGCATTACTGCCCATAACATCTCACGCCATGCAAGTCATGATGACGCCATGAGATAGAACAGATCGCAATAGAGCTGCAGTTAGAAAACACTGCTGTAGACACCGAGTCCCGAGTAGCCTTGATCAGGATTACTCGATGATGAAATTTAGCTACGCCGGCTTATAGGCAAAAAGATTGGAGCTCGGAAGTGATTTTCCTTGTCTTTTTGATGAGTAAAAAGTGTATTTTAAAAATATTTTTAAAATCTTTTTAAAATTATTTTGGAGAAGAAAAAGTGTGTTTTAGGTTGAGGGTATTTTATATAAAACTATTATAAAAAAAGGGTACTTTTCGCGAAGGTCGGGGCGAAGCAGCGGGCTGGACGCGTGCGGAGCGCTTGCCCGCACTGCCCAGCGCGCGCGCAAGGGAGAGCTCGATGAGGGCTCGCCTGTGTGAGCGACGCCCAGGGCGTCGCTCGCTTTGTGTGCGCAGTTGCCCACTTCGCCGACTTTTGCCCACTTTTGCCCCATTCTCGCCCATTTTTTGACCCCCACTCGATTTTTAACCGTTTTTGGACGGTTTTGGGTGGTTTTTGAGGTAAAAAAGGGGAGAAAAAATTCAGAAAGGGGGAAGAACATTTTAGAGAGAAAAAACTGAATTTTTAAGCTTTTAAGTTGAGAGAAAAAATCAATCTTACAGATTTGCTTCCAAGGGTTATTTTTCAAGTTTCCAAGCTATTTTTCAAGGATTTTCACAAGAGAAAGACAAGGAATTCAATACTTCTACCTTCAATTCTTCAAGATTAAATTTGAGAGTAATTATTCATGGCTTAACTCCTTAATTCTCTTGTTGATTTTAATTTCTTTTGTTTCCAATTAACTTTTAAAAATGTAAATCCTTTTAGTCCTCATAATTTTCTTCTTGTTTTATCTTTAATTGTTCATATAACAAGTAAATTCTTTTAAATTATGTTATATTATTTTCATGACAAATTTGTTTGTACATATCAATATTATTATAATTAATTATTTGATATGTTGAACATGGTTATTTTTTTATTCTTATGCATGTTAAATTGCATCATAATTATTCTTATGCATGTTATAATATTTTATGCATGTTATATTTCATCATACATATTATATTTTATGTCATATTATTTCTTTGGGTTAATTTCTAACATGAATTTCTTTTTTATTTTTGGTTGCAAATCATTATTTTATTCTCATTTGAGCATCCATGCACGTGATGGAGGAGATGCGGGGTTTGGTATTTTCATTGCACATTTTAATTTTCATTTTGTTTATATTTTTAATTTCCTTGTATATATTCATTAAGTAAAATGTTTTTTTATGCACGCCCAAATAAAAATCACAAAAATATTTCTACTAAATTAAACTTCGATTTTTCATAATAAATGGGACCAATGTCCTAGTTTTCATCCCAAATAAAATTACCACGTTCAAAATGTTTTCTTTAAATACACATGTAGGGACCAAAGTCCTCATAATTAATAAATTCCCCAGTTTTATGTATGTTCGCATTTTTAATGGGAGTTATATTCCGCTCCTAGTATTATTGTAATTTACTTTTAATATTTGACTGCTTTTAATGTGAATATTTGTGCTTTTAAATTAAAATTGCATCGTGCGGAGAGAGAGCGAACTAATAAATTCAAAACTAAATTGTAAAATTAATCAAGGTAGAAATAGATGAGAAGTCTCGAACCCATCTCTTGTCTTTGGGCTCAAAGAGGCTAGAGATTTACCCTCCAAGACACCTCTTGTGTCACGAGACTTAGACATTAATCCTAGGCTCCTTTGGGAGAGAGGTTTACCCTCCAAGACCCCTTTGGTTGGCGCAAAATGGATAATAAGCGCAGTCTTAGGCTCTCCGAGGTGAGAGAAACTTTTTCAATGTTTTATTGGGTGGCGACTCCATGAAATCTCCTTGTTGCCCAAAATAGACGCACTTGTAATTCGTTGCAAGTTGTCAACGGACCTCAAATGCCCAATTGCCCTCGAGCGGGCGGTCAAAGGGGCGACCGCGGGTCCAGCGCGCGTGACAGTGGCGACTCCACTAGGGACGAATGGTTCGAGACTTCAACTTGAAAATACCTTTATTATCCTTTACAATTAAGTTTTAGTTTATGAATTTCGCTTTATCTCAAAATTGCATATCATCTCATTAGAGCCTTAGATTAAGTTAGTTTGGTCCCTTTTCTAGCCCCGGTGCGTTCCTTAAGCACAACCCTATTTTCACTCAATCTAGGAAAGTGTTAAGGATAATCACCAGCCCAAGCCTCGTACCATCAAGGTATATCAAATGGTGACCCAATCGGTCGTTATGCTCGTGATGAGCTAGACCCATCGGTAGGGATCATGCTTGGGTAACCCAAAAATATCATCACCCTTTGACTAAAGCTCATGTAATGGCAATAGATACTTCCACTAGGTGAAATGTGTCGTGATACTATGCTTGCTATATGGGCCATCATATATTAGACGAAGTCAGTTTAATTAAATGGTCTTCATCAAAGGCTTTCATGCCCCGGTGAGCCCATCTATGTTAAGTTGAATTGCTTAAATACATAATGGCCAAACACCCATACGTATGTACATTAGATGAGAGCTGTTATGCTGCCGATTTTCCATCGTGCACCATACGTGTCCATTGGGTTCCCCGTTAACCAATAGATCAAGCCCACCTAGGAAAGAGACTGCACTACCACGTGTGCGGGAGATATAAGGTTGGAAGGATCTGTCTGCTTGCATGTGTTTGTATATGTTGCATCAGCACGAGCATGCATTGCATTTTAATCATGCATCATGTTAATAATTTTTGCATTTCAGCCATCATAGATTCTCCTGGGTGGTCTAGAGGTCCCGACGGACGGTTGAGAAGGATTTCGCTTTTGGGGTTACCAGAGTTAGTTTCAGATCAGAGTTCAGAGTCAGTCTTAGAAGGAAGTGTGGGGTTTTCTTCCGAATCATCAATAGAAGTAAGCATGGCCAATCCATCAAATGAATTTAATGCAACTCGGGCAATAATTGCTGAAGAGTTAGGAAAGAGAATGGAGGAGTTTGAGGCCCGAATGATTGCAATGATGGGCAATCTTGCCACCACCATAGCTGGGCAACAAGCTGCTGCTGTCCCTATCCGGATGCAAGCTGAACAAGAGGCTGTTAGAGAAGAGCTCCCTGTTGCAGTTAACCAACCAGTGGTCGATCCACCTATTATTGAGGAAAGAGTACCTGTACCTATTGAGCGCAGAGAGGGCCCCAGGTCTGAAGCTGAGTTTGGGGGAGATGAGCAAGAGGAGCATACAGTAACTAAAGAAAAGTCATCAAAATTGTAGGAGGCAATATGGAGGAAAATGGAAGAGAAGTTTGAGGCCATGGCAAGAATGATGACAGTAGGGAAAGGAATGAACCCAGAAGTATGAGACCTAGATGGGGATGACCTGATTCCCAAGAATTTAAAGATGCCTGATATCCCAAAATTTGATGGCACCTCTGACCCTGCCGCACACATCAAGCAATACTCACTGGTCATGAAGGGCACGACCTTAACAAGAAAGCAAAAGATAGAGTATTTTTGCTTGAGTCTCACAGGAGCTGCTATTGATTGGTACCATGGGCTTTACAGGAGGTCCAAGGACGACTGGGACTTACTGACTGAAGAGTTCCTTAAGCTGTACGATTACAGTACCCGGATGGAGGTCACTTTGAAAGATCTCGAGTTGCTACAACAAAAGGCTGGAGAGTCCTTCCACAAGTACCTTACTCGGTGGAGGAACCGGGTTATGGAGATGAAACGCAAATCGGACACTTCTGATCAGATTCGATTATTCATTCAAAATGCCAGCCCGTACTTGAGAGATGGACTAAAAATGAAGGGACTGAAGGATTGGGAGTCCTTGAAGGACATTGACATAAAAGCAGAAGGAAAATATTTAGCCAAGAGGGCAAACATCGAGCTTTATGTCATAAAGGGATACAGCAATCAGGGGGCAGCCAAGTCAGCAAGTTCAAGCAGCGGTAATAGAGGTGGGAAGACAGCCGAGGTGTCTGCAACAGGCATGAATTAGAGATATTTTTTGAACTTGGGTAGGCCTTTATCATCGGTGCTAAAGAGGCTGGTAAAGGAAGGGAAGCTACAACCCCTGCCGTCTAGGCCAGCGAGGACCCAAGGACAACCAGGGCACAAGGAAAATGAATACTGTACATTTCACCAACATACCGGGCATTTGACAGATGATTGTATAACGCTAAGACATCGTGTCCAAAATCTAATTGACAACAAGCAGATCACCAATCCTGAGAAGAGAGATGGCAAGAAGAAGTCAAGCTATAATGCAGTGCCACCTCCAGTCTTTATGATTGGATCGAGCCTACCAAAATGGTATGTGATGTAAGATCTATATGGAAATGAGTATGTCGCTATTACTCGCCCTGCGGTGAATGAAGAAGGGATTTCCATAGCAGCGATAGACTATTGGTCCACTAGTGAGAGTGGAGAAGATGAAGACGATGAGAAACATGGAGAGTTCACGGATCTGTGGGATTCGGAAGAGGAAGAAAGAGTATAAGCAGTAACGAGAAGTGGGAGGGTGATCCCAGAAGTTGAGAAACAGTAGGACCTGGCACAAGCAATCGAAGAGAAGGAGCCGAAAGACAATTCAATAGTGAAGCAGCTGAAAAAGACCACGGCTAAGATATCTATTTGGGACCTCTTGAGACAGTTCCCCTCTTACAGACAGAAGTTAGTTGAAGCATTGAGTGTATCCACCGTAGCAACTACAATATCTCCATCTGAGCTGTTAGACCTTGTTAAAGGGGGATCTGGGAGAAGTTGGTATTTTCTGATGCAGATTTACCGATAGAGGGTCGCAACCATAACCGGCCTCTGTATATTAAGGCACAGATCAATGGCAAACACGCCACTTGCGTCATGGTTGATGACGGGTCATCAATAAATGTCTGCCCTTAAGTAGCGCTTCAGGCCTTTGGGATGGATGAGAGTATGTTAAGCAAATCTAACCTGACCATCACAGCCTACGACAACTCTAGGAGGCAAGCATCGGGAATTTTCAAAGCTTTAGTAAAGACGAGGCCCATTGAGATAGAAATGGATTTTGTGGTTTTGCCGATCCCAGCAAACTTTTCAGCTCTAGTTGGTAGACCGTGGTTCCACAGGTTAGGGGAGTACCATCCACCTTACATCAGATAATTAAGATACCCCATGAAGGAGAAGTAGTGACCATTAAAGCAGCAAGAGAGAGAACCAAGTGTCTGCCTTGGAGATCTCTAATCAGCCATTCAGTGGCTTTCATGTATCGATGATCGGAGAAGAGCAAAGCTTAGAAGGTAGCCCTCAGGTGGTGAACATGCTAAAGAAGATGCACTTCCTCCCAGGGGCTGGTTTGGGAAAGGAGTCACAAGGGCCGCAGGATGCTATCACTACACATGGTCAGAAAGACCGAAAGGGGTTGGGCTATAAAGGAGAGTATGGTAAGAAGAAAATGTCAGAGAAGATCCCCCATATTTCGGAGAGCTTTGCGCCATCATCATCGGTTTGTGCTTACACCGGAGAAGAAGAGCCACAGTGGATAGATGGGAAGATCACTCCGGGTTTTGAAATTTTCAATGATGTTTTTGATTGGGAGATCGGAGTTGTTAAAGCTGTAGAGAACTTTTGGGACGAGGAGATTATGACCCAATGAAGCATCTGGGATAGGGATGAGCCCGAAGAGATTGTAATTGATAAGCTGTTAGCCACCAGACTCAAAGGGAAGGAGAAGATGATAGAACCAAAGCTGAAGATTAAAGATCTCAAGATTTCACCAAGTCAAGAAGCCAAAGCACAGTCGGCTGCAGCATCGGCGTCGATTGAAGATGATAGTCATTTAGATTCTCTTTTTATACCAGAACTCTTTGAGAAAAATGTTAATGTTTCTGATTATGTTAATAAGATGAACAACTTTGCTTACTTGTGTGATGTTTCTGATGATTTCATTTTGCATGATCATAAGCATGATGCATTCATTTTTGATATTAATTCAACTAGCACAACTGCATTTAATCTCGGAACTTTGGAGAATCCAAAGGATATTTTGATAGCATCAGACATAACTCCTGAAGAGAGGTTAAAATTCGAGTGAATATTAAAAAAATATGAAAAAGTCTTTGCCTGGACCTATGAGGATATGTCGGGAATAGATCGATATGTTGTCGAACATGCCATCCCAACTTACCCAGAGTTTAAACCAGTCAAGCAAAAGCTTCGGAGACTTAGGCCAGAATGGGCGCAGAAGGTGAAGGAGGAGATCCATAAGCAGATTGAGGCCAAATTCTTAATAGAGGTTCAATACCCGACCTGGCTCCTTAACGTGGTTCTTGTAGCCAAGAAAGATGGTAAGGTTCGAGTATGCATTAACTATCGAGACCTGAACAAAGCTTGCCCTAAGGATGATTTCCCGCTGCCTCATATTGATGTGCTGGTGGATAGTGCTGCTGCTTGTATGATGTACAGCTTTGTGGATGGATACGCAGGATACAATCAAATCCTTAACAAGATAGTGGACCGGATTAAGATAGCTTTCATCACCGAGTGGGGGACATATGCCTATCGGGTTATGCCTTTTGGGTTGAAAAATGCAGGAGCAACTTATCAGAGGATGGCCACCAAAGTTCTCAATGACTTGGTTAACAAAGAAGTGGAAATATATGTCGACGACATGATGATTAAGTCGGCTACTAGAGAAGGTCACTTTGAGGCTTTAGAAAAGTTCTTTCAAAGGATTATTAAGTATAATCTATGCCTCAGTCCTAAGAAATGCATCTTTGGGGTTACCTCGGGTAAGTTATTAGGCCATGTGGTAAGCCAGCGAGGAATTGAAGTAGATCTCGATAAAGTCAAAGCCATAAGAGAGATGCTGGTGCCCCAGAAGGAGAAGGACGTCAGAAGTTTCCTAGGAAAGCTTCAGTATATCAGCTGGTTTATTGCCAAGCTAGCTTAAGTATGTGAGCCTATTTTCAAGCTTCTTAGGAAGAATCAGCCGGTGATATGGAACGATGACTATCAACTGGCATTTGACACCATTAAGGAGTATCTGTTAAATCCTCCAGTATTAAGACCACCACGCCGTGCCAAGCCACTAATCCTGTACCTAGCAGTGGAAGATAATTCAGTAGGTGCTATGATGTCTCAAGAAGATGATTTTGGTGTGGAGTTTACGGTTTACTATCTTAGCAAGAAGTTCTTACCATATGAAGCTAAATATGTAGAGGTGGAGAAGATTTGTTTAGCAGTTATCTGGGCTTCTAAGAAGTTGCGACACTACTTTCATTCCTTTAGGGTACAGGTAGTAGAAAAACATAATCCTCTTAGATACCTCCAAGAAGCACCCTCTCTATTAGGGAAGATGGGAAGACGGTTACTGCTGTTGCAGGAGTTCGACATTGAATACATAACCAAGAAAAATATTAAAGGAAGAGCTGTAGCAGAATTCTTAGCCGAGCATCCTATTGAGGGAGACCAGTTTGAGTATAATTTCCCGGATGAAGATGTCATGGCCATAGCAGTGCAAGGGTGGTAGCTATTCTTTGATGGGGTAGTAAACAGTAAAGGGGCAGGAGCAGGAATTATTCTTACGACCCCGGATGGTGAAAGGCTACCATTGGCTAAGAAGCTGAGGTATAAGGCAACCAATAATGAAGCAGAATATGAAGCTTGCATCTTTGGATTGGAAGCATTACTCGCTCTGGGGGCAAAGATCACGGAAGTATTTGGAGACTCTTCCTTGGTAATTCATCAGATCAGAAGGGAGTGGTCAGTCAAGGAAGAAAGGCTGTTGCCTTATGTGAAGCACTTGAGAATGTTGAGCAGCCAGTTTGAGACTTGCACTTTTCACTTCATCCCCAGAGACGAAAATCAGTTAGCTGATGCTCTAGCAACTTTAGTTTCTATGTGGGATAATCCAACAGGAGTTGCGATGAAACCCATGCTAATCTCTAGCTCAAGAAGGCCTTGCTTTGAAGCTGAGCAGGTGATGGACGTCGAGACCAACGATGGAAATCCATGGTACTATGACATTTAAAATTACTTAAAAAGGTCAGTCTTTCCAAAGGAAGCCACTGAGAAGGATCAAAGAATGATCAGGAAGTTATCCACTCAATTCATCAGTGTTAATGGCACTTTGTACAAAAGGCAAGCTGATGGTATCCAGCTAAGATGTCTCGCGGAGAAAGCAGCTAAAAGAGTTATGGAAGAGGTTCATGCCGGGATCTATGGAGCTCACATGAATGGCTTAGCCTTAGCAAAGAAGATCATGCGCCAAGGGTTTTATTGGCTCACGATGGACACGGATTGTTCAAAATTTGTGAAGCAATGCCAGTTTTGCCAACAGTATGCGAACTTGAGGCATGTGCCAGTTTCAGAGTTATATAACTTGACATCTCCATGGCCATTTGCAGCTTGGGGAATAGACATCATAGGCGAGATCCATCCTACAGCTTCTAATGGGCACAGATTTATTATAGTTGCCATTGACTACTTCACTAAGTGGGTTGAAGCTGAATCTTTGAAGAAGGTTGATGCAAGGGACATGGCTAAATTCATCGAGCGAAATCTGATATGCAGATATGGTCTCCCACATCACATTATGTCTGATAATGGGGTGCAATTTCTGGCAAAAACTAAATAGATGCTCCAGAAATACGAGATCCAACATCACAAGTCTTCTCCCTACTGTCCTCAAGCAAACGGTGCAGTTGATGCAGCGAACAAGAATGTGAAGCGGATATTGGCCAAGATGGTTCAGAGCTATAAAGACTAGGCTGAAAAGTTACCCTTCGCACTTTGGGGATATAGAACTACAATCAGAACCTCTGCAGGGGCAACACCATTCTCTCTGGTATATGGAACTGAAGCAGTCCTACCGGCTGAAATTGAGTTGAGGTCTTTGAGGGTGGTCATGGAAGTCGAGATTCCAGAGACAGAATGGGCGCAACAACATTTGTCACAGCTAAATTTGCTAGATGAAGATAGGTTGCGGGCCTATTACCACAATCAAGTTTATCAGAAAAGGTTAGCTCGGTCATTTGGCAAGAAAGTACGAAAGCACCCGTTGAAGGAGGGGGATTTGGTCTTTAAGATGATGAGGCTGGGAGTGCCGGACATACGCGAAAAATTCAGGCCCACCTGGGAAGGTCCGTTCGTTTTGAAGAAGCTGCTAACAAAAGGGGCAGCAATTTTGGTAGACAGTGATGGGAATGAGTTCAAGGACCCGATCAATGTAGATAGACTTAAAAGGTTCCATTGCTAAAGACCAAAAATAAAAAGAAGAGAATAAATGCCTCGCGGGTCGAAAACCTAAAAAAAGGCGGCCTTGCTAAAATTGGGCGCCCTGCTGAAAACCAGAAAAAAGGCATCCTGGGCAAAAATTAAGGGCCAAGAGAAAATATTAAGTCGAGAAAACCCGAGAGGGCCGATTGATAACAGGAGTTTAATGCTGACAAAATCCACTCCCAGATTAGGTGTAGTCATAAGCTTTTGAATTCTTGTCAAATGAAAATTATGTATGATGAAATCATATAGAAATGTACACAATTTTGCAATGAATAAAAGAATATATTTTTATTGATCTTTTAGTTCTGTCTTAAAAAGAGATATACCAATTGTTCATCTAATGATTATTGCTCAGTCACTTCATCGGATATGTGCTATTTGCTCTTAACAGAAGCTTTGATGATAACCTTCTCCGAAAAAAAAAGTCGTTAGAGATGAAAGCCGTAACTGGCTCTCTAAGCAAAAGTTAGGCCAAAGGGCAGGGCGAAAACTCGGGAACGGGCAGTCTGCCCTACAAAAAAAAATGAAATAAACAAAAGCTGCTGGATTGGGTTGGGTCCATTCTAGGCAAAAATTAGGCAAAGGGTGGTGTGAAAATCCCTTAAGGGACGCATTTCCCGCAAATAAAAGCTAGTGTGAAAATCCACAAGGGACGCATTACCTTTAAAACAATGACGCTCAATGCCTGGAGCGATAAGGCGGCATTATTTCAAATGAACCTCTTTCAATCAGATAACATACAACACAGAACATGAATCAGAATCCCGGGTAAATGATCATTGACCAAGGGGGCAAAGGATGTACACTGGACGTCTCTTTCAGAAAACTTGTCGACAATCCTCAGGATTCCGAGGGCATGGAAGAACAGACAAGCTATAACCTCAGCAAACCTCGGACCACCTAGAGCATGATCTATATATTTTTGCAAGAATTTGCATTCCATATCATACACACATGATTTCTTGTATATCCCTACGCATACAATATTGCAGGAGAAATTGGCAGGGAACACCAACAAAAGCCGAGTGACGACATCAGTCCTAACGTCCAAAAGGTCACAGCTTCAAAATTCACAGCGGTTAGCACGATGGTGGCACTACCCACAAGAGGTTTGCACGACCACGACACTAACAGGGCACAGTGGTTAGCACGATGGCGGCACTACCCACAAGAGGTTAGCACAACCACGGCACTACCAATTCACAGCGGTTAGCACGATGGCAGCACTACCCACAAGAGGTTAGCACAACCACAGCACTACCAATTCACAGCAGTTAGCACGATAGTGGCACTACCCACAAGAGATTAGCACGACCACGGCATTACCAACTCACAATGGTTAGCACAATAGCGGTGCCACCCACAAGAGGTTAGCGCGCCCACGGCATCACCCGTTACAACCAAGAGACAGCCTGCCTATAACACGGCAACAACTATTCTCATAACTTCGTCCAGCTGGAAGGTCGCCGCTTTAGGTATGCGCTTCTTTCATTTTCCTGAATTTTGGCTCACCTAGGCACCCATGCACTAGCCTCCCCAAAATTGGGGGCAACTGTAGACACCAGGTCCCGAGTAGCCTTGATCAGGATTACCCGATGATGAAATTTAGCTACGCCGGCTTATAGGCAAAAAGATTGGAGATCTGAAGTGATTTTCCTTGTCTTTTTGATGAGTAAAAAGTGTATTTTAAAAATATCTTTAAAATTATTTTGGAGAAGAAAAAGTGTATTTTAGGTTAAGGGTATTTTATATAAAATTATTATAGAAAAAGGGTAGTTTTCGCGAAGGTCGGGGCGCGGCAGCGTGCTGGGCATGCGCAGAGCGCCTGTCCGGGCACTGGGCGGCGCGCGCAAGCAAGCGCTCGACGAGCGCTCGACTGCGCGAGCGATGCCCAGGGCGTCGCTCACTTCGTGTGCACACTGCGCGCGTTTCTCGCGCATAGTCGCCCACTTTCGCCGACTTTTGCCCACTTTCACCCCATTTTAGCCCATTTTTCGACCCCCACTCGATTTTTAACCGTTTTTGGACGGTTTTGGGTGATTTTTGAGTCGTTTTTTAGGTAAAAAAGGGGAGAAAAAATTCAGAAAGGGGGAAGAACATTTTAGAGAGAAAAAACTGAATTTTTGAGCTTTTAAGTTGAGAGAAAAAATCAATCTTACAGATTTGCTTCCAAGGGTTATTTTTCAAGTTTCCAAGCTATTTTTCAAGGATTTTCACAAGAGAAAGACAAGGAATTCAATACTTCTACCTTCAATTCTTCAAGATTAAATTTTAGGGTAATTATTCATGGCTTAACTCCTTAATTCTCTTGTTGATTTTAATTTCTTTTGTTTCCAATTAACTTTTAAAAATGTAAATCCTTTTAGTCCTCATAATTTTCTTCTTGTTTTATCTTTAATTGTTCATATAACAAGTAAATTCTTTTAAATTCTATTATATTATTTTCATGACAAATTTTTTTGTACATATCAATATTATTATAATTAATTATTTGATATGTTGAACATGGTTATTTTTTATTCTTATGCATGTTAAATTGCATCATAATTATTCTTATGCATGTTATAATATTTTATGCATGTTATATTTCATCATACATATTATCTTTTATGTCATATTATTTCTTTGGGTTAATTTCTAACATGAATTTCTTTTTTATTTTTGGTTGCAAATCATTATTTTATTCTCATTTGAGCATCCATGCACGTGCTGGAGGAGATGCGGGGTTTGGTATTTTCATTGCACATTTTAATTCTCATTTTGTTTATATTTTTAATTTCCTTGTATATATTCATTAAGTAAAATGTTTTTTTATGCACGCCCAAATAAAAATCACAAAAATATTTTTACTAAATTAAACTTCGATTTTTCATAATAAATGGGACCAATGTCCTAGTTTTCATCCCAAATAAAATCGCCACGTTCAAAATGTTTTCTTTAAATACACATGCGGGGACCAAAGTCCTCATAATTAATAAATTCCCCGATTTTATGTATGTTCGCATTTTTAATGGGAGTTGTATTCTGCTCCTAGTATTATTGTAATTTACTTTTTATATTTTACTGCTTTCAATGTGAATATTTGCGCTTTTAAATTAAAATTGCATCGTGTAGAGAGAGAGCGAACTAATAAATTCAAAACGAAATTGTAAAATTAATCAAGGTAGAAATAGATGAGAAGTCCCGAACCCATCTCTGGTCTTTGGGCTCAACGAGGCTGGAGGTTTACCCTCCAAGACACCTCTTGTGTCACGAGACTTAGACATTAATCCTAGGCTCCTTTGGGAGAGAGGTTTACCCTCCAAGACCCCTTTGGTTGGCCCAAAATGGATAATAAGCGCAGTCTTAGGCTCTTCGAGGCGAGAGAAACTTTCCCAATGTTTTATTGGGTGGCGACTCCATGAAACCTCCTTGTTGCCCAAAATAGACGCACTTGTAATTTGTTGCAAGTTGTCAACGGACCTCAAATGCCAGATCGCCCTCGAGCGGGCGGTCAAAGGGGCGGCCGCAATTTTGGCACGCGTCACAACTGCATCGCACATCGTGCAAGCTGAGATGAGGCCAGCAAAACACATGCAATAGCACAAATTGCAACAGAGGATGCAGTTACAATCAATTAGGTCATGGGACCAGTTGCAAGAGAAGTTTCTAATGAGATTTTCCCTCCTACTAAGACTGCAAAGATCCGTAACAGCATTATGGGCTTTAACCAAATGAATGATGAGCCATTTTATGAGGCTTGGGAGAGGTTTAGGAGGTTATTGAGAAGCTGCCCACAACATGAGATAGCTATTTATCATCTGATGATAATATTCTATTCTGCAGTTACACCTCAGACAAGATCTCTATTGGATGCATCATCGGGAGGCTCTTTTATGAATAGGCTATCGAAAGAAGCTTTCCATTTGTTCGATGAGATGGCAGCAAATTATTCTCAATGGGTTGCCCCTAGATCAGTTCCTAAAAGGTAAGGATTACATAATGTGGATGAAGTGTTAGTGCTGAAGGCACAGATAGAGTTGATGCAGAAAGAGATGAATGGGTTAAAGGTACGGAATGTAGCCTCTTTTTCTCAAGAGAGTGGGCTCTATGAACCAGGGCAATATATTGAAAAGGGTGAAGCAATGGGAGTTATGAATGTTGTAGGAGATTATCAGAAAAATGACCCCTACAGTAATACATATAATTCGAGTTGGAGGAGTCACCCAAACTTCTCTTGGAAGGATGAAAATCAGAATGCTTCATCTTCCCAACCATAAGTAAGAGCTCCCTTCAACCAAAACATTCATCAAAACCACAGCCATTCATACCGACCTCAAGAATCCACTAATTTCCAGACCCCATATCTACCACATCACCACCCAGGTCAAGGTTCAAATCAGGCCCAATCTCAAGCTTATCACCCACCTGGATATCAACTGAGACCACCTATGCAAGAAAAGAAACCTAATCTTTAAGATATGCTGGCTAGCTTCATGAATAGACAACAATAGTTTGTAAATAGCCAGCAATAATTCATAGCTAACCAAGAAGCGAGGTGAAAGTCTTAAGTGCAGTGGAACCAGAATCAAAACGCTTCCATGAGGAACTTGGAAACGCAATTGGGTCAACTTGCAACTTCTATATCTCATAGATAACTAGGAACTTTTCCTTCGAATGTGGACCGGAATCCCAAGGAAGAGGCAAAAGCTATCACGTTGAGGAGTGGCAAGGAGGTAGCACAAAGAGAAGAGAAAGATAAAACATCTTCACCATCTTCAAGTAAGGAGGAGCTAACACGGAAGGTAAGTGACTTTAACTCTAGGGTAGAGGTAAATGAGAATGCTCCTATAATTGATAAGGGTAAGAGTCTAGTGAACCCCAAAGTAGAGGATCTCGATATAAATAGGCTGCCATTTCCTGCTATAGCTAGGAAAGAAAAGAAAAATGAGAAATTAGATAGGTTTCTAGAGATGTTTAAGAAACTGCACATTAATTTACCTTTTGCTGAAGCCTTAGCTCACATGCGTAATTATGCAAATTTCATGAAAGAATTATGTTCAAACAAAAAGAAATTAGAAGGGCATGGAACTGCACAGCTCACAAAAAATTACAGTGCTATAATTATGAATAAGATTCCTAAAAAACTCAAGCATCCAGGTAGTTTCACATTACCCTGTGAAATTGGTGAAAAGTTTTATAGAAGTGCTCTGTGTGAACTAGGTGCTAGCATTAATTTTATGTTGTATTCTATATGCAGAAAACTTAATCTTGGAGAGCTCAAGAAGATGGGAATGAGACTCCAACTTGCAAATAGGACGGTAAGGAGACCAAAAGGGGTAATTGAGGACTTGCTGGTGAAGGTGGGAAAATTCATTTTCACAGTGGTTTTTGTGGTAATAGAGATGGAAGAGGATCGAAAGGTACCACTCATTGTGGGGAGAACGTTTTTGAATACGGTGAAAGCTTTGATTGATGTACATAGTAAAATAGTCACCCTACGGTTCAATAATGAGGAGTTAGTGGTAGACATGAATAAGGCTAAGAAATATCCGTCAAGTGATTTGGAGGAGTCAGCCTATTTTGTAAATACAATAGACGAATGTGTAGAGGAAGCTCAAGAGAATGGGTTGCTAGATGATTCATCGAATGTGGGCTTAATACATTCTTTAGAGGATGAAGAGTTGGATGAGAGAGGGGTAGAAGTGATAGCAGCTATAGAAAAGGGATGTGGAGAAGAGGAATCACAGCAGGAAGAGCTTAATATGAAAAAAGGGGATTCGAATTCTGAACTTAAGCCCCTTCCTTCTCACTTTAAATATGTGATTTTAGAGAATGAGACAAAACCAGTAATTATTTCTTCTCTATTGACAGGTTTGGAGGAAAAGATGCTGCTTAAAGTGCTGAAAAAGCACAAATAAGCAATTGGATGGGAGAAATCAGACTTAAAGGGCATCGATCCAAGCTACTGTACTAACCGGGTCTCGATAGAGGAGGAATGCAAACCAGTAGCTCAAACCCAAAGGAGACTCAACCCAATGATGCAAGAAGTGGTAAAAAAGGAGGTACATAAACTCCTTGATTCAGGTATTATCTATCCAATCGTTGATAGTAGATGGGTTAGCCCAGTACATTGTGTTCCTAAGAAAGGGGGGGATGACAGTGGTTAAAAATGAGTTAGATAAACTTATTCCGACTCGTACAGTTATGGGTTGGAGAGTTTGTATAGACTATAGAAGACTGAATAATGCCACTAGGAAAGATCATTTCCCATTGCCATTCATTGATTAGAAGCTATAGAGGTTAGCAGGGAATAGGTTTTATTGCATTTTAGATGGGTATTCGGGATATTTAGAAATCCCCATAGCCCATGAAGATCAGGAGAAAACAACCTTTACATGCCCTTACGGCACATTTGCATATAGGAGAAAGCCTTTTGGATTGTGTAATGCACCGGCTACGTTTCAGCGGTGTATGATGGCAATATTTCATGATTCTTAAAAGAAATTTATGGAGGTGTTTATAGATGATTTCACAATTTATGTAGGAGATTTTCAGAGCTGTTTAGAGCATCTTGATTCGGTGCTAGGGAGGCGTGAAAAGACCAACTTAGTATTGAATTGGGAGAAATGTTACTTTATGGTGAGAGAAGGCATTGTGCTTGGGCACAAAATTTCAGAGAAAGGGATAGAGATTGATAAGGTCAAGGTGGAAGTAATAGAAAAATTACCACCCCCAACAAGTGTCAAGGGCATTAGTAGTTTTTTAAGGCATGCAGGGTTTTACCGTCAATTTATAAAAGATTTTTCAAAAATTGCAAAATACTTATCTAATTTGCTGATGAAAGATGCTCCTTTTGATTATAATAGTGATTGTATGCTGGCATTTGAAACTTTGAAACAGAGGCTTATTTTAGCCCCGGTGATTATATCTCTGGATTGGAATTTGCCCTTTGAACTAATGTGTGATGCTAGTGACTTTGCAGTAGGGGTAGTGCTTGGACAAAAGCGGGAAAAGGTGTTTCATGAAGTTTATTATGCGAGTTATACCTTGACGGGAGCCCAGGTTAATTACACCACAACTGAGAAGAAACTTCTTGCAATTGTTTATGCTTTCGAGAAGTTCAGGTCGTATTTGTTGGGTGCAAAACTTGTGGTGTGGTCTGACCATGCAGCCTTGAGGCATCAGTTTGCTAAGAAGGAGTCAAAACCAAGACTTATTAGATGGGTGCTCCTCTTATAAGAGTTTGATTTGGAAATTAAAGATAAGAAGGGGGCAGAAAACTTTGTGGCAGATCATTTGTCGAGATTGGAGAATGATCACATTGAGAAAGTGGAAATTCTAGATTTATTCTTTGATGAACGTATTTGTGCTTTATTTATGTGTGAAAT
This sequence comes from Excoecaria cochinchinensis, assembly GCA_947683425.1. Taxonomy (NCBI): domain Eukaryota; kingdom Viridiplantae; phylum Streptophyta; class Magnoliopsida; order Malpighiales; family Euphorbiaceae; genus Excoecaria; species Excoecaria cochinchinensis. The sequence goes on along the minus strand of CANTUQ010000003.1, from coordinate 6,403,172 downwards.
TTCTATACCTTGGTTCGCTAATATCGCCAATTTTCTTGCAGAGGATATATGCCAAAGGAATTCACATGGCAGCAGAGAAAGAAGCTGAAGGCTGATGCGAAGCACTACATTTGGGATGACCCTTATCTATTTCGCCTATGTGCTGATCAAGTGCTAAGAAGGTGCATTCCAGATGAAGAGAATGGAGAGATCATCAGAGCTTGTCACAGCGGGGAAGCCGATGGACATCATGGACCGAATAGAACGGTATCGAAAATTCTTTCTTCTGGTTTTTACTGGCCTACAATGTTTAACGATGTTAAATTATTTGTTCAAACATGTGTTAGATGCCAAAGGGTAGGCAATATTACTAGGAGAGATGAAATGTCGTTAACCAACATGCTTGAGGTACAGTTGTTTGATGTGTGGGGAATAGACTTTATGGGGCCTTTTCCGGTATCTTATGGGTTTGAATACATTCTATTGGTAGTAGACTATGTGAGCAAATGGGTAGAAGCTGTAGCCACTAGGACTAGTGATGCCAAAATTGTGTTAGAATTCTTGAGAAAGAATATATTCACTCGATATGGAGCCCCTGGAGCCATTATTAGCGATGGTGGTAAACACTTTGTTAACCACCAATTTAAAGCTTTATTGAAAAAATTTGGAGTTAGGCATAAGGTTACTACCCCTTATCATGCCCAAGCTAATGGACAGGTTGAAGTGTCAAACCGAGAATTAAAAGCCATTTTAGAAAGGACGGTCAATGCATCTAGGAAAGATTGGTATCTTAAGCTAGATGAAGCTCTATGGGCTTATAGAACAACATTTAAGATGCCGATAGGGATGTCTCCCTTTAGGTTGGTTTATGGGAAGTCTTGTCACCTTCTGGTGGAATTAGAGCATAAGGCTTACTGCGCCACAAATTTTTTTAATTTTGACCTTGAAAGTGCAGGAAAGCACAGGTCCTTGCAGCTGAATGAGCTAGAAGAGCTCCGATTTTGGGCATACGATCATGCCACGAAGTACAAGGACAATACCAAGAAGTGGCATAATCGAAAGTTGATGAGGAAGGAATTTATGCCTGGAATAAAAGTGCTTCTCTATGATAGCAAGCTATGGTTATTTCCTGGAAAGCTGAAATCGCGGTGGAAGGGACCCTTTGAAGTTGTGGGAGCTGACAAATTTGGAGTAGTGACATTGAGGCACCCGAGGGGTGAGAACGAGTTCAAGGACAACGGACATGATGTGAAGCCCTATTTCGAAATGACATTTGATAGTGCTTCAGTGATTGTCACCCTCACGGGCTCTTAACGGTATTTAAAAGTCCAGCTGCGAACTTGTTAAATGCAGAACTATTTCTCAACATTTGTTATTTTGTGTTTATTGAATCTCTTTTAGGTTGTTAGTCGTGCTTGTTTTTGTCAATTTTTGTGCGTGGTCTTAGTGGAGCTATATTTTTGTTGGAGATTTTCTCGTGTTTTTGTAGTTTGAAGTTTGGGGAGACTTGTGAAAAATTTTGCAAATTCGCAAAAGGTCACGGTAGCAACAGATTTGGTTATCACCGTGACTAGAGAAAATTGCATTCTGGATTGTGGTCTGGGACATGTCACGGTAATAATGGATTTGGTTCTCACCGTGATCAAATGGAAATTTACATTCTGTTTTGAAATGTTATTATGTCACGGTGACAATGGAATTGGTTGTCACCGTGACCAACTATAACGCCTCCAACACCCTCGTTAGAAGGATGCCGGTTGCGCTACTCGCGCAAATACATATACAAACTCAAATCAAGAGAAATATAACAAATGCATTTAATGAATAGATAATAAATCCATATACATATAATCGTATCGTTTTACAAAAGGAATTTGTAAACATTTAACATATACATATACAAAAATAATTGTTCTTTTACAAAATTACATTTGCCAAAACCAAAATCCTTATACAAAAATCAGCGGAAGACAAAAAGAGACTCTAACAAAAGACCTCTAGTAGCCGACCTGCAAATGTCCGACTTCGAACTGTACGTACCACCTACACGGGAAAAGGGCCCATGCTAAGCGATAATGCTTAGTGGGGAGGAACAAACATGCATATACGTATACTTGCAATAATAATATATATAAATAACTTAAAGGAACATATAAACATTTACCACTCATGCTTATAACAAGTATTCATATACGCATTTATAAACAGGTAAACAATGCTTATATAACAACAAAATATGTAATTAATATTTACTCGTACACCAATTAACCACTCGCATTCAACCACAAGCATCGCAGCATATCATTGCATCCTTCATATACATAATCTTATAACATCAATCCGTATTTACTAGACATATAAAGAAATAACATAACATAAGCATGTCATTGCAAATTTATTCATTCACGACACATATTAGCCTCATATAATAGCCTGACTATACATTAGAGGTGGATACGGTCAAATTTGGGTACTGATAGGACACAACATCCCAAGCATATGGAGACATGTGTCTCAAAACAATCTTTTAATCATGTATACCCGAAGGTATACCGGAGACCGAAGCCTCAAATCATGTGAAATGACCCAAATGGGGCCCGTATGTAACGTGTAACATATAGCAGTTGCACACACACACTGACCTAGATAAGCGCTTACCTATCCACAACTATGACCATATAGGCAGTAAGACTCCCTACCCATACGTAGGTGATCCCATCCAATAAGGAGTGAGATGCCGTACGAGTTAGGGTGCCACCACGCGGATACAATACAAAAAAACATGCATTCATTCATAATATACATACATAGATACGAGGTAATTAAAAACTTTGCGAAACAACAGGAGCAACAGCTGATCATACATTAATATAACAACATCTATTACAATAATGTTCTGATCAAATTTGCCGATACAAAAGAATTACATACCCAGAAATATACAGATGAGGGAGCTATACAAATCACTGATACAAGAGAGTTCTATTACAAAAGAATCATCATAACTGCTACAAAATAAGCCCTACACTAATCCCTTCTATGTTGGCTTGACTGGCGGTGACTCTCCCAAAACACAGCACCTTCCGCAGCTGCACAGGTAAAAACACCGTGCTAAGCGATAAACGCTTAGTGGGGAAACACACAAGTGATATGGACGGCCAATCACAATGGTCGTCAAAACAAAACACATTCATAATGGCACATGCAGATTTTCATTATATAACATATACATATATATACAAACATGCTTGCATGCTAAAGCCATACTTTCAATAGCACATGTCCACATTCTTATGCATATAAACTAATCATTATGCTCATTCGGATATCACATTCTGATAATCAAATCGAAGCAAACCAAAGCAAACAGAGCACCTGCTGACTCACAATATTTGATAACGAGTACACAAACAGTACCTTACTGGTACGAATCGAGTACAGACAGTACCTTATGGGTACGAATCGAGAAACCATTTATTTATCATATTCAAAACATTTTACGGAGGGGGCCTTAAACAAGATCCAAATACTAAGGGGTTTGCGAGGCACTAAACGGGGACCTAATCAGGGTCCAAACAGAACTAAAGCTGCAACTAAAAGACTCTATTAGGCATGCCTAACTATCCACTAGACTGACTCTCGCAGGTCATACGTAATACAATTCAGGTTCAAAATTGTAGCATATCACTTATCACGAAAATTCAACATATTGCACATATAGATAAGCATCCTATATCGCATACAGGGGTAAAACTCATAAAGAAACCATTTGAAATTCATTTTAGAAGAGAAGGCAAAATCAAAAAAACAGGACAGGAAATAGGCACTGCCGTGCTCGCGACAACGTCCCGCTCATGACAAATGCGGGCTTGCCCCGGGGCCCGACCACAACACCCGTTGTGATCTCACGAGGGAGCAAGGACACCTCGCTGCTATGCTCGCGATAGTGAGCGGCAGCCCAAAACAAATCGACAGCCGAGCTCTCTATCGCGCTCATGACAGGCGTCACGCTCGCGACAAAGGCTCCACTGCACGGCTCTGCGGAGAGCTCGGACGCATGCGAGGGCTGCTTTCACCGGGCTCTATCGCAACCTCATAACAGAGTCATGAATTCCAGCCCTTACACGAGAAATCTGCTAAAAATCCAACTTCACAACGCCCAAATCTCAAACCAAACATCAAAACACCAACTTACCACATCTCTAGCCACCCATACATCATTAGCAACATAAAATACAACATCTATACCAAGAATTCCAATTAAATCATGCCAATAACAACATCAATTTACACAATTTGAAATATCAGCACTATTCATCATCATCTCACTGAAGAACACAATTGAGTTCATTAAACCACATTCAAGCCTTTTTAACACATCTAAATCAAAACCCATAACATTTAAACTACAATACACATCAAGATCACCATATTTTTCCAGAAATTTCATCAAAAGGGCAACAACCACAAAAATGCAAAAATCACAAAACTCCCAAACCTGAATATCCTTAGCTCCTAATTAGTGAGCACCACTTCCCGATGCCTTCTCTTTGCCTTTAGGCTCACGAGGAGGCTCAACTAACAACAACCCAACAAAACACACAAAATACAAACCCTAGATTAAATCTAAACCCATAAAATATGAAGAAGAAGGAGAAGAAGAAGAACAAAATGGAAATGCAGAAAACTCACCAATTACTTCTATGAATTATGAAAATCCACCAAATCCAACCAACAAGGAGTTAGCCAAAGAAATGAAGAGGAAGATGGAGTAGAAGGGAAGGCAAAAGAGAGAAGAGAACGGGAGAACGGGAATGAAGAACAGATTTTCTGTTCTTCCCCTTCTCTTTCCTCAATTATCCAACCCCCACTATTCCCCTTTCCACATGGCACAAGATGATTGGTGGGTTTTAATAACTCACACCGTAACAGCATACATTGCACATACACAATGCAATCCACACTTACAACACGCTACAAATGTGTGAGCACACACACACAAGCACAACCCCACAAACACCTCCTACTATTGTATACTCAAGCACACCCAATCACAATCCAACTAATTCACACCCTATCACAATATGAGCACCCACACTATATTAAACACACAAACATACAATTTACCCAAAATGCCCTTATGACATGCCAAAATACACCCAATGCATACACACACAAGTGGATCACACAAATGGCTCATACTACTAGGGGGCAAATGGGGTATGACATAAGCTCAAAACAATAACTCATATGTACTCTAGTATTATTATCATAGAATAAACAATAACTCAAGTATAATCACATAATGCATGTATACATATATGCATTAGTCAAAATTTCTGAGACATATAAGTCATATACATTTAAACCCTATATGAGATGATTAATTGTGTACATATAACTTGATATAAAGAATCTATAACTTTACACATGCATAAGCAAAATCATTTAATAACCTTATCAAAACAAACCAAGTAAAAGATTTGACTAACAAATCTCATTTACTAATTAATAATACACAAATAAAGGTTAAAAACCAAAACTAAAAGAAAAAGGATAAAAAAAAACAAAAGTGAACATTTTACAGAATATGGAGGCAGTAGCGTTTTACACGACGGTATGGTTTACCCATACTGCTATGTAAAACGGGGGAGCACGATTCGTGCATGAGGGACACGACTCGTGTCCTGCCTAGCTGAACTGCATGATTCAATCATTTACATGGCGGTATGGGATTCCTTACCGCCGTGTGGCTCAATGGACCAGCAATCCAGGGAGTATTTACACGGCGGTATAGAAATCCATACAGCCGTGTAAAACGACAAAAATCAAGAAAAATGCTAAAGTCCACACAATTCAAAATCTAATCCAACATGTATATACCCCTCTCATGCTTATAATCTTACTACTAAAAATCTAATACTACTTAAAATGTAACATGTAATAGAACAATAATGTAACAAGGTTGCTCATTTAAACATCACCTGTTATTCTACCATACTTATACAATTTCAATGACACTCATCATATATTATAGTCATTTTCATGTCAACTACAAATACACATCAAGTGGCATACAAAACTATTATAATCATAGCATCTTAAGTCATTATCACATACTCTAGCAACCCATGCACTTTCACATATTCAGAACATGCAATGATCCAAATGAGAAAAATGAACCACACAACTCCAAAAGCTGGTTGCTGATCTCTTTCCAAACTTAAGACCCAATCTTTTCTTTCCCTTTGTTCCTCCTTTTGTCTTCAGATGCTTGCACCATCCCAACCAAAACAAAACCCAGTTATTCCCATGCAAAACAACCGTATATCTCAATCAAATCCAAGAAGAAGAAGAAGAAGATGAAGAAAACCCAAGATAACTCAGCAACTTACCTCTGGAAACTCAGTTCTTAATCTCTTAGAACTCATCTCAGTCTTATGGAATCAACACATGCAGACCCAGAGAGCAAAAAGAAGGAAAATGAAGAAAAGAAAGAGGGAGAACGGGATAGAAAATGAAAGAAAATAATTCCTGTTTCTACCCTCTCTCTTTCTTTCAAATCCCACTAACTCTCCACCTAGCCATACACATATCAAGTTCTCATTGGACCCCTTATTCCACTACCTTGCCCTTTTCTCTAAATACATTAATTAACTCTTCCATTATGTCCTTCACTTTTAATTCACTAGCATAAATTACCAGAATGCCCCTTAATGTCCAATTAAACTTGTAATTCCAACTAGGCCATATTTGGGATGTGATAACTCTCTCTAACTCAAGAAATTTCGTCCTCAAAATTTCCCCGGTAATCACTTACATCCCAAATACCAAAACCGAACTCAAATAGAAACTTAACCAATTAACACTTACCGAAAGGACCTGCGGTCTCCAGAGTATTCTCTCTAATCATCACGTACACACTCTCCCATAGTCCCTGGCCGATGCACAATTTTTGTTGGCGCCTGAGAAGCTCTACTTTGCTTCTCGTTGCATTGGATTTACCTCTATCCGCTTTGCTCTCTTGTTGACCTTATTCCCTTGCCGTTCGGGACAATTAGCAAACCGATGCTCTATACTCCCGCACTTGAAGCATGCTCCAGTGATCTTACGACATGTACCCGAATGTCATCTTTGGAAATGCTCACCTCTGGTGGTCGATTTCCCCTACTAGCATGCGGTGCTACATTTCCAACTTCCAAAGGCACTTGTTCAGTCCCTCTAGTAAATTGTCCGATAGAAACACCTTTGGGCTTCTTATTACTTATAACTCCACTATCGAGTGCTCTTCTATTCTATTATATTCTCTACTTCGCCATCTCCGATTCTTCTAACTTTGTCGCTGTAGCCAGTAACTGCTAATATCCAACCGGATGCATGAGTGCCATAGCTGATAATGGACCTCTAATGACTTCTCTTAATCCACCCTGAAAATGCTGGCACTTAAACTCTTTTGTCAGTAACGGTTCGGGTACATACTTGGTCAACTGGCTAAATTCTTTCCTGTAGTGGTAATTAGAGGTTTGGGTTCGAATTCTTTACATAAGGTGATTTCGGCTATGAAGGCAAGGCGGCTTATGAGAAAAGGAGTGAAGAATTTCAGGCTTTGATCTTGGATTCTAGGCATAGTCAATTAAGAATTCATGATATTTCAGTGGTTAAAGAGTTTGAAGAGGTGTTTCCTGGAGAATTGCCTGGTTTGCCTCTAGAGAGGGAGGTTGAGCTATCCATAGAGATTATGCCGGGCACTACTCCTCTTTCTAAAGCACCTTATCAAATGGCTCCTATAGAATTAAGAGAGCTTAAACTCAATTACAAGAGCTATTGTATAAAGGATTTATCAGACCCAGTGTATCTTCGTGGGGTGCTGCGGTTTTATTTGTCAAGAAAAAAGGATGGTACGTTAAGAATGTGTATTGATTATCGCAAGATCAATAAGGTCACTGTGAAGAACAAGTATCCATTTTCCAAGGATTGAGGACCTTTTTTATCAGTTAAGAGGTGCATGAGTGTTCTCCAAGATAGATGTGAGATCGAGTAACTATCAGCTGAGAGTTAAGGATGCAGATATTGCTAAGATAGCTTTTTGGATGCGATATGGCCACTATGAGTTCTTAGTGATGCTGTTATGTTTGACCAATGCACCAGCGGCTTTTATGGATTTGATGAACAGGGTATTCAGGTCATATCTTGACCAATTTGTTATTGTGTTCATCGAGGATATTTTGGTTTATTCAAAAAATGAAAGTGAACATGAGTAACATCTTCGGATTGTGTTGCAAGTTCTGAAAGATCATCAGCTTTTTGCTAAGCTTAGCAAATGTGACTTTTGGCTGATCCAGGTGTCATTCCTCAAGCATATTGTTTCTTCTGAGGGAATTCGGGTGGATCTATCAAAAGTGGAAGCAATTGTGAATTGGATGTGTAACACCCCGCCATCCCCGTTGGAAGGATGCCGGAGTGCCACGCGGGCAAACACATATAACAAATCCATATACACATGTATAAATAAAAACCAAATGAAATGTAAAGAAACTTTTAATCATTTAATAGTAAAATCCTGTTTACATATAACATATATCAATATCGTTTTACAAAAAGAGGCTCGTAAGCAAATACATATACAAAATAATGTTTGTTCCTTTACAAAAGATTTACTTTGCTATACACAAGCCATATACAAAAATTTACAGCGGAAGACTTCAAAAAAAAAACTTCATCAAAAGACTCCTAGTGGCCGACCTGCAGATATCTGACTCCAAGCTAAACTCGCCACCTGCACGGGAAAAGAGCCCGTGCTAAGCGATAACGCTTAGTGGGGAGGAACAAAACAAAATAACAATATACAATATAGTATCTCATCACCTTTATGATATTTACAATATAAGCAATTAACAAATACAAACATACTTCTCTGATTATACCGATACAGGATATACAAGAATTCATGTGCAACATATACTTTTAATCATGTCAATAAACATCTCAACATATACATCACATATAAACATGTAGCCTGATTAGTCTGGTATAAACCTAAGAAGTGGATACGGTCATTTGGATACTGATAGAACACAATATCCCAAGCATATAGAGACATGAGTCTCGAACATATAATTTTCATATAGAGACCGAGGTCTCGCTTTATTTCCATATAGACCAAACAAGGTCGAAACAAGGATCCAAACGGACCCGCATATATCATTTTATCATATAGCAGCTGCACACACACTCTGACCTAAGTAAGCGCTTACTTATCCACTACTATGACTTATTCAGGCTTAAAGAATACAACTCAACAATTCATATATTCATGTACATTGATCAAAATCAGAAACATATACATATATCCAAATATTAATTACTGGATGTAATAGGAACTTATAATTCATCTTGAAATAACCCATGTATATTAATATTATTAATCATGTAATCAAAACCCAATATTATGCAATTATTAAAATACAATACAATTTTTAACTCAAACATTTGACATGTAGTGCAAAAATCCTTAAAATAGAAGTTAAAACTTTATTTAGAAAACTGAGCAACAGGCAGAAGCCGGTCACGAGACACCCAGGCAGTGGTGTCTCGTGACGCTAGTTTCCCGCGAGCGCCACGCAAAGCAGGGCAGGCAGTCACGGCGTGACCAATCGTCACGTCTCGTGACGCCTGAGAGGAGAGGAAGAAAAGTCACGATCTCGTGACACACAGAGGCAGGCGAGGTCGCGAGGCGTGATGCTCCATCACGTCGCGACTTCGCCAAGAGAGGCAGGTCACGGCGTGATGCTTCATCACGCCACGTGACTTCCCAAAGGAGGGAGGTCACGGCGTGATGCCCCATCACGTCACGTGATCTTCCTCTCACAGCTTCTTCTCCTTCATCCAACTTCTCAGAATTTCCAGAAAAACACAGAAACCAGAAAACGTGAAAAACAGAGTATAACTCAACATTCAAATCCCAATTTATCTAAATCCATTTTTCATGCAAAAATTATGCTAACACGTACCTTTAATTCTTCTGGGCACAATTACAGCAATTTCACTCACATTATTCACATTGTCATATCATCACAGTAATTAAACAGAGAGTCACAAACCCATAATCTTTCCTTTAAAACATACATGTATCTGGACTTCTATTTAAACATGTAAAGCAACAGAACCTTAACATTACTAATCATACCTATAAATCTATTGCTTATGCATTTTTATAAACAAATACACATACTAACATTCATATTAGAACAGTAACTAGGATCCAAAATGAGAAAGACAGACACACTCCCAAACCTGAAATGAAGTCCAAAAATGTTCACTGAACCTTCTCAATCCACAATCTTGCCCTTCCCCTTCTCTTTTCTTTTATCCTCAGAGGCTTGCAAACAAGTAAAAACCACAATCAAAAACCAATAACAGATTCTCTACATACCCAAAGACGAGAGGAATGGAAATTCAATCATAAAAATCCTATAGAACTCTTGCCACTTACCTTCTGAAGCTTCTAACAGACCCAAACTCAAGCTTCACAACAGGAAGAACACACATGCAAATGGAAGGAACAGAATGTGCTTTACGTGAGGGAGAGAGAGAGCAAGAAAGAGAGAACTTCAAGTCTTCTGTTTCCAGCCAACTGAGTTTCCCTCAGTTTTCTCTTTTCCCTCACCACGTACACACACACTCTCATTCCACTTGGCACACATGCACAGTTACACAATTCCACTAAACCCATTTTACCAAATAATCCTTAACTAATTACCTTCTCCTCACTAAACTAAAATTCTGCAATTAATTACTTTATTAATACTTGCAATTTAATCCTCTTTCCCAATTAAAATACCAAATTGCTCTTAATTGTCCACTTAAAATCACTGATTTCCAAATAGGCCACTTATGGGGTGTGACAACTCTCCCCTCCTTAAGAAAATTTCGTCCTCGAAATTTCCTTGCTTATCTAAACACATCTCAAATACCAAAACCAAACGAAACAAAACTGAACATATATAACACTTACCCGAAGGACCCGCTGCAACAGTCGCATCTCTAGCAATCATAGCATAACCTCTATACTGATTATGATCCTCTGTAGCACCAGGTCGCTGCACTGTATCTGATGGTGCTCTCGGAGCTCTACTTGCATCCCGATTGCTTTGGATGACATTGGATCTTCTGCTCTCTTGCTGATTCTGGTCTTCTCTTCGATTAGGGCAAAAAGCAAACCGATGCTCCATACTCCCACACTTAAAACAGGCTCCGGTGATCTTGCGACATGTACCCCAATGGTACCTATGACAATGCTCACATTCTGGTGCTCGATTTCCTTTATTTTCTTGTGGGGCTACACTCTCTACCTGTGAAGGCACTTGAACACTCCCTCTAGATCCTTGCTCGGGTGGAGTACCCTTGGACTTCTTAGTACTCGCAACTCCCCCATCCGGTGCTCTCCTCTTGCTAACCATTCTCTGCTTGATCTCCTCCGATTCCTCTAACTTCATTGCTGCAGCCACAATCTGATAATACCCAACTGGCTGCAAGACAATCATCGCAGACAAAGGGCCTCTGAATACCTCACGCAATCCCTCTAAAAAGTGCCTACATCTGCACTCATCTGTCAACAACTGCTCGGGCACATACTTACTTAACCGGTTGAACTCCTTATCATACTCACTGACAGTCATGCCCCGCTGCTTCAAACTAATGAACTCTCTCCATTTCGCTTCTTGGTATGCCTTTGTTATATACTTTTGCTCAAACTCTTACTTGAAATAATCCCAAGTCAGTTCGGCTGGTCGCTGAGGATTCCTCATCACAAGTTCCCACCAATCATATGCTGGTCCTTGGAGCAACGAAACTGCACAAGAAGCTCTCTGATCTGCAGGACACCTAATCTCTTGCAAAATTCTACCTACTCTCTTGAGCCAAAACTCAGCCACATCGGATTCATCTAAGGCAGTCCCATGAAAGTCTTCTGCTCCTCTCTTTCTTAACAACTCAGTTGGAGCCTTAGGTGCAGTCAACCTATCAACCACTTGCAATAACCCCTGAACTAATGCTGGATCAAAAGCAACACCTCTATTTGCACCCTCAGCTGGTGCAGGTTCCCGCTCATGTCTATTCTGTCTAACTGGATCATCTCTTCTAACTGGATTCCCTCCACGACTCACATTGGCACTACTCATGGTGTCGCCCATATACTCACTTGGATCCGACTCCATATAAACACTACAAAACACAAGACATCTGCATTAGGCCACTATACAAAACTGACTCTCATGCATAGACTCGACTCTATACTCAAACAATCACAACATAACCCAGAACCACCAAACCTGGGCTCTGATACCAAGCTGTAACACCCCGCCATCCCCGTTGGAAGGATGCCGGAGTGCCACGTGGGCAAACACATATAACAAATCCATATACACATGTATAAATAAAAACCAAATGAAATGTAAAGAAACTTTTAATCATTTAATAGTAAAATCCTGTTTACATATAACATATATCAATATCGTTTTACAAAAAGAGGCTCGTAAGCAAATACATATACAAAATAATGTTTGTTCCTTTACAAAAGATTTACTTTGCTATACACAAGCCATATACAAAAATTTACAGCGGAAGACTTCAAAAAAAAACTTCATCAAAAGACTCCTAGTGGCCGACCTGCAGATATCTGACTCCAAGCTAAACTCGCCACCTGCACGGGAAAAGAGCCCGTGCTAAGCGATAACGCTTAGTGGGGAGGAACAAAACAAAATAACAATATACAATATAGTATCTCATCACCTTTATGATATTTACAATATAAGCAATTAACAAATACAAACATACTTCTCTGATTATACCGATACAGGATATACAAGAATTCATGTGCAACATATACTTTTAATCATGTCAATAAACATCTCAACATATACATCACATATAAACATGTAGCCTGATTAGTCTGGTATAAACCTAAGAAGTGGATACGGTCATTTGGATACTGATAGAACACAATATCCCAAGCATATAGAGACATGAGTCTCGAACATATAATTTTCATATAGAGACCGAGGTCTCGCTTTATTTCCATATAGACCAAACAAGGTCGAAACAAGGATCCAAACGGACCCGCATATATCATTTTATCATATAGCAGCTGCACACACACTCTGACCTAAGTAAGCGCTTACTTATCCACTACTATGACTTATTCAGGCTTAAAGAATACAACTCAACAATTCATATATTCATGTACATTGATCAAAATCAGAAACATATACATATATCCAAATATTAATTACTGGATGTAATAGGAACTTATAATTCATCTTGAAATAACCCATGTATATTAATATTATTAATCATTTAATAAAAACCCAATATTATGCAATTATTAAAATACAATACAATTTTTAACTCAAACATTTGACATGTAGTGCAAAAATCCTTAAAATAGAAGTTAAAACTTTATTTAGAAAACTGGGCAACAGGCAGAGGCCGGTCACGAGACACCCAGGCAGTGGTGTCTCGTGACGCTAGTTTCCCGCGAGCGCCACGCAAAGCAGGGCAGGCAGTCACGGCGTGACCAATCGTCACGTCTCGTGACGCCTGAGAGGAGAGGAAGAAAAGTCATGATCTCGTGACACACAGGGGCAGGCGAGGTCGCGAGGCGTGATGCTCCATCACGTCGCGACTTCGCCAAGAGAGGCAGGTCACGGCGTGATGCTTCATCACGCCACGTGACTTCCCAAAGGAGGGAGGTCACGGCGTGATGCCCCATCACGTCACGTGATCTTCCTCTCACAGCTTCTTCTCCTTCATCCAACTTCTCAGAATTTCCAGAAAAACACAGAAACCAGAAAACGTGAAAAACAGAGTATAACTCAACATTCAAATCCCAATTTATATAAATCCATTTTTCATGCAAAAATTATGCTAACACGTACCTTTAATTCTTCTGGGCACAATTACAGCAATTTCACTCACATTATTCACATTGTCATATCATCATAGTAATTAAACAGAGAGTCACAAACCCAGAATCTTTCCTTTAAAACATACATGTATCTGGACTTCTATTTAAACATGTAAAGCAACAGAACCTTAACATTACTAATCATACCTATAAATCTATTGCTCATGCATTTTTATAAACAAATACACATACTAACATTCATATTAGAACAGTAACTAGGATCCAAAACGAGAAAGACAGACACACTCCCAAACCTGAAATGAAGTCCAAAAATGTTCACTGAACCTTCTCAATCCACAATCTTGCCCTTCCCCTTCTCTTTTCTTTTATCCTCAGAGGCTTGCAAACAAGTAAAAACCACAATCAAAAACCAATAACAGATTCTCTACATACCCAAAGACGAGAGGAATGGAAATTCAATCATAAAAATCCTATAGAACTCTTGCCACTTACCTTCTGAAGCTTCTAACAGACCCAAACTCAAGCTTCACAACAGGAAGAACACACATGCAAATGGAAGGAACAGAATGTGCTTTACGTGAGGGAGAGAGAGAGCAAGAAAGAGAGAACTTCAAGTCTTCTGTTTCCAGCCAACTGAGTTTCCCTCAGTTTTCTCTTTTCCCTCACCACGTACACACACACTCTCATTCCACTTGGCACACATGCACAGTTACACAATTCCACTAAACCCATTTTACCAAATAATCCTTAACTAATTACCTTCTCCTCACTAAACTAAAATTCTGCAATTAATTACTTTATTAATACTTGCAATTTAATCCTCTTTCCCAATTAAAATACCAAATTGCTCTTAATTGTCCACTTAAAATCACTGATTTCCAAATAGGCCACTTATGGGGTGTGACAACTCTCCCCTCCTTAAGAAAATTTCGTCCTCGAAATTTCCTTGCTTATCTAAACACATCTCAAATACCAAAACCAAACGAAACAAAACTGAACATATATAACACTTACCCGAAGGACCCGCTGCAACAGTCGCATCTCTAGCAATCATAGCATAACCTCTATACTGATTATGATCCTCTGTAGCACCAGGTCGCTGCACTGTATCTGATGGTGCTCTCGGAGCTCTACTTGCATCCCGATTGCTTTGGATGACATTGGATCTTCTGCTCTCTTGCTGATTCTGGTCTTCTCTTCGATTAGGGCAAAAAGCAAACCGATGCTCCATACTCCCACACTTAAAACAGGCTCCGGTGATCTTGCGACATGTACCCCAATGGTACCTATGAAAATGCTCACATTCTGGTGCTCGATTTCCTTCATTTTCTTGTGGGGCTACACTCTCTACCTGTGAAGGCACTTGAACACTCCCTCTAGATCCTTGCTCAGGTGGAGTACCCTTGGACTTCTTAGTACTCGCAACTCCCCCATCCGGTGCTCTCCTCTTGCTAACCATTCTCTGCTTGATCTCCTCCGATTCCTCTAACTTCATTGCTGCAGCCACAATCTGATAATACCCAACTGGCTGCAAGACAATCATCGCAGACAAAGGGCCTCTGAATACCTCACGCAATCCCTCTAAAAAGTGCCTACATCTGAACTCATCTGTCAACAACTGCTCGGGCACATACTTACTTAACCGGTTGAACTCCTTATCATACTCACTGACAGTCATGCCCCGCTGCTTCAAACTAATGAACTCTCTCCATTTCGCTTCTTGGTATGCCTTTGTTATATACTTTTGCTCAAACTCTTGCTTGAAATAATCCCAAGTCAGTTCGGCTGGTCGCTGAGGATTCCTCATCACAAGTTCCCACCAATCATATGCTGGTCCTTGGAGCAACGAAACTGCACAAGAAGCTCTCTGATCTGCAGGACACCTAATCTCTTGCAAAATTCTACCTACTCTCTTGAGCCAAAACTCAGCCACATCGGATTCATCTAAGGCAGTGCCATGAAAGTCTTCTGCTCCTCTCTTTCTTAACAACTCAGTTGGAGCCTTAGGTGCAGTCAACCTATCAACCACTTGCAATAACCCCTGAACTAATGCTGGATCAAAAGCAACACCTCTATTTGCACCCTCAGCTGGTGCAGGTTCCCGCTCATGTCTATTCTGTCTAACTGGATCATCTCTTCTAACTGGATTCCCTCCACGACTCACATTGGCACTACTCATGGTGTCGCCCATATACTCACTTGGATCCGACTCCATATAAACACTACAAAACACAAGACATCTGCATTAGGCCACTATACAAAACTGACTCTCATGCATAGACTCGACTCTATACTCAAACAATCACAACATAACACAGAACCACCAAACCTGGGCTCTGATACCAAGCTGTAACACCCCGCCATCCCCGTTGGAAGGATGCCGGAGTGCCACGCGGGCAAACACATATAACAAATCCATATACACATGTATAAATAAAAACCAAATGAAATGTAAAGAAACTTTTAATCATTTAATAGTAAAATCCTGTTTACATATAATATATATCAATATCGTTTTACAAAAAGAGGCTCGTAAGCAAATACATATACAAAATAATGTTTGTTCCTTTACAAAAGATTTACTTTGCTATACACAAGCCATATACAAAAATTTACAGCGGAAGACTTCAAAAAAAAACTTCATCAAAAGACTCCTAGTGGCCGACCTGCAGATATCTGACTCCAAGCTAAACTCGCCACCTGCACGGGAAAAGAGCCCGTGCTAAGCGATAACGCTTAGTGGGGAGGAACAAAACAAAATAACAATATACAATATAGTATCTCATCACCTTTATGATATTTACAATATAAGCAATTAACAAATACAAATATACTTCTCTGATTATACCGATACAAGATATACAAGAATTCATGTGCAACATATACTTTTAATCATGTCAATAAACATCTCAACATATACATCACATATAAACATGTAGCCTGATTAGTCTGGTATAAACCTAAGAAGTGGATACGGTCATTTGGATACTGATAGAACACAATATCCCAAGCATATAGAGACATGAGTCTCGAACATATAATTTTCATATAGAGACCGAGGTCTCGCTTTATTTCCATATAGACCAAACAAGGTCGAAACAAGGATCCAAACGGACCCGCATATATCATTTTATCATATAGCAGCTGCACACACACTCTGACCTAAGTAAGCGCTTACTTATCCACTACTATGACTTATTCAGGCTTAAAGAATACAACTCAACAATTCATATATTCATGTACATTGATCAAAATCAGAAACATATACATATATCCAAATATTAATTACTGGATGTAATAGGAACTTATAATTCATCTTGAAATAACCCATGTATATTAATATTATTAATCATGTAATCAAAACCCAATATTATGCAATTATTAAAATACAATACAATTTTTAACTCAAACATTTGACATGTAGTGCAAAAATCCTTAAAATAGAAGTTAAAACTTTATTTAGAAAACTGGACAACAGGTAGAGGCCGGTCACGAGACACCCAGGCAGTGGTGTCTCGTGACGCTAGTTTCCCGCGAGCGCCACGCAAAGCAGGGCAGGCAGTCACAGCGTGACCAATCGTCACGTCTCGTGATGCCTGAGAGGAGAGGAAGAAAAGTCACGATCTCGTGACACACAGGGGCAGGCGAGGTCGCGAGGCGTGATGCTCCATCACGTCGCGACTTCGCCAAGAGAGGCAGGTCACGGCGTGATGCTTCATCACGCCACGTGACTTCCCAAATGAGGGAGGTCACGGTGTGATGCCCCATCACGTCACGTGATCTTCCTCTCACAGCTTCTTCTCCTTCATCCAACTTCTCAGAATTTCCAGAAAAACACAGAAACCAGAAAACGTGAAAAACAGAGTATAACTCAACATTCAAATCCCAATTTATCTAAATCCATTTTTCATGCAAAAATTATGCTAACACGTACCTTTAATTCTTCTGGGCACAATTACAACAATTTCACTCACATTATTCACATTGTCATATCATCACAGTAATTAAACAGAGAGTCACAAACCCAGAATCTTTCCTTTAAAACATACATGTATCTGGACTTCTATTTAAACATGTAAAGCAACAGAACCTTAACATTACTAATCATACCTATAAATCTATTGCTCATGCATTTTTATAAACAAATACACATACTAACATTCATATTAGAACAGTAACTAGGATCCAAAACGAGAAAGACAGACACACTCCCAAACCTGAAATGAAGTCCAAAAATGTTCACTGAACCTTCTCAATCCACAATCTTGCCCTTCCCCTTCTCTTTTCTTTTATCCTCAGAGGCTTGCAAACAAGTAAAAACCACAATCAAAAACCAATAACAGATTCTCTACATACCCAAAGACGAGAGGAATGGAAATTCAATCATAAAAATCCTATAGAACTCTTGCCACTTACCTTCTGAAGCTTCTAACAGACCCAAACTCAAGCTTCACAACAGGAAGAACACACATGCAAATGGAAGGAACAGAATGTGCTTTACGTGAGGGAGAGAGAGAGCAAGAAAGAGAGAACTTCAAGTCTTCTGTTTCCAGCCAACTGAGTTTCCCTCAGTTTTCTCTTTTCCCTCACCACGTACACACACACTCTCATTCCACTTGGCACACATGCACAGTTACACAATTCCACTAAACCCATTTTACCAAATAATCCTTAACTAATTACCTTCTCCTCACTAAACTAAAATTCTGCAATTAATTACTTTATTAATACTTGCAATTTAATCCTCTTTCCCAATTAAAATACCAAATTGCTCTTAATTGTCCACTTAAAATCACTGATTTCCAAATAGGCCACTTATGGGGTGTGACAATGCCCCTTAATGTCCAATTAAACTTGTAATTCCAACTAGGCCATATTTGGGATGTGACAACAAATGGAAATTTGCAATCTGTTCTGGCGTGTGTACATGTGACGGTGACAATCAATTTATTTGTCACCATTATTAATTGGTGATTTACATTCTGTTTTGAAGTGGGAGCATGTCACGGTGGCAATGAAATTCATTGTGACCATGACTTGTTGAAGGAA
Organism: Excoecaria cochinchinensis; assembly: GCA_947683425.1. NCBI lineage: Eukaryota > Viridiplantae > Streptophyta > Magnoliopsida > Malpighiales > Euphorbiaceae > Excoecaria > Excoecaria cochinchinensis. The sequence goes on along the minus strand of CANTUQ010000003.1, from coordinate 6,384,220 downwards.
GCATTCTATTTTGAAATCGTGGTATGTCACGGTGGCAACAAATTTAGTTGCTACAGTGACCCTATGGCGGTTCAAATCTGGATTAAAAATTTTGGGTATGCCATGGTGGCAACTGTTTGGTTGTGACCGTGACCCCCACGAAAATCTGTTTTAAACTCTCAGTCTTCCGTGCTTTATTTCTCACTCTACCTCCCCTTACACTCTCAAAATTTGTACTATTTGTTGTAATCTACTATTTTTATGCTTCAATTCTCCCTTTTCGGCTACGATTTTTGCAAATCTACATCAAGTAAGTAATTTTTCTCTTTCGTTTTCTTCGTTTTTATTTGTTTTCCCTCTGTGCTTTTCTCTGTTCTTGTTCTTCTCCATTGCTATGCTTTTGAGGCGTGAATTTTAAGACCATTTAGTTTTGTCTTCTCATATTGCTCTAAATTTATGTTGTGAGTACTATCAATTCTTACTTCCTTCTCAATTTACAACTTTGTCATTGAACCCATGAACGTATGTGGAGTAGGAAATTAGGGTATGTTTTATGCATGAATTTGGTTGTTGATTTTACTCAAATTCTTGGCTAAAATTGGAAATTGTTAGGCTTTAACTACTTGTTCTACATTTTACTGCTTCTAATTTCGGATTTGGGTTGTTGTTAGTGCTTGTGGCTTCCAATTATAATGAGTTAATTTGTTGCATACCAAGTGTTTGCTAAAATGTTTCAATGACTTTTTTTCCAGAATTGTTCATCTCTTGAATTGTGCTTTATGTTTTCATTGAACATTCTTGACTTCTTTTTGAATTGATGTATCTCTTTTACAATCAAATGGGTATGTGAGATTGTTTTTGCTTGGTTAGAATGAGCTTGTTAATTTATGCTAGATATTTAGGGCCATTGCAATTTTATGCACTTACAATGTTGTTGAATTTGGTCATTTGTTTTCATGCAGTGGCTCCAAAGAGAAAGAGTTCAGCTATTGCCTCTAGTTACTCTAGCCAATTAGCCAGCCAACCGTTTGTCGACATTTCCAAAGTGCCGAGTTGGGTACCAACCAGCAAGAAGGCGGCATATGCATTATTCTCCAAATACTCATATATTCCTACTACTTATTTGGATTTTGATTTGCTTGGGAAGCTGGGAATGCGGAATGAAATTCAATGAATTATTGCAAACATTGGCTGGGAGAGGTTATTTACATATAATGAGAACGTTTATCCTGACTTAACCAGAGATTTTGTGGCAACTGTCACTTGTCGAATCAGCCGAGACCTAGAGATCCTGGAACGGTTTCATTATTTCTGGAGGGCACAGAGTATTAGATTTTTTTTGTGAGATTTGCAGAGCTGCTTGGCTTCCATCCCCTTATACCGGATTGTTTCCTTGATTATGATAAAGACAGTGCTTGGGCATCCATCAGAGATACGGTGACAGCCATAACGTATGTGTCGGGAAAGACGAAGGTGCACCATCTCAATAGCCATGCCCTGTGAATTATACATCGATATTTTTTGTTATGTTTTTTGAGTCATGTGGACTCAGCTGGGCTGGTGAACCTACCTGAAGCACTATTTTTAGCATGTATGGTAAGGGGAGTGCGGATTAATGGTGCTCCGCATTTATGGCATAAATTGGAGGAAATGCAGTGGAACCCAAAGAAGGTTAAGAAGATAGCGCTCAGTGGTTTGGTGGATATAATTGCTAAGGGTGTACATCACCCATTTAGGAAACCCAAACCGATATCTTCCATCGCAACTATTGATAAGAAAATATTGAAGAATATGAAGGTCATAGCGGATGATGAGACAACTGCAAATGGGTATCGTCTGACTACTCGAGAGGAATATCTGCAGAGAGTGGAGCATGGCTTGGGAGGCTAATCGCGTGAGCAAGAGGAAGATCCTGAAGCATTGGCCCCTCCAGCCCCAGAGCATGAGCATTTCCCCTTTTAACAGTACGCCGCACTGATGGAGCACATGGAGTCCATCTCCGCAACACAAGCGGACCTGGAATGCCAAATGGATCAAGTGCTACTGGGACTTACTTCATTGACTGTGCGCTTTGATGTGCAATTTCCTCCACCGCCACCACCAGAGACTTGAGCAGGGAGATCTCCTATCCTGTATTTTCATTTTATTTTTGTTTTTGTAACTATTTGACTTGCTGGGGATAGCAAGATTTTGAATGTGGGGTAGGGGGAGTAATCCTAACTTCTTAATTTGTATCTAACAATTTAATATGCTTTATTTATTTTTATTCGCATGTTTTAATTTTTTTTAAGTTGTTTGTGTACTTAATTGTTGTTACCTGAATTTTCCTAACTTAGCTTACTTTGCCTCTAGTTATTTCTAATGTGAATTGTTTGAACTTTAAGTTGTGAATGGATTATCTTAAAAATTTACTTTAGCAACAGAGTAGTTGTATGTTTTAGCTGCAATATAATCTCAATTAGTCATATATCTTGTAAATTCCTATCTTTTGTGCACTTTAGGCTTGGTTGCGAAAAACTTGAAAAAAAAATAGTGTGTGAAAGCTCTTAAGTGAAGGAATTTTAGGATAGTTAGAACCTTCCTCATCACCATTCGAAATGATATAACAACTCAAGCAAGTTTAGGACATGAACTAGGCAAAATTTTTCTTTGGTAACCACTTTAAATGACTTTTGACCTACCTATATGCGAAATTTTCCATTGTTGGCCCAGTTGAGCCGATTTGGTATGCTAAAAGCATACTATGCAATTTTTATTGTTGCACTCATATTTCACCATTTAACCTAAAGGCTTTTGCCTATCCTTTCTAAGAATTGGCCACTCTAGGATTGGGTTTGGGTAGCATTTAAAGTTGAAAAAGGCTATTCTTTGCTAAAATAGTATGGGTGTGAGAAAATTGTGAAACTATGGGGTGTTGCCTAGTATATTGTTAATCTTCACTTTATGAAGTCCAGTTTGATAAAAAAAATCAGAATTGTGGGTATTTTACCTTATTTGTCTGATAAACAAATTTAAGTTTGCTCGATTATCTCAAAGATCTAAAATAAAAAAAATTAAAAAAAATTGATCATTGATTTTGAGTTAGTCATTTGAAGAAACATTTAAGTGTGGGGTACCCTAAAAGAGAGGAAGTTGTTTTCACAGTCAAAGATGATTAGGTTTGAGAAAAAAATTCACTAGGGACTTTTCTCTCCTCTTTTCCTTGTGGTTTAGTGTTTTTCATCTTGGGAAGTTTAGACGAGTTTTGGCAACTATGTGTAAATTGAAAGTAGGTCATGACAAAATTGTGTTCGTGGTGTATGTAGGTAGAGTGGCTAACTCTTTATTGAATTCCTTAACTATTCTTGTTAGCCAATTCCCTAACCTAGCATTTCAACCTTGGAATAAGTCCTAGTGATCCTGTTCTTAACTTGAGTTTTTTAGTGGAGATGACCTGTAAGACCCCTATACCCCTTGGAAGGATATCGGGGCGCCACACGCACATACATATACATACACGTGTACTAGCAAAAATGATAGCAAAACCACACAGTACAATTAAAATAATAAAATAAAATGAAATAATATTTGGGCCCACTTTGCAGCTTATAAATATATATACATGCATGTTCACTTTACATATTGTTATCGTTTAACTTTATATATACATTTACATGTAATTCCTTTACTTGTATTACATAATGATGTTACTCAAAACATCACAAACTCTATCTCTAGCTTATACAAAAAGATATAATATAAGAAAAGCTCCTAGTGGCCTTGACCTGCAGATGCCATCTCACTGGTTCAAACCTGTGAACCTACACGGAAATAAACATCCGTGCTAAGCGATAACACTTAGAGGGGATGAAAATAAACGCATGCATAAAGCTCTTATACATGTACATGTTACATGCTCAATTGTATCAATAACTATGAGTTCACACGTATATAAACATCCACTCTTTTACTTGCCATGTATTCAAACATTATTCTCGTGCGCTATTAAATGTACTCAGAATATTACTTTTCTTTTTACTTACTCATGTACACTACACTTCACTAGTAAGCATGAGTTCCTTTAATGGTGGATACGGGTAACTCTGGATATTGTTTATAGTATCTTACAAGCAGAGACTTAACTCAAACTCTATTGAATACATAGGGTATTCAAGCTGTAGGCACAATTAAAGCCAACTCTAGCAGTTGCACTCTAGCCCCTAATAAGCATGCTTATTTATCCACTATAACGGTAATCAGGCTCAATAAGCAACTCAATTATACTCTATAGTAATGCCAAAACATAGATTATAATTGAGGTACATGCATCAATTCAGAGATATTCGATTCATGTATAAACTTTATCAATCATATTCATTTAACTGGTATTAACCATGCAAGAGGTTTAAAAGATAATTTTTAACCAAATACGGACCAAATGGTGATATACAAACCTCACATAGACACATATCAACTCAAAACAGAAGCAACAGAAACAACGGAGAAGGAGAGGACATGAGCACGACAAGTGCTCCTTGAGCACGTTCAGTGCTCAATTTCTCTTTGCCCTGGAGCACGGCTCGGCTCCCACTTCCCTCTCTCTGTGAGCATGACTCATGCTCACTCCTTCCTTCTACTAGAGCACGTCTTGTGCTCCCACTTTTTCTCTCTCTCTGAGCACGTCTCGTGCTCCTTGAGCAAGACTCGTGCTCACTCCTTCATTCTACTGGAGCACGTCTCGTGCTCACACTTTTTCTCTCTCTGAGTCGTGCTACACAACACGACTCAGATAATGCTAAAATTTTTGAAGAACATGTTTCTGTCGCAATTGTGACTCAATTCGCACTTGCGACAGACTCACTTCCTTCCCCCTAAACTCGTCATTGTCCCTTGTTTCCAAAACCCAACCAACTCCATCACTCCCACATGCAATAGACTCCTCTTTTAGCATACAAATTCCCTATAAATCATGCTCATGACTAGAATTACACTCAAATTACGCAAATCACCTATAATTTCTTAGACACTGCAAGCAATCAAAATGAATTTACACTAAAAAGCAATTGAGATAGTTTAAGCTCCACGTGCATTTCTTTATTCAAATATTTCTCTATCAAAACAATTAAATCAACAATACACACAAAAATAATATAATCGCACAAGATCCCAACCTCTAGGTCGCTCGATCACTGCTCTCTACTCAGTCCTAACTCTTTCCTTGCCTTTGTCCAATCTTTTGTCCACAGCTTCAACAAAATCATACAAGAACATTTGAATTAACCCTCTTTTAACTTTAAATCAAAAATAGAAACCAAGTAGAAGAAGAAGACCAATACTAATATAATAACGTTATTTACCTTCTCCAGAATTTAACTAAACCTTCATTACACTCTCTTCAAACCAATCCAAGAGGCTCTCTTAAGGAGCAATTCAAAAGAGAAAGAAAAGAAAAGAGAATGGAGCTTGGCAATACCCAAGAGCAAAGGAAAAAAGAGAAGAACAAAAGGCCAAAGGCAAAGCAACTAATGTGAGAGAAGGTAGGAGCAGCTGGTCAATGCTATTCTCTAAATTGACTATGCTATTAAATGCCATTTACCTCATTAATTCCTTCAATTATCTTAAGCCATACCATGTGTCTTACACTCATTTGCCACATGTTTCTTTTTCATTCATGTAAAACAATTCAATCTCTTGCCACGTGTCACCCTCCTAAGCCGCCACGTGTCACTCTCCTACGATGCCACATGTCAAAATTCCAATTTAGTTGACATACCACGGGAGGGTTCTGTCGCACCCGCGACGATTATCGCGCTCGCAACAGGACTCTCACATCAACACTTGATTTATCGAACCAAAATTCTGTAATTCTTCTAGGGCCAATTCTGGGTGTTATCTCTCCTCCTTAAGAAATTTCATACTTGAAATTTCCCCCGATATCAAATGAGTAACTCAAACTATACTCCACATTAATCATTAAAAGAACTTACCAAAAGAACCGACTAGTGCCTTTATAACTTCTGTGGTCATCGTATATATATGCTCGTGGCTGACCCTCGGTAGGAAATGGCTTTTCCATCATTTTTAATGGTGGTCTATTAGCTCCACTTCTACCTCTTCCACTTCTACCGATTCCAGATGCAATCACCCTATCTTCACTCGCTTGTGAGGCTACATTCTCCCTTAACTTGGGGCACTGGGCAAGCATGTGCTCCGTGCTGCCACACTTGAACAAGCTTCGGTGAGTTTCCTACCCTCACCCCAATGGTGTCTTCCACGGTGCACACACTCTGGTGCCACACTTCCTCTACTACTAGGTGATCTCACACTCCTAACCGAAGTTGGCACAACTACTGAATCTTGTTCATCTTTCCCTCTACCAACCCCTCCAGTTCTTTCACCAGTACTCTCCTCTTCCCTTGGGAATCTTCTCTTTTGTTCTCTTTTCTTTTTCAACAACTCAGATTCTTCCAATTTTATGGCTGCCAATACCAGACGATAATAATCCACTGGCTGCAAAGCAACCATAGCAGAAAGGGGACCCCGAAGGTCTCTTAATCCATCCTAAAACTGGCGACATCTAAAATCCTCAGTTAACATACCTTCCGGTACATATTTACTCAAAAGAGTAAACTATTTTTCATATTCCCCCACCGTCATGTTCGTTTGCTTAAAAGTTACAAATTCTTTCCATTTGGCATCTCTGTATGCTTTGGTCACATATTTCCCTTTGAACTCATGAATAAAGAAATCCCAGGTTAACTCGACGGGCCTCTGCCCAGGTTAACTCGACGGGCCTCTAAGGATTCCTCAAGTCTAACTTCCATAAGTCATATGTTGCACCCTGCAATAATGACACGATGCAAGCTACTTTCTGATTCTATGGACAATTGATTTCTTGTAAAATTCTACCTGTCCTGTCTAGCAAAAATTTCGCTATTTCAGATTGATCCAAAGATGTTCTGTGGAACTCTTCAGCTCCTCTCTTTTTTATTAAATCCAATGGAGTCTTTGGCGCTGTCAATATATCCAAAATCTGTACTAACCCTTGAATCAGTGCCGAGTTGTCCTGAACAGGACCAGCTCTTCCATCTCTATCATGCTCATATAAACGAGGATCCCCACGAGCAGGATTCACACTGCCTGTGGTCTCTCCGACATTCTCACTTGGGTCGGACTCCATCTACACTCTACAAAAACAAAACAACATCTGCATTAGGCCACAACTCTAAACAAACTCTGACATTTAATCTATACTCTATATCTTATAGACTAGAACCTCTAACCTATGCTCTGATACCACCAAATGTAACACCCCTATACCCCCTAGAAGGTTATTGGGGCGCCACGTGGACACATACATGTACATACACGTGTACTAGAAAAAACGATAGCAAAACCACAAAGTACAATTAAAACAATAAAATAAAATGAAATAATATTTGGGCCCACTTTGCAGCTTATATATATATACATGCATGTTCACTTTACATATTGTAATCGTTTCACTTTATATATACATTTACATGTAATTCCTTTACTTGTATTACATAATGATGTTACTCAAAACATCACAAACTCTATCTCCAGCTTATACAAAAAAGATATAATATAAGAAAAGCTCCTAGTGGCCTTGACCTGCAGATGCCCTCTCACTGGTTCAAACCTGTTAACCTACATGGAAATAAACATCCGTGCTAAGCGATAGCACTTAGTGAGGATGACAATAATGCAAAAGACTTCTTTCGACGTCACACCGAAAATCAAACATTTTACACAACAATAATCAAATAAACTCATGAATAAAGCTCTTATACATGTACATGTTACATGCTCAATTGTATCAATAACTATGAGTTCACACGTATATAAACATCCACTCTTTTACTTGCCATGTATTCAAACATTATTCTCGTGCGCTATTAAATGTACTCAGAATATTACTTTTCTTTTTACTTACTCATGTACACTACACTTCACTAGTAAGCATGAGTTCCTTTAATGGTGGATACGGGTAACTCTGGATATTGTTTATAGTATCTTACAAGCAGAGACTTAACTCAAACTCTATTGAATACATAGGGTATTCAAGCTGTAGGCACAATTAAGGCCAACTCTAGCAGCTGCAGTCTAGCCCATAATAAGCATGCTTATTTATCCACTATAACGGTAATCAGGCTCAATAAGGAACTCAATTATACTCTTTACCAAAGCCAAAACATAGATTATAATTTAGGTACATGCATCAATTCAGAGATATTCAATTCATGTATAAACTTTATCAATCATGTTCATTTAACTTGTATTAACAAGGCAAGAGGTTTAAAAGTTAATTTTAAACCAAAGACGGACCAAATGGTGATATACAAACCTCACATAGACACATATAAACTCAAAACAGAAACAACAGATCAAAACAGAAACAATAGAGAAGGAGAGGACATGAGCACGACTCGTGCTCCTTGAGCACGACTCGTGCTCATTGAGCACATTTAGTGCTCAATTTCTCTTTCCCCTGGAGCACGACTCAGCTCCCACTTCCCTCTCTCTGTGAGCACGTCTCGTGCTCCTTGAACATGACTCGTGTTCACTCCTTCCTTCTACTGGAGCACGTCTCATGCTCCAATTTTTCTCTCTCTGTGAGCACGACTCGTGCTCCCTCCTTCCTTCTACTGGAGCATGTCTCGTGCTCCCACTTTTTCTCTCTCTGAGTCGTGCTACATAACACGACTCGGATAATGCTAAAATTTCTGAAGAACGTGTTTCTGTTGCAATCACGACTCAATTCGCGCTCGCGACAGAATCACTTCCTTCCCCCTAAACACGTCATTGTCCCTTGTTTCCAAAACAACCCAACCAACTCCATCACTCCCACATGCAATAGACTCCTCTTTTAGCATACAAATGCCCTATAAATTATGCTCATGACTAGAATTACACTCAAATTACACAAATTAACTATAATTTCTTAGACACTACAAGCAATCAAAATGAATTTACACTAAAAAGCAATTGAGATAGTTTAAGCTCCACGTGCATTTCTTCATTCAAATATGTCTCTATCAAAACATTTAAATCAACAACACACACAAAAATAATATAATCGCATATGATCCCAACCTCTAGGTCGGTCGATCACTGCTCTCTACTCAGTCCCAACTCTTTCCTTGCCTTTGTCCAATCTCTTGTCCACAGCTTCAACAAAATCATACAAGAACATTTGAATTAACACTCTTTAACTTTAAATCAAAAACATAAATCAAGTAGAAGAAGAAGACCAATACTAATAAAATCACGTTACTTACCTTCTCCAGAATTTAACTAACCCTTCATTACACTCTCTTCAAACCAATCCAAGAGGCTCTCTTAAGGAGCAATTCAAAAGAGAAAGAAAAGAAAAGAAAATGGAGCACAGCAAAACCCAAGAGCAAAGGAAGGCCAAAGGCAAAGCAACTAACGTGAGAGAAGGAAGGAGCAGCTGGTCAATGCTAATCTCTAAATTAACTATGCTTTTAAATGCCATTTACCTCATTAATTCCTTCAATTATCTTAAGCCATGCCATGTGTCTTATACTCATTTGCCACTTGTTTCTTTTTTATTCATGTAAAATAATTAAATCTCTTGCCATGTGTCACCCTCCTAAGTCGCCATATGTCACTCTCCTAAGATGCCACATATTAAAATTCCAATTTAGTTGACATATCACGGGAGGGTTCTATCGCGCCCGCAATGATTGTCGCGCTCGCGATAGGACCCTCACCTCAACACTTGATTTATCGAACCAGAATTCTATAATTCTTCTAGGACTAACTCAGGGTGTTACAAGTGGTTCCAATGCTAAAGGAGAGGCTTATGGTTATCCTGAGTTTCTAGTGCGAAACTAGTATGCAAATTAATTGCTAATTCATTTTTTTTGCTAAATTGCTGGAATTCGCTAGTTGTTTTGTTTTTGAAAAGTTGAAAATTGTTTTTAGCCTAGCACACACACATGGAATTACTTGATATAAATTGATTTGAGGATTTATGGTTAAGACTCTTCTGCTAAGTGCTATTATTATTGTTTTAGTTTTCTTATTCCGAGTTAGAGTTTGAAATTTCAGGAATGTGGATAATTCATTTAGTCGAGGGCGAACAAAGTCTAAGTGTGGGGTATTTTGATAACTTCAATTTAGTATTTAGTTTTTTTAGTATTTTCGTATGATTTTTTGATTTTTAGTTGTGTTTATTGTTATGTCATGATTACTTTTGGTTAATTTTTTCAATTGTAGTTAAATAAGATTTTTATGCATTTTGGGGAGCATTTTAATAGAGTTTGAATTGTGATTGCAGGAATTTTTAGGTACCTCACGGTCATAACTAATTTGTGTGACCATGACATACAAATAGTATCAAAGGCAGAATGCTCATTATGAGGACCTCATGGTCACAACCAAATGGTTGTGACCGTTATATAAAGTTTTAACCGGCAGAATCAAATGTTGTTGCACCTCAAGGTGGCAAAAAATTTCATTGCCACCGTGACATGAAAATTTACAAGATAGAATCAAGGGCAGATGTATGTCACGGTGACGATCAATTCATTGTCACCGTGACATAGAATGATCCAAGACAGTAGCGGCAGTTGAGCACCTCACGGTGGCAACAAAGTTGGTTGCCACCGTGACCTCCTCATGTGCATCCAAGCAGATTCGTTCCTTCGACAATCTCACGGTGACAACCATTTGGTTACCACCGTGACCCATGATACCTCACGGTGACAAGCACTTCATTTCCACCGTGACCCTTCAAGATCTATAAATATAAAATTTGTTTTTGGCTGCGAGGGGAGTGATTTTTAGGCAGTTTTTCAAATAGGTTTTGAGATCTGGAATTTTTCTAAGCTTTTCTATTGTTCTTAATTAGGGTTTTAATATTTTTCTTTATATTTAAATTACAAGTCGAGAGAATTAGATTGAAATGCATAGATCAATTTCAATACACAACAATTATTTTTGGATTTCTATAGTTTTGAGCTATTCTCCATCGAACATTCGAAGAAGAAGATTGGAGAACGTGGGATTCAATCAGGATTTCTTCCACAATGAATTTTTGGGTTTATTCTTTCCTTTCTCCTTTTAATTTTGTAATGGATTATGAGTAATCTCATAGTTGTTTGGGGGATCTCTGAATCCCCTACGCATGATGTGAATTCTGAACATCTTTTGGATTTATTTATACAAATGAAAGGCTTATCTCACTGTTGCTTATTGATTAATTTATGGTGTTTATTTTCTCAAGTTATTTTATAGCTTCGATGTGTAATGGCCCGAAATATAGCCTGGTAGTAATTGACTTAATTAGGGTTGTGTGGGAATCTAATTATGCAGTTGGACTAAATTGAAATAACAATAAAGGACTTAATTGAATAATTAAAAGAAGTTAAGTGGCTTATTGGCAATTGTGCATGATTAACACTAAGAGGAATTAATTAGTTTAATTGAATTAAGAATTTGGTTAAATTAGGATTAATGAAGGAATAGGCTGAATTGAGGTTGTAGAAGTGGACTCCATGTGTGGTCTTGTGGGGCTGCCACCTCTCTCAAGCCATGCAATATAGGGAATTTGGAGAGAGAAAATGCAGCTTTTGCTGCATTCTCTTCTTCTTCACGGTTGAGCTTCTTCTTACTTCCTATTTCTTCATTTCATTGAGTAATCTTGAGATTTATAGTTGGTGTGTGAGAATTCATTGGATTGCATGGTATTAGGAAATATAGGATGAGCAATTAGCAAGGTAAGTGGTTAATTTATTGGATTCTCCTTCTTCTTTATCTCCTTTCTTTTGAAATTGATTGGTAATGACATTGTGTTCCAATTCTGGAAATTAGATCATGTGTGTAGCTGAGAAATCAAAGCAAGATAAAGGGGATGCCAAGGTTGGAGATGTTAGTGCTTATGCCCTAGGCCAAACATTTGGACCTTAATGTAATCATTACACATTCATTTATATATAATGGTTTTCTTCACATTAATATTAGTGGTATGTTACATTATTGTAATGTTTATGAATAACAATGTTATTCATGATATCCCTAGTCATTTATCACTAAAGGGCATAAAGATAAATTAAGACTAGTATAGATTTGTATTGATAGTCATGGGATGATTATATATGATGATATAAATCAAATTTATAGGTATTTGTTAGAGAACAAAGTACTGGATAGACCCACTGTAAGATCACTACATGGGATAGTGTCATAAGTGATCTTATAATATATATGTTATTGAATCCTTTGACCTGAGCTTATCGTTGTTTCCTACATAAGGAACATTATGTTTTGACATAATCAAACATTATCTTCAATCGGATAATTATAAAGTTTATGATAGGACATAATGAGAATTATGCAGAGGAAAGTGAATAATCAAGATAGAATTTGTCCCTCTCTTTTGAGAGAGATATCTATTGGGCCCCTCGATAAATAGGACTGTAAAATGCATGGTCGTGCTAAAATGAATGGATAGTCTAATCAATATCATTTGAATTTATCAGTCTACTTAATGATCGAGAAATTATATGTTTGAACAATATAAGTTTGACATGTACCATGACATCGAGAAATTATATATTTGAACAATATAAGTTTGACATGTACCATGACTTATGTTCAAACAAGATATCGTGTCACAAAAGGATAATGGCATATTCTATTGTCAGGTTAAAATCGAACTAACGATATTTATATTATTTGGGTAGTCATAATGTCTTGCTAGAGATCAATTATGACTTGTGGGCCTATTATGGTTATTGGACCCACTGCCAACTTAATATAAACCTATTGGGTCACACACCAAGACCAAAAGATGAACAAAATGGATTTTATTATGGTATTTTGGAATAATATAAATATAGGTATTTATATTTAATTTTGAAATTATATATATATATATATATATACACATACATATAAATAAATCTCGTATTTTTGAATATGAGATAATAATATGTATTAATATAATATTTCTTATTATTTTGAATAAGAAATAAATAAATATATGTATATATATATAGAAATATCTCTTCATTTTAAATAAGAGATAATATCATTATTTATCTCTTTAGGGTTTTAAAATATATATGGATATATATCATTGAATAGAGGTTAATATAGGATTAACCCTAATCACGTTTTTCCTAAGAGAGAAAAGAAAAGAGTGGTCGTTTTTCTTAAGAAAGAAAACCCAGCCGCCACTTAAAAACCCTAGCCGCCATTTTCTTTGAGAAAGATAACACAGAAAATTCAGTCGCACGTGAAGGGAGCTAACACCCCTGCGAGTTTTGTTCATTTGTTCGTGAGTGTGGATACAGGTAGAGGGTGTTCGTGGTTACAGCAGCGCCTATAGTTCTAGATAAGGTGTTAATTTCGTTCTAAGGTGTGTAAATCTTAATCTCTTCCTTTTGAATCAATTGAAAATACATGGATCCTATTTTTGTTTTATTCCACTGCGTTTAATTTGATTATTTTGATAAAGCCCAACAGTGGTATCAGAGCCACTTATATATTCGATTGATTCAAATATTTTATGTATATATGTGATATATATATGATTTCGTTGATTGATTTGCATGCTGGTACATGAAAATTGATTTTCGTTTTAATTGTGAATAACGAACAAATTGTATGTGATATAAACGAAATCAATTTTATGATGCTTAATTTGGTATATTAAAGGGCTACGAAATTCAATTAAGTGTTAATATGATTCTGGTAATATGAATATGAAATTATTTATGATGGTATTATGTGTCTACTAAGTTGTTTAATGTGATTAAACGATGGCTGATATGATCAGCAGAATTGTTTTCTCATAGATACAGAATAGGGTTTTTGGGCAAAAAATCGTTAAAAAGATTGACAATATTGAAAAATTTTCGAGGGTTGCTGCCCCCCCGACCCCGTAAGGGGCGCTGCCCCTTAACCCTGCTCGCTGACCGGCTAGCAGGGCAGCCGTGCTACCTCTTCGTAGGGCCTTATAAGTCATTCATAATTATCACTCGGTAATTTCAATATATCTTGTTTATGAAATAAGATATATTATGCATGATATAAAAAAAATGATTTATTTTGTGAATGCATGATGTCTTTGCATGGTGCATAGCATGGCCAATTGAACCTCATGTGGATGAGTTTTATTTTATCTATTTTAAGGGTATGTAATTTTTAAATACGACCTGCGTGTCATTAATTTTGTTGTAATCTTTATTTTATTCAATAGTTATAGTAGAATATCTTTGTTTTATTATTGTAATGAAGATGAAGAGCAACAATGGAGATCAATCCAAATCCATAGCGATGGAGGTGCAAGATGGAAGCTGTTGATCATGTCCATGTAAAAACACCTAGGATTGACCTTTGATCTTCATATTGGCTTATGAGGATCAAAATAGATTTGGCCATGCCATGACACAGTTTTATATATATTATGCATATTTTCTTTGTATATGATGTGATGAATGATTATATATGTGTATGAGATGGCATGTATGAATTGATGCATGATGTATATAAGTAAATAGACATCATAAGTTAAAATTAAAATTCCTCACCATAATTTTAAGTCATATGCCACCCATTATTAAAAACACTTGTCAAGACTAAGATCACAAAAATGTGGGTTCTGCTAAAGCAAAGTACATTTGTGACGCCCATTCCCTAATGATAGACTAGCTCAGCTAATCTTAGTTAGAGAAGACCGCACACACACAACAGAACACATGCTTAGCCTGAATAATAAAATTTCATCAGATACGATCTTAACTCACACATCACATGCCAACTACTTATAGTGCATTTTCATAGCCACACGCATTGCAAATACATATTTAGGTTAACATTCATAGTTATCAGATTATTACATGCCTTTACATACCCGCTATACATACGATGGTACAAAAGCTTATACAGAAATCCCAAAATATTAAACCCAGAACCTACACTTCCTATTTCCTGCTGTTGACCATACAAAATGCGGGGACGTCCTTCGATCAACTCTGGTCCATACCTGCACGGATTAGAGTAAATCCATGCTAAGTGACAACGCTTAGTGGGGAACTCATATATAGCAAATAATTTATCACACCTTAGAAACACCATACGTTACATGCTAGAAGTCATGCCAGAGCAATTATTATCAAGCAAATATCATTTTAAGCATAGTACTGTCCATTACTACATTCAATCATAAAGCATCAATCACTTATTCACATATCCACATCACATGCTTTATTATATTACAGTCACTTCCCTGTATTATTTGATTAATCAGTTAGCCTGCAATTCAATGACGCGGATAACGGGTATCGCATTGGTACCACTCAGGTACAAGAACCTCGTTGAGATTACACTTACGCATGGGTACCCTCAGGTACCAAAATATCATTTCACTTATAATATAATCCAGCAAGGATTATTCACATTATTTTCGCATTGTGATTCCCATGGAATCAGACACATTATACGCATGGGGCTGCAGCACTTTACCCTATAGGCATGCCTAACTATCCAGTACTTGACTCGCAGGCTTAAATTGTTAAACAAATTATTCAGTTCACATTGATCGCTTTTCACATCACATACAGAGATAGCTCATATCACATTCACTAGCATATTCATATGCTTCCAAATTCATTCTTCATAGTTCATAACTACATATTTTATTGCATTCAAGATTTATCACATAGTATGCAAGTGTACCCACTTAACACTTACTCATAATGTCCTTCATTTCACTTGAAGACTTACCATTAGAAAGTCTGAACACATTAGGGTTATATTGCCAAAATAGGGTAGGTCACGGTCACAATGAATTTCATTGTCACTGTGACATGTTGAAGTTCAAAACAGAATGCAAACTGGGGACAGGTCACGGTCACAATCAATTTCATTATCACCGTGACATGTTCCCAAGTCTCGGTAGAATGCATCTTGAGGGTATGTCACGGTCACAATGAACTCCATTGTCACCGTGACATATTCTCACTTTGCAAAACAGAATGCTATCTTAAGTACCTCACGGTCACAATGAATTCCATTGTCACCGTGACATACAAAAATCAAGTAGGCAGAATTGAACTCAAGCATATCTCACAGTCACAATCAATTTGATTGTCACCGTGACCTATACAAAAACACCATGACATAGTTATGTTTTTCAGTCCATTTCTTCCTTCTCATTTAAGCTTCAAATCTCACTCTCACTTTTGGCAATCAACCCATAAACATCAACCACATAATCAATTAGCACATACCTATTTTCCCTTTTTGTTTTGACATTCAATAACAGCACAAATCATAATCATTCTCAAGCATTATATCACCAAGCATATTACTATTACAATCACATAATCTAGCATCACATAATTCATGCTCAACTTCAATTTCGCATACACATACAATTCAAATCTCTGTTCAACCAACACAAATCATACAACCACACAATTAAGGTTTGTTCCCAAACCTCGTCGCCTTAGCTCCTAATCTCGACGGACGCTCGGCTCTCCGATTATAGCTTTTCCCTTATCTCTCATCACTTCTTCAGCTAGCAAAACCAATTCAAATTCTAGGATTGAACACAACCCATCAATTCTCTTACCAATACCAAATCAAAACCAAGAAAAAGAGTAGAAGATGAGAATAAGCACACATAATCACTTACCCTTAGGTCTTAACACTTAATTCTTGCTCCAATTAGCTATATGCATACATCCACTTAAACCACTCTCATCCTCACTCACGGAAGCAAGAAGAAAGATAAAGTCAAATGCAGAAAAATGAAGAATGAGGCCAACACATACTCACCTCTCACTTCTCTAGGCAAATGCATGCAAAGAAGGAGGTGGCTAACTCTCATGATGCCACACGGATTCCACTCTTAATTCTGCCTCCACTATCCATTTAGTCAAGTTATTTTATTCTCTATTCCACACTTACTTAGCTTAGTTAATCGACTTCTTACTAATCATGCACAATTCCCTTTTTAACCTCTTAAATTCCCTTAGCCTTTCAATTAAGTCCAATCCTACACACTTAATTACATTTAGACCCCAAATTAAACTAATTGCAACTAGGGTACAAGTCCGGTCATGACAACATTAGGTTATCCTAGTAAGGTAGGATGGGTAATAGTGCTACTTATGTGTTTAAAAATGGTTAGACTTAATTAGGCCATCAAAACGGTTTTAGGCCTAAGGGCATAAGATGGGATTATAATATTCTGTGGACGTTGGTTGTCTTATGCTAGCTACCATGGCTCCAGAGCTTCAGAAGCATCTGCAAAACATAGAGGCTTATGAGTTGAGTACTCATCTTAAGAAAACATTTCAACAGCAGGCTAGGCAAGAAAGGTATGAGACTGCCAAAGCTTTGCATTCTTGCAATATGGCTGAAGGTTCTTCAGTTAGCTCTCATGTTTTGAAAATGAAGGGCAATATTGATCACCTTAAGAGGCTTGGATTTTCCCTCAGTATAGAACTCGCAACAGATTTGATCCTTAATTCATTGCCTGACAGTTATGACCATTTTGTCATGAACTACAACATGAATAACATGGAGAAATCTATAGCTAAGCTGCATGCCATGCTCAAAACAGCTGAGCAAAGCATAAGTAAGAAGGTTGGCCATGTTCTGATGGTTAACAAAGGGAAAGGCATGAAACTTAAGGGTAAGGGTAAAGCTAAGGCAAAGGTTGGTGGTAAACCTAACCCCAAACCCAAGCCCAAGTCTAAACCTCCAAAGGAGGGAGTTTGCTTCCACTGCAATGAACTTGGTCATTGGAAGAGGAACTACAAGCTCTACATGGAAGAATTGAAAAAGAAGAAGAGTGGTGAGACTACATCTTCAGGTATTTATGTTATAGAAATTAATTTATCTACTTCTACTTCCTGGGTATTAGATACTGGATGTGGATCTCACATTTGCACAAATGTGCAGGGACTCAAAAGGAGTAGGCAACTGAGAAAGGGCGAAGTGGACCTACGAGTGGGAAATGGAGCAAAAGTTGCTGCTCTAGCTGTAGGATTTTATGAATTTACTTTGCCCAATGGGCTTTTGTTAGTTTTGAACAATTGCTATTATGTTCCTAGTTTAAGTAGGAATATTATTTCAGTTTCAAGTTTGGATGATGAAGGTTTTTCTTTTCTTATTAAGAATAAGAAATGTTCTATTTATTATGATGACATGCTTTATGGTATTGTTGATTCATATTGTGGGCTTTATGTCCTAAATCTAGAAACATCCAATAATCATGATATTTATAACATAATAGCAAAGAAATCCAAACTAAATGATTTAAATACAACATATTTATGGCATTGCCGCCTTAGTCATATAAATGAGAAATGCATAGCTAAACTCCATTCAGATGGACTTTTGCAATCATTTGATTTTGAATCATTTGATAATTGCGAATCTTTTTTATTAGGAAAGATGACAAAGGATCCTTTTACTGGACATAGTGAAAGGGCCACTGACTTATTAGGCCTTATACATTCTGATGTATGTGGCCCATTAAGCATAAATGCTAGGGGAGGATTTCAGTACTTCATTACATTCACTGATGATTTCAGTAGATATGGCTATGTCTATCTATGAAACATAAACATGAATCATTTGAAATGTTCAGAACCTTTCAAAATGAAGTACAAAATCAACTTGGTAAAACTTTTAAGGCACTTCATTCTAATCGAGGTGGTGAATATTTGAGCTAAGAGTTTGATAACCATCTAAGAAATTGTGGAATTGTTTCACAATTAACTCCGCCAGGAACACCACAATGGAATGGTGTATCTATGATAAGTCAAATAGATCTTCCATTATCCTTTTGGGGTTATGCATTAGAAACAGCCGCATTCACTTTGAATCGAGTTCCATCTAAAGCAGTTGAAAAGACACCATATGAGATATGGACTGGGAGAACTCCTAGTTTATCTTTTCTAAAGATTTGGGGCCGAGAGGCTTATGTCAATTGATAGGTCTCAGATAAATTAGCACCAAAATCTAATATATGTCGTTTTGTGGGACATCCTAAGGAAACTAAAGGATATTACTTTTATAACCCTTATAAGAACAAAGTGTTTGTTGCTCGAAATAATGTCTTTCTAAAAAAGGAATTTATTTCTAAAAGAACCAGTGGGAGTAAAGTACAACTCGAAGAAATTCAATAACCACAAGAAAACATAGAACCATCGGTAGAAACTCAACAAGTTTCACAAACTATCTTGGAACTTGTACCTGTTACACAAGTACCACATAGATCTGATAGGATATAACATGAACCTGAGAGATACGGATTTCTTATGAAAGATAGTCGTGAAGTACTGCTCATGGATCAAGATGAGCCTACTACCTATCAAGATGCCGTGTTAGGTCCAGAATCTAAGAAATGGCTAGAAGCCATGAAATTTGAGATGCAATCCATGTATGATAATCAAGTTTGGAACTTGATTGATCCACCTGAAGGAATTAAAACAATTGGGTGCAAATGGATTTTCAAAAAGAAAACCGACATGGATGGCAAAGTAAATACCTTTAAAGCAAGTCTCGTTGCAAAAGGATTCAAACAAACTCATGGTATTGACTATGATGAAACCTTTTCACCAGCCGCAATGCTTAAATCAATAAGAATTCTTATTACCATTGCTGCCTATTATGACTATGAGATATGGCAAATGGATGTCAAAATAGCGTTTCTTAATGGAAACTTACTTGAGGATGTGTACATGATACAACCTGAGAGTTTTGTCCATCCTGAGAATTCTAGAAAGGTATGTAAGTTGCAAAGATCCATTTATGGATTGAAGCAAGCTTCTCGGAGCTGGAATCTTCATTTTGATAAAACAGTCAAAGAGTTTGGGTTCATCAAAAATGAGGATGAACCTTGTGTATACAACAAGATTAGTGGGAGCACTTTGATGTTTCTTGTATTATATGTGGATGACATATTACTCATTGGAAATGACATCCCTATCACGCAAAAGACAAAAGAATGGTTAGGGAAATCTTTTTCAATGAAAGATTTGGGCGATGCTGCATATATCCTTGGGATTAAGATCTATAGGGATAGATCTAAAAGGATTATTGGTTTGAGTCAAAGCACTTATATAGATAAGGTGCTAAATAGATTCAGTATGCAAAATTCCAAAAGTGGATTTTTGCCAATGTCGCATGGCATTACTCTTAGCAAGACTCAATGTCCAATGACATCTGATGAGCGAGATCACATGGGTATGATTCCTTATGCTTTGGCTATAGGATCAATTATGTATGCAATGTTATGCACTCCACCAGATGTTTCGTATGCTCTGAGCATGACGAGCAGATACCTGTCAGATCTCGGTGAAAGTCAATGGACAACTGTTAAGAATATCCTTAAGTACTTGAGAAGAACTGAGGATGTATTCTTAATATATGGAGGATTGGAAGATGAGCTAGTAATAAATGGTTATACAGATGCAAGCTTCTAATTTGATAAAGATGACTTTAGATCGCAGTCGGGATATGTGTTTGCGTTAAATGGAGGTGCTGCAAGCTGTAAAAGTTCTAAACAAAGCACAGTCGCTGATTCTACAAAAGAAGTTGAGTATATAGATGCATCGGATGCAGCTAAAAAAGCAGTATGGATCAAGAAATTCATTGTTGAATTTGGAGTAGTACCTAGTATCAGCAACCCTATGGATCTTTATTGTGACAACAATGGTGCTTTTGCACAGGCTAAGGAGCCCAGATCTCATCAGAGATCAAAATATGTACTCAGGCTTTTTCATCTTATAAGAGAAATAATTGAGAAGGGAGACGTCGAGATTTGTAGATTACCTACTGATGATAACATTACTGATCCACATACCAAGGCTCTCCCACAAGCTAAACATGATTGACATACTAGGTCAATGGGTATTAGATATATGTATGATTGGGCCTAGTGCAAGTGGGAGATTGTTAGTGGTTATGCCCTAGGCCAAACATTTGGACCTTAATGTAATCATTACATATTCATTTATATATAATGGTTTTCTTCACATTAATATTAGTGGTATGTTACATTATTGTAATGTTTATGAATAACAATGTTATTCATGATATCCCTAGTCATTTATCAGTAAAGGGCATAAAGATAAATTAAGACTAGTATAGATTTGTATTGATAATCATGGGATGATTATATATGATGATATAAATCGAATCTATAGGTATTTGTTAAACAACAAAGTACTGAATAGACCCACTGTAAGATCACTACATGGGATAGTGTTATAAGTGATCTTATAATAGATATGTTATTGAATCCATTGACCTGAGGTTATCACGGTTTCCTACATAAGGAACATTATGTTTTGACATAATCAAACGTTATCTTTAATCGAATAATTATAAAGTTTATGATCGGATATAATGAGAATTATGCAGAGAAAAGTGAATAATCAATATGGAATTTATACCTCTCTTTTGAGAGAGATATCTATTGGGCCCCTCGATAATAGGACTGTAAAATGCATGGCCATGCTCGAATGTTTTTATTTATAAAATTAAGGATAAAATGGTAAATAAAATTATTTATGTGATTAATTGTGTAATTGCCCTAATTATGTAATTTAAAGATAATTAAATATAACATTGCATGAATAATTGGTAATTAAATTTGATATGTTTACTTATGAATATTCAAATGTTTTTATTTATTAAATATTATACATGGATGTGAAATTAGTTTAAGTGAAAATTTCTGAAATTGCAATCACCACTAGACATATTTAATGCTCAGCACATAGTTTTATTTGACTGCGTGTAGGTACTCCGTAGGATTTTAGCAGCAAGCATACCTCACACTTTGGAAGTGGTATGGAAGAAATTAATTGGAATATTTAAGTATATTAAGAAGTTTGGCATGTATATGTCTTATAATATTACTTTTTGGTTTTGGTCTGTAATAGATGATTATAACTGTCACTAGGTTATGTGTGTAATAGTTTCATTACAAGTGACTGAATGTCTATGAATGTGTTTTTGGCATGCCTAATAATTGATAGAAATTAAGTTAATACAATTGATAAAGTAAAATGTAGATTTCCAACTTAAAAGAAAATTGGCAAAATGAATAGTAACTTAGATAATTATAGGTCAATCAGCATAATTGATAACAAATTAAAATAGTAATATTGAGTTTGATGATTAATTAATAATTATTAATAGACTTAAGTAAATTGACTATTTATATAGTACTATTTATACAGTACTTTTCATACGACACTATTCATATAGCACTATTAAAAAAAATTACCAGTTTTAATTAATTGTCTATTTAATAACCTGATTAGTTCAATTAGGTTAACCGGATTAAAATAAACAGTAACTTAATCAGAAGTAAGGTGTTGCAAGTATTGGTATCAAAACTTTGATTTAGGTGCTTCTAAGATCAGAGTGGGTCAATGGGAATAATATAAGTACATGTACATGTACATGCCAAATAATTTTTGCATAGTATAGTCATGTGAGGCTAATGTATGCTTGCTCCTTGTGTTAGATTACGAATATGGCTTCGGATGAAGGTCGTCGTGATAGTGATGTGGAAAGTGCCACATCTGTTAGCATTAGTAGATCAAAGATGCCTTAGCATCAGGCCACTCTACCGATTGCTCCTCCTCCTCAGCAACAGCCTGAGTTTATGAACATGATGGCAAATTTCTATCAATTTATGCAATCTCAACAACAACCTTAGGGTCCCGAACAGCAGTTAGCTCCACCTAGGCGAAGGCCTTTTGGAACAGATTAAGAGATTGGGAGCGGAGGATTTTTATGGTAGCGATCCTTTGACTCCAGTTCAGGTAGAGGAGTGGTTGTTTAACCTCAAGAGTATGTTCGAGACCACTCAGAGTCCGCCAGATGAGATGCTTCAAGGAGCAGTGGCCTTACTTCAGGGTCCTGCTTACACTTCGTGGAGTTCAGTCCGGAAACATACTCCAGCTGATCAAGTTACTTCGGGGTTTTTCCATACTCAGTTTGAGAAGAAGTATATCGGTTCTAAGTATAGATCTGCTATGCAAGATGCCTTTTGGACGCTTAGACAGGGGAATAAGTCAGTTACTAAGTACAAGAGAGAGTTCGAGCAGCTTAGTGCTTATCTAGATAATGAGTACATGACTGAGCAGAAGTTATGCCACAGATTTGAAAGAGGTCTGCATAATAATATCAAATTGGCATTGGGTTCTCAGAAACGTTTGGATATGAGGTCCTTGGTTGAAGAAGCCCTTAAAGCAGAGACTATTATATCAGAGGAGGCTGATAGGCAGCCCCGTTTCAAGCAAAAGAGGAAACCGGGCCATTTTTTGGTGTAGTTGGTCAGAATAAGAAGTTTAGAGGGCCTCCTCAGTCATAGAGTCATGCATCAACAGCCCCTACTATCACCCAGAGGAACCCAGTCGGCAGCAGTGCCCT
This sequence comes from Excoecaria cochinchinensis, assembly GCA_947683425.1. NCBI lineage: Eukaryota > Viridiplantae > Streptophyta > Magnoliopsida > Malpighiales > Euphorbiaceae > Excoecaria > Excoecaria cochinchinensis. Next base: position 6,360,799 of record CANTUQ010000003.1, on the reverse strand, counting down.
AGTCACATCAGTAGCTAGTGCACCCAGGAGTAGAGTTGGAGATTCATTTCCTCAGTGCCCTCATTGTAAGAAATTTCATCAGGGCGAGTGTAGATATTTGAACAGGGCTTGTTTTATATGTGGGTTCCGAAAGCACCAGATCAAAGATTGTCCTGAGGCCTAGCCATCCACTGCAGCATCACTAGCTCTAGGTGGAGGGTCAGCCCTTCAGAGAGGATGTGGTAGGGGAGCAGCTCCTCTGTGACGCGCGCCGAACCCCATGGGAGCCCCTTGACCGCCCGCTCGAGGGCGATCGGGCAAGTGAGGTTCGTTGACAACTTGCGACGAATTGCAAGTGCATCTATTTTGGGCAACAAAGAGGTTTCATGGAGTCGCCACCCAATAAAACATTAGGAAAGTTCCTTTCGCCTCGGAGAGCCTAAGACAGCGCATGTATCCATTTTGGGCGAACCAAGGGGTCTTGGAGGCATTCACCCCAATAGAACATTCGGAGTGACCCTCTAACCCTTGGGAGCCTAGGATTTTTAATTAGGTCATTTAGCGGGACACAAGAGTTGTCTTGGAGATCCCATTGAAATGGGTCTCTCGCCTCGTTAAGCCCAAAAACCAGAGATGGGTTCGGGACTTCTCATATATTTCTAGCTTGATTAATTTTACAATTAAATCTTGAGCTTATTAATTCGCTTTCTCTCCACACAATGCAATTTAATTAAGGCATAATTATCCATGTTGAAAGCGATAAATAAATAAAATAAAGAAAAACATTTAAAATGAAATACAATAACACTAGGAGCGGAATACAACTACCATTTTAGAAGTGCAAACCATACATAAAACCGGGTAATTAATTATGAGGACATTGGTCCTTGACTTTAGTTTTTATAAAAATAATTTTCGGTGATAAATTCATTAGATAAGAAAAATAGGACATTAGACCTTGACTTTGTTAAAAATCCCAATTAATTACTATAAAACGTTTGTTTATTTTTTTTTTCGCGAGACAAAATGGTTTACAATGAAATAAGGACTAAGAATAAATAAATAAATAAATGAAAGAATAAAGTTACAAAATTAAACAAAAAGGAGTTCTCCGGGGTGTGAACGGCGACCGCTGTCTCACAATCAATTCGCCAAAAAAGCAAGAAAATGGCATTTCACAAAAATAATGAAACATGTTAGTATCAAAAAATCCAAAAACCAAAAATCAAAATAAATTTATAAGACTAATAAGATAATGATATAAGTAAATCTAAAGAAAACAGAAAAAATTACTAAAGTAAATTAAGCGAAACGCATGTCTAGAATATTTACCCTCGGATTTTACCTTTTGGATGAAAATTTGGTTGGATTTGGTCCCACGCGCTTCACGAGAAGAAAACAAAACAAAAGAGACTTATTGAATTTTTTGGAGTGAAAATCGGATTTTTCTATATAAGGGTAAAATGAGAATTTTTCCAACCTCAAAATAGTGTGAAATTTCCCTTTTTATAGAAAAACACGACCGACGGGCGTCGGAGGCTAACCGATGGGCGTCGGTTAAATTCCATTTCCACCAGGAAATAGGATTCAAACGACGGGCGTCTGACCTACCGACGGACACATGCCAACGGACACGTATTCGTTGGTTCGGACAGGTGTCCGTCGGCAAACTCACAAATGGCTCGTCCCTCATGGCGAGTGAGACGGACTGCCGCTATGGCCGAAGGATGTCCCGCGATCGACGGTCTGACCGTCCGTGGAAGAAAACTCAAAATTTAAGCCAAAATCCCTCCCGATTTTCTGCTTCTTTCTACCGCAAATAAAAACCTTTAATTCTCGTGAACTCAAAGGACCAATATCTCCGAATTTCATCCATCTATTCAGAACCAGGCATTGATTTCTTCATCGGGTAATCTCTGATCTGGACAGCCTCGGGACACGGTGCTTACAGTTGCCCCCAATTTTAGGGAGCCTAGTGCACAAGTGCCTAGGTGAGCCAAAATTCAGCGAAAGAAGAGAAGAAAAGCGTACCTGGAGCAATCCTTACCTTCGGGATGTTCATCTGGCAGGTCTCGTCTCGACCTGTAAGGTGTTGGCGAGATACAGCGTTCTCTAGCTACGACCTCATTTGCCCTTGCTGGCCTCGTCTCGGCTCATGTAGCTTTGGGAGATGTAGTACTCTTTGACTACAAACTCAATTTGTGGTTTATTTTACCATGATTGTTCCGCTAGTCTCCTCTCGTCCTGCACGGAGCGAGGTGAAGTGCTGTCTAACCCCATCCTCTGTTGCGATCTGTTCTATCGCTATCCCCCGCTAGCCTCATCTCAGTATGCATGGCGGCTGGTCTATCCCGCTGGCCTCATCTCGGCCTGCAAGGTGTGAGGTGAAGTGTTGTCTAACTGCATCCTCTGTTGCGATCTATTCTATCACTATTCCCAGCTAAACTCATCTTGGTCTGCACGGCGGCTGGTCTGTCCCGCTGGCCTCATCTCGGCCTGCGCGGTGTGAGGTGTAGTTTCTCTAACTATAACTTCAGTTGTAAAGTTCCCCTGCTAATCTCCATCCGATCCGCAAGGTGTAGCGTTCGATTCGCTTATCCCTCATTGTAGTTGATGTCCATTCTTGAATCAACGTTAAACAGTGTTCATGTGTGCAAAGAATCTCTTTGGTTAATTTATGCGCCAATTTGGCGTGCTTAACAAATTTGTGAATGTTTTTATGATGTCGTTTATTACTTTCTATCACTTCCTTATTTTTCATTCTTTTTGTTGTTTTGTTTTTCATTTCATTATGCAATCATTCAGCTTTAACAAGAAATGAAGCAAAGATTACAGATGTGGAAAAAATAACACATAAATCTGACAACAAATGTTTCTCTACTAAAGGAAAATAATTTTTGTACAATGTATATGCAAATATGATAACAACAAAAATAAATACAAGAGAGAGGACAGTCAAGCTCCCTGAAAACTAAAAAGGTGGATAGTCTGAGGGCTCCTCTTCCTGATCCTCATCATCTAATACATGGATCGCCTGAGGCTGCGCTGGAGGTGCCGAGGGCCCGGCCTCTGAGGCGGATGGCTCACTAACGGGATCTGTCGGTCCAGGCGGCTGAGATGCCTGAGCTCTGACCTGTGACTGGAACTGCACCCGAGCATGCCCATCTAAGAAGGGCTGCGCACATGTGGTCATGAACCGCAGGCTATCTCAGTCAACCACTCCCAACTCTCTGAAAGCTCTGCTCAGCTGATGAGTCTGATCACTGGAGGCCATCCCCATACGTCCAACCTCTGCTCCGTCTGCTAACGAAACTCCCTAATGTACTGGGTTATAGGATGGACGGCTCCATCTACTCCATGTACTGTGGATCCGAGAGCATCCATTGACTCTTGTATCATCTGGAGCGTCGTATCTATCCCCTGGGTTGCCTCATCCAGAGAGGTCCTCACCTCCTGTCTCAACTGATCCATCAGCCTCTCATGCTGCTATGCCATCTGCTCAAGTAGCCCCGCATGCTCTTTCCTCAACTGGTCTATGACCCTGGCCTGCTCCTGGATCACACCCTGCTGCTGCTCAAGCCTCTCCATCATTGCTCTATCCTGCTCTCCAACCTGAGTAAGGAGGGCCCTATCCCTCTCCTCTTGCCTACGCTCGAAAGACGCAAGCATGGAGGTAATGATCTCTAATATGTCCGGCTGTGGTGCTGCTGGAGGTGGAACTGACTCTGGCATCGGCTCTAGTGGGGGAGCTGTTGAAGTAGATGCCCCCGAGTCTGCCCTGGCATAGGGATGAAACCTCTCTGAAGGTCGGGGAGTAGTCCGCTACACTCTCGAAGATGGAGGGGGAGTCTGTGCCCTCGGCGCCGGAGGAGTTGCTAGCAACTAATCCTTAGTAAACTCCATCTCCAAATCGAAGGGCATCCTAAGCTCCTCCTGTTCTGGCTGTGGCTGCGGTGGCATATCCTCCTGATGCTGATGCTGGGGAGGCTAACCCTCCTGAAACTAATGCTGAGGAGGCTGACCCTCCTGAAACTAGTGCTGAGGAGGCTAACCTTCCTAAAACTGATACTGAGGAGGCTCATCATCCCCGGGCTGATCCTGCTCAGGCTCCAAAGAGGGGAGGCCAAAGGCGCGTCTAGTCTCATGTATAGTGCAAAGCCTATATGCCTCGGCCTGTCCCTGCAGCGGCGATATCATGCCCATCTGAATAGCTGCAGGAGCATCTACATATATACTCTCGTCCAAGGCATACCTAAGCCTATCTGGAGCAACTCCTAATCTCAGCAGTAGTCTGGTGATGACCCCTCCAATGATCACCACCGGGGTTATCCCTCAGGAAACCCTCATCATGTTAGCCAGTATCTCATGGCAAACGTTAAGGCACTGACCCGCCACTATAGCCCATAGGCTCCATATCTCTACGGCATTGAGCGACCCTGGGTTACCAGCCCATCCAAGGTATGAGCTGGATAACACCTTGCCTAGGTATCGGAGCGCCTGTGAGATCAGCATAGTACTCTTCGCTGTATCATGGTCATACAGCACTCCCGATAGGGCTATGGTAGCCCAATGGTCATGTCGGACCGCTCGCTGGGGAACTATCATCCCATCTCCTAATGGAAGACCCATAGCCTCTGCAAATCACTGGCGGGTAATGCTGAAGTGATATCCTTCGAACCAAAACTGTACCACGTCGGGCTTTGTGTCCGATCTCTGAAACCCTCCATAATGCAGCATAGCAAAAACCTATCGCACCGCCTCAGGGTAAGTCGGGAAGGCATCCGACAGAAACTCCGTCCATCCGGCGCTTGCTATCAATGCATCGACCTCATCTACCATCCCTAAGGCTTCCAGGAATGGCCTAGAGATGAAGCGGCTGGCTCGGAACTCCACTGGAGCCAATGCTCTGTACCTCTGTTGAGCCTCAGGGCTCATCCACTCAGGAGCTTGCAGCTCAGGCTGACCCAGCGGAACACGTCGATGAGGAGGCATCCTGAAATAATAATAATAAACCGTAATTAGTTATAAAACAAATTGTATCTCGACAGGGACATGTTCCAGCTCCTTGTATAAGGCGGCAAGAAAACTAGCGTGGGATAGATTTCAAGTCCCTTCAGGCATAAAAAGAATGAAATAACAAAATCAACATAAAGTCAAATTAAATTGATTAATTAAAAAACAAAAATTTGGGCAGCACCCCGGCAAGGGTGTGCCCAACCTCCTGCATAAAAAATAAAAGAACGGGCCTCGGGCCCCAACAAGAGCATAAGCATTTATCTTTAAATGTTTTAGAGCTAAGCATGTGAAAATCCAATTCTAGGCATATTATAACTAACCGTAAATCATATCTAGTTCACCTGAACATCATGCTTTGTCCAAAAGATTCAAATTAAACTAATCTTAATCTAGCCAACAGTGCAATCTAACATTCATGCAAAACTGGCTAACAATTATATTAAAACGACTATTAAAGCAATGTATATATATATAAACATGCAAAATAATAATCAAATAAAGAAGAAGCAGCATTGTAAAAGAAACCAATTAAAGTGAACGAATAACGCATTATAACTTATTTGTTGTTGTTTTTTTTAAAAAAAACTAAACTAATAGAAGTAGAAATTAATAAAAAAAATTATTTACCAACCTGTAGTGTGTAGGAAATGAAAACTGGATAAAAAGGAAAACCCCGGTAGATGCACGGTAACACGAGGATCACAAAAATGTGAATAAAAATGCAAAAAAGTGAAGAAAAGAAAGAAAAAGCCAAAAAAAACTGCAAAAACCGTCGGTTAGGAAGTGAAAAACGGGAAAGGAAATCGCTACCCTGTCGGTTACAGCCCCTTATATAATTTTTGTGACCGACAGGCTAGCCGTCTTTAGAAGCGAGCGACGGGATGGTCGTCTATTGCTCCAGATTCCAGCATTTAATGTGCAATAAATGCTCGTGACAAATGTAATGATGATGCATGCATTTTGCCAGGTGTCATCGAGAGACGGGCGGGCCGTCTGAGATGAGGAGGAAGCAGGCCGTCTGTGGAGCTTTCCTTCAAATTCCACCATTTTCTTAAACTTTTCGACTTCTTCATCGTTTCTTGCTTGCTTTTTCCCAATTTTTAACTTTCAAGAATGACTCCTCCCTCTTTTCAAAGGATACATACACTTGGGAATACAACGCTCTCAGCCCACAGTCCGGGCTGAAATTCTTACACAGAGTCAAAATAGATCGCAATCTCCTCTCACCTGCAGCTCACTTCTGGAACCCCCACTTTCGCATCTTCAAATTTACTTATCAGGAACTCTGCCCCTTGCCTGAAGAATTCGTTGTCATCATTGGAGCATGGTATCCTCCTAATGCTCTACCCTGCATTCCTAGATGTGGTCTGATTCAAACCAGGGATGTTGCCCTCTCACTTGGCATAACCCCCTTCGAAGCTGCTCAGCTAGTCCCACTGGACTCTACATTTTCCTTGGAACCGCTGATTGAGGCTTTGGACAGATTTTCTAATGTCCCCACATATCGAGCAAGCATTGTGTTTTTATTCTGCATGATGAGATTCTTGTCCGTAACCTCAAAGGATTTGGTTGGTGATGCTTGCCTGTTCAAGGTTTTGGATGGTTTTCATCGTGGACTGAACCCTTTTCCACTCATCTTAGCTGAGACCATTCTGGGATTGGACTCCGTCTGCTCTGGATCCGCTGCTTTGCCTACTAGGAGCCCCTTATTACTCCAAGTACGTCATTATTTTAAAAGGTAGTGCGTCCCTTATGGATTTTCGCACTAGCTTTTCTTAGCGGGAAGTGCGTCCTTTCGGATTTTCACACAACTCAGTGCCTAACTTTTGCCTGAAGTAAACTCAACTTACTCCAGCGGCTTTTTCCTTTTTTTTTTTAAATTTGGCTGTAGGAGAAGCTGAACTTGCTGTTGGAACCTCCTCCTCGAGTCATCCCTCAATACTTGCCAAAACATTTCCTCCCATGTCAATGACTATATTCATTTGCCACTCCTGATGACGGCATTGTTATACTCAGTGAGATAACAGATGAGGGCATCAATTTCACTCATGTTTGTCTTCCCTTACCTCACACAATCGTCGACGGACTTTCAGGATGCGTTCCCCTATGCGGGCTTCGTCAAGCTACTTTTTATGTTGCTGCCAGGTGTGCTCATCAACTCGGGATAACTCAATATGTGGTGAAAGTCCCCTTATCCTTCCAAGGAGGGAATCTTTCTGCTACTTTTTGTGACACACGCCGAACCCCGTGGCCTCCCGAAGGCCTGCTTTAGGGCGATCGGGATGGGATTCATTAAAACTTGTAAGGTATTTACAAGTGCGTCTATTTTGGGCAACAAACAGGTTTCTTGGAGTCGCCACCCAATAGAACATTGGGAAGGGTTGTCTAGCCTCAGCGAGCCTAAGACGACGCATATATATCCATCTTGGGCAAGCCAGAGAGATTTTGGAGGTCTTAGCCTCTACCCCCTGGAGCCTAGAATTATGTAAATTAAGCCTTTTAAAGGGAACAAGAGGTGTCTTGGAAGTCCTAGACCTCTCGCCTCATTGAGCCCTAAAGACCAGAGTGAGTTCGGGACTTCTCATTTATTAGTACCTTGATCAATATTATGATTAAGTTTTGAATTCATTATTTCATCAACTTTCCACACGATGCATTAATTAAGGCGCAATCATTCACGTCAAAAGCAATAGGAAAAGCATTATTAGAATAAACATTCTCAAAATAAATTACAATAAAACTAGGAGCAGAATTAACCCCCATTAAAAAAATAATATATAAATCATACAAAAATCGGGATATTCATTTGGAGTGAGGACATTGGTCCTGCCATGCATATTTATTATAAAATAATTTTAATGTGATGGTTTTATTTTGGATGGAGAAAATTGAGACATTGGTCCCATTTTTATTTAGAAAAAATTTCAAATTAATTAATGAAAATGCTTTGTGATTTTTTCTCTAGCGCCTAAAATAAACAAATTTATAGGAAAATTACATAGCAAAATAAATGGAAAAGCAAAATGAATAAAATATCACAAATAAAGCAAATAAATACTTGATCCCAAATGAGCCTTCTGAATCTTCCCGTGTGCTCGCAAAAATGCCCAAGAAGGAAAATGAGATGTGAAATAAAAATAAAACACAAATAGAATAATGTTAGTAATTGAATCATTTAAAATCAATTAAATATAAAATAAATGATAAAATAAAATAAAATGAGATAAAACTAAATGATATCAAAATAACAAATGAATTAACATGTTTACAATTTAAAATAAATGAGAAAAATGTGTTATGAACAACAAATGGATTAAAAGATGTAATTGGAATAAAATACAACATGTTAATTAATGTGTAAAAATATGAACATGATAATAGTGAAAATAAATAAGTGAACAAAATAGTAAATATATGATAATGACAATGGAAAAGAATAAAAAATGATTAAATAAATGACATGATTAATTAAATATGTTCACAAATGATATAAACCATTTACATGGCAAAAAGATCAATCAAAATGAATTAATTTAATTACATGTTAAAAATAATGATGAATTAAAGTGAAATAAATTAATTACATGTTAGGAATTAAAAGAAATCAATATTCACATGAATAAAATGAATGAATGAGAATAGTAATAAAAATATACATGTTAATAAATTAAATATAAACAAAATAAATAAATAAATAAATAAAAATAATAAAAATGAACATGAATAAATTAAATATGAACAAAAAGAATAAGAAGAACAAGCCCGGAATGTTTACCCTCAGAGTTTCGGATTCGATGAAGGTAAAAAGATGATTGATTTCCTTATTCTTGATTTGCAAGATTAGAATTGAATAATAAAAATGTAGAAATTTTATTCCAAGAAAAAATAGGCTTAAAAAATGAAGAAAGAAAGTCAATAATTCTTTAAAAACAAATAATTAATTTCTTTGCCAAAAGAATGATTTTTATTGATTAAAAGAATGAAAATAATGTCAAGAACAAACAATTATTTTGTTTGTTCCAAAGAAAAAAAATAATTTCTGAGAAAAAATTATTTTTTAGAAAATCAAATGAAAAAATCGATTTTAGGAACAAACAATTATTTGTTTTGCTCCAAAATCCATTGTTCATCAAAAAAAGATTCAAAATAATAAAAAACCTTGAAAAAGTTTAATTCAAAACAAATAACAAATTAAAAAATGAATTTTAAGAGCAAACAATTATTATGTTTGCCTCAAAATTCAATTGCATCAATAAATCTTCTTCTAAAAGTGTTTAGAAGAAATTCTATTGGAAAAAAAGAACTAAAAAGATGAACTCAATTTTTTTGTTGGGGGAAAATTTGGAATTTTTCTTAGAGAAATTAAGAAGAAGAAGAGAAAAAGATGAAGAGAAAAAACCCTAGAAAAATCCCCACAAGAATTCCCCCCTTTTAGTGTAACACCCCCATACCCCCGGGAGGAATATCGGGGCGCCACGTGAACATTACATACATTAGCGGAAGCGATAGCATAATACACATCCATTTAAGAATAATAAAATAAAATAATACTACACTAGGGCCCAACATGTATTTCATATTAACTATACATATATATTCATATTTCTCTTTATACACGTCCATATTACACTCTGTTTTCATTTCACTTTACGTATACATTTACGTGCAATTCTTTTACTTTATTACATAATGATGTTACTCAAAAAATCACTAACTTTGTCTCTAATTTAAACAAAAGATGAACAAAAGTCCCTAGTGGCCTTGACCCGCAGATGTCTGCTCAGTGGTCCGAACCTATAAACCTACACGGAAACAAACATCTGTGCTAAACGATAACGCTTAGTGGGGATGAAAATAATGCAAAGGACTTCTATTCGAAGTCACAAATAAATCACACACTTTATATGACAAAATCAACTAGCTCATACATATAACTCTTATACATGCATAGGTTACACGCTCAATTATCAAATATTATGAGCTCACAAGTACATAACATCTACTCTTTTACGTGTTCATGCATACTATAACTTGTACATATCATTTATTCAAATATACATTATCACGTGTCCGCATTCATGTAAACATATACTTGTATATAAACTGTCATGTACTTAAACATTTTACTCATGCACTAAACCATTTATTCAGAACAATACTTTTAATCATCTCATATTCACTGTACAATAACAATAAGCCTGAATTCCTTTCATGGTGGATACGGGTAACTCTGGATACTGTTCACAGTATTTTGCATATGGAGAATTAACTCAAAACTCTATGAAATACACGAGGTATTCCGAACTCTGGGCACAATTAAGGCTAACTCTAGCAGCTGCACTCTAACCCTTTATAAGCATGCTTATCTATCCACTATAACGGTAATCAGGCTCAAAAGAAACAACTCAATTATACTCTACTTTGATACCAAGCATGGATTATAATTCAAGTGAACTCATTAAATTCAAGGATAATTAACTCATGTACTAACGTAATTAATCATGTTTAATAGTTAAAAACATATAACATTTAATTCCACTCATAAACTCTTATATCATACTATTATTTACATATAATGTCAATTGGGAACATTCATATGCTCATTTGATAGGGTTAAATATGAGTTGGACATGCTATAGGAACTTACCCTGAAGTTCGGGTGCGATACGGGTTCAATTCGAGAAGAAAAACACATAGAATGGTCAAAATAGAAGTGGTGGAGGTCGTCACTACTCGTGATAGATGTCACTACTCGTGACAGGGGCCTACTGTCACGACTCGTGACGGTCGTCACTACTCGTGACAGAGCCACGGAGATCCAGATAAAAACCCAACAACATCAATTTTGTTCAGACTAAACGGACATCGAAACGACATTTTTAGGTAAACCTTCCTTCTTAACAAATCTTTCCTAGGATGTTAACTTTCAAATGGGACAATTTTGAAGTCCATTGGACATTTATAACATCATATATGATCTAAATAATCTGAACTGGTCAAATGAACCAGCCAAGGTAGAGGCACCTCCATTTCGGCCAATTTTCAGGGTCTTAGAATAAGCATTTGCTCAAGCTTATTTCTGTGACATTTATAGATATATAAGGCAGTGTTCTAATGGATTAAGAAGAACTCAATTTGGACATCTGAAACTATACTTATGACAAAAACATTACACAGGGGTCAGATGACAAATAAGCAGAATTTCACAAAATCAAACTCTATCATCAGCACACACACTCAAATGATCAATTTACATACTTATAAACATATATACACATGTCATGAACACTGGAAGCAATTAAAATGAACATCTTGAGCTCATTAAAGCTCAACAAGCATCTCTTTATTTGCACATGTCTTTGTTCAAGCATTTTTCATGTAAACACATGCAAAATTAACACAATCACACTCGATCCCTACCTTAGGTGGCTTAACCGCTTCTCTCTAATTGATTCCGAGCTTCTCCTTTCCCTTGTCCATAACTCTCATGCAAAACTAGACCAAAACACTTAGGTTAACCCTCTTTTCACTTTAAATCAAAAACAGAAAGAAAAAGGAGGCCAGATCGGGAAAACTAATCCAACTTACCTTTTGAAGAGACCTAATCAAGTCCTACTATGCTCTCTTTAAGCCACTTCAAGTGGTTCTCTCAAATAACTAAGCAAATGAAAAAGAAAGGAACAAGAGAGAGGCAAAGCAAGGTGAACGGCTGACCAAAGAAAGAAACTAAAGAAAAAGAACAAGAGGGCCAAAACTAACGTAAAAGAAGAAGAAAGAAGTAGATGGTCAACCCTCATCCTCTATTTACTATTCAAATTAATGCCCACTTACTTTAATTAATTCATGTATATCTCACTTTGACTCTTAATTCCATTTTTAATTTATTTACCAAGCCAAATGTCTTTTCTCCATTGGTCACTTGTTTCATTTTTCTTTATTCATGTAAAATAACTAAATTCTTGCCACTTGTCCCACTCCTACAATGCCACTTGTCAATCTCCTATGCCGTCACGTGTCACTCGCCTACGATGCCATGTGTCCAATACATATCTCAAGATCTCTTAAAACCCACTTGTGCAAGCATCTCGCGAAAGGGTTCTGTCGCGCTCTCGATAGAACGTTTACATCTATACCAACCAGCTATAGTTGGAAAACCGCTGGAGTGTTCTGTCACGCCCACGACACTTGTCGCGCTCGCGATAGAACTCTCACACACAACACTTACTTTTCCGAACAAAACTCTGTAAATCTTCTAGGGCCACCTTGGGGTGTTACATTTAGGTTTTCACCTCTTTCTTTTTATATGAAAAAAATAGGAAAATCAAAATAATTAAAGGGATAAAACTTAATAAAATCATATATTACTTATTTTAATTTTTAAAAATGAAAAAAAATCCCTTAAAACCTCGAAAAAAGGGATAAAAAACTGATTTTTAGGTCCAAAAATCGAAAAAAAGGGGTATCAGACCCTTCAGCGACGCCCAGAAGTAGGGATGCCCGTCGCTATACAGGGACGGGCGTCGGAGCGACAGATTCCGCGCGCTTTCCCGTGCGCCAGCGCGCTATGCGGTGCGCAGTGCGCGCAATATTGCGCGCACTTTTAGCGACGCGCAGCATTGGCGACGCTGCGCGTCGCCTTTGCGAGCGCAGTACGCTGGGCGCCCGCGAGCTGGGCGCCTGTGCGCCTGCGGCAGCCGACACTAGCGATCAAATTTTTTATTTTTTTATTTTTTTTTAAATTTTAAATTGACTAAAAATACTATAATTTTAAGCCCCCATTTTTCAAAACTAATTTTTAAAATATTTTTTATTATTTTTCAATTTTTCACTCCAAAATGCAAATTTTACAAGGAAATCATCACTTTTAACCTTTTTGCCTGTGGAAAGGCGTCTTATCATCATTGTGTAACTCTGATCTGGGCTACCTCAGGACTCGGTGTCTACAGTTTTCCCCAATTTTAGGGAAACTAGTGCACTAGTACCTATATGAGCCAAAATTCCGAGAAGAAGGAAAGAGAAGCGTACCTGAGGCAGCCCTTGCCTTTTTGCCGTGGAAGCAGCGATGCGTCGAGTCTACTCCAGACTTACAAAACGCAAGGGTTGCTCTTTTGAAATGCACCGAGTCCGCTCCAAACTTACAAAGTGCAGATGGTGATGCGCCGAGTCTGCTCCAGACTTACAAAATGCGAGGATTGCTCTCCTGAGCTACACTGAGTCTGCTTTAGACTTACAAAGTGCGGATGGTGATGCGTCGAGTCTGCTCCAGACTTACAAAACTTGAGGATTGCTCTTCTGAGCTGCACCGAGTCTGCTCCAAACTTACAAAGTGCGGATGGTGATGCGCCGAGTCTGCTCCAAACTTAAAAAATGCGAGGATTGCTCTGCTGAGCTACACCGAGTCTGCTCCAGACTTACAAAGTGCGGATGGTGATGCGCCGAGTTTGCTCCAAACTTACAAAACGTGAGGATTGCTCTCCTGAGCTGCACTGAGTCTGCTTTAGACTTACAAAGTGCGGATGGTGATGCGTCGAGTCTGCTCCGGACTTACAAAATGTGAGGATTGCTCTTCTGAGCTGCACCGAGTCTGCTCCAAACTTACAAAGTGCGGATGGTGATGCGCCGAGTCTGCTCCAAACTTAAAAAATGCGAGGATTGCTCTGCTGAGCTACACCGAGTCTGCTCCAGACTTACAAAGTGCGGATGGTGATGCGCCGAGTCTGTTCCAAACTTACAAAACGTGAGGATTGCTCTCCTAAGCTGCACTGAGTCTGCTCCAGACTTACAAAGTACGATGCGTGTATGCCGCTGTCCTCGTCTCGGCACGCACGGTGTCTAATTTATGTTGCTAGTCTCGTTTAGGCTTGCGAACTTTCCTTGCTAACCCCCATTCAATCCCCATTCGGCTAGTATATTATCTGATCTGTCGACCATCCTTAGATCAGTATGGTGAACCATTCGTCGCTTTCTTTGTTGGCGCTTATCCTAGACCTCTTCTTTTTACTACAACAAGGGAAAAGCAAATGTACAGGGCATATAAAAGACGCATACCTGTGGCAGTACATACTTGTTTGGGCCGATGTCAGAGTGTGCCCCAAAAGGATGTTTGGTTGTTCCCCATTTTCTTGATTGCACTGATTGTGACATGCCAGATATCGATTCCTCTATCTTCTCCAATGCCGTCTCCTTTTTGAAAAGACCTGCATACTTCTTAAGAGGGTGAGAGAATTTGATGTTGAGCATCCGGGGCGGAAAAAAGATTTGAGCTTTCTCAAAGGAAAATTATATTGGAGATTTTTTTGCTTGCCTGCAGGCAGATGATTCCATGTCTTTGGTGATTCTTCTATTTTTGTTTTTGTTTTGGGATTTTCTTTCCTAGAATTTTTACACTTTGGATGCATTCGAATTTTTACAGTATGTTGGATTTTCAAGGCCTTGAAAATATCTTCTTCTTTTTGTTTTGTTGTTTTGCTTTGAGAATTTGTACATTTGAATTTGGATTTTGTACACTTATTGTGTGATGTATGTAAGCGTGCCTCTTATTATAGAAAAAACTTACCTGTTCGCTCCTAGCATGGTGTGCATGGAAATGCTTATTCTTTTCCCTCTTGGGAGTAGGTCCTTGAGATTCTTCTCTTATGAGGACTTCATCTTGATCTGATTGTTTGGCATGGATGAGCGCCGATGCAGAGCTGAAACTGTACCTCGGCTCACTTTCGCATCTGATTTCCTTTAGCATGGTGTGCCCGGATAGGCTTATTCTCTTGGGCGTTTCACCTCTGTACATATTTACTTGATTTTAGGCCGGATACAGTGGCCTATCATGTCGAGTTGAATCAATCCTTTGGATCATCCTTGCTCATGAGGTCTATTTAATCCCTTCCCTCTAAGTTATGTACACAACAACATATACAAAAGATTGTGTGTGCGTATGGAATCACGGGTATGAAATATACACATAAAGCTATATATAGGAGATATAAGCAAAAGATTAGTGTACAAGAATTGTGTGTACAACCATAAGTGTAATGGACTAAATACACGTGATATGCAGGGCAATATGCAAAAGATTTATGCATGTGAGATGCAAAAATGGATAGACCACATCCCAGGTGGTTAAGGGATTCGTTGAGGGTACTGCTCAGCTGGTCACATTGTCTGATGCCCCCAAGGATCTAGAAAAGCGTTGTCTTCACTTTATGGACCCTAACCCATAATCTTTTCAAAGAGAACTGACTTGTGCGCATCTTTACCCCCCGGTTAATGAGCATTTTTCCCCCGAGACTCTAAATCAAAATCTGTATTATGCACTACCTGCCTAAGGGGAAGTTATTCAGAGTAATGCTGCCTTATCGCTCCAGGCTTCAAAAGTCATTATTTTAAAGGTAGTGCGTCCCTTGTGGATTTTCACACTAGCTTTTCTTAGTGGGAGATGCGTCCCTTTAGGGATTTTCACATAACCCTATGCCTAATTTTTTCCTGGAATTGAACCAACCCACTCCAGCGGCTTTTTCTTCATTTTTTTTAAGGACAGACTGCCTGTTCCAAGGTTTTCATCCTGCCCTTTGGCCTAACTTTTGCTTAGAGCGCCAATTACGGTTTTCATCTCTAACGGCCTCTTTTTTTTTTGAGACTCTCTTGCCTTTCAGGTACAGCTGCAAGAAAAGTTGAAGCTACTATCAAAGCCCCCTCCTAGGGTAATCAGCAGTTATTCTCTTAGGTATTTCTCTCTAGGCATCAGTTGCATTCCTTTGACTTTTTGGATGAATGTGTTGCTAGATTGGGTGAGGTAGTGGATAAGGATCTGGTTCTTTGAAGGCCTCATGAGGCTGCCTTTTACACTACCACCTATTGTGCTTGATAATTCAGAGGGATTAACGATGTAGTGAGACATTCCCTATCCTTTCGAGGCGGGGTCTTATCTTCAGCCTTTGCTTCTCAGTATCATGATCTTTGGACTGAATTACCAGAGAAAACTACTATACCCTTTTCTAGGAATCATTCTAAAACTTCTACCAGTGCATATAGAGGATGGACACCTAGCCCCACAGTTGGTAACAGGACCTGGCCACTAAGGTACCCGGCCGGCGAGAGCAGTAGTAAGGTCTAGTTCAGATTTGTATGGATTTTAAGCAATATATTCCTTTTTAGAACAAAAATAGGAAATAATATCAATGAATGAATTTAGTTTTATTTCATTTCACAACATTGTGCCCGTTTCAGTACGATTTCAATGTACATGATCACCATTTAACACTAATTCAAAAATGCCAAACTACATTCATTCACGGAGCCAAATCTTGGTAGCATCAACTCCTGTTACCAATCAGCCCTCTCGTGTTTTCTTGATTGGATATTTTCTCTCATGCCTCTAATTTTTACCCAGGATGCCTTTTTTTGGTTACCACCCCAACTAGGCGCCCAATTTTTGCAAGGCCGCCTTTTTTTGATTTTTGACCTGTGGGGCTTTTATTCTCTTCTTTTGATTTTATTATCTTTAGCCATGGAACCTTTTGAGTCTATCAATATTGATCGGTTCTTTGAATTCGTTACCATCACTATCTTGACAAAATCGCAGCTCCTTTTGATAACAGTTCCTTGATGACGAATGGTCCTTCTCACGTTGGTTTGAACTTTCCTCTGATATCAAGCACACCTGGTCTCATCTGCTTGAACACCAAGTCCCCTTCCTTTAGGGGATGCTTCTTGACTTTCTTTCTAAAGGATCTAGCGAGCCTCTTCTGATAGATTTGGTTATGGTAATAGGCTCTCAATTTGTTCTCATACAACATGTTTAAGTGATGTAACCGTTGTTGTGCCCATTCAGCTTCTGGAATCTGAGCTCCCATGACCACTCTTAGTGACTTGAGTTCAACTTTGACTGGCAATACCACCTCCGTTCTATACACCAAAGAGTACGGTATGCCTCCTGTAGATATTTTGGTGGTCGTTCTGTAACCCCAGAGTGGAAAAGGAAGTTTTTTCGCCCAATCTTTATAATTCTGAACCATCTTGGCTAGAATCCTCTTGATATTTTTATTGGCGGCTTCTACTTCCCCATTGGCTTGAGGACAGTATGGAGACGACTTGTGATGCTCAATACCATACTTCTGGAGCAATTTCTTCACCTCGGCCATAAATTGGACCCCATTGTCAGATACCCCATGACGTGGGAGGCCGTACCTACATGTCAAGTTCCTCTTAATGAATTTTGCCATATCCCTAGCATCAACTTTTTTTTAAAAGACTCAGCTTCTACCCATTTGGTAAAATAATCAATGGCGACGATGATGTATCTGTGTCCATTGGAAGCCGTAGGATGAATTTTCCCAATAATATCAATCCCCCGAGCTTGAATCCAAGCTTAGGGCACACAAATGGAAAGCAAAGGAAAATAAAGGCAAAGAGAAGAGGGAAGAACGGGAATGAGGGATGAGAAATTCTGATTTCCCAATTCTCTCTCTTCTTCTACTTTTCATTTCCCTAACCTAGCCATGTGTCCACTCCCTAGTGGTGGAAATCAACCACACACACACACTACAATCATGCATCACACACACCCAGAACTCTCACAACTAAAAACACCCTACAGGTGTATGAGCACACACACACAAGCACAGCCCCAAAACACACTCTACAAACATATGAGTAAACACACCCAAGTGCAACCCAACTAATTCACACCCTAACAACACACATGCACCCACATGCTAACAAAACTCTTAAAATATACATTTCTACCCAAAATGCCCTTAATACATGCCAAAACTCATACAATGCACATGCACAAACATGGCTCATTCTACTAGGGGGCAAACGGGGTGTGACACAGATCATGGGTCTTCCGACTGGGGATCAAGTACAGGTACCAGGCAGAGTTATTTTGGCACACCAATGGGAAGTGATCACAACACCAGGGGCACATTATGACTGTAATACAGCTAAGAGTACTCTATTAGCCTCATAGGTGTACAGGTACATTCAGAGGGTTTTAGCCAGCAGCACCTTGGGCAGAACTGGTAGTCCTAGTGCCATCAGGACAGCAGAGATTTGGAGTCTATGGGCTATGGCAACGGGGACCCCGCTCAACATTAGTCACGAGATTATGGCCGGCATGGTTAGACAAAGTTGGAGGGCTAGGGCACAGATTTGTATAGGCGGGGTAGTCACCAGGTTGCTACTGCACTTAGGACATGACCCTGACACGTTTGGTCCACCTGTGGATAGACACATTTATGTTAATTGGGCCCTTGCTAAATAAATGGGCATGGTTGAGCAATTGCCTAGGCAGGTAGGAGAGTATAGGCTTTTTACTATGGCTGAGACTCGGCAGATGTACCGTTTACCTCCACTCACAGCTGCAACATCATCCGAAGATCGATTTCAGGGAGAGGAAGAACCTCCACAACCTCAGACAGATGAGGAATACTATCATCCACAACCAGTGGAAGGAGAACCTTCACAACCTCAGATAGATGGGGAGTGTTATCATCCACAGCCAGGGGAAGAAAAGCCTCATTCGCTGCCAGATGCCAGTTCCTCCAGAAGATCAGATGCACTCCCCTCCTTACATGCATACTTTGGAGATGGGTCCTCAGACATCGAGGAGGTATCACCCCTATGATCGTCCAGATTCTCCAGGGGCATCTACTTCGGCAGCTCTGCCACCACCACATAGGCCTGGGATGGAGCAGAGCCAGACGGGTATGGAGATCCTCATCTAAACCATGCAGAAGGAGATTATAGCAACATTGGAGGCCAGGTCCCAGTGCTTTGATGAAAGGCTGATGGCTATGGAATAATGAATGGGTGAGAGATTGATGGCTATAGAGCAACGCATGGGTGAGAGACTGATGGCTGTAGAGTAGCGCATGAATGGGAGGCTGATAACTATAGAGCAGCGTATGGATCAGTACATGAGTGAAAGACTACAAACCATTGACAAGAGAATGCAATGCATGGGGGGTTCATGAAGGAGACGCGACAGCACCAGGACAGATCCAAGGAGCCCACAAGAGCCTCCTACACACCTATGAGCCATGAAGGATCAGGCGATGCATGCCAACCATGATCTTTTTGATCGATGCTCAGGGAGATTTATGATTTTTGATGTAATTTGTATACGAAAATAATATCTGACCTTTGTTGTGCTTTGCATGTTTGGATACCCTTTAAATAGAAAAAAAAAATTCTTTTTTGAGTTATGGATAATAAAATGATAAAGATGGGAATCGTACGATAAGCCACAAATTGGTAAAATCATAACAATTGAACCTTCATAGAAGTTAAATAATTGAAATGATCACAATGATACATTGATCTAATCGGAGTTCATTTTGTTCAGGTAGCAACTGAAGTTATGCTAGAGAAAACTTTTCGCGTTTTGAGCAGACTGGCGCATCATCATCCGCACTTTGCAAGTCTGAAGCAGACTCGATGTAGCTCAGGAGAGCAACCCTCACATTTTGTAAGTCTGCAATAGACTCGGCGCATCACCAACCGGACTTTGTAAGTCTGGAGCAGACTCGGTGCAGCTCGGGAGAGCAACCCTAAAATTTTGTAAGTCTGGAGCAGACTCGGCGCAACACTTCTGCACTTTGAATCTTAGTAGCAATTTAGTGTAATCACTTTGTAGCTTAGTTAACAGCTCGGTGATATCTCAAAACTTTCGCACTTTGAATCTTGGTAGCGATTCAGTGCAACCTCAGAACTTTCGCACTTTGAATCTTGGTAAGGGGTCGGTGCAAGCACTTTGAATCTTGGTAGCGATTCAGTACAACCTCAGAACTTTCGCACTCTGAATCTTGGTAGTGATTCGGTGCAAGCACTTTGAATCTTGGTAGCGATTCAATGCAACCTCAGAACTTTCACACCTTGAATCTTGGTAGCGATTCGGTGCAAGCACTTTGAATCTTGGTAGCGATTCGGTGCAAGCACTTTGAATCTTGGTAGCGATTCAGTGCAACCTCAGAACTTTCGCACTTTGAATCTTGGTAGCAATTCGGTGCAAGCACTTTGAATCTTCGTAGTGATTCGGTGCAAGCACTTTGAATCTTGGTAGTGATTCAGTGCAATCTCAGAACTTTCGCACTTTGAATCTTTGTAGTGATTCAGTGCAACCTCAAAAACTTTCGTACTTTGTAATCTTGGTAGCAATTCAGTGCAACCACACTGTAGCCTAGATGGCAGCTCAATTATGTCCAAAGACATCCGCACTTTGTAGTCTTGTCAGTGACTCGGTGCAGCTTGAGAGAGCATTCTTTGCATTTCGTAAGTTCGGAGTGGACTTGGCGCATCACTATTCATGGATGGAACCTGCATCTCGCAAGTTCAAAGTAAGTTTGCAGATTCTCATAACAACGGGAAGGACGTCGCCTCAGGTATGCGCTTCTTTCCTCTTTCCTGAATTTTAGCTCAACTAGGCACCTATATGCTAGTTTTCCCAAAATTGGGGGCAACTGTAGACACCGGGTCCCGAGTCGGTCCAAGATCAGGATTACCCGATGATGAAAATAAAGACTAATTCATGAGCAAGAAAATAGGAATCGATCATCTCTTTGTCAAATTCTTTTATTTTCCTCAAAATCCTTTTAAAGTGTTTATTCTTATTTTTATTTTTATTTTATTTTATTTTTATTTGCATTTTTATTTTTATCCATATTTTTGTATTTCATTTTATTATATTTTCTAAAATAAAAAATAAAAAAATTCGGAGGCCGAGTTGCGGCAGCCACGCGCAGCCTGCGCGCAGATCTCGCCGACAGCCCTCCTAAACCACGAAAATTGAATTTTTTATTTTTTTAGGCCAAAAATTGATCTTTTCTTTGTGATTTTTTCAGATTTTATTAAAACTTAATAAATATTGGTCAAATTGGGTGGAAATTAAAAGACAAAAAATGACAAAAAATAATTAAAAATAAATAAAAATATTAATTGTCCATATTTGACTTTAGGGATTTGATTTTGAATTTTGAGTGTTTTTTGTTGAAATTTGTGAGGTGGGATCTTGCACAAATCTGTAGGGGAGCTGGAGATGAAAAAAAAATTGGAGTTTTTACGGGAGTTAGAATTTCATTTTGAGGAGGAGAGAAAAAATTGGGATTTTTGGGAGTAAGAAAAGTTTCTCTAAGAAAATACATTTTCTAAGGCACTTTGAGAGAGATATTCTTGAGGGGAGATAGTGCATTTTGCTGGAAAAAACAAAGAATTCAATGTTCTTGGGGTTCATCTTTTCTTATTCTTAAAAATCAAAATCACTTTCTTCAATCTTTTTAATTCTCTTCTTTTTTAAATTTACAAGCTTTCTTCTTAAATTCTATTCTAGTTTTTTCTTATATCAAAAATTTTATTGAACTTGTAAACTTTGAGAAATGAAAATTAATTTCTTAACTTGAGTTTTCTCATCAAATATCAAATACAAAAAATAAAATAAAATCATTTTTGAGTATTAGTGTTCTTGAGTTTTTTTTAGATAAGAACTCAAGATTTTCTTGAACATTTTTGAGTTTACTGTTGAATCTTAACAAGGAGAGTAGATTGAGACATCTTGCTTCTATATTACTTAATTCTGAGGGTAAAGATTCTTGGATCCATTTTTTTTTATCTCATTTCATTTTATTTATGTTAGTTTATTTTATTTTATTTTATTTTATTTTCCATTAATGCATGTATGTTTTTTTGGGGTTGAGATTTATTATCTAGCATGAGTTTTCCATCTTTATTTTGTCCTTGGCATGAAAATGGATAAAATACATGATGTTTAGGGGATGAAAAATAGGATTTGCATGATGTTTTCTTTTAGTATTATTTCTTGTGATTTTTTGCATGCTTAAATACTAATCATTTTATGTTGCATGTTTGATTGTCTTATTCTTATTGCATGTTTGATTGTCTTACTCTTGTTTATTCATCTAATTTTATTGGTTGATTATTATTATTATTATTATTATTATTATTATTATTATTATTATTATTATTATTATTATTATTATTATTATTATTATCATCATCTATTATTCTTATTATTATCATTATTATTATTGTTATTGTTATTATTTTTATTGTTGTTGTGATTGGTATCGTTATTGACATTATTTTTATTATGGTCATTATATTTTGCATGGTGTCATTTCATGATTTAGCTTTTGTTATTATTATTAATATTACCTTGCATGATTTTTTCTTCTATGTGTGATATTAACATATTAAATTAGTATGTCCAATTTAATCTATTTTATGCATTCTATTGGTGTGTTAATTTTACACTTGATTTCTTTTATTTTTATTATTAAATAATTTTGGAATTATTGCTAATGTTTTATTTGTTATTTTTCTTTCATTGGGGGTAAAATGTCGTGCTTATTTGTTTGAGCATTTATCATGACAGAACTACTTGCGACACGTAGGAGTTTACATCGCTTGGGTGAGACATTTCCTATCTCTATTTATGTGATTGGTTTTTCTCGTAAACAAAATAGTTTATTTTATACACGTGTTAAAATAAAAAATTACAAAAATATTTTGTACAATTAAATTGGGATTTTTATCAATAAATTCGGACCAATGTCCTAGATTTTTGCCAAAAATGTAAAAACATTGCGGACTAAAACGAAGAGTTGATTTATTAAAAATGGGATCACTCATCCCGATTTTCACTACAAATATCAAAATAACTCCTCGATCCTTTTTTAATTGAGCATGAAGGAACCAATGTTCCTGAACCAAATAAATATCCCGATTTATGTATGTCCCCCCCTGATTGATTTTGTGTGATTGTTTAAATTTACATTTATATTTTATGGGCCCTTGTAATTAATTATTTTTGGGGCAATTTTATTTTATTTAGGGATTGTATTCTGTCCCGATTTTCATTTAAATTCAACTTTTTTTTTTCATTTGGGGATTGTATTTGTCCCAATTTTCGTTTTGTAAATGGCGTGACTTTGTGTGTTTACCGCTTTATTTATCGCTTTATTTATATTTTTCTTTTATTGCCTCCTCGATGCTTGAAGTGCGCTTTAAATAAATTGCATTAAATGCATGAGATGAGACGTGAAATTTTAAAATTTAAAAACTCATTTATAATTAACTAAAGATAAGAATAAGTGTGAAGTTCCGAACCACTCTCTGGTTTAGACCAATAAGAGGTTAATATTTCCCGATTTCTTGTAAATTGGGCGGCGACTCCAAAATACCTCAAAAGTGCCTAAAGGTGTTATGACGATGGATGGTCCTTTTTAATGTTCTATTGTGAAAGGAGGTGCCGAAAATATCTCATAATACCTAAGATCCAAAAGATGCGAACCAATCACTCGAATCCTAAAAGCGGGTTCAAAGAGGGCCTTTGCTAGGTTCGGCGCACGTCACACCAGCAGAGCACATGCTGTAGAATAGATCGTAATTAGGATTGTAGTTAGAGAACATTACATCTCACAGACACTGCACGAGCCGAGACGCGGCCAGCAAAGCATGTAACGACCCAAAAAGGGCCTAATCGAAAATTGCGTGATAAGTCGAAAAAATTAAGGGTATTTTGGTAATTTGAGCAAGAGAAAATTTGGATAATAAGTATTTATTGCAAAGAAATTAATTAAATAAGTTTAGTGGAGGAATTATATGGTGTGCATGTAGTGTATGGAAGTAGGATGTTTGATGTGTAGTAATCTAGTGGATTGTGTGTGTGGTGCCTTAGATGTAATAATGTTGAGAGATTATAGTGTGTGGGTTGAGTATGGTGCTTTGGTATGTTAGTCAAAAGTGGGTTTTGTTGGTCCATTGGGAAGGTGCCACATAGGATGAGTAGGTGAAGGGCATTAATGAGGAGAGAGGGAAGGGAAGATGCAGATTTATTGCTTCCTCTCTACGTTTTCCATTTTCATCTTTTTCCCTCTCCTTTCTTCTCTCATTTTTTGCTCTTCCTTGCTTGCCCTAACGTGGATCTTCAAGTGTTAAAGTGGATTTCTGAGTTTTGAGCTGGGTTTTGAAGGTAAGTGCTTGGATTTCTTAAGTTTATCTTGGGTTCTTCTTCTTCTCCTTCATCATTTCTGGTTTTGAATGTGAAGTGCATGGCTTAACTTGAGTGTGTTCTTGGCTGGGTTTTTGTGCAAGAATCTGAAGAACGTAGAAAGAGTAAAGGGAAAGGGAAAGTGGGGGTTTGAAAGAGAAGATTGAAGCTTCATTCCAGGTTTGGGAGCCTTGTTTGTTGTGTTTAAGTTTGGGAGTTATGTTCTTGGATAAGTTTGGTTGGATGACTTTGCCCTAATTCTCATTTGGATTGTGTTTACGTTTGTGTCATTCTTATTAATTCTGAAATTAATTGAGTGATTTGCTTGGGTAAATGCATGTGTTTTTAGAGTAAGGAATATTCGTTCAAGTGTTAGTGCTAGATGGATGTTTATATGTGTTATTGAGGAATATGTACATGATATGTGATTAAATTTTGGGTTTATTAGTAGTTTTGATTTCAGAAATTCAAAGTGTTTGATTAATGTGTTAATTGTGTTTTGAGCAAGTTTTGGAAGCTTGGGAGGTAAGAATTTACATGTGTTTGCATGTCAAATGATTTTGGGACAAATGAGTTTTGTTTTGGTTTGCTGTGAACTGCTGGTTTTTGGCCTTCAAATTGGAAAATACGATGTTGTCGCGATCGCGACAGAATCGCATTGTCCACTCCGTACGCCGAGTCGTGATGTTGGCCGTTCTTATGAGTGGGAAGTCACGAGTCGTGATCAAGCATCATGACTCGTGACCTCTCCCTCTTGTGAGGGAGTCCCGTCATGAGTCATGAGGGGAGATCACGACTCGTGACTCCCTTCTCTCACGAGGCTGGGGAGAGCTGAACCTGGTCACGGGTCGTCAGCAAGCGTCATGACTCGTGACCCCTCTCTCTGGTGGGTGTGAAGCGGCTTCGTCACGAGTCACCACTGCGTGTGCGACTCGCGATTGGGCTTTTTCTCGCTCGGCTACTGTCGCGAGCACGACACAAGTCGCGATCGCGACAGTGAGCCTTTTTCTTGCCGTTTTGCCTTGTTTTGCCTATATGTCTTCTTTTTCTGTTTCGCATGGCTTTTTGCACTGTGTAAGTTATATTTGTATTTTTATACTAGTGTATTAATGTTTTTGAGTCGTGTTAATAATTAATGGCATTGTCTAGCGTTAAGTGTTTAGAATAAGTGTCTTGACCCTGAAGTGTCAAGGTAGTGGATGATTAAGCATGCTTAAGAAGGGTTAGTGAGTGCAGCTGCCTATGTTGGCCCTGTTTGGGTCTTTATGGCAACTTCCGTGATGGTTATTCTCCGCGTAGTGATAAACTGTTTTGAGACTCCGGTGTCCCGCGCTACCTTCGGGTATATAAACTATTTTGAGGCTTCGGTCTCCCATGTTGTGTTCCTATATCCACTACTAGTGAAATTCAGGCTATTGTTTAAGGTGTCTGGTATTTATTTAGTGAAGTGTTATTAATATTGTGCGTTTCTTTTTGTTAGTGTTATTGCTTCGTGCTTCCTATTATATATTCTGATTTGATATAGTGATTCTTGATTTACTTATCTCTATCCTCTAATACTTAGTGAATTTTGTATGTTGATGCATGATTACTTTTAAGTGTTAATGCATGATATATTGCATAGTGTTCTGTTGTATTGTTCCTCCCCACTAAGCGTTATCGCTTAGCTCGGGTTCTTTTCCCGTGTAGGTGGCAAGGTTTTAAATTCCTGTACGAGTTTCGAGTCGCGCATCTGCAGGCTGGCCACATAGGAGTAGAGTTATTTATTTTTGTCTCCTCCTGTAATTCTTTTTGTATATGTATTATGTAGTATTTTTGTAAAGGATTTAAGATGTAATATTTTGGATATTGTATATAACTCTATATTTTGATTATATGAGATTTATGTTCTACCTTTATTATTATTCTTAGAGAATGCCTCCGCTTAGCGCATGTATACGTGTATGTGTGAATGTTATGAGTGAGCGTCGGGTAGCGTGTCCGCCGGCGTCCTTCCAACGGGGGTGACGGAGGGGGTGTTACAGAGCACATGCGATAGAACAAATCGCAACCGGGATTATAGTTAGAGAACACTGCATCTCACAGATACTGCATGAGCCGAGACGAGGCTAGCAGAACACATGCGGTAGAACAGATTGCAAACAGAGGTTGTAGTTAGAGTACTGCATCTCACAGACTCCATGCAAGCTGGGACGAGGCTAGCGGGACACCAACGATAGAACAGATCACAAATAGAGGTTATAGTCAGAGAGTACTGCATCTCACAGACACCATGCAGGCCGGGACGAGGTTAGCGGATCACCAGCGATAGAACAGATCACAACAGAGGTTGGCCTTAGAAATACTGCACCTCACACCGTGCAGGTCGAGACGTGGCCAGCGGGACAGACTAGCCACCGTACAGACCGAGATGAGATTAGTGGGGCACTAGTAATAGAACAGATTGCAACAGAGGTTGGAGTTAGAGACACTGTACCTCACACCATGCATGCCGAGACGAGGCCAGCGGGACTGACTAGCCACCATGCAGACCGAGACAAGGTTAGTGGGGCACCAGTGATAGAACAGATCGATACAGAGGTTGGAGTTAGAGACACTGCACCTCACACCGTGCAGGCCAAGACGAGGCCAGCGGGATAGACTAGCCACCGTGCAGACCGAGATGAGGTTAGCGGGGCACCAGCAATAGAATAGATCACAACAAAGGTTGTACTTAGAGACATTGCACCTCACATCGTGCAGGCCGAAACGAGGCCAACAGGACTGACTAGCCATCGTGCAGATCGAGACGAGGTTAGCGGGGCACCAGCGATAGAACAAATTGCAACAGAGGTTGGAGTTAGAGACACTGGACCTCATACCGTGCAGGCCGAGACCAGGCCAGCGGGACATACTAGCCACCGTGCAGACCGAGATGAGGTTAGCGGGGCACCAGCAATAGAACAGATCGCAATAGAGGTTGGAGTTAGAGACATTGCACCTCACACCGTGCAGGCCGAGATAAGGCCAGCGGGATAGACTAGCCACCGTGCAAACCGAGACGAGGTTAGCGGGGCACCAGCAATAGAACAGATCGCAACAGAGGTTGGAGTTAGAGACACTGCACCTCACACCGTGTAGGCCGAGACGAGGCCAGCGGGACAGATCAGCTACCATGCAGACCAAGACGAGGTTAGTGGGGCACCAGCGATAGAGCAGATCGCAACGGGATTGTGGTTAGAGAATACCGCATCTCACAGACGCCATGGAAGCCGACCGGAGGCGAGCGGGAAAATGCGATTGGACATATTACAAATGAGCCACAGTTGGATAGTACTACAGCTCAATGGCAATAAGTTGCAACATTCCAAACGGCAAAAAGGTAAGGGCTGCCACAGGTACGCATCTCTTTCCTTCTACTCTGAAGTTTGGCTCATCTAGGCACTAGTGCACTAGTTTCCCCAAAATTGAAGGCAACTGTAGACACCGGGTCCTGAGGCAGCCCAGATCAGAGTTACCCAATGATGATAAGATGCCTACTCACAGTCAAAAATGTTGAAAATGATGATTTCCTGTTCAAATTTGCATTTTAAAGTAAAAAAATAAAAAAAATAATAAAAAAATATTTTTAAAATTAGATTTGAAAAATGCGGTTTAGAAATTGTAGTATTTTTAGTTAATTTAAAACTTTTTTTAAAAAAAAAAGAAAGGGGTCCGTCGCACCTGTTCCGCCGAAATTGGCAAAAATCGCCCCAAAAACAGTTTTTTCCGATTTTTCACAAAAAAATCCATTTTTTATCCCATTTTTTTGGGTTTTTAAAGGTTTTTTTCAATTTTTAAAATTTAAAATAATTCACATCTGATTTAATTAAGATTTTTTTCATTAATTAATGATTTTTTCTTTTTTTCTTCATATAAAAAGAAAAAGATGAAAAGAGAAATAGGGGGGAATTTTTAGAGTTTATTTTTTAGGTTTTCTTAAATTTTCTCTTCTTCTTCTTCAACATTTTTCTCTTAAAATTTTCAGATTTTCACCCAACAAAATAATGGAAATAGAAAAATTCAATTCTTTTTCTTCTTTTTTCCAAGAGAATTTCTTCTAAATGATTTTTAGATGGAATTTTGTTGATGGAATGTTGTTTTTGAGACAAATAAAGTGATTATTTGTTCTTAAAAATTCAATTTTCATACTTTTTGTCTTTCAATTATTATTTTTTTCACTTAATTTTTTTTCATTTATTTTTGAATTTATTTTTGATGAAAAAATAATTTTGAGACAAACAAAACAATTGTTTGTTATCAAAATCTATTTTTTTCATTTGATTTTCTAAAAACAGGTTTTTTTATGTATATTTTTTCTTGGAACAAAATTCCAACATTTTTATTATTCAATTTTAATCTTGCAAATCAAGAATAAGGATATCAATAATTATTTTTACCTTCATTGAATCCGAAACTCTGAGGGTAAACATTCTTGGCCTAATCTTTTATTTCTATTTTTATTATTTTGTTCATATTTAATTTATTAGCATGTATATTATTATTATTTTTATTATTTTCATTTATTTATTTATTTATTCTATTGCTTTTATATTTGTCTCATTTAATATGTTAATATATTATTTTTGTTCGTGTATATATTGATTTCTTATCATTTCTAACATGTAAATATTGATTTCTTATTATTGCTAACATGTAAATAATCTATTTTTGCTTTGATTGCTCATTATTTTCAACATATAATTAATTAATTCATTTTGATTAATCTTTTTGCCATGTAAATAGTTTATGTTAATTGTGATTATATTAATTAAGCATGTCATTCATTTAATTGATATCATTATTTTGTTATTCATTTTTTATCATTCTTTTATCATTGTCATTGCTATTTATTCATTCATTTATTTGTTTATTCTCATTATTCATATTATTATTATCATGTTAATATTTTCATGTATTAATTTATTAACATGTTTTATTTACTTCAATCACATCATTTAATTCATTTATCGTTCATAACACATTTGTCTCATTTATTTTAAATTGTTAGCATGTTAATTCATTTGTCATTTTGATGTCACCTTATTTTATCTTATTTTATCATTTATTGTATATTTAACCGATTTAATTCATTCAATTACTAACATTATTTTATTTGTGTTTTATTTTTATTTTACATCTTATTTTCCCTCTTGGCATTTTTGCGAGCACACGAGGAGATCCAAAAGACTCGCTTGGGTTAAATATTTAATTACTTTATTTGTAACATTTTATTTATTTGGCTTTTTTATTTGTTTTGCCATATAATTTTCTGATAAAATTGTTTATTTAGGTACGCTAGAAAGAAAATCACTAAAACATTTTTATTAATTAACTTGAAACTTTTCCTAATAAAAATGGGACCAATGTCTCAATTTTCTCCATCCAAAATCATCACATCAAAATTGTTTCATAATAAATATGCATGTGAGGACCAATGTCCTCATCTTTAATATATATCCCGTTTTATGCATGCTTTGTATTTTATTTACAATGGGGGTTGTATTCCGCCCCTAGTTTTATTGTAATTTATTTTCATGCACTTTACTTTAATTATGCTTTATTTATTTATCACTTCTTTTGAATAAATAACTTGCGCTTTAATTAAACTGCACCAAATGGAATGAGAACTGGGATGAAATGATAAATTCAAAACTCAACTATAAACCTAACCAAGGTATGAATAAATGGGAAGTCCCGAACCTTCTCTTGTCTTTGGGTTCAACGAGGCGAGAGGACAATGTCTCAATTTTCTCCATCCAAAATCATCACATCAAAATTGTTTCATAATAAATATGCATGTGAGGACCAATGTCCTCATCTTTAATATATATCCCGTTTTATGCATGCTTTGTATTTTATTTACAATGGGGGTTGTATTCCGCCCCTAGTTTTATTGTAATTTATTTTCATGCACTTTACTTTAATTATGCTTTATTTATTTATCACTTCTTTTGAATAAATAACTTGCGCTTTAATTAAACTGCACCAAATGGAATGAGAACTGGGATGAAATGATAAATTCAAAACTCAACTATAAACCTAACCAAGGTATGAATAAATGGGAAGTCCCGAACCTTCTCTTGTCTTTGGGTTCAACGAGGCGAGAGGACCATCTCAATATTCTATTGGGATGGTGCCTCCAAGACACCTCTTGTGTCCCGTAAAAGGCCCAACTCGAATAATCCTAGGCTCTACGGGATTAGAGGATCATTCCAATGTTCTATTGGGATGAGGTCTCCAAGATCCTTCTGACTTGCCAAAAATGGATATATATGCGCCGTCTTAGGCTCACTGAGGCTAGATGACCTTTTTCAATGTTCTATTGGGTGGCGACTCCAAGAAACCTCCTTGTTGCCCAACATAGATGCACTTGTAATTCGTTACAAGTTTTAATGAACCTCTCTCGATTGCCCTGAAGGCGGGACGGTTCGGGGCGCCCTGGGGTTCGGCGCGTATCACACATAATATCCTTGTATTTTGTATAATTGATGTAAGTAATGAGTGGATGATATTTGTGATTTATTATATGAGTGTGTGAATGGACCTAAATTGGAGGATGGGCAAACTTATATTGGAGTTCGAAGTGGAGTAGGTTGAATGAGTATATATGATTATTTGAAGTGTAAGGACTTTCTTTTTATAGGGGGATAGGCAATATTATAGAGGAAACTCTGCCAAAATTTCGGTAGAATTAAGTGGCATATTTGTATTTTGAATTGAATGAGTAGTAAAACTAAATAGTTATATGACAGTTGGGCACAGTGAAAAAAAAAACAAAAAAATTTACCTGGATTTCGCAATAATTTTAAGAGTAGATTTAAGGCAATCAAGTAATCGTGCAGTGACATTGGAACCGTAGTGTGCGTTTAGTATAAGGGTGCTACAGCTTTGGTCAGGGTAATGATATTTCAGGGCTACCCAAGCATGATCCTTGTCAATAGGTCTAGCTCATCGCGAGCATAACAACTAGATTGGTCATCATTTGATATACCATGATGGTACGTGGCTTGGGCTCGTGATTATCCCTAACACTTTCCTGCATTGAGTGAACATAGGTGTAACACCCCTTACCTATACGTAGCATATTGTATGGTAACATAAATAGTATGCGACGACGAGTGAAGAGTGCTACCACCAAAAAACATGCTGGAAACAATATCATACGCAGAACTATAAAATTTTCTTAAATAAATAAACGTTCACATAATACAAAAGATGATTATATAATTGGCATTACACTCTCAAAATGAAATCTTATTACATGCCAACTGCTTAAGACTAAAACCATAATGAATTACATTACAACCAAAATCAACTAATACAACAATACCAAGGAATTACATTACAAAAGTTGACTATAACCTCTAGACAACAACTACTACGGACTTGTTGGCCAAACTGCTGATGATTGTCCTCGGCGACATGACTAATTTCAAACCTGCATGGATACACACCCATGTTAAGCACAAAAGTTTAGTGGGGAAAAACACGTAAAATGGACGACCACTCACAATGATCGTCAGTAATAACACACAGTAAATATCCAAAATAAAATCATTTGAATATAAATACATGCCCCAAACATACTTAAACATCTCATTTAATAAATACATAAAATTGATCATAGATAAAATATTTTACTCATAATCGTCCACATGGTCAAACAGAGTGACATTCTTAATTAATACATGCTTTTCATGTCTTATGATTCATACTTCTCATGTCACATACATCATTATATTCATTTAATTAATTGTTTCAAATCATTGCATTACTTTCGTGTCAATTACTCATTTTTACATTTCAAAGGAAATAACAAAATTGAAACTCATAGTCATTCAACTGTGCTATCACATATTCGCATAGTGATCCATACAAGATCCAAAAACACATATTTGCATGAAGTACTAGTTCAATCAACATATAAATCAGATCGACAATATGTCCACATGCATATCAAAGCTTAATCACATACTTTCTTGCAAACCTCCACATACACTTATCAATTCGTAACTTATTATTTCACTCATAAACTTTTGTTAAATTATTGCCTGCTAAGTCAAAGAGTGGATAAGTGAGTATACACATAGATACCCGAGAGTATCAACAATTCTTTCATAACACATGGATACCCGAAGGTATCAAAATTATTTTTTTCTTTTTATTTCTAAAAACATTTTCGCATGGGATCTTAAACAAGATCCAAGATAGAAGGATCGCGAGGATCCGATCGGGAACTTGATCAGGGTCCAAATCGCATTGTTGCAGCAAACTGAACTCTATAGGCATGCCTATCTATCCACGACCCGACTAATGCAGGCTAAATACATACTTGTTTTCTTTAACAGTGTACATGCTATTTTTAATACTTTTTCAGAAGCGCATGCATTTATTATAATCGCATAATAATCATATGCATAATTCATATATAACTAAAGCAATGGCTCATATAAATTACAACAAACCATAACCTTTTTATTACAATTGCCTTGTAATTTAATACATGCTTAAAAATTCAATTCAACTATAACTTATATGGCATAACATATCCAAGTTTACACAACAGGTCACATGTAAATCATAAATAGAAACCCATGCCAAAAATCTCAACAACATACCTACATAGCATAGGAAAGAGTCACGCTCGCGACCTTAGTCGCAATCGCGATAGAGAGCTAGATGGCCTCTGTCGCGCTCGCGACAGAGCGAACATCACACGCCGCCAACCCTAACAAAAACTTAATAAGGCTAACCAACTTGATCACACTCATATCAATTCTCAATTAATACAATTTCACATATAAACATATTTATTCTTATAATGTCCGTACTAATTTCATAAACCTTACTTCCCCAAATTCATGCATTAAATTCAAAAACTTCAACACAAGTATCTCATACTATTCACGTTATTACGAATCATTTTGTAATGGACCAAAATAGCTACTTTTGTGAATAATGACACCGAGGTGAATAGTATCACCCGACGGCGAAAAATATTTTATTGCACCAATAGAAAGTACAAGTTATAAAGAGTATGATGGTAAAATTTGGAGTAAAATTGAGATCAAATAGGTTTCCAAAAGTCCAAAATAAGAAAAAGTTCGGCCCGTTTTAAATAGTAAAAGAGTTTGACTAGACTTTTAAGATAGTAAATGACTTATGAAAAATTATCTGAAGGCATGGATGGATTCAGAATGATGAGTAGAACAATTTGGTGATAAAAAGTAAATTTTATGATAACACTCAAAAATGAGTGAATCGGACCAGTAATGGGCTATAATTTAGGTGAAATCAAAGCTAAATGAGTTATTAAGAGTAAAAAAGAAGTTAAGGATGAAAAGTGAACTGAACCGGTCCAACCAAGGAATCGAACCGGTCCAATCAATTTTACAGCAGTTGATCGATTTAACTAAAAGTTGACTGAGCTCTAATTGGTATTGCAGAGCTCAGAAAAATTATCTGAAAGTATAGATTTACTTGAAAAATTATGAATAATCAAATGGTATTGAAAAATAAATTTTAGGTGAGACAGAAAACTGAATTATCGTACTAGTAGGAAATTACCGGACCGGGAAATGATTTCCAATTGGGCTGAAATTTTATATGGAGCTTAATAAATATATTTTATGAATTATGGAATTTATTTGGGGAGGAATTGAACTTGGGATGTGATGAAAATAATTTTTTAATTGAAAATTGGGCTTAATAACCCTAATGGGCCTTGGGTTGGCCCAATTGGTTGAACCAAGCCCAAGTCCATCTAAGAACCCTATATAAGGCATAAAAATCAATAGATTTCCAGAATTCTCTCCAGCCCTCTCCTCCCTTCTCTTGGCCAAATGGAGCATTCTTTATTTCTCCATGAATTTCTTCTTTCCTCTTCCAAATTCTCCCAAAATCCAACCTTCCTAAGTAAAATCCAGCCCCTCCTTTCATTGATGATGGTCTCAAAATCTCATTTGGAGTGAAAGAAGTGGGTAAAACCAAGTGTTCAAGGTTATGTCTCAAAAATGAGGTAAGAGATTTTGAGGTTTATAATTCAATTTAATGGTTCAAATAGGTATTTTAGGGTACGTAGAGGGTGTTTATGTAGTTATATTGAATGAATAAAGTGAAATAATTGGTGTTTCTTTGATGGAAGAACTCGGCCACTTAAGGAGGTATGAAGAGATGGCGGTGTTCCAAAGGTTTAAGGTAAAGGAAAAGAAGATTAAGGAGTGGAGGAAGTGAATCTAAGGTTAGTGGATACAATATCCCATCCTTTCCATTAATTTTGTATGTTTTTAGTTTATGTTTATATAATGTGTGTGTGATTTATGCATGTTTAATTGAAATAAACTTAATAGACATGTTTATGGAGGTTAAATATAATATTTAGTATGATTAAAGTGGAGAAAAATGAATTGTATACTAATAACACTATGTTGGCCGAGTAGAATACCTTTGGTACATTAAGGTATACTTGATGGTTTAGGTGAATTAATGATATATCCATATTAATTTATATGTAATATGGCTAAAATAATAATTTAAGAAAATAAAAATAATATTTAGAGTGAAGATATAATATAAGTCGAAGTGATTAGTTAAACTAAATTGAATATATGATGTGATTTAATGTAATTAAATTGTATATATAGGTTTAAAGAAAGGTAATTCAGATAAATAAATGAAGAATGAAAAAAAAATGAAAATAAGGAAAGAAAGAGTAGTTGGGCCGAATAGTATCCATGGCTAAATTATAGTATAATTAGTGAATTAATTAAGTATAATGTTATGAAATGAATATATAATAGAAATTGAGTATGTAATAATTTATTTGGAATTAATTGAACATTGATGAATATTTTAGAATATAATAATATGTTATGTTAATAATTGAAACTTGAATTTATGCGGTATTTCAATAAAAATATGGCATAGAATAAATATTTGATAGAAATTAAGTATATTATAATTTATTTGGAATTAATTGAATACATTTGAATATTCTAGAATATAATGATATATTATGTTATGATGGAAATAATAATAATATATATGGTAAGTTATGAAAGTATGACATGAATAACATTAAAATTAATTAATTAGTTAATAAAATGAAGATGTATTTGTGGAAAAAGAATGAATTACATGTTAATGGGAAAATATTTGTCAAATGGATTGTTTTGTTATTTTATAGTACAATTTATTTTAAGTGATTGTTATAATGGAAATTGAAGTGAAGGAATGACTTAACTGCCCTTAGTAGTAGTCTGGTAGTAATCTAGTTCAGGATATAGTTGGCTAGCCATAGGGATTCCACACCGCAGTGCGAGTCATGGCGACTCGCTTAGGTAGGCTAATGACGGTCTACTAAATGTTGGAATGTTCAAATATTGATATGTAAAATGAAATGAAATGGAATGTATGGGTGATTCCTGAGAATCACTCTAAAATGTATATAGTGGATCGGTGGAGTCCACGTCCCGTGTATCCAGTTCGGAGATTTCTACCGGATTGATACTAGGGGCAAAATTATGAAAATGAATTTTAAAATGTTAAAGAAATGAATTGAAGTATGTAGATGGAACTTTAAGTGAGGAATAGAATAATAAGGGACTTAATTATAAAGAATTAATAAGATTAATAAGGGAAAATAGAAAATAAATTAGTAAAGTAAGTAAATTGATATTAGTATAAGGACTAAAACGTAAAATGACACAAAAATAGTATTTAAGGATTAAAAAAATAAATTATATGTCAAAATAATAAAATAAGAATTAAAATGAGTGAATGCATATTAATAAAGGAATATAGAGTAAATAAGGACTAAAATGTAAAAGAATGAATTAAAAAGGAAAATATAGAGTTATATGTGTTTAAATATTAAATTAAGTAAAAATATTAATGAATTAAGGACTAAAAGGTAAATTGATACCAAAATGACATTTAGGGATTAAATGGGAATTTTACATATAAGAAATGGAATTAATGTGAAAATTAAGAAAGAAATAATCTTAATGTTATACTTGTAAATATATGGTAATTGAAGGGTAAGATTGTAATTTGAATAAAATTAAAAAGAGTTTAAGAGTAAATTAGCATTAGAATTATATTGTAAGGACTAATTAGTAATTTGCATGCTAAATAATGTAATAAAGGTAATAATAAAGTTATTTAATGGCATGATTAAAAATAAGTGGTTAGAAAAGGGTAATATAGTAATTTA
Source organism: Excoecaria cochinchinensis (assembly GCA_947683425.1). Lineage (NCBI taxonomy): Eukaryota > Viridiplantae > Streptophyta > Magnoliopsida > Malpighiales > Euphorbiaceae > Excoecaria > Excoecaria cochinchinensis. The sequence continues at coordinate 6,324,569 of CANTUQ010000003.1, read as the reverse complement.
GTAGACACTTAAAGATTAAATGGTAAATTCATTGATAACAGTAATGTAATTTAAAGGATTTAAATATAATTATCACCCATTATGAATATTAAGTGAATAATTAATTAAAGATAAAGAAATTAATGACTTAAAATAAAATGATCATAATAATAATAGTAGCAGTCATATTAATAGGACATGTAGGAATTGTTAAAAGAAGAATTTAAATTGTATATAATAATAAATTGATAGTTTAAATTAAATGATAATTTACTTGTCAAAAATCGAACATAGAATGAAAAATGATAAAGTAATGATAAAGTGATAATAAAAGGATAAATATTGGAATGATAATATAGTTGAAGGATTAAACTATAAATAAGCCTACTCAAGACTTAAATCATTGATGGCTCAACAAACTTTTATAAATCTATACATACATGCCACATTTATTTTTAACAAACACCAAGGCATTAATAGAGTTCAGTTAATACATTATCTTTCATGTCCGAATAAGTTTCTATTCTTTGGTTCGAACTAGGAAGGCTGTTCTAAGCTTCCTATGTATCCCAAAGGATTGGGAATCCAAGCCCCGTAGTTCTACTAGTTCAAAATACAAATTATAGAATTCCGTTTCATATCTCCTAACATAATATAGATCATGTCAATTTTAGACATATTCGTAAGTGTTCGACTCATTAAACCTTTAAGTACCCTAGTCCATATTCTTATTTATAACCTTAGTCACTTGTATTTCTAAGTGATAGCCATTTATTAACTGTTTTACAAGCTCAAAACATGTGATGAATATGTCTTAAAACGTTCCGATGAAGTTTGGGTGTATTTCGGAAGGAGAAACACAACAAAATACACATCCTAAAAAAGGGTAAAGAGGGGCAAGGGTTCACACAAGCCATGAGGCTCAAAATAAGAGGAAAAACCTTCAACAATCAGGTTCTATTGTGCTCATGACAAAGGTCGCGCTCGCGACAGAAGCCTCCCTCAAATGCCCTATGAAAAACAGACTTACAAGACAACTTTTCACCTCCTACTTTTTACTGCCTAAACTAACCTCTAAACCTCATTTTTAGACAAAAAATCCTTCTTAACAAATGATCCCAAGGATGTTTTCTTTCAAATCAAACAAAATTCAGATAAATTGGATATCGGAACCGTCAGATATGATCTACACAATCTACATTGTTCTAACAAACCCACCTAAGTAGAGATGTCTCGGTTTTTACCATTTTCAAGGATCTTAGAGCCAGAATTAGCTTCCGGTACTTCGGAGACAATTTTAGATATATGCATTATATTTCCAATGGAACTGATTTCATACAATTCAGAGATCTATAACTTGACTTATAGCTAAAACAATCACTAAAGGTCCAATGAAATCTGGGCATAGTTTCCCCTAGAAACTCAAACTCCCCAAACCCAAGCAATTCCACACAACCACATCAATACAAACAATCAAATTTTAAACAAAATACACATCAAAAAAGCAACTCACCAATACATATGTGCATATATATATAAATTCACATCCAAGCATATAAATTTCCCAAACCTCATAAGTGCTTCCCTAATCTTCCTCTTCTTCTTGTTTAAACTTGATTCTCCATAACTCCCATACTCCACTTGTTAAAATCCTCAAATAAACCACACCTAAACTCACGTTACTCATCATCACCAAGATTAAAATTCAAACCCAAAGGAAAAGAATAATAGAAGAGGGGTAAAATAAAACCAACCTTACCTTAATCTTGCCCAAATCTTTATTTGATTCATCAAATCCCTTGGCAACCCAAATACACAAAGAAGAATAGAGAAGAGAGAGGAAAAACATGGCTGCCCCAAAATCCTAGCCAAAAGTGGTTGGTCTCCCTTTACTTTCTACCTTCTTAAATTCTATCTAATCCCCAATGCCAAGTGTCACTTTCATATTGGCCCAATAAAAGATTTTTATGACAATTCCTCTATATATTTGGTCCATCAACTCTCCTATAATCTTACATTAGCATAATACATATATATAATTCTTACATTGGCCAATAATTAAATCCTTACCCCCTTTAATTAAATCCCAAATTAATACTTTACAATTTTTAAATTGGCCGCACTTGCCGAAACTTTTGCATTAGTACCGAATTCATCCTTTCGGCCCACCTGACACCACAACTCACATACATTCGGCATGTAACTAATAAATTCTCAAAATTTAGCCCTCATAGTTATTTATTCTGATGCGACCTCAGCAAGTGTACTGAATCGGCAAGTAATATAGTGATGTATAATTAAGACCACAAGTTATCGAACCCAAGGGACTGTGTTGCGTAAATTTTAACAATTAAATGTATGCTAAAGAATTCCCAATTGTTTGATGTGATGAATTATTTAAGAAATAAATTCAGAAATATAATTGATGAAATCACTAATTCAAGAATATTAAAAGAATCAATACTACTATAGATTTTATGAAATAACTTAAAAGATCTTGTCGAGGAATACCCATCCTCCCCAATAACGCCATGTAAATGCTTCAACTTATCAATCACACATGCAAATCAGTGAACAACCTAGCCTATACCATAGCCTGCCTCTCGGATCCAGCTTTTCTAACACATGCGCCTACCACCCTGGATTCAGCACATATTTTAGCATCGAAACAGGTCTTAAGTCCTAAGCTTAGATGATCCTACCATCCCGGATTAAGATATCAAAGCTCAATTATCTTCTACAATTCTGAACCTATTAAAATAGAGATCCACAGATTTAACTACCATCTCGGATTAATCAATTTAATGAAAATCGATAGAAATAGAACAGAGTATGTGTAAGTTCATGAAATGAATACAATCAAAGATTATCACAGCAGATCAATCTTAAACTGGCATTAATTTCAATAACAAACAGATTAATTCAGAGAAGATAAAACTGAAGCATATGCATAAATCAATCCACACAAAGCATTCACATGGTTATTAGGGATTCAAGGCATCCCTTAACAAGAAAAGGAACTACTCACTCATAATTGAAATAAAAACTGAATTAAATAGACAGAAGTTGATATTACCCATTTGAGATCTGAAAATGAAATTCTTACAATAATCCAAAATGACGTTCTTCAACTGAATCAGCTAATAAGACATCCAAAATGAATGATAAATTCTCCAATCCCCCAAAATTCTCCAGATCTATCCCAACTGAATAATTAAATCTAAAAATATATGAAAAATCTAAATTTAGGTTGCAGAGAAAAATAAAATAAAATCTGACTTTCGTTCCCCAAAAAGATCGACCCCCTTCATGTCTAACTTCAGTCCCTAAATAACCGTTCAAAGTCAAAAGGTGGCCTCAAAGTCTTCGATTTTGTACAGATCTTGTTTATATGCAGGTTACACGGCGGTATGAGAATTCCTCACCGCCGTGTAAATGGCCTCTGGTCAACAATCTTGAATTTTTGTTCCGCGTGTCCAGCGCCGTAATTGTTGGCAGTTTACGCTTTACACGGCGGTATGAGGATTCCTCACCGCCGTGTAGATCCTTACGTAAGTGCTGATTCTCGTGGTACACGGCGGTATGGATATTCCTTACCGCCGTGTAATTCCCTTCTACTGCACTGTGACATTTTCGTGGTACACGGCGGTATGGATGTTCCTTACCGCCGTGTAAGCTTCCTAAAAGCTCCAAAAACAACATAAAATCTCACTTTAGTATACAAGATAATATCTAATAAAACTTTCACAAAAATATACTAAAACAGGAACTTCTAAACTCAAAAGTAAGCTGGAAATTCACATAAAAACAACATATATTTTGAACTTATCAAAATACCCCACACTTAGCTTTTGCTCGCCCTCGAGTAAAATACCTCTTCAATTCCAACTTTCTCAATTTTCAAGCAAGAAAACAGAAATTCAAAACACCAAGAAAACAATTAGTAAATTCCACTTGAGAGAAATTCTTGCTCAAACAAAACTCAAAAGAAGAGAATACAATTAAATTTCCGGTGTGTGTGTGCAAAGGCCAAAACCAAAGTTTTAATATTTTTCAAAATTAAAATTCCAGCACCAATCAATCAATGACCAAATAAGTTAGTGCATGAATGCACATCTGGTTTCTCAATTGAAACACTAGAAACACCATAGGCCTCTCCTTTGGTACCGGAACCCGAAGGTCATCTCCACTGAACAAATCAAGACATAAAAATGATCATTAGGTCTTAAACAGGTTGTAATGCATGGCTCGACCGGTGATGGCTAACAAGAAGAGTTTAGAAAATCGACAAAAATTCAGGCACTCCACCGACTATTACCGCTACCCAATAAAATTTTTCCATAACCTACTTCCAAATTAACCAAAAGTTGCCAAGACTTAGTTATTTCCCATGAAAAATTTCGAATCACAAGAAAATGTGAAAATGAAATTTCCTTCTCAAAACTGACCATCCAAACATATTATTTTACACTAGAGGGTACCCCACACTTGAATTTTTCTATAAACTTTATTTATTTAAATTTTTTTTTTTTAAAGAAGATAAACTACCCCACACTTGAATATTTCAGTAACTTATAATCAGCTACAAATTTCATACCAAATCACAAAGGGCATTATCTTCATTTTCTTTTCTTTCCAATTTACTAAAACATTCAATATAACTTGCTCTTGCTAATTAAATTGAAACTCATTCACACCACCACATGAACTCAATCACCCAAACTTCCCAACAGCAATCCCCCATAATCCTAGAGTGGCCAGCTCTCCTATAAGGGCAAGCTAAAGGCTTTTTAGGTTTAATGGTAACAATAAGTTGTGCAAACAAGAAGATTCTCGAAATACGCATTTAGCATACTCAATTAGGCTCAAAATTGGCTAATAAGGGTAGTTAATTCCATAGGTAGGAGAAAGTTTATTTAAAGTGACTTAACAAAGAAAGATGCCTAAATCATGTCAAAATTCATGCCTTAATTGTTATATCGTTTCGAAGGACAATGAGGAAGGTTCTAGTGCTCTAAAGACTTTCTGATCAAGAGATTTCATGGCTGATTTTTCTCGACTTGTAAAAACTGGCATGAGTGCAAAATTTTGGAAATTTTAATTGTATGCTCTAGTTTGAACAATGTTAGGAAGAAAAATTCTTAAACAGAAACTTACTCTCTTGTTAACTAAATGCTTTAAATAACTTATTCAAGTTTGAAAATTAAACTGGAATAACACTTAAGAGCTTACTAAACTAATCATGAGAGAAATCAATCAGCTCAAATCAAACAACTTAAATAATTAAAACAAAAACACACAGCATGACACAAAGCATAACTAAAGCAAAAATAAAATGAAAGGATAACTAAAGCAAAAATAAAGTGCGAAAGTGTAAATAAATTCAACACAAATAACTAAAATACTAAAGTAATACTAAAGGTTAGACACATTCGGTTATAATTTCGCAGCAAGTTATCACCCCACACTTACGAACTTGCTGTCTCCAGCAAGTAATCAAACCAAAAAGAAATCCAAAGTAAGAAGTACTGAAGTAACAAAAGTAAGATCAGAAAAACTCCCAGAAACTTTTTTCACTCTTGCGGAGGTGGTGGTGGAGGAAAGTGATCCCTCATGGTCTGGTAAAATTGCTCCTGCTCCTGCCGAGAAAGGTATATGGAATGCTCCAGCCTCGCCAAACTCTGTGCTTGCATGGCTAACTGCTGCTCATGCATGTCCAAATGCCCCATAAGCTGAACATGTTCAGCATGGGTATCCTCCATGAAGCTCTCCCACTGATCTAAGCGAGAATTAAGCTGAGCCTGTCCAGTCTGCAAAGCCTCTAAATGGGCAGTAAGCTGGGAGAAGTCATAGGCCGGCATGGCTGGGGCGGGTCCTGCGGCAGCTGTACCTGCAGCCTCCACTGTCTGCTCATCCTCATCCTTAGCCCCTTCCACTGGTAACTGTACTCGACCCCTTTCAATGAGGAGCAAGTATTCTTCCCGGGTGGACAATCTGACTTGATCATGAAAATGATGATCATCCACAATGATCCTCAAATTCTTCAGCATCTTGAAGTCTATTAAATTAATATCTCCCAAATCTGATCCTAATGAGCTAAGGCCTACTCTCTTAGCCAAAACTGTGACAACCCATCCAATCGCAATCTTCTTTACTTTTTTCGGATTACCCTGCAAGTCCTCAAATTTCTTCCATAAAAAATAGGCTCCATTCAATCGGATCTGGTGGATCATGCAATGTAAAAATAACGCTTCAGCCTGGTTCACCACGCCAGCAGCTTCAATGTGTCCATAAAAAGAGAGGGCAAAAAACCGATGTAAGATCCTCAAAGCATGGTCCCTCAGATGGTGTGCCTTGGACTGTCCAGTGACATATTGCGTGGCTGTGAGTGGATCACGGATTGTGGCCCAAATTGTCTGTTTATTCACGTTGGGAAGATGCCGGGCCCCATCCACCGGAAAACCAAGGGCTTCTGAGAACTCATTAAAGGTCAATGTGTACTTCCTCTTGTTCAACCAAAATGTTACCTCTCCGGGGTCTTCCTCATCGTCATTATCAATCTTGCAATCTACGGTCGCAAAGAAATCCCGTGTCAACTTCGGATGAACTCTCTCATTTTTCTGAAAAAATTCTGTCCACCCTATCCCAGCAATTAACTCATTAATTTCTTCATTTATCCCCAAGCTCCGTAGTGAATCAAAATCTAGAAAGGTGGAGGGCAGGAATGTTGCCTCTGTTAGACATTGGAACGCAGTGTGGCACCTGGTTGGGACCTAAGAGGGTATTGAGCTATCCCGAGAAGATGATGCCTGATCTAATCTAGATCTTTTTGGAGCCACTGCATCAATAAAGAAACACAATTAGATGGGGAACAAAGGCTTAAATTTGCAACAAAATAGTAGGCTAGCCGAAATTAAGCTAAAAACAATGTGCAAAAACATTGAGAAATCAATGCTACAATATTAAACTTTAACAATAACAAAGGCCAGCACTTATGATAACAATGCACCCCCTAGTTCCCTTAGCAGCAAATGCACAAAAGAAATAGAATGGGAAAAATTACAGCATTCTCACTGAATTGCCATACTGCCATATCGTTTACATGCTTAAATGCCCACTCAAATGTTAATCACAGCTCGAGACAAACATATTTCAGAGTATATGAAAGCCCAAAAGATGGACTATGGTTGACAGCAACTATATGACAGAGAAAGGTTGAATAATACTCATTTAGGCACTTTGTCAAACACTTGGTGAGCATAAAATTTTGTGTATAAATCCAGCATTTCTCATTCAATTGTTGTAATGTCCCAAAATTTTTAGTGTTTCTATTAATAACTTGACACGCTAAAAATTCATTGGAGGATAATTTTTGACGCATAAGAGGTGGAATTTTTCTTAAAGCCACATAATTTATGTATTCAAATAAATTTTAGACAAGTATATATATATATATATAAATATATATATGTTTACATGTAAATGGGCAAATAAAAGTAATTATAACATGTGATAATTTCTATGGGTCTAGAATTATCCAGATATTTGAGATTAAGCTCGAATTAGTGGGAATTATGAGAAGAAAAAGAAAATAGAAAGGGAGAGGCACAAAACGGGGAGCAGAACGAGGGGAAGGAGACCGAGAAACCGAGAGAGAGAGAGAGCAGCGAGAGGCAGCGCCGGCGACCACCGAAGGCGATCGGACCGTCGCAACCCGCAGTGCCGTTCTCGTGGCGTTTTCCTCCGACCCGAGACGTTGCTGTTCCAGGAGAGCAAGAGGAACCCCGCAAGCTTCTCCTGCATTTTTCGGCCAACTCCGACAGCGAGAGGCGACACGAACGGCACGACTGGACTCACAGCGGCAAGACGAAGCTTCCAGTGGCCCTGGATTCTCCTAAATCGCCGATGATGAGCAGATCGAAGAGGGAGAAGACCGAAGCTTTCGGCATCAATTCCGGCGAAATGAACGATCTTCACGGCGCGTGACCATCGGAAAAGAAACCCCGGCGCTCCAAGCTTCCTTCCGGTGCCTCCGGTGGAGCTCCGGCGACTGTAAAGGGACCAAAAATAGCAGAAAATTGGTATGTGGCCACCAAATTTACTTTTCTATGTGATTTTTCCATAAGTTAAAATTTATTAAGAGTGATTTTAATCAAGTACAGTATGTGAATTATATGTTTGTTGGTTCATTGATTCGTTGGTAGTGTTGTCATGAGTATTGGCTTAGTTGAATAGAACGTAAATTAAGATTTGTCAATTTTTAATTGAATGAAAAGAATTAGAAACTCAGTAATTGGGAAGTAGACCAGTAATTATAATTGAAGAATTATAGGTGAAATTGTAAGATAGGACTTAAATTATATATAATGCTGGTAATGGATACATTATGACACGTAAATCAGATTAGTAATTAAATATTGATATATATAAATGGGTATTATAATGTGCATATATAGGTGATGGTAGTGTAATTGGTAATGCCTGAAGAATTGATGGAAAATTGAAATGTTAAGTGGGAAATTCGAATATACTTATTGGAAGTTTGAATTAAAGATAACTCAATGAACTGGATAGAAGGTATGTGAAGTGAGTTTATTAAAATCTGGTTGTGTATGATTTAAATAGTAGGTGAATAATTGAAGCCATTATTCATGATATTAAATTACTGTTAGGATTAAATTAGAAGCACATGTGTTCTTACACATATATAAGTGTGAAATAATATAAACACAATAGTAAGTGTTGTAATAAGCTTTAGACTGCTTAGTAAATTTGATTTAGTTTAGTTATTTATTTTGAGTGGTCAATTAAGGCTTTAATAAATTGATTAAATTAAATTGAACTGGGGAATTGAGCTAAATTATTTAAATACAAGCAAGTAGGTAACGGTAAATTGTGGAACTCTATTTTTTGGGAACACCATAGAATTTTTCTTAAAATGGATTTGATACATATTGCGATAAATTGTTATTATAACTAATTTTAATCTATATGTGTGTCTTGAGTTGTGCAAGTTGTTAAGTAATATTTTTTGTTAAATGTTACGAGTAATATGGTAGAGTTGAGGACTTATAATAGATATCATTTTAATAAAATGAAATTTAGTGTAAATCTATAAAGAAAGGATGGAATCCAACATGAAGAAAACGAATCAAAATAAGTAAAAGTGGATAAGAAAATATAAAGTGAAAAAGGGGCTCAAATCCTAGGAGTCTATAGTACTTGTAAAAGTATGTGGAATAACAAGTAAAAAGGGAATAACAGAAGGAAATAAATAATTTGATGATTAAAAGTGTAATTTAGTATAAAAAGTTATAAGTAAAGGACAAAGTATTTTAAGCGGAATCATGGTAAGTGAATGAATTAGAGAAAGTGAGTGTACTTAACAATTAAAGAGTATAGTTAAGTATGCCCAAAGACAATTATAACAATAAAGTAAATTAGTCTGTTAAGGAAGTCAGAATGTCAGGATATAAATAAATGTAAAAAAAAAAATGGGTTATACGTGTTTAAATGGAGTAATTTGTAAGAAGAACTGGATTAATGAAAAATAGTGAATCCCTATATAAACAATAATGTATTAATGGTATGGTATGAAATAAACTTAAGTTGACGAAATAAAATGAAAATGAATGGAAATGGAATGGAAGAGGAGTGGCAGAATGTATATTGGTATGAATGAGGTATATTATTATTGTTAACACATTTTAAATATATAAACATGATTAATAGCCTGCTGTGGAGCTAAATCAATGGAATATGATGAATAAATGGAATGTTATGAGATAAAGATGATGGATGATACTGGGATTATTTTTAAAAATTTTAATTGAAATTTATATTGATCTTATTTTATGTAAAGATCAAAGTTTTGATTTATTTAAATAACATTCAATAATGTGGCCCTATTCGATGAGCTGGTAGTCAAGTCTAGTTCAGGATATAGTGGCTAGCCATAGGGACATAAGACCGCGGGTGTGAGCATGGCGACTCACTTTTTAGTAGGCCAATGATGGTCCTACTTCTGTATCTGAATATCACTTTTTAGTAGGCCAATGATGGTCCTACTTCTGTATCTGAATATCCAAAGTGTACTGTTCTGTATTAAAAGACAGTGGTGGTCCCACAGGACTCCGCTGGTATTTCTGTGTGAACTTCTGGAGTTCACATCCCATTTATCCTGTACTTAGAGTCTGCCAGCATTGTACTATGGGCAATACAGCAAATTGCAAAGTGAATTGGTTAATGTGAAATAATTGTGTGAATCAAGAAATTGAATAGTTAATAAATAAAGCCTGGTAAATGGTGAATTTAAATAAAAAATTTTGTAATCCATATTAAATGTATAACCTAAGAAGTTAGATGGCAAGTGTGAAAGTAAATGTGAATTAAGAAGCCATAATGTAACTTAATGACAGAAGTAAAGTTGAAGGATAAAATAGTACAACTAATAAAGGGATGTTAATTAGTAGATAAGAGTGAAATTTAAAGTTATATATATATGTGTGTGTGTATATATATATATTGATTTGGCTGAAAGTTAACTAATGTATATTATGATTTTGAATTATGATAAAGCTGATGGTTCTTTGATAAAAACTTTAATTGAATAAATGATATCAATAAATGATCCTATGAAATCAGTAATATGATGAAGTAGTTTTATGTATATATATTAGCTGAGATTAGTGACTAGATGAAAGCTATAATAATTGTCATATAGAAATGAAATATTAATTGCTATGATATAAGCATGCTGACTGTTTAATAATTCATGGAATTTGTTTAATGATGTATGATAAGTGTGTTTTGCACATTGTCAAAATGCTAGTAGATCTCAGCTATGAATTTAGAAACTTAAATATAAATGTTTTAGGAAATTTCAGCTATTTAAAAGAATATTGAATGTATTGCATGAAGATTGTTTTACTTCACACGGTATTCATGTTTAAATTGGAGCTAAATAAAGGATTTATGATTAAATAATTGGTATGCTAATAATGAATTGTTCTGTTATATGTGAAAGAAGAAAGTAAGTCGCAATCTCAATACAAAAACATTCCAATTTATGTTAATTTGTATATTTGTATACTCACTATATTATGCCTTGGATAAGTAAATTTGGTAGTCACCACTAAGCATAAAGCTTAGCGCGTGGTTTATCCTCGCGCAGGTATAAGACAGGAATCAAGTGAATATCAACACTGTTTCAAAGTAGGAACGTTGAATAGTAAGCATGACAAGCAGGTGATAATGAAATTTCTGGGAAGCGTAATTTAGGTCTAGTTCTGATTTGGCATGTACACTACATAGATAACCAGGATACTATGGTATTGAAGAATTTGTATTAGATAATTATTTATAGTGATAGATGATGTATTATCATAGTATCTTTGTACTTTGTATAATTGATGTAAATAGTGAGTGGATGATATTGTGAATTATTATATGAGTATGTGATTGGATTTAAATTGGAGGATGGGCAAAATTGTGTTGAGTTTGAATTGGAGTAGGATGGATGGAAATGTATTTGATTATAGAAGTGTAAAGACTTTCTGTTTACAGGGGGATAAGCAATATTATAGAGGGGACTCTGCCGAAATTTCGGTAGAATTTAAGTAGCCTATTTGAGAATGATTGTGTGAACAGTAAAGTTTAATAGTGATAGAAAAAAAAAATTTACCCGGACTTTTCGTAATGATTTTAAGAATAGTTTAAGACAATTAAGTTATTATGTACAGTAAAAGGGTGTTACAGTTAGTGGTATCAGAGCAAAGGTTTAGGCGGTTCGAGCCAATAAGATATTTTGAGAATAAGTGATATTGTTTATGAGATATGAATGTGTGTTGTTTATTATGGACATCTCGATTTACTCCTAAGTATAGATACTTCGGAAAGAGTTGAATAGAAAATTTGAGGTAAGAAATTAAGATGTTCAAAAGTTATGAGATTTAAAGTTTATGAATGTGGAAGAAGGTTGTGGTACTTTAGGTACCTGTCAGTTATCCTTGATAGAGGGGCAATCATTGAATATTTATGCATGGGCTGGGTTACTATGCATTATTCTTACATGATACGCACATTTGCAACATACTGCATTCATGAAACATCATACATTCATTGCATCGGCATCACATGATCATTCATGACAAACATCAAGTTTTATGCATATGCCCCAATTGAAAGGAAACTGGCATAGAATATAGCAAGTGTATGGAAGTGAGGTAGATGTACCTTCATTGGAGGTAATAAGGAGTGTAACAAAGTTGAGTAAGTAAAATAAGGAATTTGAAATTCAATCTAGGAATTGAAAAAGGAAGGGGTGAAAGATCATTAAATGTGTATGAGTAAGAGATTTGTATCTCTGTAATTTGTGGGTTTGATCCTCCCTTGTTAGTGAATTAAGGTATAGAATATGATAAGATTTCAACATATTTTGGAATGGAATTGTATTTGATTAGATTGACTAATTGGTTATAGCTTGAATTGGCTCATAAGAGTGAATAAAACTGTAAACTTTTGTACAAGATGGTTAAGTAATAAGTAGTGTAAGATATATGTGATGTTTCAGAAATGATAGACAAATTGTGACTAGTGATACTGGTAAACTATGAAGGAAATGTTATAGTTATTTTGATCAAGGGAAGAGTTTATTGAATGTGAGCGATTCTGTATTGAGAAGACAAGGTGTTTTAGGAGAAAGGAGTAATAGGACGTGTATGCAAATGATTTTGAATAGAGTGTACATGCCAAAGATGGAAACTAAAGAAATGATATGATTTTTAGAATGGATATGTTATTGGCTTAAGTATGATATAAATTGGGCCTAATTAGTACGTAAGATTTGAAAGAAGAAAGTGCAGTCTTGACACTTACAACACTTTTTAAATGTTCGGCAAGATCATTTTCTAGCTCATCTGGCTCCAAGTTAATTGATCATTTTGTTGGAATATAATTTGATGTGGAAACGGTGTCCAAAGTAATTCAGGAAAAATGGGGAAGGAGTTATAGATTCACTAAGACTCCCCTTGCATACTCGGTGACTGAAAAATCACATAAAGAAGAGTTTGTACGAAAATGATAGGTTGAAAAAGAAAAAGCAAAAGAGGTTGAAAGAGGAAATTATTGTCTGGAGATGATGAGATGCTACGCCTCTAAAATACAATGATTGAATTGGGAGTGCCCATCGATCCCTAAGTGGTAACTCATAGAACACCTCTAGAAGCTACTGTTTGGCCACCTTACCTCTATTATGAGATTGTAGTGCCTGCTCATAAAGGAGTTTGGAATATTATATCTCGATTTTTATTGAAATGGAGTTAAAAGTTATGGATTTTAAATGTTTTCCATATGGATTTTAAATGTTTTCCATATGCTGCAAAAAAAAAAAAGAAGAGAGGATTATGCATATTGTCTTTTTATCTAATGACTTTTTCCTCCTTCTATTGTCTTCACAAATGGCCTCAAAGCATTATCCTTGACAAAGAGATAATGACCTCTATAAGATGGAAGATACAATTAAATTGTTTGCAACCTTGCGTTGGGAATGCAAGTTGATTGAAAGGATGAATCATGATTATTGTATAAGCCCAGCGAATTTTCGAGGACGAAATTTCTTTTAAGGGGGGGGGGGGGGAGAATTGTAATGTCCCAAAATTTTCAGTGTTTCTATTAATAACTTGACATGCTAAAAATTCATTGGAGGATAATTTTTGACGCATAAGAGGTGGAATTTTTCTTAAAGCCACATAATTTATGCATTCAAATAAATTTTAGACAAGTATATATATATATAAATATATATATGTTTACATGTAAATGGGCAAATAAAAGTAATTATAACATGTGATAATTTCTATGGGTCTAGAATTATCCAGATATTTGAGATTAAGCTTGAATTAGTGGGAATTATGAGAAGAAAAAGAAAATAGAAAGGGAGAGGCACAAAACGGGGAGCAGAACGAGGGGAAGGAGACCAAGAAACCGAGAGAGAGAGAGAGCAGCGGGAGGCAGCGCCGGCGACCACCGAAGGCTATTGGAGGTGGCGATCGGACCGTCGTAACCCGCAGCGCCATTCCCGTGGCATTTTCCACCGACCCGAGGCGTCGTTGTTCCAGGAGAGCGAGAGGAACCCCGCGAGCTTCTCCTGCATTTTTCGGCCAACTCCGACAGCGAGAGGCGACACGAACGGCACGACTGGACTCACAGCGGCAAGACGAAGCTTCCGGTGGCCGTGGATTCTCCTAAATCGCCGGTGATGAGCAAATCGGAGAGGGAGAAGACCGAAGCTTTCGGCATCGATTCCGGCGAAATGAACGATCTTCACGGAGCGTGACCACCGGAAAAGCAACCCCAGCGCTCCAAGCTTCCTTCCCGTGCCTCCGATGGAGCTCCGGCAAGACTTCGGTGAGGCTCCGGCGACGGTGAAGGGACCAAAAATAGCAGAAAATTGGTATGTGGCCACCAAATTTACTTTTCTATGTGATTTTTCCATAAGTTAAAATTTATTAAGAGTGATTTTAATCAAGTACAGTATGTGAATTATATGTTTGTTGGTTCATTGATTCGTTGGTAGTGTTGTCATGAGTATTGGCTTAGTTGAATAGAACGTAAATTAAGATTTGTCGATTTTTAATTGAATGAAAAGAATTAGAAACTCAGTAATTGGGAAGTAGACCAGTAATTATAATTGAAGAATTATAGGTTAAATTGTAAGATAGGACTTAAATTATATATAATGCTGGTAATGGATACATTATGACACGTAAATCAGATTAGTAATTAAATATTGATATATATAAATGGGTATTATAATGTGCATATCTAGGTGATGGTAGTGTAATTGGTAATGCCTGAAGAATTGATGGAAAATTGAAATGTTAAGTGGGAAATCCGAATATACTTATTGGAAGTTTGAATTAAAGATAACTCAATGAACTGGATTGAAGGTATGTGAAGTGAGTATATTAAAATCTGGTTGTGTATGATTTAAATAGTAGGTGAATAATTGAAGCCATTATTCATGAAATTAAATTACTGTTAGTATTAAATTAGAAGCACATGTGTTCTTACACATATATAAGTGTGAAATAATATAAACACAATAGTAAGTGTTGTAATAAGCTTTAGACTGCTTAGTAAATTTGATTTAGTTTAGTTATTTATTTTGAGTGGTCAATTAAGACTTTAATAAATTGAGTAAATCTGAGACGTCTCGGAGGCACAAAAACTACACCCTTAATAAGCATGCTTATCTATCAACTACCTTGACTGATCAGGCTGACAAACAACTTAAGTAACTAAACTTCAACTCATGTACTCAAGGACGATCAACTTCAATCAGTTCATGTACAAGTCAAGTAATCCATCATATTAAACATAGCTTTTAGCATATAACAATCCTAATTGAAAGATATTAAACTAGATTAAAATGATGCTCATACTCATGCATAACATTTATAAATGAATAATAAATCAAAGTGTAAAAACAGGGTACCTCACGGTCACAACCAGTTTAGTTGTCACTGTGACATACCAAAGATGTAAAACAGAAAGTAAACATAGGGTACCTCACGGTCACAACCACTTTGGTTGTCACCGTGACATACCACACAATATCCGGGCAGTAAGCAATCAAGGGTATCTCACGGTCACAACCACTTTGGTTGTCACCGTGACATACCAAATATGCAAAATAGAATGTAAACTTAGGGTACCTCACGGTCACAAAAACTTTGGTTATCATCGTGACATACCACACACTCCTCGGATAGAAGCATTTCTTGTATACCTCACGGTCACAACCACTTTGGTTGTCACCGTGACCTATACAAGAAGGCCCAAAAACATAATTGCATCAACTGTTCCACAACTCAATTGAAAAGCCATAATTGACCAACATGCTTTCAAACCATGCACATGCATATATCAAAGACTTGTAAAACATTATGCCAATAACATTTCAAGGCTCTAAATCAATATTTAACATAAAATCGTATACCAATTTCAAGCAAGAACCACTATAAGAAATTTGACTTTTAACGACCAAAATTTAGCGAAGAGACAATATCTGGTCGTAAAAAGATACAAATAACGAAGAAAATTTAATCCGGTCGTTAGAACTCAAATTTTAACGAGGGGTTTAAATCCAGTTGCTAAAAAGCTCAAAATCTAGTGGTTGAAAGGTTAAAACAAAATAATATAACCTAAAATCACAAAACCCATTTTCCCATCTGCTGCCTTCTTCAACTCTCCGTGCCTCTCTCTTGTGTCTCCCCCTTGATCGCGCCTCCCCTCCCTTGCCAGCCACCAGGCACCAGATTCGGCGTCGCCCTCCACCCCGCCGTCACTCGCTCCCTCACCGCCGTTCACCCCCACCCGGTCGTCGTAGGTCCAGTCTCGCCGCTGTTGCTGCCTCAAGAGCCGTCTCCCTCGCGTGCTGTCAGATCACTACCGTCGCCTGTTGTAGCTCACCTCTCGTCACCATCGCCACTCGCCTCTCGCCCTCGTCGCCGCTAATCTGAGACGTCTTTCCAGCTTTGAGGCCCTTCAATCTATCACGAGGTATGCCCAACTCCATCCAACTGTTCTTTATTGTTTTTCCTTGAATTAAGGAATCAATGCATCTGAGCTGAGTAAAACTTTATTAGCATATTTAACCTTGACTGAATTTAAAACTAGTATATGCATGTCTTCTGACTTTTTTCGTCTTTGTAGTTTAGAGTTTTATGGTTAATCCACTGGTAGTTATGGACAATGTAATATTGGCGTCAGGCAATCAATAAGTTGCTTTATTAATGATTAAAGTCAGTTGAATGGTCTATGACATGATGCCATGTCTTTTTCTAAGAATTGGAAACAGCATAAAGCATTTTTAGTTAACTTTTTTTATTTTTGGCTTTTTGCTTTAGTCTAGCAAAAAGTTAAGAAACTCTAACATGAATCCTGATACACTAAAGCATGAATGTCCGATGTTTGTACTATGGCCAAAAGTTAAGAAACTCTGACATGACTTGGCATGTCTTGGGATGTCCTTAAGTTGGTCTTGTGAATATGTTGGTTCAGGTGCTGCAGCTTAAAAGTGAGGCACTCCAATTCATTTAGCAGCTTTTGTGAACACAGCTTTGCCTCTCTATATGGTTCATGTGATGGAAATTCATAAAATGGGAAGAATAACTAATGCTCAAAGTCAGGATTTCATTGACATTAAATTTTTATTTGATGAAGTGGTAATGGTAGTTGATTTGATGAGTTGGTTGGAATTAATATTGCTGCAAGTTAAATGCACTTAAAAAATATAGAATTATGCTGTCGAAATTTGTCCAAGAAATTATGCAATAAATGTTACTAGTTTGTTCTATACAAAGAATTAGTTGTATCAACTTATCTTCAAAGAGTTTTATCTTCAAGTTGCTATGCATACTATTTTGATTGATATAATTATTTGATTTCATTTTCTTATATTATCCTCCATCCAGGTTTATTATAATTACAAATTTTCTAAATTATTATCCTTTTATTATTATTAGTTCTATACATAGATATATGGATCTGATGTATTCTTTTTTAATTGCTAAACATGATCTGGGAGTTTTGACTTCAAATTAATTACCAGGTGCTATCCTTCAAAGTTTTCCTAAAATATGTGAACCATTAACTTATTGGTATTTTTTTTCCTTAATAAGCCAAAAGCAGAAGGAAAAATGAATAAATAAGAGGAAATTACTCAGCATGATAATATTACACTTCATGATTTTAGTAGTTTCTCTGAATTGCTATAGATGCTTAATAATGGTAGTGCATAGAGGTAGCAAAATTAGGTCCCGCCCAGAAATTTGACCCAAACCTGTTATAGTTACTTAACAATGGATATAATAAAATATGGTGCTTTGAGGCAGCTTTTTGGTACCTTTTTATTTTCAATGAGTTATTGTAGTTTTCTAATTAAAACTATTATTCTATTTTTTTTTCTTTTTTCTTTTCTAGTAAATTCTAAATAAATTGTTTCAAGCACTTAGATTGTATAATATCTAATCTTTTAACATACTCATTATCACTTGTCAACTTTATTGTTACTATGGCATCTCGAAAGTTATTAATTGCCCATACTTTTTATTATTTATATTTTTATGTGATTTTTTTATTTGTGCTTGTGAATATTAAATTTAGCTTTTGTTATACATTTTGCAGGTCTTCAAAATTTTGGACAGCAAAGTTAGGGGATTTATTTTTCACATTTTTCTCAAAAATCTTTTGTATAGGAATTAGTATATAGAGAGGAGTTATTTTCTTGAACTTACATGTCATTGATAGTTTTTATTTTATTTGGAGTTGTGACAAATAGAATGCTATTTAATTTATAAATTTGACTATATTTTGTAACTTTTCTTTTTTAATATATGAAAAGAGTTTATTATATTTTTGTATAAAATATATGTGAATGATATGTACTTACTTGTAATATTATAAAATAGTTTATATTGGTGATTGTTGTATGTTAGCTGTGAACATAATTAGTGAAGGAAAAATTCGGTTACTAAAGGGAATCTTTAACTTTAACGACCGGAATTCTTTTAGTTGAAAGTGCACACAATTAGCGAAAGGAAAATCCAGTCGCTAAAATGAATTTTTAACGACCGGAATTACCTTCGTTGAAAGTAAATACAATTAGCGAAAGGAAAAATCCGGTCGCTAAAAACTATCTTCAACGACCGGAATTCATTTCATTAAAAGTTAACACAATCAACGAAGGGAAAATTCGGTCATTAAAAATCAACGACCGGAAACGTTCCGATCGTTAATGACATTAACGACCGGATTTAAAATCCGGTCGTCTATACCTTTAACGAAGGGGCTTTTACCGACCAGATTTTTCGGTCGTTATAGGTCTTTAACGACCGGATTTTGACTTTTAACAACTGGATTTCCCTTCATTAAAGGGCATTTTTCTTGTAGTGAACATGAGTAACCAATCATGAACACATGCCTCTCAAAAGCATAACTAATCATGCTCAATAATCATACTCTGAACAGGTCTAAGATTATCAATATTCCCACTATAACACATGCATATACACAATTCTAACTCATAACACAACATGCACCCAATATACACAATTAAAAAACACATGCACAACTATAGGGCACACGATCCCAACCTCTTGAAGCAACCGAACACTTCCAAAATCAGACTTTGTCCTTGCCCTTCTCCCGTCTTCTAGCCTCAGCCTCTTGCAATACCCAAATAAAACACAATCTCTTAATCCAAATTCTCAAACAAAAACCACAAAGAAAAGGGGTAGAAGCAGAAATTCAAACCCACATACATTTACCTTTCAACTTTAATTCTTTGCCATACTCATCAATCCACCTCAATATGTAGAAATTAACCCACAAACCAAACAAAACTCAAAGAAAGAAGAGTGGAGAGAATGGAAACCGAGAGAAAGAGAGGGAAAGAGAGCTAACTTTGCATGTAATCCCATTTAAGACAGAAAACTCCACTAAAAATCCTTTATATTGCATGAACAATCCGTGTGGCACTCCCTTACAAAACCACATGTCAGTCATAACCACTTGTCCACTAACATGCAAAGTTACACTTAAAGTCCATGTTAATTATCCCTCTAAGTCCCTCAAATTCACTTCTTCCTTCACTCAACTAACATTCCATTCAATTAAGTCCTCACTAACACTTAAACTTGCACAAATACAGAAATTTGCACTACCAATTCTACTAGGGTGCAAATCGGGTCATTACATTTAGATCCATTTGAAAACCTGGATTTGGAATGATTTTAGGAGAAAAATCATCCCCTTTAAAATCAAAAACCCTAAGATCCTTCGACTATCACCGCAAATTTGGTCCTTGATTCTAAGATCAAAATTCTAGATTTCCTGTTGAAGGAAATTTGGAAATTCGCTGTCAGATCACGACCGATGGGCATTCCTCATGTGAGGGACAACCGTCGCTCAATGAGGCCTTTACAGCCAGTCCCACCAAAGACGGGCAACCCTCATTTATTAGGGACAAGCATCCTTCACCTATGAGGGGTGGCCAACCCTTGCGAATGAGGGGTGGGTACCCCTCGTGTATGAGGGACGAGCACCTCACCTCATGTGATGGCCCAATGCCCCTTAGGACGACAAGGGAGTGCTACGCACACTTATTCTATCATAATCACATCTAGCAATAATAACTCATATTAACATATCACATCAAGGATAACTATTTACTACTATAAGGTGAACTAAAGACTACATGAGCCAAGTATTATCATTATATTAACTAATAAAAGTTTATAATTTATAGTACAAAATTTAATATTATACAACTACATATTCTCGGTATACAAAAATGGAACATTTTTATACATTACAAAAGTTTAACCTAACTAGAAAACTTGAAGGCTCCTCCAAGTGGCCAGCATATGGGCCCCTCAAAACTTATGTTTCAAACAATAAACCTACACAGGAGATAAACACCTATGCTGAGCTATGGCTCAGTGGGGATGCAAACACAACAAAGACTAATACAAGAAATCACATCTCAACAAATAATAATATAACATGCTATAGATAAACAATAAGTTAATATTTAATAATACACTTTCCACGTCATTAACCATGCTACACATTTACGATACAGTATACTCTAACTTGTTACTATATCATGGCACTTATTGCATATAGCACAAACTATAATTAAACAATAAAATAATAATCTTAGTATAGCCTGAATCAGTACAGTAGTGGATAACGGGAACAATGGATACCACTCGAGTACCGATCACTAAATACTGGGGGAAAACAGCATTAATGCTAAAGATATGTAAATCTTAAATCACTAAATACCAAATGGTATTAACATTGGATACCATTAGGTACCAACACTGGCAGCTACAGACACTAACCCTTGTAGGTATGCCTACCTATCCACAACTCAATTACAGGCTAAACAATTATTTCACTTAATGTTCATATGTATAATACATTTATCATTACCATATGCATAGTCATTCAAGAACCAAGTACCATTATTCACATGAATAAATAAATTTATGATTCATAATTTAACACAATAATGCACACAAATTAGATCAACTAACTTGCATTCATGACTCTCAGATATGTTGCGCTCGCGATAGAACCCTAAACACACTACTGTCGCGCTCGTGGACAATGTCGCACTCGTGACAGAATGCAAAAATTACTTCTGTCGTCCCCGCAAAGGAGCTCGTGCTTGCGACAAGGCAAGGCATGGTAAACTTTGCCTACGGAGCATTCTGCCGTGCTCATGATAGAACCTAAACTCTATGTTCAACGATAAAATCACAAACCTCTCAAGCACATACCTTCCACAAACTTTCCTATATTTTCAAGCATGACTTGTACTATCAACCAAACATCAATATCAGCCGAAAAGGACTTCAAAACAAGTAATCACATGCATATTACTTTCTCACATATAGCTTGTAACAACATACAATTAACATGCACATAATCAAATCTCTATACAACTTCAAGTTGTCAAAAGAACATCATCAAATCAGCAATTCATAATACACTACAATTAGTCATTAGAACATCTTTTACTCAACATTATTAACCCATGCATAATTCTAACAACTAAAAGATTTGTTGAACTCTTTAAGGCCCATAAATTTTCCCCCAATTTAAACATGCTAACTACTATTCAAGTTCAATAAAAATCCCAAACCTTTTTGAAGCACTCCTTCAATCTTCACAAGTCAAGTAACCTTCTCTTTACCCTTTGCCTTTCTACTGGATTCTCTAACTTACAATCAATTAAAACCCTTCAATGAGAAGTAGAATAATAAGAATACTAGCAAACTAATCCCTTGGATGAAATCAACTAAAGAAGAAGAAAAGAAGAACAGTATAACTTACCTTACTCAACCAAGGACTCCACACAACTCGAAAATTTTTTGAATAATCAATACTATTTCGATGGACTTAAGATTGAAGATGAAGAAAAGAGAAAATGAAAAATCCTCTCTACTCCACTTTGGAGTGCCCAAACCAAATGAGGAACAAGGGACCAAAATCTGCCTCTCTACTCACTCTATATATTGCATGCAAAATCCTAGGTGTCAAGCTATAGGCCATGCAATGCTAGGTGGCAAGATGTGGACTCTACACATGGAACTCCACTTTGACAAACTTGACATATGGAATTCCACTTACTAATAATTAAAGTTAATTAATCTAACTTAACTTAATTAATGCTCACTTAACACTAATCATGCAAAATTACACTTTGGTCACTAAACTATCTTATTTTCATCGAATTGGATCCTTAATTCTCAATTACACTTTAGTATAAATACTATAATCCCTAAATCAAACTCACTTAATTACCTTAACCATGCTCAATACTTCTAGGGTGAATTTTGGGCCATTACACCTCAGCCTCGACCAACGGGTGTCCCTTGTGAGGGACAGGCATCGGTCATCCAAAAAGTCAAAATTTTGATTGAAATGGCTCTTTTTTAAATTAGGGAGAACACAAAAGGATTTTTGGTCGCAAATAACTTCAAAACTTATGAAATTCATAGGCAAAAACCAGTGTTTTCAACCCTCCACCTATTAAATAAGTAGCGATGTCCTCATTAGATGACTCTGATTTGAGCTGCCTTAGGACCCAGTGTTTATAAGCTGGAGATTTAGAGGCTATTCATTCATTCATTATCTTTTTCATTCATAATTGGTTATTCCCTTAGTTTAATTTTGATTATTACTTGAACTTGGTTTAATAAAGCTAATTTTGTGCTCGTTAACTTAGAAATTCACCAAAAGGATTTTTGAATAATAAAATAAGATTTTCCTTAATAAAATAGGACTAATGTCCTAGCTTTCTTCCAATCAAAGTCATCAAAAGAAATATTTAATTTTGTAATTTTGCATGCGGAAACCAATGTTCCCACCTCAAATAAATACCCCGCTATGATATGCGCCAAACCTCGGAGGCCCCGAAGACCCGCTTTTAAGGTATTTTTGTAAAATCCCAAAAATGGCCTAGTTGAAATTGCATGTTTAGTTGGACATTTAAAGGGTGAGTTGGTAATTGTGAAAGTGATTTGGGGTTTAATTAAGGATTTATAAGAGTTTTATTAAGGATAAAAGAAAAGGAAGAAAGTCAAAGAAGTGGAATAAGAGGTCCAATGGGAGGATGACATGTGGATGGGTAGGTTAGTGCATTGAATGAGATTTGAAAGGGAAAAGAGAGAGGGAGAGCAGAAAGTGGCTTGCTTCCCGTGAAAGCCACCAGCTGCTCCTCTTTCTTGCTCTTTCCATTCTCTCACTCTTTCATTTCCTCAAGAATTCTTCTCTCTACTCTTAACTACATTGTTCTTCACGTTTGAGCTAGGGTTTGTGATTAAGAGTGATTTTCCAAGAGGTAAGTGGCTAGGTGTACTGATTTGCTTCTTTATCTTCATCCTTTTGGTTTGATATGTGTTATATGGTTTGTTCATGGGTTAACTGAGCTATTGTTTTGGTTGGATTGTGCAAGAATCTGAAGAGAGAAGAAGGAGGAATGGAAAAGGAAAAGTGGTATCTTGAAGATTGTGGCTTGAGCTCCATTTCCAGGTTTGGGAGCTTTGTGTTTGGCTGTGTACAATTGGGAATGTTTGTCCATTTCTCTTTAGATCTTGGTGTGATATGTGAATATCTATCATTTGTGTGTTTTGGTACATGAAAATACATGGGTATAATAGATTTGTTTATATGATTTGAGATAGTAGAGTTATAATGCTTTGCATGTAAATTTTGAAGAGTGTGTACATGAACATGAGATGGATTTTCTGAGTTTTTGCAATCTCAGTATATGTTGATTATATAGGTGTTAATATTGTGTAAATTGAGTTGATATTGTTATAAGCATGTTTTGGAAGCACTGGAGGTAAGATTTTACATGATTTTGCATGATACATGGTTATGGGGAAATATTGGGTTTTGGTTTTCAATCTCTGTTTTCCAGCATTTTGCTGAGGGAAGGAAAACACGCTCTTATCGCGAGCGCGACAGAAGCAAGTCTTCCTTTGTCTCGCGGTAATTTGATCGGCTTGCAATCCTTCATGATACGTGAAGTTCTTCACGAGTCATGAAGAATGGCCGGCTCAATAAGAGGTTCTTCACAACACATGAAGTATCTTCACGAGTCATGAAGAAGAATGGCCACTCGGTATAAGCCCGCTCGGCCGATCATGCATGACACTGAGGGAGGTGCACGACTCGACAGAGTGTGTACATCTCAGTTGACTGTGCGAGGCACGGCAGGTGGGAGCACGACTTGTGCTTCCTTAGTTACTGTCGCGAGCGCGATAGTGACCCATATGCCCGCCTACCTGTTTTCTCGAAAATGATTTTACAAGCTTCTTTCTAGATGGGTTTTCTTAAACGATACACGATTTGTCTTATATGTGGATTCTTAACTGATAAGATTTGTATATGACTTATATGTATATGGACTATGTGATTATCAGTTACATGTTTATGATAAAGCCTATATATATATATATATATATATATATATATATATATATATATATATATATATATATATAGGTATGATTTATATGTCTTTGAAATTGAACAATATATATGTATATATGAAATTATATGATGATACTTGATTTATTCTTTGTTATATGATAATAATACTAGAACATGATTGAGTTGATATTTGAGCCTGATAGTCATAGTAGTGGATAGATAAGCGCTTATCAAGGGTTAGAGTGTGAGTGCATGTAACACCCCCATCGCCGTCCCCGTTGGAAGGACGCCGATGGATGCGCTACCCGACGCTCACTCATACAGATATGTACATGCACAACATGGAAGCATACTTTAATACATAACATACATACAGAAATACGGGTTAATTAAAACTTGACTTAACATGCGGGTACGGACTGAACATGCAATAACTTACGCATACGTAGACACTAAGCTGAAGCATACACAGAAGCATACATATGACCATTCAACGGAAGCATAAGCGAAATAATAAAACGAAGGAGTAACAGAAAACTTAATTACAAAAAGATCCTTACATAACCAAATACGCAAATACAATATTAAAGAAATACAAAAGCTGAAGTAGAGGAGCTGAACAAAATACAGAACTTCTAACTCCTACGTGGCTGACCTTGCAGAAGCGCGACTCGAACAGAACCAAACCTGCCACCTGCATGGAAAGGAAATCCGTGCTAAGCGATAAACGCTTAGTGGGGAGAACACACAAGAATATGGACGGCCATTCACAATGGTCGCCGAGGCATAACACATTCAAATGACAAATGTGATATTCATAACAAATATGATCATGCTGGCATAGTAAAGGCATTCATTCGATAACTCACAACCATAACATATACTCATGTCCAGAATAGGCCAAATCAGACATAAAACAATACACGATACAAGTATCATCATGCAGAACTACATACTATATTACATTCATAAACCTACAATGGTAACAAATATCAGCATCTTACCGTGCGGAGTCACATAAGCTTTACACATGCAATTGACATAACTAAGTACCCATGCCTGAACTGACAACCCAATCATCATATTGAGAATGCTAGCTAAACAACGTACTTTGACATACTAAACACACACACTAGTCAAAAATCCAAGGTACAACATTTAGAGCATCACAATACCGCTGCGCAACTCTAATATATTAAGTATCAAGCAAAAACACTCTGATAGCGGAGACTGAAGGCATAACCACATAGCATTACATTCATATCATCATCATGCAGAAAGTACAGTTAATCATTACATACTTACCATCACAACTGCTTCGGTTCACATGTTAATATATAACAAAACCACGCTTAAGTCATATACTTAAATACATCAATCGAATCATTTCAAAGCATTCAGAAACTTATAACAAATTACATGACAAGTACAGATAATCATGTTAGATATAAAAACATGCTTACATAAAACAGACATACATTCTAAAGCCCATAGACACATCCATATACATATAAACTGATTCCTGAAATCCTTATCATGCTCAAACGGATATCACATTCTGATAGATATTTCAAAGTTACACAACCAATAAAGTACCTGCTGACTCATAATAGTGGATAACGAGTGTACTGATTAGTACCTTACGGGTACAAGTCGGCCAAAGGGTACCTTATGGGTACGAATCGAAAACCACTTTATTTTGTCACAAAAGCATTTTACTGAAGGGGATCTTAACCCGATCCAAATACATTAAAAGGGATCACGAGGATCCGTACTGATAGAGGGTTCGCGAGGAACCAAACGGGGGACCTGATCAGGGTCCAAACGTCCACAGGGCTGCAGCTAAAAGACTCTATTAGGCATGCCTAACTATCCACTAGACTGACTCTCGCAGGTCATGCATAAAACAATTCACATTTCGAATCTCACAACGCAAAATATATATACTTACATCATGCATAAACCAGAGTACAATAGACATATAAATATGCTCATAAAGTTGGTCATATATCATACAATTCCCATTGCAAAACATAATACAGCCAACACCTTTTAACATTAAACAATGTTCTAAAGCATGACAAGAATCAGGTATAGAAACACTATCTTGCCAATGATTATCAATACAAAATCCTAATCATGCGTTAGGTGAAGATAACTAAGTATAAATCATGCATAATCCAAATTACATTTAACATAACACAATGAGTTCCAAGGCTAAAGCATAACAATGCATTCAGACATTAACCATATTATTCAAATAAATATAGCATAGCATAATATCAATCATACCTCATTCAAGTCATATTCTGAAGCATGCAATAGGCCAATCAATCACATTTTAGAACTACTCAAATTACTAAAGCATATCAGGAACACATGTGGAATCATATTATGCCAGTGATCAATAATGTATAATCTGAATCATGGAATGATACAATACTCTTAAACATGGCATGTTATTCTAGATAAGAATCCGATCAAGGACAGGCATAAGATAATGCTAAACACAACTAAAATAGGCTAACCATTCAGATAAGTAAGATAAGATAGCGCACAGTAGAGGAAAAAGCCATAAAAGCCTTTGAAAGTCATTTTATAATAAAACCAATCACGGGGGAACAAATCAAAACAGAAAAAAATTGTCATACAAGGTCATACAAGAGCATATAAAAGTATGACATGAGTAATACAGTAGTATAACACCATACAGAAAAGATAGAAAATTCATTTTGGTTAAAACTGGGCGAAATCAGAAAATGGGGCTGAAGAGGGGTCGGTCACGAGCCGTGTCACGACTCGTGACTGACCTCAGGGAGGGTCACGAGTCGTGACCTAGTGTCACGCCTCGTGACCTACAAGAGAGTCACGGGATGTGACTCTATGTCACGCCTGGCTCTTCAAAAGAGTCACGAGTCGTGACTCTATGTCACGTCTCGTGACATGCCTCCAAGGGAGTCACGGGACGTGACTCTAAGTCACGCCTCCTCACAAGAGTCATGGGACGTGACTCTAAGTCACGAGACGTGACTTGCCCCTCCCAAGGCAGTCACGCTTCGCGACTGGGGGTCACGCCTCACGACTTCGTCCAGCCCGCCGAGAAGTCACGCTTCGTGACTGGGAGGCAGAGTCACGTGGCGTGACTGGAAGTCACGTCTCGTGACTCGTCTCTCTCAGGAAGTCTCGACACATGCTGGAAATGGAAATTCTACAGAGACGCGATTTCCCATTCCCAGCTTACCCAGAATTCAAGAACTCGATAAAAATCATTTTCAATCTAATTCAAAACACCACCAAACTCATCCTACCTTTCAATCGATCTTCCAAACATCAATTGACATAAAACCAGCTTAATTCAACAATCAAATCAACTAAAATCATGCATAAACACATTTAATCCATTCAAGAACATAAACCCTAAGAGTTACAGTAAGTTAAAAACCCAAACTCAGAACTTCCAATTCAATCCTGTTCATGCATTACTAACACATAATCATGCATATACACATTCCAAAACACACCAAATTCCAGGAATTAGACAATGCAAACTCATTATAACCTAAGTGAGAAATAGGGCAGAGACATTCAACTGAGATTGAAGAACACAGAAGTTCCCAAACATTGCATGCATTCCAAAATAAACTCCCAAACCTGGAAATGACGATCCAAAAATCACACTTTCAGCTTCAAGATCAGTCCTCAATCCTTTCCTTGCCTTTACTTTGCTTCTTCTTACAATCCAAGGCTTGCACAAACAAGAAACCCACAAAGACCTTAGCCAAACCCTAACTGAAGTAAAACCAGGAAGAAGAAACACAACACGTAACAAATCTTAAACCAACTCACCTCTTCAAACAAAGCACAATCCAAGCCAAACACAACTCCAAGCCAAATGAGAAAGAAAGGAAAAAGCTGATAAAGGAGAAGAGAAGAGGAAGAGGAAGCGTGAGAGAAGGGGACGGGAAACCAAAATCTGTGTTCCCTCTTCTCTCTTCCTCTTACTTCTTCTTTTTCTTCTTTCAATGCCTACCTAACAGTCCACTTGGCAGCTCTCAATTGGACCACAAAATCCACTCAAACTTTCCAACCATGGTACCATACTTGAGTCATACACAAACATTTTCAATAACCCACTTATATCCTACTTCCATACACCACAAGCATACACTAACACTTCTCTTCTTAACATACTTAATTAATTATTTACCAAAAAGTCCTTATTATCCAAATTCTCATGCACAAATTACTGAAATACCCTTCCGATCCCGACTTAGCATGCACAATCCGACCAGGGCTATTATGGGGTGTGACAGTGCAGCTGCTATGTGTTACAAGTTATATGTTGACCCCGTTTAGGTTTATATGATTTGAGACTTCCGTCTCCTATATACCTTCGGGTATACATGTTTACACATGATTCGAGACTCTTGTCTCTATATGCTTGGATACTGTGTCCTATCAGTATCATTAGTACCTGTATCCACTAGTTAGTGAGTAATCAGGCTACTATATGAGGCTATTACGTGAGATATATATATGAGACCATTATATGACTATGATATGTGTTACTACCGATAGGAAAATGGATATATGTTACATGTATATGTACATGCGATACTTGATTTATTTTTGTCTTCCGCTTATTTTGTATATGGAGTTTGATTTTGGAAATGTAATTTTGTATATGTATATGTTAAATGTTTACAAATCCCTTTTGTAAAACGATAAGGTTATTTATTTTTGGATTTGTTATCTTTATGCTTATATGTATTTGCTTTTAGCATGTTTGAGTAAATGTATATGTGTTTGTGCGCGTAGCGCTCCGGTATCTTTCCAAGGGGGATAATGGGGTGCTACAATTTTCGAGAGGTTCATAAGACCTATAAATATTACAGGGGCATCTATTTTGGGGCAACAAGAGGTGTTTCGGAGTCACCACACAATAAAACATTGGGAAAGTTTGTCTAGCCTCACTGAGCCTAAGACAGTGCTTATATGCCTGTTTTGGGTAATGAGAAGGTATTTTTGAATTCCCTTTCCAATAGAACATTGGAAAGGTTCATATAACCTCGTGAAGTATAAGACCAGAGAGAGTTCGAGACTCCGCTCTTATTTATAGCTCAGTTAAAATTATAAGTGAGTTTAAAGTTAAAATCTCATCCCTTTTCTCATACAGTTCAATGCAAGAATTAAAGCTCAGATCGATCACATAACGAATGCGATAAATAAATGCAATAGTAAAGTAGAATAAATAAAAATACCATAAATTAAAACAAAATTAGGGGTGGAATATAACCCCCAATGTAAATGAACGAAAAATAGACAAGCATACATAAAATAGGAACACTCGTTTTGGGGCATGCATATTCAGAAAAAAGTAATATCAGAGTGACAATTTGGTTTTGAGGGAAAATTAGGATGTTGGTCCTATTTTCTTTAAGGAAAAAGCCTCATTCATTTGTAGAAATCACTTGCCAGTTTTTATATTTACGAATATAAAGAAAACATTTATGATAAATTTGAATTGAAAAGAATAAACTAAAAAAGGGGTAAAGGAAATAAACCAAATTAGTACCCTCGAATCATCCTAGTTGGATCTATTCCTCAGTATCCCATATTTAGTAAAATGAAGAAACTCACAAAATACAAATAACACGTTAGTGGAATGATAAAAATAAAACAATGATGACAAAAATAAATATCAAAGGAAAAATAAATATCAAAGGTAAAATAAATAATTATAGTAAAAAGGAATAGATTACCTTCAAATGAAAAGAAAATAAAGTTTGAAGAAAGGAATCAAAGAAATAAAAAGAAAGAGAGAAAGGAGGACCAGGGACGGCCGGACCGCTCGAGTCATGGCCGTCCCTAGAGCGAACAACAGGCAGAAGGAGCACCCCTGATGGCCCGTCGCTCGCTTGAGCTATGGCCGTCGGTGTGGGCCTGCAGCCCGTTGGTGAACACCAGACCACAAAAAAATGAAGAAAACTCAATTAAAAACCAATTTTCGCCATTTTAACTCATTTTCTTGCAATAAAATATCAATAAATAAATAAATCAATAAAATGGCCTAATCCAGAATATTTACCGTTGGAATGTTGATTTTCATAAGGTAGAAGTTGCGGGGAATTTTCTTGAATTCCACAAGAACCGGTTGACAAAAAAATGTTCTAGGACAAATTTTTTGATAAAATTGTTCCGTTCAAGTGACTCAGAATTTTAAATGAACCAATCAAGAGAAAAGAATTTGTTTCTTTTTCTCGATTTCACTTTTGTCCTTTTCAGTGATTTCGAATCTGAGGAGGAAAAAGTTGAGAAAAGAAAATCATTTTTTACTTTCTCGAGTTTTCCTAATTCGTTTCAAAGAGTTTTTGAAAGAGAAGATGAAAAGAATACTTTTTGCTTCTAAAAAAATTTAATCTAAAATTGCTAACCAAAATTGCCAACTAAAAGTTGCAAACCAAAATTGCCAACCAAAAGTTGCTAACCTCATTCCCCGATCCTTAGCCTGCTGTTTATAAGCTAGCTGAGGATAGGATAGAAAATTCAAATTAAAAATTCATATCTTTTTAAAATTCAAATTAAAAATTCAAATATTTTTAAAATTTAAATTAAAAATTCAAATCTTTTAAAAATTCAAATTATCTTTAAAGATAGATATCTAATCCATTTGAATTCAAATTAGATTTTAGAAGATAAAATCAAATATTTTTGAATTTAAATTAGATTTTAGGATATAAAATTAGATATTTTTGACTTAAAATTAGGTAGGATAAAACCAAATCTTGTTGGATTCAAATCGGATTTTATAGGATAAAATCAAATCTAGGATATTTATTTTAAAGATAAACAATAAGAAAAAAAGAGATTTTGTCCACAAATGTGCCGCTAGGACCTAACCGATGGGCGTCAGTCAAAGGAGCACGCTGGTCATTTGAGTGGCGGGCGCCCGCTTACACGAGGGAAGGGCATCCCTCGCGCGCTCGAGCAATGGGTACCCGCTCGTACAAGAGACGTGCATTGCTTGTATAGGCACCCAGTCGCGCTGAGCAATAGGCACCGTTTGCTTCCACAGGCAACGGGCCTGGCTTGCATGGGTGACGGCCGTCGCTCTAACACGAGCGACGGGCACCCGATCGACCAACAGGCATCGGTTAACCCAAAAAAACAAAATTTTGAATTTTCTTAAACTAAAAAAGCTCTTTTTCGATAAGAAAGGGTTTTCAGTCACCAATATCCCTAAAATTTGCGAATTTCAAGGGCGACAGCTTGCGACTTCACTCCTTGTCTCGTGGAACGGGTATCGGTATCTTCATTGGTTAACTCTGATCTAAGCTAGCTCAGGATTCGGTGTCTATAGTTGCCCCCAGTTTTGGGAAAACTAGTACACTAGTGTGTAGATGAGCCAAAATTAAGAGAATAAGGAAGGAAATGCACACTTGAGGTAGCACCTACCTTTTGGGAGATTGAAGGTTGCGGTTTGTCGCTGCTGAGTTGTAGCGTATTCTACTATGACTCGTTTGACATACTGCAACTATCTCACTGATCACTATCGGATTTGTACGGCATGCTCCTGCTGATCACAATCGGATCTGCATGGCGTGCATTTTTTGCCATTGAGTTGTGGCGCATTCTACTACAATTGTAACACCTATGCCCGTATGTGATACGGATACCGGATGCCATAGTACTGATGCAACACTCTAATACCTTACTATCCGATTAATTAACTGTTCATTTTAATCTGGTTAACCTAATTGAACTAATCAGGTTATTAAATAGACAATTAATTAAAACCGATAAATTTTTTTAATAGTACCATATGAATAGTACCGTATGAATAGACAATTTACTTAAGTCTATTAACAATTATTAATTAATCATCAAACTTAATATTTCTATTTTAATTTATTATCAATTATGTCGATTGACCTATAACTGTCTAAGCTATTATTCATTTGGTCAGTTTTCTTTTATGTTAGAAGTCTACATTTTTACTTTACCAATGGTATTAACTTAATTTCTACCAATTATTCGACATGCCAAACACACATGTAAACTAGTGACAGTTACAATAGTCTATTACAGACCAAAACCCAAAACAATACTATAAGTCATATACATGCCAAAATCTTAACATACTTAAATTTTCCAAATAACTTCTTCAATACCACTCCCAAAATGTGAGGTATGCACTACTCCAAAATTCTACGGAGTACCTACACGCAGTCAAATAAAATTACGTGCTGAGCGTTAAATAAGACCAGTGGTGATTGCAATTCCAGAAATTTTCACTAAACTAATTTTTCATGTATAAATAATTTTTCACAAATAATAACATTTAATATTCATAAATAAACATATTTAATTTAATTACCAATTAGGCAAGCAATATGACATTTAATTACTTTTAAATCACATAATTAGGGCAACTACACAATTAATACCCATAAATAATCATAATTATCATTTTACCCTTAACTTATGGTAAAATTACATATATACCCTTAAACTTTTTCAAAATGACGAAATTACCCTTAGTTCATTTATATTTCACCAAAATTACATTTATGCCATTAGTTCATTTTAAATTCACTTATATTACCATTATGCCACTAGTTTAATTATTTTCACTAATATTACAATTTTACCCGTAATTTACATGCCAAATTATGATTTTGCCCTCCAATTACCATTATCATGCCAAATTATATTTTTACCCCTAAAATGTTACAAATTTTCATATTTAACCATTTAATTACATTTTTACCCTTATTAACTCTCCTTAACACACATATGCATAAATTTACCATTTTGCCCTCAAATGTTTTATATAATTTCATTTATGCCCTTTTTCACATAAATATTATTTTAATCACATTTTAACTATTTTAATCTCATTTTTACCATTTTAATCTCATTTTTACCATTATGCCCCCGTAACACACTGGCAGACTCTGAATGCAGGATAAATGAGACGTGAACTCCAAAAGTTCGCAGAAATACCAGAGGAGTCCGGTGGGACTGCCCCTGTCATTAAATACTATGCAGTACAATTTTAATACAGTGAAATCGAACAATCTTTGGCCTATTAAAAAGTGAAACGCCATGCTCACACCCCTGCCATACATTTTATGGCATATCATCATAATATCTCATTCTTTTTCATAACATTTCATCATTACACATGTGATTATCATCATTACACCATCACATGTCATGTAAACTCATCATTGCATCATGATACACATGCATACATATATACATGCATACAACTCACATACTAATTTATCTCCATTAATTCTTTTTATCAACTTTATCATTTATTTGGACCAATTACATGTTGTATAACATCACCATACTATTAATTTCCATAAAAACACATCAAAATCATGACTTTACACATAAGATACATTAGGCCATACATACATCACATACCTCATGATGTTTTGACATGCTCTAACATATACCATTCATTACTTCACATGCCAAATACCATAGATCTATCATAAACATGCATAAAACATCATTAAAACACATGAATGGTTTCTATTCGGCCAAAGAAGTAACTTTTTACACAAAATTTATTTCTTCATTTTAATCATTCATACCATCATTTTTAACATCCCTAACACATGAATATCATGTTATTTTCAATTAAACATGCCTTAAACACATACTTAGTTAACAAACATAACCTAAAACAAATAATAAGTAATGGAAATAAGTGGAATTTGCAATCACAAACCTCAAATACTTGCAATGCACTTCTCAATTATCCTTTTCCTTGCCTTTATCTTGGCTAGAAGTTCCTTCACCTAGTTGACATAATTATGTCCAAACACAAAAATTAAGATTTCATCAAAATCAAACTTCCTTTCAACAATTAAACTTCATAAACATCTTATTCACATCCTAAAGTACCCTTAGGAGTCTCAAAACCAAATTAAAAAATACCTAAATCACTTACCTCAATTTTACACCTAAACTTTCAATTCTAGGTTTCACCCACTTTTACTCCTTCAAATGAAATTCTAAGA
Organism: Excoecaria cochinchinensis; assembly: GCA_947683425.1. NCBI lineage: Eukaryota > Viridiplantae > Streptophyta > Magnoliopsida > Malpighiales > Euphorbiaceae > Excoecaria > Excoecaria cochinchinensis. The sequence goes on along the minus strand of CANTUQ010000003.1, from coordinate 6,290,034 downwards.
CCACCAATGGATTCTAGAGGAGCTGAATTATGTTAGAGAGGCTTGATTTTGAGGTGAAATGGAGGAAAGATAAAAGAAAATTTATGGAGAAGAGAGGAAGATAAATTCAGCCAAGAGAGGGAAGAGGAAGCGTAGCCTCCAAAAGGGAATCCAAGGGATTTACAAAAAATATGATGTATTTATATGGGTCCAATTAGACCGAACCAGGTCCAAACAAAGTGGTCGAGTTGCTTTGGTGTGATTTTTAGTTTTCGGGTAATTTTTTACTGTTTTGGTATAATTGAATGTTCCTGAACTCATTTTCACTCCCAACCAATTCCATCATTGTTAAATATCAAATATAGTCTCCCTGCAAAATTTTAGCTCAATTGGAGTCCGTTTGGGGTCCAGTTCACTTAAACCGGTCTGATTCGATTCAGTTCGGTTTTGCAATAAAATACAATTCTAATGCTGTCAAAAATTTCTAAAATCATTCTAAACCTTTATACTTCCCCAAGTAGACATTTTTAATCCACTCTAACCGTTAATGAAAGTTCGGTCAAAGCTCAGTTAAACTTCGATTTAACTGAACCGAATAAAAGACAACTTCAAATTGACTTTCGGGGGCCTATTTGACCTCATTTTTACATCACATTATACCATTATTCTCCATTTAATGTCCACTTTCTAATGGTGATCTAAAATATTTTCGAGTACTGTTCCCCCTAAAGTCACTATTTGTGGGACCCATAATTACTATTCATAGGACCCGGTTAATGATGATGTTACAATTTATAGGACCCAGTCAATAATGATATTACTATTCATGGAACCCAGTCAATGATGATATTACTTGTAACACCCCAAATCGGGCCTAGTCGGAATCGGAAAGCTAAGTCAGTTAAGTGAAGGGTATTTCGGTAATTTGTGCTTGAGAAAGTTTGGTTAATTAGGACTAAAGTGCAAAGAAAATAATTAATAAGATGTTAAGTGAGAAATCATCTAGTGGAACATGTGTATGGTATTTAGGAAGTGATTGGATAAGATTGTGACACTTGGGTTTGTAGGATGATGACAAGTGGTTTATAGGGAATTGTTAGAGTGTGCTTGAAGTGTATGGAAGTAGGATGTAAGTGGGTTAAGAAATGCTATGGTGTGAGTGGTGTTTAGTGTATTGAAGATATTTATTCAAGAATTGTTTAAGTGTGTTTGGTGTATGGTGCATGTGTGAGTAAGTCAAAGTGGGCTTGTAATATTGACATGTGGGCCTATAGTAAGTGGACAAGTGGCTTTGGTAGGTATGCATTTAGTGTTAAAGTGAGACTAAGTGTAAGGAAAAAAGGAGTTCCTGTTTTTGGTCCTCTCATCCTCCATATTCTCCATTTTCTTTTCCTTTTTCCCTTTCTTTGTTCAATCTCTTGGTTTTGAGGGAATTAGAAGTGATTTGGTGGGGCTTAAGAAGTAAGATTGAAGAGGTAAGTGGTTAGTGTTTAGTTATTTATGCTTTGATCTTATTTTCCTTCTAGATTTACTTTTGATGTGGGATCTAGGATATGGATTAAGAATAATTTTCTGGGTTTGTTGTGCAAGGAATTGGTGTTGAGAAAAAGAAGAAAGGAAAAGAGAAGGTAAAAGAGTGAAGAGCAGATTGGTTGAGCTTGATTTCCAGGTTTGGGAACTTTCTTTTATCTGTATATGAATTCTTATATATTCATGTATGATATAATCTTCTTGAGTGTGTTGTGATGATGGTAGTGAGTGTTGGCTCAAATGACTTATTGGTGCATGTGAATAGGTTTTTGGGTGAAAAACTGGATTAGAATTCACTGGACCTTTCTTCGGTTATTACACTGTTTTGGGAGTTTTAGAACTCCAAATCATTCGATTCTTGAACCATTAGAACCATGAATACCATTACTTTAAATGTCTCCGAAATAGCCTTGGACAAATTCTCGCTCCAAGACATCGAAAAATTGATTACAAATGTAGTGTCCCTGTTGTGTCGGGTTGTTTGACTAGTATGGTTTGTGGAGTGCATATCTGGAGTTGTAGACATCCAATTGATGTGAAACTTGTTTCATTTGAAAGCTAAGACGTAGGAAAACATTTGTTAAGAAGAAAACTTTTCCTAAAAATGAGGTTTAGAGGTCGGTTTTCAAGACATTAGTTTGTAGTAAAAAGCAGTTTGTTAGGGGAGCTGAAGCGAGCCTCTGTCGCGAGCGCGACAAGGGTCGCGACCTCGCGACAGAAAAGTATGTTTTGAGCCTTTTCTTCTCTATTTTTGAGTCTAGGGTTGACCCGGATCAATCCCGTATCTTTCCCATCAGTTATTATGCATGTTTAGGGTAATTAAATGGCTATATAAGTAATTATCGTCGGGAAAATTTAGGAGTATGCTTAAGATTGATGATTAGCTAGTATATAATAGTAGATATATCTTGGTGAAGGATGAGGATTAATATGTGTTGATAACATGAGTAACCTAAGCATGAATGCAATTAACGTGGGTGCAATTGATGAATAATACTGTTATTATAGATTGTGTAAATGAATATTGTTGGTAGCATGTTTTATTGAAATTTTTATACGAATGTTGGATTTATGTTGTTAATGATGTGTAACTTGCTGGAGATGAGGTAAGAGACCTTGGGATGTTTTTTGTGTGGCTGTGGATGAGTTTGAGGAAGGAAAGATCTTGCAAAATTCTGCAGATTTTCGGAATCATGACTCTGTCGCGATCGCGACATTGTCGCGAGCGCGACAGAGACCGATGATTCGGATGTTGTGCCATCGCGAGCACGTGACGCAGTCGCGAGCCCGCGATAGCAATAGCTTGTCTGCTCTCTGTCGCGAGCGTGACAACCGTCGCGATCGCGACAGAGCACATTGTTGGCCTGTGCTATCGCGAGCACGCGACTTGTCGCGACCCCGCGATAGCAATACTTGTCCTCTGTCGCGATCGCGACAACATCGCGAGCGCGACAGAGCCGGGCCCTTCTCTCCTTCCCGCGATCGCGAAGTCCGTTGCGAGTGCACAGCGAAGAGACTATGGTCTCTGTCGCGAGCGCGACAGGCATCGCGAGCGCGACAGATGTGTTGTGTTAAATGAGTTTTCTTTGGTGATTTTAATGTTTGAATTCCGAACTTGTGGCACTTTTAGGTTTATAATTGGACTATTTTGTGAAGTATTTTAATATAATTGGATGTACTATGCATATCTATACTTATGATCTTTCTCTAAGATTATTATGATATGATTAAGTGTAAATTGTATGATGCATTACTGACTTTATGATTTCATTCATATGTCTCACCTATGGCTGATTATGTATAATGATATAAATTATGTGATGTGAGATATGATTTGTATGATGCATGACCTGCGAGAGTCAGTCTAGTGGATAGTTAGGCATGCCTAATAGAGTCTACGTATGTGTAGCTGCAGCGCCCCTTTGAACGATTTGGACCCTGATCAGGTCCCCGAATGGTTCCTCGCGAACCCCTATAATGTGTATGTGTATGGATCTTGTTTAAGGTCCTGTTCAATGAAATGTTGCCTTCCGACTTGTACCTGTATGGTACATTATATTATGTGTTCGATTCGTACCCGTAAGGTACCATTCAGTACTCGTTATCCACTATTGTGAGTCAGCAAGTGTATGATTTGTTATATCATGTTTATAAGTATGCGGTTCTGATCAGTTATGATTATAGATATGTGAACTAATAAGTGCAGATTTATTGGCTCTCTGGAACACCGTGATTGGAATGCAATATCGTATTGTTACTTATGTTAAGGATTAATGTTGCGCAACGGAAGTGTGATGGTATTGTGATTATGCATCTATGCATGATGTACTTTCAAAAGCTTGATTCTCCAACGTGTTCGGTAAATGTATGCAAATGAGGACCTGTACTAGTATAACGATACAAGTATTGGCATATAGGTGTATTAATACTGACCTGTAATGTATAGGTAGGTCTTGCATGTGAAGTTATATGTAGTTATGCATGAATATACTTACATTTTGTATGATGATGTTGACTTGGTTTGTGTCGCACATAAGGATATGAATATGACAAGAAACAATTGAATGCACAGCTATTATATGTAAACATATATATATTTCTCGGTAAGAACTATGTGTGTATGAGATTTGCATGTGTTATGCCTCTACGACCATTGTGAATGGCCGTCCATATTATTATGTTTGTTTTCCCCACTAAGCGTTATCGCTTAGCACGGGTTCTTTTATCCCGTGCAGGTGGCAGGTTTGCTTTTGTTCGGGTCACGCATCTGCAGAGTCAGCCACATAGGAGCTAGAAGTTTTGTATCTTGTTCAGCTTTTGTAATGTAGAATTTTTGTATATCGGTGTAATATGTATAAGTAATAATATGTAAAGAGAACGATGTAATATTTCAGACTCCTATTGTATGATTGTAAAATTGTAGATGTGTATGTTTTCGTTTAAAATATGCGCGGTTATGAATATGTATGTTCAGATTTTTGCTCTTTAAAAGTTTTAATTCTTTCACAATTATATACGTTTCATATCGTTTCTGTTCGGTAACACACCTACTCGTACGGCTTCCTACTTCCTTGCGGATGGGTTCGCCTACATATGAGTTGGGGTGTTACATTACTATTCATATAACTCAGTCAATTATGATATTACTATTCATGGGGCCCACTTTTACTATTCATGAAAGAGCCATTACAATTCTCCCCTACCAATTAAAAATTTTATCCTTGAAATTTATTTGAACTGAAAAGCTAGGGATATTGTTGTATCATAGTCTCTTCAGGTTCCCACATCGCTTCCTCGATATTGTGGTGATTCCAAAGAATCTTCACCAGTGGAATCTATTTGCTTTTGAGCTGCTTCACTTCTCTACCCAGAATCTTTACTGGATACTCCTCATAGGACATGTCTTGTTGAACGCGAACTTCCTCAGGCTTGATGACATGACTAAGGTCTGAAAGGTACCTTTGAAGCATAGAGACATGGAGGACATCATGAATCTTCTCTAACTCTTGTGGAAGCTTCATTTTGTAAGCTACTGGTCTAACTCACTGAATAATCTCATACGGGCCAATGAACCTCGAACTCAGCTTTCCTTTCTTTCCAAATCTCAAGATCTTTTTCCATGGAGAAACTTTTAGAAATACCTTATCTCCCACTTGAAACTCTATATCTTTCCTCTTCAGATTTGCATAAGACTTCTATCGATCCATGGCTTCTTTTAGTCTATCTTTAATCATTCGAACCTTTTCTTCAGTTTCTTGAATAAGATCTGACCCCACAATCTTGTTCTCATTGAGCTCTGTCCAACAAAGAGGAGTTCTGCACCTTTTACCATACAAAGCTTCATAAGGAGCCATCTTGATACTAGTTTGGTAACTGCTATTGTCGATGAATTCTGCTAAAGGCAGGTACCTCTCCCAACAGTTACCAAACTCAAATATACAAAATCTCAACATATCTTCCAGAATCTAAATTACATGCTCAGATTGTCCATCAATTTGAGGGTTGGAAAGCTATGCTGAAATGCAATATGGTTCCCAAAGCTTCTTGTAACCTCTTCCAAAACTCAGAAGTGAATCTTGGATCACGATCTAAAATAATGGAGGAAGGAACTCCATGCAATCTTACAATCTCACTAATGTACAACTCTGCCAACTTAGATAACGAATAATCCATTCTGATAGGTAGGAAATAACCTGATTTAGTGAGTTGATCAACAATTACCGAAATAGTATTATGTTTCTTTTTGGTGAGAGGAAATCCTGACACAAAATCCATGGTTACTCTGTCCCATTTCCATTTAGGAATGATAATAGGCTGAAGCAAACCAGAAGGAACTTGATGTTCTGCCTTGACCTGTTGACAAATCAGGCATTTACCCACAAATTCCATCACATCACGTTTCATGCCTGGCCACTAATATAGCATCTTCAAATCCTGATACATCTTGTTACAACCAGGATGCATGGCAAAGCTGCTGTGATGAGCTTCTAATAGGATATTCTTTCTCAAATCAATTTGATCAGGAACACACAACCTCTACTTGTAATATAACCCACCATCTGGACCCAATGAATAATCACTGACATGGCCATCCTTCACCTGAGACCTAATGGTGAACAACCGATCATCCTACTTTGGAGCATCTTTCACTTACTGGAGAAAATCTGGCTTGACTTGCATTTCTGCAATCAAAGCTCCATCATCTAATAGGTCCAGATTAACATTCATAGCCCATAGAGAAGCCATGAACTTCCCATTGAGAGCATCAGCTACAATGTTAGCTTTACTAGGATGATAGTCGATGAAGCACTCATAGTCTTTGATCAATTCAAGCCAACATCTCTGTCTCAAGTTAATTTCTTTCTGAGTAAGCAAATACTTAAGACTCTTGTGATCAATGTAGATGTAGCATCTCTCACCATAGATATAATGTCTCCAGATCTTCAATGTAAATACAATAGCTGCCAACTCAAGATCATGAGTAGGGTAATTCTTCTCATGAGTCTTAAGCTGTTGGAAGGCATAAGCAATCAGCTTGCCTTCCTACATCAATACACAACCCAAACCATTTCTGGAAGCATCACTGAAGACCACAAAGTCCTTATCAGATTCAGGTTGCACAAACACTGGAGCTTCAATCAACATACACTTAAGCTTTTCAAAGCTCTCCTGACATTTATTCGACAATTCAAACTTGACATTCTTTTGTAATAACTTGGTTAAAGGAGATGTAATCGAAGAGAAACCCTTGATAAATCTTCTATAGTAACCTACCAATCCCAAAAAAATACTAACCTTGGTAACACTCTTAGGTGTCTTCCACTGAAGGATTGCTTCAATCTTTTTAGGATCAACTTTAATACCATCTATTGATACTACATGACCCAGAAAGGATACCTCATCCAACCAAAATTCACATTTACTGAACTTGGCATAAAATTGCTTATATCTCAGAGTTTACAGAACAATTCTCAAATGCTCATCATGCTCCTCTGGAGCCTTAGAATAAACAAAAATATCATCAATAAAAACAATCACAAACTGACCCAAGTAAGGATGGAAAACCCTATTCATCAGATCCATAAAAGCTGCAGGAGCATTTGTCAATCCAAAAGGCATGACCATGAACTCATAATGACCATACCTGGTGCGAAAAGCTATCTTAGGCACATCTGACTCTTTAATCTTTAGTTGATGGTAGCCAGATCTTAAGTCAATCTTGGAAAACACGCCCGTACCTTTCGATTGATCAAACAAATCATTATTGCAAGGCAGTGGATACTTATTCTTTATGGTAACTTTATTCAACTATCTACAATCAATACATAACCGAAGTGACCCATCTTTCTTTTTCACAAAAAGGACTGGTGCGCCCTAAGACGAAACACTCTTTCTAATGAATCTTTATCAAATAATTCTTGCAACTGAACCTTCAATTCTCTGAGTTCTGAAGGTACCATTTTGTAAGAAGCAATAGAGATAGGTGCAGTACAAGGTACTAAGTCAATAGTAAACTCTATCTCTCTATCAGGTGGCAAATCTGGAAGTTCTTTTTGAAAAATATCCTGAAACTCCCGAACAGTGGGCACATCTGAAGCCTTAAGTTCATCCTTATTAGTCGCCATTGCATAACACAAGTAGGCAATACAACCTTTTCTGATAACTCTCTTAGCTGCAGTAGCTGAAATCACATCAAAAAGGAAGTATGTTCTTTTACCCACAATGACTATGTCCTGATCATTTGAAGTCTTAAGAGTTAATCTCTTCCTTTTACAGTTAACAGTGGTATGGTGAGTAGATAACCAATCCATACCCAGGATAACATCAAATTCTCATAAGGGAATATCAATCAAATTGGCCATAAACACATAACCCTTAGCACTAACAGGACAATCTCTATATACTTTATTCACCACTACACTATGCCCCAAAGGATTACTCACTAAAATATCCTAGTCTAACTGACTATCATGCAACCCTTTATCTCGAGCAATAATAGTACTAATATAGGAATGCGTATAACCAGGATCAATCAAAGCATAAACTGAATGAGAAAACAATGAGAATTTACCAATAATGATGTATGGAGCATCATCCTATTCACGGGCTCTAACAAGATATGCACGTCCAGTGTAACGACACTGAGGTGGCTGTACGTAGGGGCCTGAAACTGCCTATGGAGGAGCTACTCCCCTACCACCCCTATACCCAAAGCTAGTGATGCTACAGTGGACGGCTGGGCCTCAGGACAATCTCTTATCTGTTGTTCCCGGGACCCACTTCTGAGACAAGAACTATTCAAATATCTGCACTGGCCCAAATGAAATTTCTTACAATGAGGAAATGAATCATATACTCTACTCCTGGGTGCACTAGCTACTGATGTGACCGGGGCACTATAGTCGACTGGATTCTTTTGAGTAGCAGCAGGTGCTGCTGAGGCGTGGCTCTGTGATTGAGTAGGCCCTCTAAACTTCTTACCCTGAACAGCTACACCCGAAGACTAACCTTGTTTCCTCTTTTGCTTAAAACGGTTCTATCTATCAGCCTCATCTGACATAATAGTCTCTATCTAAGGGCTGCTTCAACCAAGGACCTCATATCCATATGTCTTTGAGAACCCAAAGCCAATCTGATGTTATTATGCAGACCTCTTTCAAATCAGTGGCATAACTTCTGCTTAGTCATGGACTCATCATCTAGATAGGCACTAAGCCGCTCGAACTCTCTGTAACACCCCTTACTCATACTTAGGCGATCCCATCCCATGAGGAGTAAGATGCCGTACGAGTCAGGGTGCAAACGCACAAAGCATAGATATATATATATTCAATCAAAGATAAACACACATAAATACGGGCAATTAAAAAATTTTGCGAAACATAAGAACTAAGGCTGATCATACATTAATATAACGGAAGCATTACATTACTGTTTGATCAACCAAGAGATACAACAGATAATTACAAATCCCAAAATACATGTACATAAGCAGAAGCTATTACAAAACTGATGTAAGAGAGTTCTATACAAAAAGAATCCTCAAAAACAACAATAAAGCCCTACACTAAGACCCTGTTGTGTTGGCTTCGATGGCTGCGACTCTCCCAAAGCAAACTCCTTCCGCACCTGCACGGGTAACACACCGTGCTAAGCGATAACGCTTAGTGGGGAAACACACATATAGCATAAGGACAACCATTCACAACGGTCGTCAAGGCAATACACGCGCGTACCTTATGTATATATATACGATAATCATAGCATAACAATTGCATATACTCATGCTCACATAAATAAAGCCATTTATCAGAAAGCTCATAACAATATTCATATCCTCATAACAGATTATACTTTTCGCCATTGAACCCATACATATATCACATACGTTTCCTCATATCACAATTCATACAAGGCACCTGCTGACTCGAGGGAGTGGATAACGAGTATACGGACAGTACTTTACCGGTACGAGCCGATTACGGATAGTACCTTATGGGTACGAATCGAGAAACCAATTTTACTTTTAACTATCACAAAACATTTTCAAAAAAGGACTGTAGACACCGGGTCTTGAGGCAGTCCAAGTCGGAGTTACCAGATGAAGAGATCAATGTTGGTTTTTTTTTTCGGATAGGGAGATAAAATTTGGAGGTTTTCGTCTTTCGGTCTCGCAAGGATTAAAATCTTTTTCTATAGCATGGAGTTTTGAAAGAGTTGGATAAATTTTACAAAATTTGGGGAGTTTTGCTCCACAGACGGGATTCCCGTCTGTGTAGGGACACCCGTCTCTACTTGGGATGATACCCGTCCCTAGGCGTAGTAGGGACGGATCCGTGGCAATGTAGGGACGCCTGTCTCTAGGATCGTGCCCGTCCCTAGTGTAACACCCCGCCATCCCCGTTGGAAGGATACCGGAGTGCCACGCGGGCAAACACATGTAATCATATACATTTACACAAATATAAATAAGTAAAAGAAAACCAAATGAGGTTTAAAGAAACTTTTAATCATTTATAGTAAAGCCTTTTAACATATATACGTATACATATCAGTATCGTTTTTACAAAAGGGCTCGTATGCAATTACATATACAAAAAGAATACTTGTTCCTTTACAAAAATTTACTTTGCTTTATACAAGCCATATACAAAATCAATTACAGCGGAAGACTTCCAAAAATAATAAAACATCTTCATCAAAATAGACTCCTAGTGGCCGACCTGCAGATATCCGACTCTGAACTGCACTCGCCACCTGCACGGGAAAAGAAGCCCGTGCTAAGCGATAACGCTTAGTGGGGAGGAACAAAACAAAATAACAATATACAAATACAATATAGTATCTCATCACCTTATAATATTTACAATATAAACAATTAACAAATACACACATATTTTTCTAATTACACCGATACATGATATATAAGAGTTCATGTAAAACATATTCATTTAATCTTGTTAAAAAAAACATCTCAACATATACTATACTTATACACATATAAGCACATAGCCTGATTAGTCTGGTATAAACCTAAGAAGTGGATACGGTCATTTGGATATTGATAGAACACAATATCCCAAGCATATAGAGACATGAGTCTCAAACATGTAATTTTCATATAGAGACCGAGGTCCCGCTTTATTTCCATATAGACCAATCATGGTCGAAACAAGGATCCCAAAGGACCCGCATATAATATTCTGTTCATATAGCAGCTGCACACACACACTGACCTAAGTAAGCGCTTACTTATCCACTACTATGACTTATACAGGCTTATAACTCAACTCAACAATTCATATAACACATCATGAGAATCTCAATAAATACTAGTTTATAAATCATGTATACTTGTATAATCATCAAATTCAGAAACATATAAACATGTAAAGATTAACTACAGAAAGTAATAAGAACAAATAACGCATATTGGAAAAGTCCCGATTAAATAAACTATAAACATGTAAGTTATGTATATTAATTATTAATCTTGTGTATAAATCCAATATTATGCAATTATTAAAATACAATCAGGTTTTAAAATTAATTATTCATCAACAGTATAGAAACAACTAAAAATCAGAAGTTAAAACTTTGTTTTAGGAAAACAGAACAGCAGGCGGAGGCAGGTCACGTCGTGACTTTGAGTCACGTCACGTGACACCGGCTTCACGCGAGACAGGCAGAAGAACAAGGCAAGAAAGCAAGGCAAAAGCAGGCGAGGCAAGGCAGTCACGGCGTGACCAACCATCACGCGACGTGATGCCAGGGAGGAGAGGAAGAACTCGCGCAAGCAAAGGGGCGAGGGTCACGGCGTGATGCCGCTTCACGCGACGTGACCTTCAGCAAAGAAGGAGTCACGGCGTGAAGCTGCTTCGCCTCGTGACCTTCAGCCGAGGAGGGGGTCACGGCGTGACCACCAGTCACGTGACGTGACCTTCTCCTCACATTCCTTCATCTTCTCCAATTTTTATCCATTTTCCAGAAATCCAAACCAGAAAAACGTGAAAACCAGTAAATTGAAAAAAACAGAGCACAATCAAAACTCAAATCCCCATTTTGTCTAAAACTCTTTTTCATGCAATAATCATTCAAATACGTACCTTTAGGTCTTCAGAGCACAATCACAACAATTATATTCACAATATCACATAGTCACAGTAATTAACAGAGACAGTCCCAACTCAGAGTTTTACATTCAACTCATACATATTCATTTCCTCAGGATTCATGTATACTCATTATATTTTTCATGCATATAGATAAACAAACACACATACTAACATCCACATCAACACAGTAATTAGGATCCAAAAATGAGCAAGAGAACAGACACTCCCAAACCTGTATGAAATCCCAAAATGTCCACTGTATTCTCTTCAATCCACCACTTTGCCCTTTCCTTTGTCTTTCCTTTTATCCTCAGGAGCTTGCAAATAGATTAACCACAATCAAAACCCAAGAAAACCACTAATAACTCAAAACCAACAGAAGAACCACTGGAGAACTAATAACCACTTACCTTCTGTAGCTTCTAAACTCAAAACCCAAGCTCATAGAACAGATGCTCATACACATGCAAATGGAAATACACAGCAAATGGAGAGGGAGAAAAAGGCTAACGTGAGAGAGTGCAAAAGAGGAAGAACTTGATCAATTTTGTTTTTCCAGGAACCAAAGAAGTTCAAACTCCTCTTTTCCCCTCACCCACGCACACTCACCTCCTCCACTTGGCACACATGCACAAAGACACAAATCCCACTAATTCCTCTCTTTTACCAAATAAGTCCCTGCCAAAATACCTTTTACCCACTTGAAATAAAACCTACCATAAATTACTTTTCATTCATGCAATTTAACCCACTCACCTCATATAAAATACCAAATTGTCCTCAAATGTCCATATAAAATTATTAATTCCAATTAGGCCACTTGTGGGGTGTGACAACTCACCCCTCCTTAAGAAAATTTCGTCCTCGAAATTTCCTTGCTTACCGAATACAACCCAAATGTCAAAACCGAAAGAACCAAAACTAAACATGTAAACACTTACCCGAAGGACCCGCTGCACCCGTCGCATCTCTAGCAATCATAGCATACCCTCTAAACTGATTATGATCCTCAGTAGCACCAGGTCGCTGCACTGTTTCAGATGGTGCTCTCGGTGTTCTACTTGCATCTCGGTTGCTTTGGATAACGTTGGATCTCTTACTCTCTTGCTGATGCTGGTCCACCTGTCGATCGGGGCAAAAGGCAAACCGATGCTCCATACTCCCGCACTTGAAACAAGCGCCGGTAATCTTGCGACATGTACCCCAATGGTACCGATGACAGTGCTCACATTCCGGTGCTCGATTCCCTCTATTACCTTGTGGGGCTACACTCTCAACCTGTGAAGGCACCTGTACACCTCCTCTAGATCCTTGCTCAGCTGGAGTACCCTTGGACTTCTTATTACTCACATTACCTCCTTCTGGTGCTCTCCTCTTGCTAGCCATCTTCTGCTTAATCTCCTCAGATTCCTCTAATCTCATAGCCGCTGCTACTACCTGATAATACCCAACTGGCTGCAAGACAATCATCGCAGATAAGGGGCCTCTGAATACCTCACGCAATCCCTCTAAAAAGTGCCTACATCTGAACTCATCTGTCAACAACTGCTCAGGCACATACTTACTCAGCCTATTGAACTCCTTGTCATACTCACTCACTGTCATTCCCCTCTGCTTCAAGCTAATGAACTCTCTCCATTTCGCCTCTTGATATGCTTTGGTGATATACTTTTGCTCAAATTCTTGCTTAAAGAAGTCCCAAGTCAACTCGGCTGGTCGCTGAGGATTCCTCATCACTAGTTCCCACCAATCATAGGCTGGTCCCTGAAGTAATGATATAGCACAAGAAGCTCTCTGATCTGCGGGACATCTAATCTCTTGCAGAATCCTACCCACTCTCTTCAACCAAAACTCAGCCACGTCGGATTCATCTAAGGCAGTCCCATGAAAATCCTCTGCTCCTCTTTTTCTTAACAATTCTATTGGAGCCTTAGGAGCAGTCAACCTATCAACCACTTGCAATAAACCCTGCACTAATGCTGGATCAAAACCAGCTCCTCTATTTGCACCCTCAGCTGGTGCAGGTTCCCGCTCATGTCTATCCTGTCTAACTGGATCCTCTCTTCTAACTGGATGCTCTCTAGCACCCCCATTATAACTGCTCATAGTGTCGCCCATATACTCACTTGGATCCGACTCCATATAGACACTACAAAACAAAAGACATCTGCATTAGGCCACTAAACAAAACTGACTCTCATGTATAGACTCGACTCACACCAAAACAATCACAACATAACCCAGAACCACCAAACCTGGGCTCTGATACCAAGCTGTAACACCCCGCCATCCCCGTTGGAAGGATACCGGAGTGCCACGCGGGCAAACACATGTAATCATATACATTTACACAAATATAAATAAGTAAAAGAAAACCAAATGAGGTTTAAAGAAACTTTTAATCATTTATAGTAAAGCCTTTTAACATATATACGTATACATATCAGTATCGTTTTTACAAAAGGGCTCGTATGCAATTACATATACAAAAAGAATACTTGTTCCTTTACAAAAATTTACTTTGCTTTATACAAGCCATATACAAAATCAATTACAGCGGAAGACTTCCAAAAATAATAAAACATCTTCATCAAAATAGACTCCTAGTGGCCGACCTGCAGATATCCGACTCTGAACTGCACTCGCCACCTGCACGGGAAAAGAAGCCCGTGCTAAGCGATAACGCTTAGTGGGGAGGAACAAAACAAAATAACAATATACAAATACAATATAGTATCTCATCACCTTATAATATTTACAATATAAACAATTAACAAATACACACATATTTTTCTAATTACACCGATACATGATATATAAGAGTTCATGTAAAACATATTCATTTAATCTTGTTAAAAAAAACATCTCAACATATACTATACTTATACACATATAAGCACATAGCCTGATTAGTCTGGTATAAACCTAAGAAGTGGATACGGTCATTTGGATATTGATAGAACACAATATCCCAAGCATATAGAGACATGAGTCTCAAACATGTAATTTTCATATAGAGACCGAGGTCCCGCTTTATTTCCATATAGACCAATCATGGTCGAAACAAGGATCCCAAAGGACCCGCATATAATATTCTGTTCATATAGCAGCTGCACACACACACTGACCTAAGTAAGCGCTTACTTATCCACTACTATGACTTATACAGGCTTATAACTCAACTCAACAATTCATATAACACATCATGAGAATCTCAATAAATACTAGTTTATAAATCATGTATACTTGTATAATCATCAAATTCAGAAACATATAAACATGTAAAGATTAACTACAGAAAGTAATAAGAACAAATAACGCATATTGGAAAAGTCCCGATTAAATAAACTATAAACATGTAAGTTATGTATATTAATTATTAATCTTGTGTATAAATCCAATATTATGCAATTATTAAAATACAATCAGGTTTTAAAATTAATTATTCATCAACAGTATAGAAACAACTAAAAATCAGAAGTTAAAACTTTGTTTTAGGAAAACAGAACAGCAGGCGGAGGCAGGTCACGTCGTGACTTTGAGTCACGTCACGTGACACCGGCTTCACGCGAGACAGGCAGAAGAACAAGGCAAGAAAGCAAGGCAAAAGCAGGCGAGGCAAGGCAGTCACGGCGTGACCAACCATCACGCGACGTGATGCCAGGGAGGAGAGGAAGAACTCGCGCAAGCAAAGGGGCGAGGGTCACGGCGTGATGCCGCTTCACGCGACGTGACCTTCAGCAAAGAAGGAGTCACGGCGTGAAGCTGCTTCGCCTCGTGACCTTCAGCCGAGGAGGGGGTCACGGCGTGACCACCAGTCACGTGACGTGACCTTCTCCTCACATTCCTTCATCTTCTCCAATTTTTATCCATTTTCCAGAAATCCAAACCAGAAAAACGTGAAAACCAGTAAATTGAAAAAAACAGAGCACAATCAAAACTCAAATCCCCATTTTGTCTAAAACTCTTTTTCATGCAATAATCATTCAAATACGTACCTTTAGGTCTTCAGAGCACAATCACAACAATTATATTCACAATATCACATAGTCACAGTAATTAACAGAGACAGTCCCAACTCAGAGTTTTACATTCAACTCATACATATTCATTTCCTCAGGATTCATGTATACTCATTATATTTTTCATGCATATAGATAAACAAACACACATACTAACATCCACATCAACACAGTAATTAGGATCCAAAAATGAGCAAGAGAACAGACACTCCCAAACCTGTATGAAATCCCAAAATGTCCACTGTATTCTCTTCAATCCACCACTTTGCCCTTTCCTTTGTCTTTCCTTTTATCCTCAGGAGCTTGCAAATAGATTAACCACAATCAAAACCCAAGAAAACCACTAATAACTCAAAACCAACAGAAGAACCACTGGAGAACTAATAACCACTTACCTTCTGTAGCTTCTAAACTCAAAACCCAAGCTCATAGAACAGATGCTCATACACATGCAAATGGAAATACACAGCAAATGGAGAGGGAGAAAAAGGCTAACGTGAGAGAGTGCAAAAGAGGAAGAACTTGATCAATTTTGTTTTTCCAGGAACCAAAGAAGTTCAAACTCCTCTTTTCCCCTCACCCACGCACACTCACCTCCTCCACTTGGCACACATGCACAAAGACACAAATCCCACTAATTCCTCTCTTTTACCAAATAAGTCCCTGCCAAAATACCTTTTACCCACTTGAAATAAAACCTACCATAAATTACTTTTCATTCATGCAATTTAACCCACTCACCTCATATAAAATACCAAATTGTCCTCAAATGTCCATATAAAATTATTAATTCCAATTAGGCCACTTGTGGGGTGTGACACCTAGTCAGTTTCCCACATGTGCCCTTAGTAGGGACGGCCGTCGGTATCTGCAGGGAAGCCCGTCGGTACGGTAACTGACCGGATCATGCCGGATTGGATAAAATTTAATCTTTTTTTCTTTCAAAATAAGGATAGAATTTATCTAAAACTTGAATTTTAAAGTCCTTTTAAAATTCAAACTTTAGATAGAGGTTTATCTTAATTATCTCATAAAATCCTATAAATAAAGGATCAAATTTCAGTTTTAGGGGTTAGAAAATTTGGGGAATTTGGAAAAGGAGAGATAAATTTTAGAGAGATTTTATTTAGAAGAAAAACTATCTAATATTTTTGGGGAAAATTGCTTTTTAGAAAAGGTTTTATGTGAACAAATTACGCAAGTTTATAAATCTCTGTTCATCTATAGAGTTTTATTTTGATAAAACTTCTTCCAATTAATCGATTTCTTCAAATTTTTCTTATGAATTAAGTCAAATTGAGGTGACGAAATTCAGTCGTTTCCATCAATATAACTAATTCGAACACTCGATTGCTATCAAGTTTTCAAAGAAAGAACAATATAAATTTTCTTTCTTTGATCTGATTCTTATTTGATCCTTGCGAGGCACACGGGGACAAAATCATTCGACATCCACCCTAAAAGGTAAAATCCGAGGGTAAACATTCTGGATTAACATTCATATAATTTAATTTGATTTACATTGATTTTTTATTACCCTTTTTTTTACAAAGGATTTAAGAGGTTTTTTTTTTAATTTGTTTTCCCTTACTAGGGACGGCCGCTGGCATGATACAGGAGGCCGTCCCTAGGCAAATTCTCATTTTTATTTTTATTCACATTTTTTTAGTTTATATTTTTTGTTGCTAACATGTTTATCCTCGTGAGTGGTTCTCTGACCATCGGAAGATAGAGTCATGAGAGATGGTGGTTGCGCCATTCTGAGGATCTCTATTCGGGTTCATTTTTTATCTCTATTCGGGTTCATTTTTTATCCTTTAGCTCTTATTTATGTTGTTATGAAAATGGTTTTAACGTCGTTAAGGTAAAAAGGACCAAAAGCCTTTTAACAATTAAACCTGGAGATTTTCTCGGGAATGGTGGACCAATGTCCCATTTTAGCCAATAAAACTGACACTTCCTAAAAACCACTTTTTGTAATAAATATGTATGGTAGGACCAAAGTCCTCATTCCAATAAATATCCCGTTTTATGCATGTATTGCACTTTTATAAATGGGAGTTGTTTCCGCTCCTAGTGTTATTGTAATTTATTTCGAATATTTTATCTTGATTTTTTGCTTCCATTTACCGCTTTGAATGTGAATAATCGCGCCTTTAATAAAATGCATCGTATGGAAAGTTGATGAAACAATAAATTCAAAACTTAATTATAAAATTAATCAAGGTATAAATAAATGAGAAGTCCCGAACTCACTCTGGTCTTTGGGACTCAAAGAGGCGAGAGGTCTAGGACTTCCAAGACACCTCTTGAGTCCCACCAAAAGGCTTAAATATACAATCCTAGGCTCTAGGGGAGTAGAGGATGAAGCCTCCAAGATCCCTCTGGCTAGCTCAAGATGGATATGTATGCGCCGTCTTAGGCTCGAAAAGGCTAGACGACCCTTCCCAATGTTCTATTGGATGGCGACTCCAAGAAACCTTTTTGTTGCCCAAAATAGACGCAGCTTGTAAATACCTTACAGGTTTTATGAACCTCTCCTGATCGCCTTAAAGCGGGCTTTCGGGAGGCCGCGAGATTCGGCGCGCGTCACAGTGGCGACTCCGCTGGGGAAACTACTCGAGACTTCGATTTGAAAGTACCTTGGTTAAAAATTATGATAAAGTTTTAGCTTAAAAACTGCATAGCATCACATTAGAGCCTTAGATCTATGCTAGTTTGGTCCCTCTTTTAGCCCCGGTCCGTTCCCGAAGCACGACCCTATTTTCACTCAATTTAGGGAAGTGTTAAGGATAATCACCAGCCCAAGCCTCGTACCATCGTGGTATATTAAATGATGACCCAATCGGTCGTTATGCTCGTGATGAGTTAGACCCGTCGGCAGGGATCATGCTTGGGTAGCCCTAAAGTAACACCACCCTTTGACTAAAGCTCATGTAAATGGAAATAGTTACTTCCCTTAAGTGGTATGAACCCTAATACTATGCTTGCTGTATGGATCTTATGTATTGGACAAACCCAGATAGTTTAACTGGTCGCCTAATCAAAGGCTTTCATGCCCCGATAGGCCCAAGATGACTTATTCGGACTGCCTAAATATATAATGATCATAACCCATTCGCCTGTGCATTAGTTAGGAGAGGTTATGCTGCAGGGTTTTCACCATGCACCATACGCGTTCGTCGGGTCCCCAGATTGACTCATGGGCCAATCCCACCTAGGAAAGAGACTGTGACCTCGTGTCCGGGAGTAATAAGGTTGGAAGGACCTACGTGCTTTCATGTGGCTTGTGAATGTTGCATAGCATGATCATGCATTTTTTTTGTTTTTTTTTGCACAATCATGCATCATCCTGACCCTTGTGTTTTTCAGCCATCATAGATTCGCCAAGGTGGACAAGGGGGTCTCGAGGACAGCTACGCAGGAATCCGTTTTTCAAGTTACCAGAAAGGATAGAGTATCCGGACAATTCTTCTGAGACCAGTTACGCTACTTCAGATCAGTTTTCTGTACCCGAAGAAATGGTAAACTCACCGAGAGGGGCAGAGGCCACCAGGGCAATGATAGCAGAGGAAGTGGGCCGAAGGTTGGAAGAGTTTGAGAATCGGATGCTGGCAATGATAGCCGCAATGGGTCAACAAGCAGCCCCGCAGAACCCATAGCCTCCTCCTGTGAGGAATAATGAAAGGGAAGATGTCAGAGAGGACCCACAAGATGAAACTCGCCCGCCACTCGTGAACCTAAGAGCTACTACTTCGGGGGCACAAAGGGGGAGACCTATCCCGAGGCTGGATGATGATTGGGAAGACGAGGAATATGAGGAACGCATGTCTAAGAAAGGGAAAGCCCCTCAAATTGAAGAGGCCATCTGGAGGAAGGTGGAAGAGAGATTTGAAGCTATGACGAAGGGCCAAGGAGTGAATCCTGAGGATAAAGAGTTAGAAGGAGAAGATCTTGTAACACCCCAAAACCACCCCAGTAGTTTGAGCCTGTCCGTGTCTGTATGTGTGTATTTGTATGTATTACATGTATGTATTTAATTGGATTATTTATTTAATTTATGTATATTAATTTGAGAAGAGGAGTTAGGATATAGTATAAGTGGGTGTATGGAAATAAAGTGTGAATAAGAGACAAATTAGTATGTAAAGTAAAGTATGGGAGTAGGGTGTGATTTAGGACATGTGTCTTTTGGAGAGGATGACATGTGGCTAAGTGGATAGAGTAACATTTAATGGGGTTTGGTGAAAGAGAGAGAGATCAGCCTTTTTCCCTTTGATTCCCGTTTTTCTTCTCCTTCCCTCGCGCCACACTCTCTTCTTTTCTACTTCTTCTTTCTTTGTTCTTCCTTTTTCTTTGCACAATCTTGCTCCCTCTTCCTTAATTGAGTAATTAGAGTTGATTAGCTTGTGATTTTGAAGCTTAAAGGTGAGTAGGAGTTGTTGATGTCTTAGATTTCTTCTTCTTCCTCTTCTCTAGGTTTAAATATTGTAAATTCATTTGTGGGTTGTTTTAGAATTTATCTTGATTGTTATGGGTTTGTGGTTCAGAGGAGGCTCCTAGGCCGGATAAAGGAAAAGAAATCGCTAGTGGAAGCGGAGCTCGCGATTAGGAGCTAAGGAGAGAAGGTTTGGGAATGTTCATCTTTTATGTATATATGTGAATTAGGTTGGATAATTATGCTTTTGGTTTTGATTGTGGTTGTAAGTTGTAATTTAAATCACATTAATCATGATATGAGATGCTAGAGAATGAGTATTGTTGAAGGAAGTGTGAGAAATTATGTGAATAGTGATAATTGTGGTTAAATTGCTGTTTTGGAAATTCTTAGAATTGGACATGTAATTGACTTGATTTAATTGAGATAAATTGTATTAAAACTGGGTTTTTATTTATGTTATGAATTGTGAAGGCTTGAATTGCTGAATTTTGAGGTTTGGAATCAATTTTGGAAGTTGAATGTTATTTGTATAGGATTTCTGCAGATTTTGGGCGTAAGAGCTGAAAAACCCGTGTCTGTCGCGATCGCGACATTGTCGCGAGCGCGACAAAGCGCGGAGGTTTCAGTCCTCGCGCCGGCGCGAGAAGTGTCGCGCTGAGAGCTCGAAAGGGGACTCTCTGTCGCGAGCGCGATAGAGCGCTCAACCTCCGAGTATGTGCAGGACCCTTCTGTCGCGAGCGCGATAGAGTTGGAAGGTTGCCTTCTGTCCCGAGCACGACGTCCGTCGCAAGCGCGACAGAGAGTGACGCCTTCGCCCTCTCGCGAGAGCGAGACTCTCTCGCGACCGCGAGACTTGGCGGGGAGATGTGTTTCGGTCTCTGTCGCGAGCGCGACAGACGCAGCTTCCAAATTTGATTTCTTTTCCTTTTTGCTTAATGACTTAATTTCTTTTGCATGCAGTTTTCATTAAACTTTGATTATCTTTTTGCATGAATAATATATATGTAAATGTGATAAGATTTTGCATAACCTGCTAATGTCGGATAAGTGGATAGTTAGGCATGCCTAATAGAGTTATGTGCCGCTGCAGCTATGTGTACGACTTTGGACCCTGATCAGGTCCCCGATCGGATCCTCGCGATCCTTCTGTCTGAATCTTTCTTAAGATTCTATGTGAAAACAATTTGGAATAACATATAAAGAATGATTCGATACCTCCGGGTATCTATGTGTCCATGATAAGATATTGATACTCTTAAGTATCTATGTGTACTCGTTATCCACTCGTTATGATTAAGCAGGTGTCGTTGTGTTTCGTATAAGAATCTTTGGATGGGAATGCAAATATTTGAACTAACTATGTATGATTTCCTATCTGTAATTGTACCATTGTCATGTGCTTTTTGTTGTCGTCACTGTGAGTGGCGGTTATGCATTTGTGTTTCCCCACTAAGCGATTTCGCTTAGCACGGGTGTTTATCCGTGCAGGTGTGGAAGGTTTTGGTAAGCATGGTCTGGGCGTGTCGCATCGGGAAGGCCAACGCAATTAGAGTTCTGAAGTTTATAGTATAGGCTTTCCTTTATTTTTGTAATGAATGTAATATTTTGTTAGCCCTTTTGAAACAATGTATCTCGGGCTTTTGTATATTCGTTCTTCTTTTTGTAAATTGATATAAATTGTAAAGACCTCTATTGTATATTAATAAAAGTATCCATTTTGTCCTGTATCCCTCTTCTGTCTTTTAAAGTTTTTATTTTTACCGGATATGTGATTAAGTTTGTGGTGTTTGCATGTTTGTACTAGTGGGGTGTGACACTCCTATCTATCTTGGGTCCTTCTCGCTCTAATCGAGTAGAAGTATCCATAGTATAGGTTGGGGTGTGACATTAGGTGGTATCAGAGCTCTTGGTTTAGATGTTACTGGGTTTCAGTGTGTTAGTTGGTCGTTAGGGTTGTGTTGGCCTGATGCGCACTGCGTTTATGTTTTGTAGTTATGGAGTCCGCTCGTGGATCGCTTAAGGGTTCAGCGGAAAGTGCGAATCCCCAAGAGCAGGATCCCTCAGTTTCTGGTCCGTCTCAACCTCCTAGGGGGCGACCTGAGATGCCTATGGGACCAATGGAAGCGATGCTTCAGAGTATGACAAGGGTACTTGAAAGGGTAACAGCGCCAAGTGCACCTATTTAGAGGTTGAGAAAGCATGGTGCAGAGAATTTCTTTGGTACTAGCATAGATGAATCTTATAAAGCAGAGATGTGGTTAGAAAAGACATCCAGAGTACTTAGGGAGATAAGATGCCCACCGGAGCAAGAAGTGGAGTGTGCCTTGTCTTTGTTACAAGGTTCAGCTTATGATTGGTGGAGGTTGGTGACTAGTCAACCACAAGTCCCTGAGCCGATTACTTGGGAGTTCTTTGAGGATGAGTTTCAGAACCGGTATGTGACCAAAGCTTATAAGGATGCCAAGTGGGCACAGTTTCTCACTCTCAAGCAAAGAACGATGTCTGTAGCCGAGTATGAAAATGAATTTACCAAGCTCAGTAAGTATGCGCCGCCAAGAGTTCTCACGGAAGAGTTTCGATGTCAGCATTTTGAATCAGGCCTGAATGAGTCATTGAAGGTGATGTTAATTTCATTGATGTCGGCTCCGAATGTGAAGTATTATCAGTTAGTTCAAGCAGCCTTGAGGGCGGAGCGTTCTGAGAATATATTGAGAGAAAAGGCTCAAAGAAAGAAGTCTGCAAGAGGTGGCTCTTCTTCAGGCAAGAGACCGAGGGAATCACAAGGAAATTTTGCTGATGAGTCTGTAGCTAGTCCGGCCCCTAGAGGGAGGAGACAGGGTTCTTCAAGGGGATCGGGTTCCGGTAGAGGAGATGGCCCTCCCAGATGTACCCATTGTAATAAACAACATTGGGGTGAGTGTCGATGGTTAACGGGAGGCTGTTTCAGATGTGGTTCTACAGACCATTTACTTGCAAATTGTCCGAGTCGATATAGAGATCCTTCGGCACAACAGGAAGGGAGCCGAGCTGGATCTAATGTACCCCAAGGAAGTCGTAATCGGGGTAGAGGAAGGGGTCGAAGTGGACGGCCTCGAGATAGAGAAGCTTCAGAATCAGTAGATCGCCCTGTGCCATCGTCTGGTAGGGCCTATGCTATGAAGGCCCGAGAGGAACAGAATGCTCCTGAAGTGATTGCCGGTAAGTTCTCTTTGCTTGATTCTGAAGTTTATGTTTTGATTGACCCGGGCTCTACCCATTCTTATGTGTGCTCTGGTAAGTTGTGGGATAGTTTGGGTAGTGAGGAAAAGATGGAATATGAGATTTGTGTATCCAGTCCGTTGGGTCAGAGTATTATGGTTAATCGTGTATGTCGAAAGTGTCCTTTAAAGATTCAGGGTACAGAGTTTGTAGTAGATTTGATTTGTTTACCTTTCCATGAGTTTGATATTATTCTGGGAATGGATTGGTTGGATAAGCATCGCGCGGTAGTGGACTGTCATAGGAAAGTAATGCTTTTGAAGGATAAAGATCAAATGCCTGTTGTGGTAAAGGGAATTGGAAGCAGTTCTCTGCATAATGTGGTATCAGCTATGAAAGCCAGAAGATTTATCAGGAAAGGATGTGAAGTGTTTTTGGCGGTGGTTTTAGATTCTCGAAGAGGTCAAGTTAAAATTCAAGATATTCCGGTTGTAAGAGATTTTGTAGATGTTTTTCCGGAAGAATTACCGGGATTACCTCCTGAGAGAGAAGTTGAATTGTCAGTAGAGATTGTTCCAGGTACAGCTCCGATTTCTAAGGCCCCTTACAGAATGGCTCCAATGGAATTGAAGGAATTGAAGAGTCAGTTGCAGGAGTTGTTGGATAAAGGGTTCATCCGGCCTAGTGTGTCACCGTGGGGCGCTCCAGTGCTGTTTGTTAAGAAGAAAGATGGAACCCTTCGGATGTGTATTGACTATCAACAACTTAACAAAGTGACTATCAAGAATAAGTATCCCTTGCCAAGGATTGAAGACCTTTTAGATCAGTTGAGAGGAGCTGGGGTATTCTCTAAGATAGATTTGAGGTCAGGCTATTACCAGTTAGGGGTTAAGGAAGCAGATGTGGCTAAGACAGCTTTCCGGACGCGTTATGGTCATTACGAATTTCTAGTGATGCCCTTTGGTTTGACTAACGCGCCTGCAGCCTTTATGGATCTGATGAACCGAGTTTTCCGACCGTATCTGGACAAGTTTGTGGTGGTATTTATTGATGACATTTTGGTGTACTCTAGAAATCGAAAGGAACATGAGGAGCATCTTAGATTGGTGTTACAAATGTTAAGAGATCATCAGCTGTATGCGAAACTCAGTAAGTGCGAGTTTTGGTTGAAAGAGGTGGCCTTTCTTGGACATGTGGTGTCAGCAGAAGGTGTGCGTGTTGATCCAAGTAAAATTGAAGCAATTGTTAATTGGATGCCTCCAAAGAATGTGCCCGAAGTAAGAAGTTTTCTGGGTTTAGCAGGGTATTACCGACGGTTTGTTCAGGGGTTCTCAGTGTTAGCATCTCCTTTGACCAAGCTACTTCGGAAGGATGTCAAGTTTGTATGGACTGAAAAGTGTCAAGCCAGTTTTGATCGGTTAAAAGAGTTATTGGTTAAAGCTCCAGTACTTGCACAGCCAGTTCCGGGTAAAGAGTACACTATGTATAGTGATGCTTCGGGTATTGGCTTAGGTTGTGTTCTGATGCAAGGGAATAAAGTAGTAGCTTATGCATCGAGACAGTTGAAGCCTCATGAGCGGAATTACCCGACTCACGATTTAGAGTTGGCAGCGGTAGTGTTTGCGCTTAAGGTTTGGCGACACTACTTGTATGGGGAGACATGCAGAATTTTCACCGATCACAAGAGTCTTAAGTATTTGTTAACACAGAAGGAGTTAAATTTGAGACAGCGGAGATGGTTAGAGCTATTCAAAGATTATGATTGTATCATTGACTATCATCCGGGTAAAGCTAATGTGGTGGCGGATGCTCTTAGTAGGAAGTCTTTGTCTGCGTTACTGGCTAGTCGAGGCAGATGGAGATTTGATTCTGAAGGTGCTCTGTTTGCTCAACTTAAAGTTAAGCCAAGTTTGAGATCAGAAATTGCAAAGGCTCAGTTAGATGATCATGTGCTTCAGCGTGTTTGTCAAGCAGTGAAAGAGGGCAAGCGGACTGAGTACTTATTAGACAGTGAAGGAGTGTTGAGGCACGGTAATCGGTTATGTGTACCTAATGTGGGTGAATTAAGGAAGAAACTGTTGCAAGAAGCGCATTCCTCAGTCTTCACTATGCATCCTGGTGGAGACAAGATGTATCAAGATCTGAAGCAATTTTATTGGTGGCCAGGAATGAAAAGAGAGATAACAGAATTTGTTTCAAGGTGTCTTACTTGTCAGCAAGTGAAAACCGAGCATCAAGTGCCATCGGGATTGCTTCATCCCTTACCCATTCCTCAATGGAAATGGGATGACATCACGATGGATTTTGTATCTGGCTTGCCTATGACTCAGCGTAAGCATGACTCGGTATGGGTTATAGTGGATCGGTTGTCAAAGTCTGCGCATTTTCTCCCAGTGCGAGTGGATTATTCGATGGACAAGTTGGCAGAACTGTATGTGGATGAGATAATCCGATTGCATGGGATTCCGCTATCCATTGTATCAGACCGAGATCCTCGTTTTACATCCAAGTTTTGGAAAGAACTTCAGGTAGCTTTGGGAACACGGTTGAATTTCAGTACTGCTTTCAATCCGCAGACTGATGGTCAGTCAGAGAGAGTTATTACGGCTTTAGAAGATATGCTTCGAGGTTGTGCTTTAGAATTCTCAGGAAGCTGGGATCGGTATGTGTCTTTGATGGAATTTGCGTATAATAACAGCTACCAGGTAAGTATTGGTATGGCTCCTTATGAAGCACTGTATGGACGGAAATGTAGAACACCAGTATGTTGGACTGAACTGTCAGAAAAAGCTATGATAGGTCCGGATATAGTGCGGGATACAGAAGAGAAAGTGAGGGTTGTGCAACAGAACTTGAAGGCAGCTAAGGACCGACAACGTTCTTATGCTAATCTGAAGCGTCGGGACATTCAGTATGAAGTAGGTGATAAAGTTTTCTTGAAAGTGTCACCGTGGCGAAAGGTTCTCCGTTTTGGAAAGAAAGGCAAGCTAAGTCCACGATTTATTGGACCCTATGAGATCCTAAGGAAAGTAGGTCCAGTAGCATATCAATTAGCTTTGCCTTTGGAGTTAGCTAGACTACATGATGTTTTCCATGTGTCTATGCTTCGGAGATATCGGTCAGATCCTTCGCATGTGTTACCAGTGCAAGACATTCGGATTCAGTCAGACTTTTCTTTTGATGAAGAACCGAAGAGGATTTTGGATAGGGAAATAAGACAGCTTCGGAATAAGCAGATACCGTTAGTCAAAGTTCTATGGCAGCATCACGGTATTGAAGAAGCTACATGGGAACCAGAAGAAGCTATGAGATTGCAATACCCTCAGTTATTCGGAACAGGTAAGAATTTCGAGGACGAAATTCCGTTAAGTGGGGGAGTATTGTAACACCCCAAAACCACCCCAGCAGTTTGAGCCTGTCCGTGTCTATATGTGTGTATTCGTATGTATTACATGTATGTGTTTAATTGGATTATTTATTTAATTTATGTATATTAATTTGAGAAGAGGAGTTAGGATATAGTATAAGTGGGTGTATGGAAATAAAGTGTGAATAAGAGACAAATTAGTATGTAAAGTAAAGTATGGGAGTAGGGTGTGATTTAGGACATGTGTCTTTTGGAGAGGATGACATGTGGCTAAGTGGATAGAGTAACATTTAATGGGGTTTGGTGAAAGAGAGAGAGATCAGCCTTTTTCCCTTTGATTCCCGTTTTTCTTCTCCTTCCCTCGCGCCACACTCTCTTCTTTTCTACTTCTTCTTTCTTTGTTCTTCCTTTTTCTTTGCACAATCTTGCTCCCTCTTCCTTAATTGACTAATTAGAGTTGATTAGCTTGTGATTTTGAAGCTTAAAGGTGAGTAGGAGTTGTTGATGTCTTAGATTTCTTCTTCTTCCTCTTCTCTAGGTTTAAATATTGTAAATTCATTTGTGGGTTGTTTTAGAATTTATCTTGATTGTTATGGGTTTGTGGTTCAGAGGAGGCTCCTAGGCCGGATAAAGGAAAAGAAATCGCTAGTGGAAGCGGAGCTCGCGATTAGGAGCTAAGGAGAG
The DNA here is from genome assembly GCA_947683425.1 of Excoecaria cochinchinensis. Lineage (NCBI taxonomy): Eukaryota > Viridiplantae > Streptophyta > Magnoliopsida > Malpighiales > Euphorbiaceae > Excoecaria > Excoecaria cochinchinensis. The sequence goes on along the minus strand of CANTUQ010000003.1, from coordinate 6,262,698 downwards.
AAGGTTTGGGAATGTTCATCTTTTATGTATATATGTGAATTAGGTTGGATAATTATGCTTTTGGTTTTGATTGTGGTTGTAAGTTGTAATTTAAATCACATTAATCATGATATGAGATGCTAGAGAATGAGTATTGTTGAAGGAAGTGTGAGAAATTATGTGAATAGTGATAATTGTGGTTAAATTGTTGTTTTGGAAATTCTTAGAATTGGACATGTAATTGACTTGATTTAATTGAGATAAATGGTATTAAAACTGGGTTTTTATTTATGTTATGAATTGTGAAGGCTTGAATTGCTGAATTTTGAGGTTTGGAATCAATTTTGGAAGTTGAATGTGATTTGTATAGGATTTCTGCAGATTTTGGGCGTAAGAGCTGAAAAACCCGTGTCTGTCGCGATCGCGACATTGTCGCGAGCGCGACAGAGCGCGGAGGTTTCAGTCCTCGCGCCAGCGCGAGAAGTGTCGCGCTGAGAGCTCGAAAGGGGACTCTCTGTCGCGAGCGCGATAGAGCGCTCAACCTCCGAGTATGTGCAGGACCCTTCTGTCGCGAGCGCGGGGTGGCCGCGAGCGCGATAGAGTTGGAAGGTTGCCTTCTGTCGCGAGCACGACGTCCGTCGCAAGCACGACGTCCGTCGCAAGCGCGACAGAGAGTGACGCCTTCGCCCTCTCGCGAGAGCGAGACTCTCTCGCGACCGCGAGACTTGGCGGGGAGATGTGTTTCGGTCTCTGTCGCGAGCGCGACAGACGCAGCTTCCAAATTTGATTTCTTTTCCTTTTTGCTTAATGACTTAATTTCTTTTGCATGCAGTTTTCATTAAACTTTGATTATCTTTTTGCATGAATAATATATATGTAAATGTGATAAGATTTTGCATAACCTGCTAATGTCGGATAAGTGGATAGTTAGGCATGCCTAATAGAGTTATGTGCCGCTGCAGCTATGTGTACGACTTTGGACCCTGATCAGGTCCCCGATCGGATCCTCGCGATCCTTCTGTCTGAATCTTTCTTAAGATTCTATGTGAAAACAATTTGGAATAACATATAAAGAATGATTTGATACCTCCGGGTATCTATGTGTCCATGATAAGATATTGATACTCTTAAGTATCTATGTGTACTCGTTATCCACTCGTTATGATTAAGCAGGTGTCGTTGTGTTTCGTATAAGAATCTTTGGATGGGAATGCAAATATTTGAACTAACTATGTATGATTTCCTATCTGTAATTGTACCATTGTCATGTGCTTTTTGTTGTCGTCACTGTGAGTGGCGGTTATGCATTTGTGTTTCCCCACTAAGCGATTTCGCTTAGCACGGGTGTTTATCCGTGCAAGTGTGGAAGGTTTTGGTAAGCATGGTCTGGGCGTGTCGCATCGGGAAGGCCAACGCAATTAGAGTTCTGAAGTTTATAGTATAGGCTTTCCTTTATTTTTGTAATGAATGTAATATTTTGTTAGCCCTTTTGAAACAATGTATCTTGGGCTTTTGTATATTCGTTCTTCTTTTTGTAAATTGATATAAATTGTAAAGACCTCTATTGTATATTAATAAAAGTATCCATTTTGTCCTGTATCCCTCTTCTGTCTTTTAAAGTTTTTATTTTTACCGGATATGTGATTAAGTTTGTGGTGTTTGCATGTTTGTACTAGTGGGGTGTGACACTCCTATCTATCTTGGGTCCTTCTCGCTCTAATCGAGTAGAAGTATCCATAGTATAGGTTGGGGTGTGACAGATCTAGTCCCAATGAACTTTAAGATGCTGGACGTGCCAAAGTTTGACAGTACTTCTGATCCCCTAGCACATATAAAGCAGTACTCACCGGTGATGAAGGGTACCACTTTGACGAGAAAGCAGAAAATTGAGTACTTTTGCTTGAGCTTGACGGGCCCGGCAGTGGATTGGTATCACGGGCTCGATCGCCGAACTAAGGAAGACTGGGATTTATTGATAGAAGAATTTTTGAGGCAATATGATTGTAGTACAAGGATGGAGGTAACCCTGAAGGACCTGGAACTGTTACAGCAAAGAGAAGGAGAGTCCTTCCATGAGTATCTAACCCGGTGGAGGAATCGAGTGATGGAAATGAAGAGGAAACCAGATACTCAGGATTAAATACGGTTATTCATTAAAAATGCGAGCTCGTATTTGAGGGATGGATTAAGGATGAAAGACTAAAAGATTGGGAGTCCCTAAAGGACATTGCCATTGAGGCCGAAGGAGAGTACCTTGTTAGGAAAGCAAGAAATGAGAACTATCCTAAGAGGGGTAGTGGGAGTCAAGGGGCCAGTAGACCAACAAGTTCTGCTAGTGGTATAAGGAAGATTGCTGAGGTGTCAACTAGAAACGCCACTCCGAGACATTTTTCCATTCTCGGGAGGTCCTTATCATGGGTACTAAGAAGGCTGATGAAAGAGAATAAGCTGCAGCCTCTACCGCCCAGACCTGCGAGAACTCAAGGCACGCCAGGACATAAGGACGATGAGTATTGTGCATATCATCAGCACACTGGACATGCAACCAACAACTGCAGGACTTTGAGGCACGCAATTCAGGATTTGATTGACTCAAAATAGATCACAGATCCAGAAAAGAGAGGGGGTCAAAAGAAAGCTAGGTACAATAACATGCCTCCACCAGTGAATATGATCGGGTCTAGTTTGCCCGAGAACTTTGTGTTGAAGGAATTATACGGCAACGATATCCACACTGCTGTCACGAGCCTCTATGAGGGGAGTGAAGAAGGGCTTCCCGCTGCAGTGATCGATTGCTGGTCCACTGATGATAGTGGAACTGAAAATGATGATTTGGAAACATTTTCCGACCTTTGGGGTTCGGAAGAGGAAGGAGAAGAGCCAAAGAGGAAAGAAGTGGGAGCTATGACCCGGAGTGGAAGGATAGCCCCGAAAGCGGAGAAGCCACAAGAGCTGATTGAGGACAGAAGGGGAAAGGAGCCGGAGGAAGATCCGATTGTCAAGCAACTGAAAAAGACGCCGGCTCAGATTTTAATATGGGATTTTTTGAGATAGTCACCATCACATAGGCAGAAGGTGGTGGAGGCTTTGTGCGAAGCAACTGTGGCTACAACCATTTCACCTACGGAACTTCTGGAGGTAGTAAAAGGAGGATCGAGAGAAAATGTTGTTTTTACCAGTGCGGACCTGCCGGCAGGAGGTCGCAACCATAATCGCCCTCTGTACATAAGGGCACAGATTAACCAAAAGCATACCACCTGTGTAATGGTAGATGATGGTTCTTCCATAAATGTATGCCCACAGGTAGCAATAGCAGCTTTCGGGGTAACAGAGGATATGTTGGCAAAATCTGATCTTACCATCAAGGCATATGACAACTCGCGTAGGAAGGCTTCGGGGACATTCCGGCGGTGGTGAAAACGGGACTGGTAGAGTCAGAAGTAGAGTTTGTGGTGTTGCCCATACCCGCCAATTTCTCAGCTTTGCTAGGCAAACCATGGTTTCATAGATTGGGAGGAGTCCCCTCTACACTGCATCAGATGGTAAAGATACCTCATGAAGGCCAGATCGTGACTATAAAGGCTGCACGAGAGAATCAGGTTTCAGTGCTGGAGATAGCCAGGCAGCCGTTTAATGGGTTTCATATCATCATGATAGGCAAAGAAGAGCAGAAGGAAGAAAGCCCCCAGGTATTGAATATGATGAAGAAAATGTCATTCCTCCCTTGTGCAGGGCTGGGCAAGAATTCTCAAGGGATACCGACAGCCGTTACCACTAAGGGTCAAAAGGATAAGAGGGGTCTTGGATATACAGGTGCTATAAAGAAGGGCGAGAAGTCAAAAATGGAAGTTCCCCATATTCGGAAGACCTTTCTGCCAGCAACCGCAGCATGTGCCTATGCAGGAGAAAATGAACCGCAGTGGCTGGATGGAAGAATTGTGCCAGGGTTTGAGGTTTTCAATGATGTCTATGACTGGGGCATTGGATTAATCAAGCCAGCAGAGGGTTTTTGGGACGAAGAAATCATGACCAGTAGGACAATTTGGGACCGCGAGACGCCGGAAGAAATAATTACTGAAAAGATGATAACCACCCAGCTGAAAGGAAATGCCAAGATAGAGGAAGCTGTGCGGGAGGTGAATGAAGAGCCTCCAAAGGGCCGATGTGATGCAGAACCGTTGACTGCGGCAGATACGCTAGCAGACGAGGAAGAGGAAAACAGTTTAGATTTTCTTTTTGCTCTAGAACTTTTCAATGATGTTAATGACAATTTCAATCTTATTAATAAATTGAATGGTTTTGCTTACTTGTGTGATGTTTCTTATGATTTCACTATGCATGATCATGATCATTATCCATCCATATTTGATATTGATTCAACTGATGCTACTCCATTCAATCTTGGAACCCTAGAAAATCCAAAAGAAATTTTGATAGCATCAAATATAACTCCTGAAGAGTGAGAAAAATTTGAGAGAATCTTCAAAAAATATGAAAAACTCTTTGCCTGGACCTACGAAGATATGCCAGGAATCGATTGGAAAGTCGCAGAGCATGCTATCCCCACCTATCCAGACCATAAGCCTGTTAAGCAGAAGTTGAGAAGGCTTAGGCCGGAATGGGCGGAGAAAGTGAAAGAAGAGATTCGCCAGCAAATCAAAGCCAAGTTTCTAGTCGAGGTGCAATACCCAACATGGTTTGCCAATGTTGTCCCTGTATCCAAGAAGAATGGCAAAGTAAGAGTATGCGTGGATTATCGGGACTTGAATAAGGCTTGTCCAAAAGATGACTTTCCATTGCCCCATATAGACGTACTAATAGACAGCGCCGCTGCTTGTGAGATTTATAGCTTCGGGGATGGTTATGCAGGCTACAATTAAATTCTCAATGAAATAATTGATCGGATCAAGATGGCCTTCATCACGGAGTGGGGGACTTACACTTATCGCGTGATACCTTTTGGCCTGAAAAATGCAGGGGCCACTTATCAGAGGATGGCAACGAAGATATTGGATGAATTGATTCATAAAGAGGTAGAGGTATATGTGGACGACATGATGATCAAGTCAGCCACTAGAGAAGGCCATTTTGAAGCCCTGGAAAAGTTCTTTCGAAGGATAGATAAGTACAACTTGCGGTTGAATCCTAAAAAGTGTATCTTTGGTGTTACCTCAGGGAAGCTGCTAGGACACATAGTTAGTAAAAGGGGGATTGAGATTGACCCGAATAAGGTTAAGGCCATCAGAGAAATGCCGATACCGCAGAAAGAGAAGGATGTAAGCAGCTTTCTAGGCAGGTTGCAATATATCAGTAGATTTATCGCTAAGCTTACTTCGATCTGTGAGCCAATCTTTAAACTACTCAGAAAAGATCAACCAGTAGTATAGAACGAGAGTTATCAAAAGGCTTTTGATGCTGTCAGAGAATATTTGTTGAATCCACCGGTACTGAGACCACCACAGCCAGGCAAGCCGCTGATCCTATACCTGGCCATAGAGGACAGTTCTGTAGGTGCTATGATGGCCCAAGAGGATGATTTTGGAGTGGAATTTGCTATTTATTACCTCAGCAAGAAATCCTTAGCCTACGAAGTCAAATACACAGAGGTAGAAAAGATTTTCCTTGCAATAATCTGGGCTTCTAAGAAATTACGACATTACTTTCATGCTTACAAAGTACAGGCAGTCGCGAGGTAGAATCCCCTGAGATATTTGCAAGAGGCCCCATCTTTGCTTAGAAAAATGGGTAGGTGGTTGCTGTTACTTCAAGAATTTGATGTGGAGTATCTTACCCGGAAGACCATCAAAGGGCGTGCAGTGACGAAATTTCTAGCAGAACACCCGATCCAAGGAGACTCATACGAGTTTAACTTTCCAGATGAGGATGTGGCAGCTATCGGGATTCAAGGTTGGAAATTACACTTTGACGGAGCTGTGAATAACAAAGGGGCAGGAGTAGGAGTCATTCTGATAACCCCGGACGATGAAAAGCTTCCCTTGGCGAAAAAGTTGAGATTCAAGGCTACCAATAACAAAGCTAAATACGAAGCATGTGTTTTTGGATTGGAGGCATTAATAGCTTTAGGAGCAAAGAAGGTAGAAGTGTTTGGTGATTCTTCCCTGGTGGTCAATCAAATCTGAGGTGAATGGGCCGTGAAAGAAGAGAGACTAATACCTTATATCCAACACTTGAGAGACCTGAGCAGTCAGTTCGAAGTATGCACATTCCATTTCATTTCGAGGGATGAAAATCAGTTGGCCGATGCGCTTGCCATGTTAGTATCAATGTGGGACAACCATGAAGGAGTGCACATGAAGCCAGTGTTAATCTATAGTTCTGAGAGACCTAGCTTCGAATCAAGATCAGTTATGGAAGTAGAAGTGGCAGATGGGAAGCCGTGGTATCATGACATTATGAATTACCTAGAGAATGCGACATTTACAGAGGAGGCTACCGAAAAGGATCAAAGGATGTGTAAGCACTGTGTCCCGGAGCGGTCCGGATCAGAGGTTACCCTATGATGAAATCAATGTCCGAGCCTGTATGAGGGGCTGGATTTGGAGTTTTTAGTCCCGCGTTCCATGAGAAGTGAGGCTTTTTACAATTCTCGGGCAGAGGGGGAGAAAACAGAGGTTTTTTTCGAGTCAAAAGGGCTTTTTGTCCTCCACAGACGGCCAGCCCGTCTGTTGAGCCGGCCCGTCGCTTCGAGTCACCGACGGCTCTGGGTATTTTCCGACGCCCGTCGAAAAATCACCGCCCCTGTCAGAATGCCGCCTGGTTTCCCGGAGCACGCAACCCTTCCGACGCCCGTCGGTGGATGTGGCAGGGCCGTCGGACGAATCCTTCTGTCAAAAGGATTCTTCCGACGCCCGCCTCTATACACCGATGCCCGTCGGTCGTGTCTGGCTATAAAAGCTCCGGATTTTCATTTGAAAAGGGGGGGAAAAAATTTTCAGAAGAGGAAACTCTGCCCAATTTCAAGCACGTTTTCCCTCTCTTCCAAAAACACTTTTTCTAAAGAAATCTATTGAATCAAGGATCAAATCAATCAAAGGGAACTAAAAGCTAATTAGTTTTCTTTAGATTTTGACTCCAAAATCGATTTTCTGAGGGATTGAAGGTGAAATATCTCATTTTCTCTCTTTAATCTTTCACCTTTGCTTCTCGTGGAACGCGCGGGGCTCTAACCAACACAAGAATCTCACCTGAAGCGATTAACTGAGGGTAAATATTCCGGGTTATTTCTCCATATTTATTTCTCATTTTGTGCAATTTTTGAATATCTGTCATTATTTTTTTTTATCTTGATTCTCTTATCTCCTTTTGGGATAAAACTCATTTTTTGACTTTGAAAAGGTTTTTTTTCTCTCTCCATTCTGTTTTTTTCAGAGACAGTGGTGATCGACGGGTCATCTTTATCACCGACGCCCGTCGGTCACTCACCTACAAACCCCCCTCCTTGAGTGACAGACGGACATCTCGGTTACCTTAACCGACGCCCGTCGGTCAGCTAAGGAAGGCCGTCGGTGGGTTCTGTCTCCATCTTTTTAAATCGTTTTTCATCCTTTCCAAGTCTCTTTGACTTCTTATATGTTAATTTTATGTATATTAACATCTCTTAATTTTCTATGAGTATATATTGATTCTCTTGGACAATCCCGAGCTTGAACGGCTGTCTACCATATTTGGAGGACTTCATCCGGTTTTGTTCCCTAATCCTCTTAAGTATTTTCTTCATTTATCGTCTATTGATCATTTTATGTATATGGACGTATTCCTTTCATATCCCGTTTATGTAGAAAAATGACTCAATGTTTTATATTCAATAAAATGAGGTTTACATAAAAACAAGGGTCCAATGCCCAATTTTTATCCAATAAAGATCATCACAAATGAAAATATCCAATTTTGATAATGATGCATGCAAGGACCAAAGTCCTCAAAATAAGCAATGTCCCGATTTATGCATGATCCGCACATTTACGAAAGGGAGTTGTATTTCGCTCCTTGTATTATTGTAATCTATTGATTTCATTATCTATTTGATCATTTATTGCTTTTAAGATGTGAATAAATGCGCCTTTAATCAACTGCATAGTGTGGAGAGAGAGCGAATTAATGACATTAAAATTTGATCATAAACTAATTGAGGTAGAAATAGATGAGAAATCCCGGACCCAGCTCTGGTCTCTGGGCTCGAGAGGTTAGAGGTTATCCTCCAAAATACTTCTTGGGTCACGAGGCTTTAGCGCTAATCCTAGGCTCTTTAGGGTGAGAAGTTCACATGATCCCTCTGGCTGGCCCAAAATGGATACCAAGCGCAGTCTTAGGCTCTCCGAGGCGAGAGTAACTTTCCCAATGTTCTATTGGGTGGCGACTCCATGATACCTCCTTGTTGCCCAACACAGACGCACTTGCGATTCATCGCGAGATGCCAACGGATCCGCAAATGCCCCGATCGCCCACGTACAGGCGGTCCGAAAGGGCGGCGCTAGGGATCCGGCGCGCGTCACAGTGGCGACTCCACTGGGGACGTTTATGGTTCGAGATTTCAATTCGAAAATACCTCTTTTAACATTTATGATTAAAATTTAATTCATAAATTCCCTTTCTCTCAAGATTGCATTCGCATATCATTAGAGCCTTAGAATACGCTAGTTTGGTCCCTCTTTTAGCCCCGGTGCGTTCCTGAAGCACCTCCTCATTTTCACTCAATTTGGGGAAGTGTTAAGGATAATCACCAGCCCAAGCCATGTACCTTAATGGTATATCAAAATGGTGACCCGATCGGTCGTTACGCTCGTGATGAGCTAGACCCGTCGGCAGGGATCATGCTTGGGTAGCCTCAAAGAAACATCTCCCTTGTCCAAAGCTTATGTAATGGCTGTAGTTACTTTCCATAGGTGAAATGAACCTTAATCTCATGCTTGCTGTATGGATCCTCATGTATTGGATGAGTCCAAATGTCTCGCTTGGTAACCTAGCCAAAGGCTATCATGCCCCGGTAGGGCCATGTCGAAATTTATGGAGCGTCTGAATACGTGACGATCATTGTCCATCCGCTTGTACATTAGCATAGGAGTGTTATGCTGCCGGTTTTCCGCCGCGCACCATACGCGTCCATCGGGTCCCTCGTTGACCCTTGGGCTAATCCCACCTAGGAAAGAGACTGCACGACCACGTGTGTGGGAGAAATAAGGGTGGAAGGACCTACTTGCTTGCTTGTGCTCTGTAAGTGTTGCATATCACGATCATGCATTATACCTACATTTCATGCATCATTCTAACTTTTGTCCCTGCAGCCATCATAGATCTGCCCAGGTGGACTAGATCACCAACCGGGCGACTGATCCGAGTTCCTACTCCCGAGCTGTCAGAAAGAGAGGGCCTACCGGAGATCTTATCAGAAATCAGTGGTACAGTATCTCAGATGGCAAACTCGCCTAGGGGGGAAGATGCCACCAGGGCCATGATTGCGGAAGAAGTGGGCCACCGTTTTGAGGAATTCGAGGGAAGGATGATGAATATGTTGACCGCCTTGGCGCAGCAGAACGCTCCACAGAATCCTCCTCCTCCTCCTCCAGTGAGACAGAACGAGCCTGAGGAAGAAAGGGTAGAAAGGCGAGAAGAGCCCGTTAGGCCGCCGCCGGTAGAGTTAAGATCAGTGGTCTCGGGAGAGTTGAGAAGAAGGCCAGTGTTGAGAATTGATGACGATAGAGATATCGAGGATGATAGGTTGAGCATGGCATCTGAGAAGGGGAAGGCGCCTCAAGCTGATGACTTTATTCTAAAGAAGATGGAAGAGAGGTTCGAGGCTATGGCTCGTATGATAGGCAGAGCTCATGGGATGAATCCGGAGGATAGAGAGTTGGACGGAGAGGACCCGATCCCTTATAACTTCAAAATGCCAGACGTGCCGAAGTTTGATGGTACTTCTGACCCCACCGCACATGTGAAGCAATATTCTCTGGTCATGAAGGGGACGACATTGTCCAAGAAGCAGAAAGTGGAATACTTTTGTCTGAATCTGACCTCTCATGCCGTAGACTAGTATCATGGCCTTGACCGCCGCACTAAAGAAGATTGGGATCTGCTCACTGAGGAGTTTCTGAAGCAGTATGACTGTAATACCAGAATGGAGGTGACTCTGAAAGATCTTGAGCTACTTCAGCAGAAGACCGGGGAGTCTTTCCATGATTATCTTACTCGATGGCGGAACCGAGTAATGGAGATGCGCCGGAAGCCTGACACCCAGGATCAGATTCATCTATTCATTAAGAACGCAAGCCCGTACTTAAAGGAGGGATTGAGGATGAAGGGGTTGAAGGACTGGGAGTCTCTCAAAGATATAACCATCGAAGCAGAAGGAGAGTTCTTAACTCGGAAAGCTAACAATGACAATTTCGCCAAAAGGGCTAACCCCGGTCAAGGAACCAGCAGGCCGGCCGGTCCCAGTAACAGCACTAGAAGAATGGGCGAAGTGTCTGCTACTGAGGTAACCACCCAGAGGAAGTTTTCGAACTTGGGGAGACCATTGTCCTGGGTCCTGAGGAGGTTGATGAAGGAGGGAAAATTGCACCCTCTGGCTCCTAGGCCAGCTGCGACACAAGGGAGACCAGGACATAAGGATAACGAATTCTGTGCATTCCACCAGCTCTCAGGCCATATCACTGATAAATGCAAGGCGCTCCTGTTGGGTTTCAACGGAATTAAATCACATTAAACGCAGCGGAAAATTCGAAACCCGAAACAGGATCCAAGTATTTTCGATTGATTCAAAAGGAAGAGATAAAGATTAACTGACCTTTTGAACGAAATAACTCTTTAGATCGGACTGAAGACGCTGCCTTTACACGAACGTCCTCTATCAGTATCCACACGCACGAACAAATGAGCAGGAGTCGCAGGGGTGCTAGCTCCCTTGAATGCGAATGGATTTCTTTTCTTTCTTTCTCAAAGAATAATGGTGGCTCTGTTTTTCTTTTCCTTTCTTTCACAAAGAAGAACGATGGCTGGGTTTTTCTTTTCTTTCTTTCTCAAAGATGAAAAAACGCTCTATTTTCTTTTCTTTCTTTTTCTACAAGAAAAAGATTGCAGCCACACTAATCCTTGTTCTTCTTAATAACGTGATTAGTGTTTTATTTAGGGTTAAACTCTTTTTATTTAAGAGTTATATCTCATATATAACTGTATGTATATTTTCAAATCCTTTTCCTCTTAGGAAAAGATAAATGAGGATATTATCTCTTAATTCAAAATTAAGATATAATATATATAGATATATACATATATTTATATATATATATATATTTATTTATTTATTATTCTAAATAATAAGAAATAATTTATTAATACATATTATTATCTCATATTCAAAATAAGAGATATTTATATGCATAAATATATATATATAAATATGTAATTTCGAAATTAAATATAAATACCTATATTTATATTTTATTCCGAAATAACCCAATAAAATCCATTCTGTTCATTTTGCTCTTGGTGTGTGACCCAATAGGTTTATATTATGTTGGCAGTGGGCCTAATCCCATAAAAGCCCACAAGTCATAATTGGTCTCTAGCAAGACATTATGACTACCCAAATAATATAAGTATCGTTAGTCCGATTTTAACCTTACAATAGAACATGTTATTATCCTTTTGTCACACGATATCTTGTTTGAACATAAGTCATGGTCCATGTCAAACTTAAATTGTTCAAACATATAATTTCTCGATCACCAAGTAGACTGATAAATTCAAATGACATTGATCACACTATCAATTCATTTGAGCACGGCCATGCATTTTACAGTCCTACTTATCGAGGGGCCCAATAGATATCTCTCTCATAAGAGAGGGACAAATTCCATCTTGATTATTCACTTTCCTCCGCATAATTCTCACTATGTCCGATCATAAACTTTATAATTATCCGATTAAAGATAACGTTTGATTATGTCAAAACATAATGATCCTTATGTAGGAAACTATGATAATCTCAGGTCAAAGGATTCAATAATATATCTATTATAAGAACACTTATGACATTAACCCATGAAGTGATCTTATAGTGGGTCTATCCAGTACTTTGTTCTCTAGCAAGTACATATAGATTTGATTTATATCAACATATATAATCATCCCATGATTATCAATGCAAATCTATACTAGTCTTAATTATCTTTATGCCCTTTATTGATAAATGACTAGGGACAACATGAATAACGTTGTTATTCATAAACATTACAATAATGTAACATGCCAATAATATCAATGCGAAGAAAACAATTATATAAATGAAAAAGTAATGATTACATCAAGGTCCAAATGTTTGGCCTAGGGCATAACCACTAACAGCTCCGGCACTCTATCCAAGACTTGATTGATAGCAAGCAGATCTCTGACCTTGAGAAGAGAGAAACTGAGAAGAAGCCCGGTTATAATGCCGTACCACCGCCCGTGTTTATGATCCAATCTAGCCTGCCAGAGTGGTACGTGCTACAAGATCTATATGGGGGTGAGAAGTCCGCTGCTGGTATTCCCGATGATAGAAAGGAGAAAGCAGTTGTGGCGACCCTTGATTGCTGGTCTAGCAGTGAAAGCGGCGGAGAAGCCGAGAATGAAGAAGGGTTGAACCTTGATTTGTGGGGCTCCGATGGAGACGAAGGAGAGATAGGGGCTGTGACGAGGAGTGGAAAGGTGATCCCCGAGATTACGAAGCTACCTGAGCTGGTACAGCCATCAACAGAGAAAGAGCCAGAGGAGGGGCAGATTGTTAGGCAGTTGAAGAAGACCGCGGCTCAGATATCCATTTGGGATCTGTTGAGGCAATCCCCCTCTCATAGGCAGAAGGTAGTAGAAGCTTTGGTTGAGGCCACAGTCGCCACCACTATTTCCCCGTCGAAACTTTTGGGTTTAATTAAGGGAGGATCCGAGGAGAGATTGGTCTTTTCTGACGCCGACCTACCTGTTGATGGACGCAACCACAACCGACCCTTGTACATTAAAGCGCAGATTAACGATAAGCACACTGCTTGCGTTATGGTGGACGACGGGTCTTCTATCAATGTATGCCCTTTGATAGCTTTGCAAGCTTTTGGTTTAAGCGAGGATATGCTCAGCGGATCAGATCTGACTATCACAGCCTATGACAACTCGAGGAGGCAGGCCTCAGGAACCTTCAAGACTTTGGTCAAGACAGGACCTATCGAAGTGGAGGTTGAATTTGTAGTTCTGCCCATCCCTGCTAACTTCTCAGCTTTGCTTGGGAGACCCTGGTTTCATAAATTAGGGGGAGTGCCGTCCACACTGCATCAGATGATAAAATTCCCACATGAAGGGGAGGTGGTGACTATCAAAGCGGCCAGGGAAAACCAGGTCTCAGCGCTGGAAATAGCCAATCAGCCATTCAGCAGTTTCCACGTGTCTATGATAAGGGAAGAGAACGGATCAGTGAATAGCCCGGCTGTGGTTAATATGATGAAGAAGATGCATTATCTTCCTGGGGCTGGATTGGGCAGAAGCTCCCAGGGATTGTAGACCGCAATCACCACTCGAGGGCAGAAGAACCGGAAAGGCTTGGGGTATAGAGGTGGCTTCGGCAAGAAGAGGGTGACAGACAAGATCCCCCACATTTCAGAGAGCTTTGTGCCAGCATCCTCAGTTTGTGCATATACTGGTGAAGATGAGCCACAATGGGTAGAGGGGAAGATTGTCCCTGGCTTCGAGATTTTTAATGATGTGTATGACTGGCATGTCGGGTTCGTCAAGACTGCTGAAGACTTCTGGGATGAGGAGGTCATGACTCAGGGTATCACTTGGGACAGCTGCGAGCTTGAGGAGGTCGTTACTAAAAAGATGGTAACTGCCAGGCTGAAAGGGAAGGAGAAGATAGCAGAGTTAGGGCTGAAAGTTGAAGATTTGAGGATTTTCCCCGACGTGCCTGAAGGGCCTTTGCTAAATCAGAAAGTTGTTGAGCAAGCTGCAACAGCATCGACTTCGGGAGCGGCGGAAGAAGACTCTAGCCTAGATTGTCTTTTTATTCCAGAACTCTTTTATGATGTAAATGATAACTATAATATTATTAATAAGATAAACAATTTCACTTATTTGTGCGATGTTTCTAATGATTTCAACATGCATGAACATGATCATATTCCATCAATTTTTGACATTGACTCCACTGGCACAACGCCTTTTAATCTTGGAACCTCGGAAAATCCGAGAGAAATTCTAATAGCATCAAACATAACTCCTGAGGAGAGAAAAAATTTTGAGAGAATAATAAGAAAACATGAAAAAGTCTTTGCCTGGACCTACGAAGACATGCCGGGGATTGACCGAGACGTGGCGGAGCACGCTATCCCGACTTACCCAGATTGCAAGCCCGTGAAGCAGAAGTTAAGAAGGCTAAGACCAGAATGGGCTGACAAGGTTAAGGAGGAAATTCGACAGCAGATTGAAGCCAAGTTCCTCGTGGAAGTCCAGTATCCTACATGGTTGGCAAATGTGGTCCCTGTAGCGAAGAAGAATGGGAAAGTCAGGGTGTGTGTGGATTATCGAGATCTGAACAAGGCCTGCCCTAAAGATGATTTTCCACTACCCCATATTGATGTATTGATAGACAATGCCGCCAATTGCGCGATGTACAGTTTTGGGGACAGTTATGTGGGCTACAACCAGATCCTGAACAAGATAGCTGACCGGGTTAAAACTGCTTTTATCACAGAGTGGGGCACCTATGCCTATCGGGTCATGCCTTTTGGCCTGAAGAATGCAGGGGCCACATACCAGAGGATGGCAACCAAGATCTTAAGTGACCTGATTCATAAAGAACTGGAGGTTTATGTCGATGATATGATGGTCAAATCAGCCACCCGAGAGGGACACTTTGAAGCTCTAGAGAAGTTCTTCACCAGGATCGATAAGTATAATCTGCGACTTAACCCCAAGAAGTGCATTTTCGGAGTGACTTCGGGAAAGCTGTTGGGACATGTCGTCAGCCAGAGGGGGATAGAAATTGACCCAGACAAGGTGAAAGCTATCAGAGAGATGCCTGTGCCACAAAAAGAGAAGGATGTAAGGAGTTTCCTGGGCAAGCTATAGTATGTTAGCCGGTTTATTGCCAAGCTCACTTCGATATGCGAACCTGTTTTCAAGCTGCTTAGAAAGAATCAGCCCGTAGTCTGGAACGAAGACTGCCAAAGAGCCTTTGATAATATCAGGGAATATCTGTTAAATCCACCAGTGCTAAGGCCTCCGCAACCTGTCAAACCGCTTATTCTGTACCTGGCAGTAGAAGACGGTTCAGTGGGCACCATGATGGCTCAAGAGGATGAATTTGGGGTGGAGTTTGCGATTTACTACCTCAGCAAGAAGTTTCTGGCTTATGAAATAAAATATGCTGAAGTGGAGAAGATCTGCCTCGCAGTGATTTGGGCATCAAAGAAGCTGAGACATTACTTCCACTCATACAAAGTTCAGGCAGTAGCCAAGCAAAATCCGTTAAGATATTTGCAGGAGGCACCGTCTTTGCTTGGAAAGATGGGGAGGTGGCTGCTCTTGCTACAAGAGTTTGATGTGCAATACATCACCCGCAAGACTATTAAGGGGCGAGCCGTAGCCGAATTTCTTGCTGAACATCCTATCCAAGGGGACACCCCCGAGTTTACCTTTCCTGATGAGAGCATAGGCACGATTTCTGTTCAGGGATGGCAGTTGCACTTTGACGGGGCAGTGAATAATAGGGGAGCCGGAGTCGGAATCATCTTGACAACCCCAGATAATGAAAAACTTCCCCTTGCTAAGAAGTTGAGATACAAGGTAACCAACAATGAAGCTGAATACGAAGCGTGCACCTTCGGGTTAGAAGCTCTAGCTGTGTTGGGGGCAAGGAACATAGAGGTATTTGGTGACTCGTCCTTGGTAATAAACCAGATCCGAGGTGAGTGGGCTGTAAAAGAAGAACGACTGGTCCCCTATGTTCAATATTTGAAAGGGATGTGTGGGCAGTTTGAGACTTGCACTTTCCACTTTGTGCCCAGAGATGAGAACCGTCTGGCTGATGCGTTGGCAACCTTAGTGTCAATGTGGGATAACCCTGAAGGAGTGGCTTTGAAGCCGGTGCTAATTTCGAGCTCTGATAAGCCTAGTTTTAAAACCGAGCCTGTAATGGAAGTAGAGGCGTCAGATGGGAAGCCATGGTACTTTGATATCATGAATTACTTGGAAAACAATAAATTTCCAGAGGAAGCCACTGAAAAAGACCAGAGGATGATACGTAAGTTATCTACTCAGTTCATATCCTTAGAAGGGGTGTTGTACAAAAGACGGACAGATGGGATCCAGCTCAGGTGCTTGGATGAAAGAGAAGCACGCAAGATAATGGAAGAAACCCATGCAGGGGTCTGTGGGGCCCACATGAATGGTTTGACCTTGGCTAAGAAGATCATGAGACAAGGCTTTTATTGGCTTACGATAGACACTGATTGCTCGAAGTATGTCAAATAATGTCAGTTGTGCCAACAGTACGCAAATCTGAGACACGTGCCGGTATCAGAACTACATAACCTGACATCACCTTGGCCGTTTGCTGCTTGGGGGATAGATATCATTGGAGAGATTCGCCCTATAGCGTCCAATGGGCACAGATACATCATAGTCGCGATCGACTATTTCACCAAATGGGTCGAGGCAGAATCCTTCAAGAAAATTGACGCAAGGGACATGGCCAAGTTCATAGAGAGGAATTTGATCTGCAGATATGGCCTCCCTCATCACATAGTGTCTGATAATGGGGTGCAGTTCATGGGAGAAACCAGAAAACTTCTCGAGAAATATGGTGTTGAGCATCATAAATCCTCTCCCTACCGACTGCAAGCGAATGGAGCAGTAGAAGCCGCCAATAAGAATGTGAAGAAGATCTTGTCCAAGATGGTCCAAACCTACAAGGACTGGGCTGAAAAGTTACCCTTCGCCCTGTGGGGATACAGAACGACGGTAAGGGCATCTACAGGCGCTACACCATTTTCCCTGGGATACGGAACAGAAGCAGTACTGCCAGTAGAGATAGAGCTTAAATCACTAAGGGTGGTCATGGAGGCCCAAATCCCGGAAACCGAATGGGCACAGCAGAGGTTGCAGCACTTGAACTTACTGGATGAGAGTAGGCTGAAAGCTTATTATCATAATTAGATATACCAGAAGAGATTGGCGAGAACTTTCGGAAAGAAAGTGAGGAAGCATCCACTGAAAGAAGGGGACTTGGTGTTCAAACAGATGAGGCCAGGGATACCAGACATCAGGGGGAAATTCAGACCTACCTGGGAAGGGCCGTATATCCTTAAGAAGCTGCTGTCCAAAGGGGCTGCAATCTTGTCAGATAGTGATGGGAATGAATTCAAAGAACCGATCAATGTCCACAGACTCAAAAGGTTCCACGGCTAAAGACCAAAATAAAAAGAAGAGAATAAAATGCCCCGCAAGTCGAAAACCGAAAAAAGGCGACTATGCTAAAATTGGGCGCCTCGACAGGGTGAAAACCGAAAAAAAGGCATCCTGTGCAAAAATTAGAGGCGTGAGAGAAAATGTCCGATCGTGAAAACCCGAGAGGGCCGATTGGTAACAGGAGTTGATGCTGTTAAAATTTGGTTTCATGTATTGACAGCGCGTAAGCAGCTGAGTAAATGTCAAAACTGATCATGTATGCTGAAATTATATGGAAATATACACAAAACTCGTGAAATAAGATGAATATTATTCTTTTCACTTTTGTCATTCTCTAGTTCTGCATTAAAAAGAAATGTAGTACCAAAAGAAATACACATATAGGCTAAGCTAAGTCCTGCTGCTGCTCTCGCCGATCAGATGCTTGAGCCCTCGGGTCCTGTTATCAGAGGCTGGACTAAGGATCCACTTCTTGTACTCGCTAGTCGAAGATGCAGAATGATTGCCAAACCTCGGGATAACGGTCTTCATGGGTAGTCTACCCCACAGCTCATGATACCGAGAAGCAAACGCGGCCGAGAGATCTCCTCCTCGAAAGGACAGGGGAACCCTCACTATATCCTGGGTCATCCCGAGCTGTCGTGTACATCGAGAGGTGATGCAGAAGGTGGCCTGACGGAGGCCGCAGAGGGGAACACAACCCGACGGCCCGTCGATGACTGCATGAGACAGTGGGAGCCAGGCGGATGTAAAACTGATATCGTCATCTGACAGCTCGCCAAATCTGGTAATGCCTTCACCAGCGGTGATGCACCCGTACAGTCGTTGACGAGGCAGGAAGTGGCTTGGCGAGTACTGGTGGGTAACGCGAGGGGGTGGTTCAGATAGCATCTTCAGTTTTTCCTGTAGCCAGATCTGAAAAAAAAAATAAAAAGCCGCTGGGGTAAGTAGGGTTTACTTCAGGCAAAAATAAGGCACAGGGTTGTGTGAAAATCCGAAAGGACGCACCTCACGCTAAGAAAAGCTAATGTGAAAATCCATAAGGGACGCACTACCTTTAAAATAATGACGTACCTGGAGCAATAAGGGGCTGCCGACAAAGGTTGTAGTGGACCCAGAACTTACAGCGTCCAAACCCATGATAGTTTCAGCCAGGACAAGTGGTAGGGGTGACAGTCCCAGATGAAAGTCGCTCAGGATTCCGAACAGACGAGAGTCACCTGTAAAACCTCCTGGAACAACGGTAAGGAAGTTCACCATGCAGAATAAGAATGTGATACTTACCCGGTATGTGGGGATGTCAGTGAACCGATCCAGAGCCTCGATCAGTGGCTCCAAAGAAAAGGAAGAGCCCAGAGGAATCAGCCGGTTGACCTCCGAGGAAGATATGCCCAGAGCCAGGGCTGCATCCCGGGTCTGGAATAGGCCACAGCGGGGGACGCAAGGCAGAGCGCTAGGAGGGAACCGTGCTCCCAGAATGGAAGCTAACTCTTTAGGCAAAGGGCACAGTTCCTGATAGGTGAATTGGAAAACATGGAACCGGGGGTTCCAGAAGTGGGTCGCCGCCAGGAGGAGGTTCTGGTCGATTTTCACCCGGCACAGATATTTTAGCCCAGACAAAGAAGAAAGGGCACCTTCTCCCCAAGTGTGTTTGTCATCTAAAATACGGTGCATCCTTTGGGCAAGAGGAGAGGGCATTTTGAGAAAGATGAAGGACTCAAGATGTGGGAAAATGAAGAGACAAAAATTTTGCAAGATTTTATAGGCAAGCGTCACCGACGGCCTGCCCGTCTCTTCACAGGGATGGCCTAACGGCCTTTACACAGGGACGGCCTGCCCGCCTCCCCACAGAGATGGCCTGACCGTCGGTATAGATCCACCTGGCAGATGCATACGTCAGCATTGCATTCATCACGCGCATTAACTAGCATTTATTGCATGGCAGACGGCCAGCCCGTCGGTCGCTTGTACAGACGCCCTGCCCGTCGGTCAGGAATTTCTATATAAGGGCGAGTGACAGACGGTTTAAACGTTGCTGTCCCTTTCTTCTTCCTCTCTCAAACGGTTTCTTAGCGTTTTTTAGCGGTTTTTAAAGCTTTTCTTCTTATTTTTTCGCGATTTCTTCATATTTTCGCATTCTATACTCACCGGGCACTTTGACATTCATATTTTCTCCAGTTTCTACACTTCCCGCGACTACAAGTAAGTAAATAACTACTTTTTTTGAATTTTATTCAATTTATCTCTTCATTTCTTTTCCTTTTGACTTTAGGATGCCTTAGATGCCTTAGGAATTTAGGGAGAATGCTGCCCAATTTTCTGTATTATTATTTTAGTGCAATTAAATTTGAACTTTTGCATGATCACATAGAAATAGAATTTTTCTATAACTTTGGTGCTTTAGAAGTAGACAATCTGTAGTGCACTATTCTGTATATACTGCTTTTGTGGCCTGAGGCCATCATTTTTGTGTTATTGGGGGCACACTCTTGCCGGGGTGCGCCCCATTTACATGTGTGTGTTATTCTTGAGGCCTGAGGCCTATGTTTTTGC
Source organism: Excoecaria cochinchinensis (assembly GCA_947683425.1). Taxonomy (NCBI): domain Eukaryota; kingdom Viridiplantae; phylum Streptophyta; class Magnoliopsida; order Malpighiales; family Euphorbiaceae; genus Excoecaria; species Excoecaria cochinchinensis. The sequence continues at coordinate 6,242,715 of CANTUQ010000003.1, read as the reverse complement.
CTTTTCGTGCAGGAGGTTGGGCATATCCCTGCCGGGGTGCTGCCCAAATTTTTATTATTTATTCTAGAATTGAATATTTTTCATGTATAATGCATGCCTCGGGACCTAGAAGGCCCATTTCCTTTACTCGTTTCAAATTATTTGTATGCTAATTGCATATTGTTTTTGCCTTGATATGTGCAAGACATGTGGGCAACCTTTGCCCTTTTCATCTATTATCATTTTTCTATCTTGTTTTGGGTCGCCGTTGCCCCGGTGAGGCCTGAATCGGCCTTCACCTTGAAAATAAATGTAAGAAAATTTGTTTTGCGATTTCCGATATTTAACCTATTCCTTTTGCAGGATGCCTCCCAGACGTAGAGCACCGCAGGCCCAGCCCGAGCTTGTAGCTCCGGATTGGATGGATGATGAGTCGGCTCAGAGGTATAGAGCGCTGGCTCAGGTGGAGTTTCGGGCTAGCCGTTTTGTATCTCGCCCATTTCTAGAGGCCCTAGGATTGGCCCCAGAGTTCGATCTACTGGCCAAGGGTGCTGGGTGGACGGAGTTTCTTGAGCCCTCCTTCCAGATATTTCCAGAGGCTACCCGCCAGGTCCTGGCCACTCTTCGCTACACTGGCTTTCAGAGTTCAAATACTGACCCGGGGGTGATTCAGTTTTGGTTTGATGGCGACCATTTTAGTATCACCAGGCAGAGGTTTGCTCAGGCCATGGGGCTCCCTAGAGAGGAGGGGGTCGAGATCCCGCGGCGAGCGGTGAGACGCGCCCATTGGGCGGCCATTGCCATACCAGGAGTGCTGTACGATCACGATACAGCGAAGAGCACCGTACTGGTGCCTCAGGCACTCCGGTATTTGCACAGAGTGCTTTCCAGTTCGTACCTCGGTCGAGCTGGTAATCCAGGGTCGCTTAACGCGGCCGAGATCTGGAGCCTCTGGGCTATGGTGGCAGGCCAGCGTCTCAACATTAGCCACGAGATCTTGGCCAACTTGACCAGAGTCAGCAGAGGGATGACACCGGTGGTGATGGTAGGAGGGGTCATCACCCGGTTACTTTTGACATTGGGGGTTAACCCCGAGAGGTTGAGAGGACCCTTGCCGGAGGGGATCCATGTAGATGCCGCGGTGGCAGTTCAGATGGGGATGATCTCCCCGATATCTGGCCAGGCAGAGGCCTACAGGGTGTTGACCATCCATGAGACCCGGCAGCTGTTCTCGCTTCCACCTTTGGGTGCGGATCCTGATCACCCGGATCACCCGGAGGAGCAGTCTCCACAGCCCGAGCCTCAGCCAGAGCCTCAGCCACAGCCGGAGCCTCAGCCTCAGCCAGAGCATCAGCCTCCTCAGCCGCAGACGGTGCCTCCACCGTAGCAGCAGGAGCCACCTAGGACCCCCTCGGACTTCGACTTTGAGATCGCGATGGACGACCTCTTTGCTGCCTCACCGGCATCCAAAGCGCCGACTCTAGTCCCATCACCGAGCGCCAGGGTACAGAGGTCTATCCACGGGCCCTCCGAGAGATACCATCCGTACTCCCGAGGCGACCCAGGGGCATCCACCTCCTCGGCACCACCACCAGAGCCAGCACCGCAGCAGCCTGTGCAGCCGGACTTCTCTCAGCTCATCACGTCCATGTTCACAGCCTTGGAGCGACGGCAGGATGAGAGGGACAGGGCTATCCATGAGAGGTTGGATCGCCAGCAGGCTGCCATTCAGGAGCAGTCCCAGTCGGTGGAGCGTTTGGCTCGAGAGCAGGCGGGTTACATTGAGCACACGACGAGGGAGCAGGCTCGGGCCATGGATGCCTTTAGGGATGAGCAGACTCGGGTCCTGGAGGCTTTTAGAGGGGAGCAGATGAGGATGATTGAGCAGATTGCTCAAGGGCAGAGGGAGTTGAGGCAGCAGCTCGCTCATGATCTGGGGACGTCACAGGACCAGGCGTCTCAGAGGGTCGATATGACCCTACAGATGATTGATGAGTCACTTGACTCTCTGAGATCCCGCGTCCAGGAGATGGAGGGGATACTCCCCCCTCTTTCTCAGACCATGAGGGAGTTTAGGGAGCAGACGGAGCAGAGCCTGGAGCAGAGGAGAAAGGCCGCCAGCGAGCAGACCATTCAGTTGAGCCAAGCCTTCAAGAAGTTGGGAGACAAGGTTTCTGAGACCTTAGGGTTTATGAGTACCTGTACCCAGCCCTTTTTGGACGGCTACGCTCAGATCCGTTTCAGGTGGGCCCATGATCACGAGGCAGGATCCTCCACAGCTCCGCCACCACCTCCGGCACGTCCACCTCCTCCAGGGACCGTACATATATCGGATGACGAGGATCCCGATGAGCCCTCAGACTACACACCTCTCTGATTTTCAGGGGGTTATTTTTTTATCTTTTGTATATTTATATTTTGTATATGCACTGTACAAAAATGACATTTCTAGTGAAAACTTTTGCTTCATTATTGCATGATCATTCGATTATTAATTGTTTAGTCACATCACAGAAGGTGTATGTCCTCATTTTTACTTATGTGTCGATAAAAATGAAAATATAGCAAAACAAAATGAAATGATGAATGATGATAATCAATAACATCTCAATAAAAAAAAATAAAAGATGAAACATGGCATAGCAAATAAGGCAAAATCGCGCCATTAATAAACAGGATGAAAGATGACCACTCAAGCACGAGCTAACAAAATCCTTTATCACACAGGTACAGAGATAGATCGAAGCTGTGGTTAGAAAAACACCGCTCTTCACATCGGGATTGTAGCCAGAGAGTGCTGCATCTCACAGTTTGCGCGGCAGCCAGAGAGTGCTACGCACCTTGCAGATCGGATGGGGGTTAGCAAGGGAACTTCAGATCGAAGCTGTGGTTAGAAAAACACCGCTCTTCACATCGGGATTGTAGCCAGAGGGTGCTGCATCTCATAGTTCGCGCGGCAGCCAGAGAGTGCTACGCACCTTGCAGATCGGATGGGGGTTAGCAAGGGAACTTCAGGTCGAAGCTGTGGTTAGAAAAACACCGCTCTTCATGTCAGGATTGTAGCCAGAGAGTGCTGCATCTCACAGTTCGCGCGGCAGCCAGAGAGTGCTACGCACCTTGCAGATCGGATGGGGGTTAGCAAGGGAACTTCAGATCGAAGTTGCAGTTAGAGAAACACTTCTCTTCGCTTCGAGTGCGTAGCTAGAGAATGCTATGTCTCACCAACACCTACAAGTCGGGACAAGATCGGTAGGGGTATCTTCGCATCGCCGAACAGACCGAGACAAGGTCTTCCCGGCAAAAGGCGTGGAAGGTAAGAACCGTCACAGGTACGCCTTCTTTCTTTCTGTCCTTTCTCTGAGTTTTGGCTTATCTAGGCACTTGTACACTAGTCTCCCCAAAACTGGGGGCAACTGTAAGCACTGTGTCCCGGAGCGGTCCGGATCAGAGGTTACCCTATGATGAAATCAATGTCCGAGCCTGTATGAGGGGCTGGATTTGGAGGTTTTAGTCCCGCGTTCCATGAGAAGTGAGGCTTTTTACAATTCCCGGGCAGAGGGGGAGAAAACAGAGGTTTTTTTCGAGTCAAAAGGGCTTTTTGTCCTCCACAGACGGCCAGCCCGTCTATCGAGCCGGCCCGTCGCTCCGAGTCACCGACAGCTCTGGGTATTTTCCGACGCCCGTCGGAAAATCACCGCCCCTGTCAGAATGCCGCCTGGTTTCCCGGAGCACGCAACCCTTTCGACGCCCGTCGGTGGATGTGGCAGGGCCGTCGGACGAATCCTTGTGTCAGAAGGATTCTTTCGACGCCCGCCTCTATACACCGACGCCCGTCGGTCGTGTCTGGCTATAAAAGCTCCGGATTTTCATTTGAAAAGGGGGGGAAAAATTTTTCAGAAGAGGAAACTCTGCCCAATTTCAAGCACGTTTTCCCTCTCTTCCAAAAACACTTTTTCTAAAGAAATCTATTGAATCAAGGATCAAATCAATCAAAGGGAACTAAAAGCTAATTAGTTTTCTTTAGATTTTGACTCCAAAATCGATTTTCTGAGGGATTGAAGGTGAAATATCTCATTTTCTCTCTTTAATCTTTCATCTTTGCTTCTCGTGGAACGCGCGGGGCTCTAACCAACACAAGAATCTCACCTGAAGCGATTATCTGAGGGTAAATATTCCGGGTTATTTCTCCATATTTATTTCTCATTTTGTGCAATTTTTGAATATCTGTCATTATTTTTTTTTATCTTGATTCTCTTATCTCCTTTTGGGATAAAACTCATTTTTTGACTTTGAAAAGGTTTTTTTTCTCTCTCCATTCTATTTTTTTCGGAGACAGTGGTGACCGACGGGTCATCTTTATCACCGACGCCCGTCGGTCACTCACCTACAGACGCCCCTCCTTGAGTGACAAACGGACATCTCGGTTACCTTAACCGACGCCCGTCGGTCAGCTAAGGAAGGTCGTCGGTGGGTTCTGTCTCCATCTTTTTAAATCGTTTTTCATCCTTTCCAAGTCTCTTTGACTTCTTATATGTTAATTTTATGTATATTAACATCTCTTAATTTTCTATGAGTATATATTGATTCTCTTGGACAATCCCAAGCTTGAACGGCTGTCTACCATATTTGGAGGACTTCATCCGGTTTTGTTCCCTAATCCTCTTAAGTATTTTCTTCATTTATCGTCTATTGATCATTTTATGTATATGGACGTATTCCTTTCATATCCCATTGATGTATAAAAATGACTCAATGTTTTATATTCAATAAAATGAGGTTTACATAAAAACAAGGGTCCAATGCCCGATTTTTATCCAATAAAGATCATCACAAATGAAAATATCCAATTTTGATAATGATGCATGCAAGGACCAAAGTCCTCAAAATAAGCAATGTCCCGATTTATGCATGATCCGCACATTTACGAAAGGGAGTTGTATTCCGCTCCTTGTATTATTGTAATCTATTGATTTTATTATCTATTTGATCATTTATTGCTTTCAAGATGTGAATAAATGCGCCTTTAATCAACTGCATAGTGTGGAGAGAGAGCGAATTAATGACATTAAAATTTGATCATAAACTAATTGAGCTAGAAATAGATGAGAAATCCCGGACCCAGCTCTGGTCTTTGGGCTCGAGAGGTTAGAGGTTATCCTCCAAAATACTTCTTGGGTCACGAGGCTTTAGCGCTAATCCTAGGCTCTTTAGGGTGAGAAGTTCACCTTCCATGATCCCTCTGGCTGGCCCAAAATGGATACGAAGCGCAGTCTTAGGCTCTCCGAGGCGAGAGTAACTTTCCCAATGTTCTATTGGGTGGCGACTCCATGATACCTCCTTGTTGCCCAACATAGACGCACTTACGATTCATCGTGAGATGCCAACGGACCCGCAAATGCCCCGATCGCCCACGTGCGGGCGGTCCGAAAGGGCGGCGCTCGGGATCCGACGCACGTCACAGGATGATTCGCAAGCTGTCTACCCAGTTCATTTGTATAAATGGGATAATGTACAAACGGCAAGCTGATGGTATCCAATTGAGGTATTTGGACGGAAAAGAGGCCAGGAGGGTAATGGAAGAAACACACGTCGGAGTATGCGGAACCCATATGAACGGGCTGACCTTGGCTAAAAAGATCATGAGGCAAGGCTTCTACTGGCTTACGATGGATAACGATTGCTCAAAATATGTGAAGCAGTGCCAGCTATGCCAGCAGTACGCGGACTTAAGACACTTGCCGGTGTCAGAACTACACAGCCTAACATCTTCCTGGCCGTTCGCTGCTTGGGGAATAGACATTATTGGAGAAATCCGCCCTATGGCATCCAACGGACATAGATATATAATAGTCGCAATCGACTATTTTACAAAATGGGTGGAGGCAGAGTCCTTTAAGAAGATCGACGCAAGGGACATGGCCAGGTTCATTGAAAGAAATCTGATATGCAGATATGGCCTCCCACATCACATAGTGTCTGATAACGGGGTGCAATTCATCGGGGAAACCAGAAAGGTTCTTGAGAAGAACGAGATTGAGCACCACAAATCCTCCCCCTATCGACCACAAGCTAACAGGGCAGTAGAGGCCGCCAATAAGAATGTGAAGAGGATCCTAGCCAAGATGGTCCAAACCTATAAAGACTGGGCAGAGAAGCTTCCCTTTGCATTGTGGGGTTACAGAACAATGGTGAGGATGTCTACAGGCGTTACTCCGTATTCCTTGGTTTATGGGACAGAGGTAGTGCTGCCGGTTGAGGTAGAGCTCAAATCACTGAGAGTAGTCATGGAAGCTCAGATTTCGGGGGCCAAATGGATACAAGAGAGGCTACAGCATTTGAACTTATTAGATGAGAGCAGGATGAAAGCTTACTATCATAATCAAATCTATCAGAAAAGGCTGGCCAGATCATTTGGAAAAAAAGTGAAAAAGCATCCACTGAAGGAGGGGGATTTAGTGTTCAAACAGATGAGACCAGGCGTACCAGATATCAGAGGAAAATTTAGACCAATTTGGGAAGGGCCGTTTATCCTCAAGAACTTGTTATCCAAAGGAGCCGCAATCTTAACGGATAGCGATGGTAATGAATTCAAGGAACTGGTCAATATCGATAGACTCAAAAGGTTCCATGGCTAAAGACCAAAATCAAAAGAAGAGAATAAAAGCCCCGTGGGTTGAAAACCAAAAAAAGGCGGCCTTGCTAAAATCGGGCACCTCGTCAGGGTGAAAACTGAAAAAAGGCATCCTGGGCAAAAATTAGAGGCTTGAGAGAAAATATCCAATCACGAAAACCCGAAAGGGCTAATTGGAGAAAGGAGTTTGATGCTGTCAAAATTTGGTTCCATGAATGAATGTAGTCTTGCGTAATTGAATTAATGTCAAAAAAGCGATCATGTATGCTGAAATCGTACTGAAATGTACAAAAATTATGTGAAATGAAATAAGTTTTGATTTATTCATTTACATTATTGTCCAACTATGCTTTAAAAAGGAACATACTGCTCAAAACGCATGTAAAGCTAAACTATGCCCTACTACTACCCTCGCTGGCCAAATACCTCAGTCGTCGTGTTCGGTTATCAGACGCCGGGTTAAGTATCCATCTTTTGTATGCCCTGGTAGAGATAGTAGAATGGTTCCCGAACAAAGGTACGACGGTTTTCAATGGAAGTCGGCTCCAAAGCTCATGATAGCGGGAGGCAAAGGCCGCAGAAAGAACTCCACCTCAAAAAGATAAAGGGAGTCTCACTACATCCTGAGTTACTCCGAGTTGACGAGAGTAACGAGCCGTGATGTAGAAGGTCGCCTCACGGAGCCCACATAAGGGAACACATCCTCAAGACCCATCAATAACTGCACTGGACAAGGGAAGCCAAGCGTGTAAAAAGCTAATATCATCATCTTATATCTCACTGAATTTGGTGATGCCCTCGTCAGGAGTCCCAGGTAAATACAGACAACGTTGAGGGAGGAAATACTTCGCAGAGTATTTATTGATGACTCTAGGAGGGGGCTCTGACAAAAGCTTTAACTTCTCCTGCAACCAAATCTGATAGGGGAAGCAAAGAAAAACAAAGAAAATAAAAGCCAAAGAGAATAAAATAAAAGGCAAAGATAAGCCACTGGAGTAAGTTGGGTTTACTTCAGGCAAAAATTAGGCATAGGGCTGTGTGAAAATCCGAAAGGACGCACTTCCCGCTAAGAAAAGCTAGTGTGAAAATCCACAAGGGACGCACTACCTTTTAAAAATGACGTACCTGGAGTAATAAGGGGCTCCCAGAGAATGAAGTAGTAGGCCTGACATGAACAGAGTCCAAACCCAAGATAGTCTCTGCTAGAATGAGGGGGAAAGGGGTGAGCCCGTGATGAAAGTCATCCAGAATTCCAAACATACGAGGGTCTCCGAGCAGTTCCTCTGAGGTCATGACTAGATACTTCATCAGGCAGAAGAGGAAGATGACACTTACGCTATATGAGGGAATGCTGGAGAATTCATCCATTGCTTCAATCAGAGGTTCCAAAGAGAATACTGGGCCCTGAGGAACTAGATGAGAAGCGTCAGAAGGAGCTACACTTAAGGACAAAGCAATATCCCGGATTTGGATCAAACCGCAGCGAGGTACGCAAGGCAAAGCACTAGGTGGATACCAACTTCCGATGATAGCAGTAAATTCTTCAGGCAAGGGGCATATTTCCTGATAGGTGAACCTGAAAACATGAAAATGAGGATCCCAGAAGGGGGTCGCAGCTAAAAGAAGGGTGTAGTCTACCTTGACTCTCCGTAAAAACCTTAGTCCAGAAAGGGGGGCAAGAGTACTGTGTTCCCAAATTTGAGCATCATCTAAGATACGGTGCATCTTGGAAAGGAAAGGAGAATTCATGTCTTAATAGCTAAAGTCAGAGTTGCTAAGAGGAAAAAGGAAAAAACTAGAGAAAAGAGCCTATTTTGGAGCTAAAATAAGGAAGGGGGCACGAAATTCAAGAAAATGGCTGAATTTTATAGATTTGGCTGACAGACGGCTAACCCGTCCCTATATTCAGACGGTTAACCCGTCTGTACTTGTCCACCTGGCGAATCATGCATTGTGCATATCACGCGCATTAATTAGGTAATTAATGAGGGAATCTGGAGAGCCAAACACTAGCACTTTGTACAGTCCGAAGAAGACTCAGTGCAGCTCAGGAGAGCAATTATAGCACTTTGTACTGTTCGAAGAAGACTCGGTGCAGCTCAGGAGAGCCAACCACTAGCACTTTGTACAGTCCGAAGAAGACTCGGTGCAGCTCAGGAGAGCAATTATCGCACTTTGTACAGTCCGAAGAAGACTCGGTGCAGCTCAGGAGAGCCAAACACTAGCACTTTGTACAGTCCGAAGAAGACTCGGTGCAACTCAGGAGAGCAAATATCGCACTTTGTAAAGTCTGGAGAAGACTCGATGCAGCTCAGGAGAGCAAATATCGCACTTTGTAAAGTATGGAGAAGACTCGGTGCAGCTCAGGAGAGCAAATATCGCACTTTGTAAAGTCTGGAGAAGACTCGGTGCAGCTCAGGGGAGCCAACCTTAGCACGTTGTAAGTCTGGAGAAGACTTGGTGCAGCTCATAAGGGCAAACCTCGCGTTTAGTAAGTCCGGAACCAACTTGACGCATTGCCACTTCCCAGACGAAAAGGTAAGGACTGCCTCAGGTATGCGTCTCTTTCCTTTCTTCTCTGAATTTTGGCTCATCTAGACACTAGTGTACTAGTTTTCCCAAAATTGGGGGCAACTGTAGACACCGGGTCTTGAGGCAGTCCAGGTCGGAGTTACCCGATGAAGAGATCAACGTCGGTTTTTTTTTCGGATCGGGAGATAAAATTCGGAGGTTTTCGTCTTTCAGTCTCGCAAGGATTAAAATCTTTTTCTATAGCATGGAGTTTTGAAAGAGTTGGATAAATTTTAGAAAATTTGGGGAGTTTTGCTCCGCAGACGGGATTCCCGTCTGTGTAGGGACCACCGTCTCTACTTGGGATGATACCCGTCCCTAGGCGTAGTAGGGACGGATCCGTGGCGATGTAGGGATGTCCGTCTCTAAGATCGTGCCCGTCCCTAGTCAGTTTCCCGCATGTGCCCTTAGTAGGGACGGCCGTCGGTATCTGCAGGGAAGCCCGTCGGTACGGTAACTGACCGGATCACGCCGGATTGGATAAAATTTAATCTTTTTTTCTTTCAAAATAGGGATAGAATTTATCTAAAACTTGAATTTTAAAGTCCTTTTAAAATTCAAACTTTAGATAGAGGTTTATCTTAATTATCTCATAAAATCCTATAAATAAAGGATCAAATTTCAGTTTTAGGGGTTAGAAAATTTGGGGAATTTGGAAAAGGAGAGATAAATTTTAGAGAGATTTTATTTAGAAGAAAAACTATCTAATATTTTTGGGGAAAATTGCTTTTTAGAAAAGGTTTTCTGTGAGCAAATTACGCAAAAAGTTTATAAATCTATGTTCATCTATAGAGTTTTATTTTGATAAAACTTCTTCTAATTAATCGATTTCTTCAAATTTTTCTTATGAATTAAGTCAAATTGAGGTGACGAAATTCAGTCGTTTCCATCAATATAACTAATTCGAGCACTCGATTGCTATCAAGTTTTCAAAGAAAGAACAATATAAATTTTCTTTCTTTGATCTGATTCTTATTTGATCCTTGCGAGGCACACGGGGACAAAATCATTCGACATCCACCCTAAAAGGTAAAATCCGAGGGTAAACATTTTGGATTAACATTCATATAATTTAATTTGATTTACATTGATTTTTTATTACCCTTTTTTTTACAAAGGATTTAAGAGGTTTTTTTTAATTTGTTTTCCCTTACTAGGGACGGCCGCTGGCATGATACAGGAGGCCGTCCCTAGGCAAATTCTCATTTTATTTTTATTCACATTTTTTTAGTTTATTTTTTTTGTTGCTAACATGTTTATCCTCGTGAGTGGTTTTCTGACCATCGGAAGTTGGAGTCATGAGAGATGGTGGTTACGCCATTCTGAGGATCTCTATTCGGGTTCATTTTTTATCCTTTAGCTCTTATTTATGTTGTTATGAAAATGGTTTTAACGTCGTTAAGGTAAAAAGGACCAAAAGCCTTTTAACAATTAAACCTGGAGATTTTCTCGGGAATGGTGGACCAATGTCCCATTTTAGCCAATAAAACTGACACTTCCTAAAAACCACTTTTTGTAATAAATATGTATGGTAGGACCAAAGTCCTCATTCCAATGAATATCCCATTTTATGCATGTATTGCACTTTTACAAATGGGAGTTGTATTCCGCTCCTAGTGTTATTGTAATTTATTTCGAATATTTTATCTTGATTTTTTGCTTCCATTTACCGCTTTGAATGTGAATAATCGCACCTTTAATAAAATGCATCGTATGGAAAGTTGATGAAACAATAAATTCAAAACTTAATTATAAAATTAATCAAGGTATAAATAAATGAGAAGTCCCGAACTCACTCTGGTCTTTGGGACTTAAAGAGGCGAGAGGTCTAGGACTTCCGAGACACCTCTTGAGTCCCACCAAAAGGCTTAAATATACAATCCTAGGCTCTAGGGGAGTAGAGGATGAAGCCTCCAAGATCCCTCTGGCTAGCTCAAGATGGATATGTATGCGCCGTCTTAGGCTCGATAAGGCTAGACGACCCTTCCCAATGTTCTATTGGGTGGCGACTCCAAGAAACCTTTTTTTGCCCAAAATAGACATAGCTTGTAAATACCTTACAGGTTTTATGAACCTCTCCTGATCGCCTTAAAGCGGGCTTTCGGGAGGCCGCGAGGTTCGGCGCGCGTCACAGGGACCTTAAACAAGATCCATACACATTAAAGGGTTCGCGAGGAACCAAACGGGGACCTGATCGGGGTCCAAACGGAACTGAGGGCTGCTGCTAAAAGACTCTATTAGGCATGCCTAACTATCCACTGAACTGACTCTAGCAGGTCATGCATAATCCATTCAATTCATTCCATAATATTCCAAATTACATATATATATATATGCATACATATAGGCATATTCTTATCATGGATTCGCATTCGTATAACTCATAAGTTAACAGATATGAGGCTTAAAGGCACTCAAAAGAAAATGGAGTTCAAAACCACACACACACGCCAAAGGAAACTCATTCAGCACGACTGGACTGTCGTGCTCGCGACAGAGACGATAGTCTATTCGCAGCACACGTGCGACGGGCTTCACGATCACGGGAAGGAGGGGAAAGTAGGACTCTATCGCACTTGCGACAAAGAGTCTAAGTTTCGCCATTGCGTGCTCGCGGTAGCACAGGCCAGCAGTGCGGTCTATCGCGATCGCGACGTCGTCGCGCTCGCGACAGAGAGCACATCAACTTTTGCTATTGCGAGCTCGCGATAGCACAGGCCAAGATCATCGGTCTCTGTCACGCTCGTGACAGTGTTGCAATCGCAACAGAGTCAGGATTCTCAAAATCTGCAGAATTCTGCAGATTTCTCCCTCTTCCAAAACACACCCACAACACACAAATAACATTCAAATTGTCTCCTACCTCAAATCCAGCCACCCATCAACATCAATAATCACAATATAACATTTATCAACAATTAATTTCATACCAAACATTAATTCAAACTCACAATACCAATAATTTCCAATACCCACAAATTTGCAGCAAAAACCACATCAATCCTCAAAATCACTACAATAGTCCCATACACATGCAAAATTACTTTACCCAAACAAAAACCCATAACATACATGCCTTATCAAGAACATATCACAACCCAATTTCTGGAAATCATCAAGATCACAGGCATAAACACATTTACATAAAAAAATAATAAAATTTCCCAAACCTTGAAATCCTTTGCTCCTAATGCTTAGATCCACTAGATCCCGCCTTTTTTTTACCCTTCGGTTCTCGAGGAGGCTCAACTAAGTACGACCCAACAAAACCCACAACAAAGCAACTCTAGATTAAAACCTAAACTCCGAAAATGTGAAGAAGATGATGAACTAATTGAAGAAAAGAAGAGCAAAAGCAATTAATTTACCTCTAAAATGCTAAAGGAGGATCAATCCCCACCAACTAAGCCTTGATTCCAAGTTAGAGTTCTTAGAGGAGGAGGAAAGGAAGAAGAAGAGAATGAGGGGAAGGGAAAACGGGAATGAAGGCAGCCACGCCCATCCCTCTCTTCTCTTGTCTTTTTCTATTTCTTTTCCCTAGCCCTAGACAAGTGTCACTACCCTATTTGTGGGATTTGATCACTCACACCCAAAACACATACATCACATACGCACAATACTCTCTCAACTAATGCATACCCTATAATTGTGTGAACACACACACTCTAGCACAGCCCCACAAACACATCCTACAAACATATGAGTAACCACACCCAAGTGCAACTCAACTAATTCACACCCTAACACCACACTTGCACCCACATGCTAACAAAACTCTTAAAACATGCATTTTTACCCAAAATGTCCTTAACACATACCGAAAATCACACAATGTACATGCACATACATGGCTCATTCTACTAGGGGGCAACAGGGTGTGACACTCTCTCTCGTACTCTGCAACTGACTTACTTCCCTGTCTGAACCTCCAGAATGCATCTTGCATGGCAGATCTATACTTAGAACCGATATATTTCTTCTCAAATTGAGTCTGGAAAAACCACCAAGTGACCTGATCAGCTGGAGTGTGTTTACGGACTGAACTTCACCAAGTGTAAGCAGGACCCTAAAGCAAGGCCACTTCTCCCAAAAGCAAGGACACTCGGTCTAATGAATCTTTATCAAATAATTCTTGCAACTGAACCTTTAATTCTCTGAGTTCTGAAGGTGCCGTTCTATAAGGAGCAATAGAGATAGGTGCAGTACCAGGTACTAAGTCAATAGTAAACTCTATCTCTCTATCAGGTGGCAAATCTGGAAGTTCTTTCTGAAAAATATCCTGAAACTCCCGAACAGTGGGCACATCAGAAGCCTTAAAGTTCATCCTTTTTAGTCTCCATTGCGTAACACAAGTAGGCAACACAACCTTTTCTGATGACTCTCTTAACTGTAGTAGCTGAAATCACATCAAAAAGGAAGTCTGTTCTTTCACCCACAATGACTATGTCCTGATCATTTAAAGTCTTAGGAGTCAATCTCTTCCTTTTACAGTTAACAGTGGTATGGTGAGTGGATAACCAATCCATACCCAGGATAACATCAAATTCTCAGAAGGCAAGATCAATCAAATTTGCCATAAACATATAACCCTGAGCACTAATAGGGCAATCTCTATATACTTTATTCACCACTACACTATGCCCCAAAGGATTACTCACTAAAATATCCTAGTCTAACTGACGGTCATGCAACCCTTTATCTCGAGCAACAATAGTAGTAATATAGGAATGCGTACAACCATGATCAATCAAAGCATAAACTGAATGAGAAAACAATGAGAATTTACCAACAATGATGTCTGGAGCATCATCCTATTTATGGGCTCTAAAAAAGATATGCACGTCCAGTGTAACGACCCTAAGGTGGCTATACTGAGGGGCCTGAAACTGCTTGTGGAGGAGTTACTCCCCTACCATCCCTCCACCCAAAGCTAGTGATGCTACAGTGGACGGCTGGGCCTCAGGATAATCTCTTATCTGGTGTTCCCGAGACCCATATCTGAGACAAGAACTGTTTAAATATCTGCACTAGCCCAAATGAAATTTCTTATAATGAGGAAATAAATCATGTACTTTACTCCTTGGTGCACTAGCTACTGATGTGACTGGGGCACTATAGTTGACTAGGTTCTTTTGAGTAGCAGCAGGTGCTGCTGATGCGCGGCTCTGTGATTGAGGAGGCCCTCTAAACTTCTTACCCTAAACAGCTGCACCCGAAGACTGATCTTGTTTCCTCTTTTGCTTAAAACGGGTCTGTTTATCAACTTCATCTGACATAATAGTCTCTACTCTAAGGGCTGCTTCAACCAAGGAGCTCATATCCATATGTCTCTGAGAACCCAAAGCCAATCTGATGTTATTATGCAGACCACTTTCAAATCGGTGGCATAACTTCTGCTCAGTCATGGACTCATCATCTAGATAGGCACTAAGCCGTTCGAACTCTCTCTCGTACTCTGCAACTAACTTACTTCCCTGTCTGAGCCTCCAAAATGCATCTTGCATGGCAGATCTATACTTAGAACTGATATATTTCTTTTCAAACTGAGTCTGGAAAAACCACCAAGTAACCTGATCAACTGGAGTGTATTTACGGACTGAACTCTACCAAGTGTAAGCAGGACCCTGAAGCAAGGCCACTGCTCCCAGAAGCATCTCATCTGGCAAACTCTTAGTGGTCTCGAACATACCCTTTGGCTTAAATAACCACTCATCTGCCTGAACTGGAGTCAAAGGGTCACGACCATAAAAATGCTTCGCTCCCAGTCACTTAATCTGTCCAAAATAGGCCTCCATCTAGGTGGATCTAACTGCAATTTAGGACCCCGAGGCTGCTGCTGAGATTGCATAATCTGATAGAAATTCGCCATCATGTTTATAAACTCAGGCTGCTGCTGAGGAGGAGGAGCAATTGGCGGAGTGTCCTGACGCTAAGGCGACCTCGATCGACTAATACTAACAGATGCGGCACTCTCAACATCTCCATCACGATGACCATCATCCGAAGCCATACTCACAATCTAACAAAAGGAGCAAGTATACATTAGTCTCACATGACTATACTGTCAAAAAATTACTTGGCATGTACATGTACTTGATATGAGTCTAAGTAGCTCATATTTAATCCATGTTTTAGGTTTAAAATAATGTTTATGTATAGTTAATTGTGTTAGAAATAGGTATGTTTTATGTTTTTGTTTGAGTTTTTTGTGTGTAGGAGAAATTCGAGAAATGAAGAAGATTGGAGAAAAGGAGCTGAAATGAGCCAAAGAAGGAATCAATCTATCACGAGCGCGATAGGGAGCGCGAAGCTAAGAACAAGAGAAGAAGAGAAGAAAAGAAATTGAAGGAGAAAACTGTTCTGTCGCGAGTTCGACAGTGGTCACGAGCGCGACAGGACGTGCATTTAAAGGGAGCTGAAGGGAAGGAGCTAAGGAGCCAGTGTCCCGTGTCGTGAGCAAGGCCACCATCACGAGGTCGTGACAAGGCGCGGTGGGAAGTCAGCGCGAGGAAAGTGGAGAAAATAGCAAGGCGTGCTTCATCGTGAGCGCGACAGAGAGGACAATTGGAAGTTTAATTCAAATTTTGCCTTGAAGAAAGATGACTTTTCACCAAGCTTTGCAACCTTCCTAAGGGACACTTGAAGGAACATATCTCTTGGAACTTTATAAATAGTAGATTTAACTGTAATTTTAAAGGCTGAATAATTTTTATTTGAATATTTTTTATTAAGATTTCTGTAAGTAGAAAGTACATTTTTTAGTTAAAGTTTAAAGTTAGATTTTTATGTTTTGAAGAGAAGATTACTTGCAAGGAAGAAGAAATCCTTTGTGGAAGGGAAAAGTCTTGAAAGATCTCTTTCTTATTTCTCATCTTTACTTCTTCTTTGTAATTATTTCATGATGAACATATGAACTTGATTATTTAATCTTATATTTTTTTATTCATATCACTTTAATTATTCTTTCTTGTAGAAATTTCTATTAGTATTTTATGCATGATCATTATAAGTAAGTATTTAATTGAAAGAATAAATTCTTACTTACATCTAATAGAATTTCATCATTGAGGTATTATTTAATAAATCATAATATTAAATGATTGCTATAGGTTGTTTATTATTCCTAAAATTTTCATGAATAATACTTTAATTAATTAATGAAAATTGTGAGTTAGAATTATAAATGCATATTTTAGGCACTCTATATATGTTGAAACAGTAAATTGGAATCTTATTCAACTTGGCTTGCATGATAAGAATATATTCATAATCAAGAATAATTAATTCAAGTTCTATTTATTATTTTATATCATTGATCTTTTATCCTCTCTGATTATCTATAATTAGGTTAATTAGAATTAGACATAGTTATTCCACTTTCATTCAACAAATTAATGATCATTGTAAACAAGATAAAAGTGGGTAGTAATAGTGTGTAATAATTAGCACATTCCTCGTGGGATCGACGTCTTTTATACTATTTCGGTACACTGTATGTGTGACGCGCGCCGGATCCCGAGCGCCGCCCTTTCGGACCGCCCGCACGTGGGCGATCGGGGCATTTGCGGGTCCGTTGGCAGCTTGCGATAAATCGCAAGTGCGTCTATGTTGGGCAACAAGGAGGTATCATGGAGTCGCCACCCAATAGAACATTGGGAAAGTTTCTCTCGCCTCGGAGAGCCTAAGACTTGCGCATTTTATCCATATTGGGCCATGAGGCCTAGGATTAGCGCTAAAGCCTCGTGACCCAAGAAGTATTTTGGAGGATAACCTCTAACCTCTCGAGCCCAAAGACCAGAGCTGGGTCCGGGATTTCTCATCTATTTCTACCTCGATTGTTTTATGATCAAATTTTAAATATCATTGATTCACTCTCTCTCCACACGATGCAATTGATTAAAAGGCGCAATCATTCATATCAAAAGCAGTAAATGTAAGCAAAATCCAAAATAAAGCATTCAAAAACAAATTACAATAACACTAGGAGCGGAATACAACTCCCATTTATAAAAGTGAAATACATGCATAAAACGGGTTATTCATTAATAGTGAGAACATTGGTCCTCGCATGCATATTTATTATGAAACAGTTTTGATGTGATGATTTATTTGGGTATGAAAAACTAGGACATTGGTCCCCCTTTATTTAGAAAAAAATGTCAAGTTAATTAATAAAAATGTTTTTGTGATTTTCTTTCTAGCGAGCCTAAATAAATAATTTTACAAGAAAATTATATGGCAAAATTAAATAAAATATTACAAACCCAACGAGTCTTTTTGGACCTCCCGATGTGCTCGCAAAAATGCCCAAGCGAAAAATGAGTTTAGACATAAAAACAAAATACAAATAAAATAATGTTAGTGATTAAATCAATTAAACACACAAAATAATGAATAACAAATTAAAGTAAAATGATATGATATAAAAAGAATGATAATGGAATCAAAAATATTAACAAACCAAAATAAATGAGAAACATGCATTATGTATGACAAATAATTAAATGATGTGATGAAAACAAAATAAAACATGTTAATTAATTAATGCATGAAAATATACACATGATGGAAATAATGATGATAAGTGAAAAATAATAAATAAATAAATAAACAAATAATAATAAATCATGTAACAATGATAAAAAGAATAATAAAGATTAGTAAACAAAAGAATGATGAAAATAATAATGATATATAACAAGGTTAATTGATGTGTTCATAGTTAATACAAACTATTTACATGGCAAAAAGATTAGTTTAAATTAATTAATTATTCGCATATTAAAAATAATGAGGAATCAAAATAAATTATTTACATGTTAGGAATTAAAAAGACAATATTCACATGAATAAAAATCAAATCATATATATAAACAATTAAATGGAACAAATATAAGATGAATACAACAAATGAATAGATGAAAACAATAAATAAATCAATAAAAACAATAAAATATATATGAATAAATTAAATAAAAATAAAATAAAATAGAAATGGAGCCAAGAATATTTACCCTCAGAATATTGGATTTGATGAAGGAAAAGTGATGATTTTCCGGAAAATTGCTTGAAAGAATAAAATTAGCAATTAAATTAATTCTCTTTGTTTATGGAGAAAAACAAAGGAATTGATTTGTATGCTTAAGATTAAAAAGAAATTGATGTCAAAATGATGATTAATTTCTTGTGTTTATGGAGCAAAAACAAAGAAATTAATTGGAATAATTAACAATTGAAAATTAATCTTTCAATTTCAATTAAACCTTATTAATTAAAAAGAGAAAATCTGAAATTTTGAAGAGAAAATAGAAGAGAGGAATTCTGGAAAATTAGGTCTCAAAAATGTGGAGGCTCCCCCTTTTTTGATTTCATCCTAAACTATTTAAAGAATAGAAAATGTTGCCCCTAATTTAATTAAGGAAAACAAACCTAATTTTATTCAAATTCCTTTATTTTTGGGGATAAAATCAAGTTTTATTAATTAATAATCTATAAAAAATATTTTGGAATTTTATTTGAAGTAAAAAAAACCCTTAATTTTGGGATAAAAACGGATTTTTGGGTGAAAAAATCGGAAAAAAGCTGGAAAAAAGGAAAATAGGGTAACAGACCCTATACCGACGGCCAGGGAGCCGTCGCTAGAGGGACGCCGCCCGTCGCTATAGAGCGACGGGGACTCACGCGGCAACCAGGCGGGCGAAATCCGCGCGCTGAGGCGCGGAAATCGCGCGCCTCAGCGCACGGTGCGGCGCGCAGCGCGCAACGCTCTTTAGCGACGCGCGGCATTGGCGACGCTGCGCGTCGCCAAATCACGCCCAGCGCGCTTGGCGCCTGGGCGTCCGCGAGCTGGGCGCCAGCGCCTGCGAACTGGGCGCCAGCGCGCCTGCGCGCTGCCGCGCCCGACACTCGCGGTCCGAAATTTTATTTTTTTTTTTTAATTTTTTTTTTAAATTATAAATTGACTAAAAACACTATAATTTTAAGCCCCCATTTTTCAAAATTAATTTTTTAAATATTTTTTATTATTTTCTAATTTTTCACTCTAAAATGCAAATTTGACGAGAAAATCATCACCTTTAACCTTTTAAGCCTGTGAAGCCAATTATCATCATTGGGTAACTTCGATCTAGGTTGACTCAGGACCCGGTGTCTACAGTTGCCCCCAGTTTAGGGGAATCTAGTACACTAGTGTCTAGGTGAGCCTAAACTCAAAGAAGAAAAGGAAAGAGACGCGTACCTGAGGCGTCGATCTTCCTGCTTGATGGAATTGTAATGATAGCTGTTGTTGTCTTTTGGTTGTAGCTGGTAATGCTGTGGTCGTGCCAACCTCTTGTGGTTTGTGCCGCCATCGTGCTAACCGCTGTGAATTTTGGTAGTGCCGTGGTCGTGCCAACCTCTTGTGGGTAGTGCCGCCATCGTGCTAACCGCTGTGAATTGGTAGTGCCGTGGTCGTGCCAACCTCTTGTGGGTAGTGCCGCCATCGTGCTAACCGCTGTGAATTGGTAGTGCCGTGGTCGTGCTAGCCTCTTGTGGGTAGTGCCGCCATCGTGCTAACCGCTGTGAATTGGTAGTGCCATGGTCGTGCCAACCTCTTGTGGGTAGTGCCGCCATCGTGCTAACCGCTGTGAATTGGTAGTGCCGTGGTCGTGCTAACCTCTTGTGGGTAGTGCCGCCATCGTGCTAACCGCTGTGAATTGGTAGTGCCGTGGTCGTGCTAACCTCTTGTGGGTAGTGCCGCCATCGTGCTAACCGCTGTGAATTGGTAGTGCCGTGGTCGTGCTAACCTCTTGTGGGTAGTGCCGCCATCGTGCTAACCGCTGTGAATTGGTAGTGCCGTGGTCGTGCTAACCTCTTGTGGGTAGTGCCGCCATCGTGCTAACCGCTGTGAATTGGTAGTGCCGTGGTCGTGCTAACCTCTTGTGGGTAGTGCCGCCATCGTGCTAACCGCTGTGAATTGGTAGTGCCGTGGTCGTGCTAACCTCTTGTGGGTAGTGCCGCCATCGTGCTAACCGCTGTGAATTTTGGTACTGTGCTCCTTTAGATGTTTGGACTGGTGTCGTCACTCGGCTTTTGTTGGTGTTCCCCGTCGATTTCTCCTGCAAGATTATATGCATAGGAATATACAAGAAATCACATGTGCATGATGTGGAATGCAAATGCTTGCAACAATGTATAGACCGTGCCCTAGGTGGTTCATGGTTTGCTGAGGTTGTAGCTTGCCGGCTCTACAATGCCCCCTGAAACCTGAGGATCGTCGGCAAGTTTTTTTGAAAGAGACGTCCGGTATATATCCTTGCCCCCCTGGTCAATGATCATTTACTCGGGACTCTGTTTCATGTTCTGTATTGTATGTTACCTGATTGAAAGAAGATCATCTGAAGTAATGTCGCCTTATCGCTCCAGGCATTGAACGTCATTGTTTTAAAGGTAGTGCGTCCCTTGTGGATTTTCACACTAGCTTTTCTTTGCGGGAAATGCGTCCCTTGTGGGATTTTCACACAACCCTTTGCCTAATTTTTGCCTGGAATGGACCCAACCCAATCCAGCGGCTTTTGTTTATTTTATTTTTATATTTTTATTTTTATTTTTATTTTTTTTGTAGGGCAGACTGCCTATTTCCAGGTTTTCACCCTGCCTTTTGGCCTAACTTTTGCTTAGAGAGCCAGTTACGGTTTTCATCTCTAACGGCCTTCTTTGATTTGCTGCTCCCTGAGAAGTCTTCGATTTGCTGTTCCTTGAGAAGTCTTTGATTTGCTGCTCCCTGAGAAGTCTTTGATTTGCTGCTCCCTGAGAAGTCTTTGATTTGTTGCTCCCTGAGAAGTCTTTTGTTGATTGCCCCCTAAGAGGTCATCGGATGGTGCTTGGATTGATGATTAAGCTGGTATGTGGATTGATGATTTGATCGATGTCTGGATTGATGATTGAATTGAGGCTTGGATATATGTTTTGATCGATGTCATCACTCGGCTTTGGCCGGTGTCCGCATCAAGCCTTTCTTTCTGCAAAATAAGGAAACTAAACTATGCAAAAATGGTGAGCATGCAAGTGAAATGCATGAGTAATGCAGGAATGCAGGATAAAAATTCATCTATGTGAACTTGAAGATGATAGCCGGGCTAGCTGCAATTTGCGATATAATTGATGCCTTTGGAGCTGCTTTTGAATTTCATGCCCTTTGGGATTGTGAGATTCTCATCCTGTACCTGTAGTCATTATTTGAAGGTAGTGCGTCCCTTGTGGATTTTCACACTAGCTTTTCTTAGTGGGAGATGCGTCCTTTGTGGATTTTCACATAACCCTGTGCCTTATTATTATTATTTTTTATATTTTTTTTTTTTTTGCCTGGAATGGACCCAACCCAATCCAGCGGCTTTTCTCTTTCTTATTTTTTTTGAAGGACAGACTGCCTGTTTTCAGGTTTTCACCCTATCCTTTTGCCTAATTTTTGCTTAGAGCGCCAGTTACGGTTTTCACTCTAACGGCTTTTTTTTTTTTTTATTTTTTTTTACGACTTGAAAAATTAGAACTATTGTCAAGGCTTCCTCAGTATCTTGTCTTCGGCTTTCACTCCTGAGTACCATAACCCCTGGACACAATTGCTTTCCCAAAATTGTCATATTATGGGTCAGAGACTACATCCTTGCTTCCATAAGTGCCTGCGAAAAAAAAGATACATAACCTTCCGGTAGATAATAAAACTCAACGGCTTAAGCACCTGGTCGGCGAGAGTAGAAGCAAAGTATAGCCAGTTAGATTTTATACACTCAATAATGAATGACATCTTTCTTTTTATAAGAGAACTAGGAAATGATGAGTTAAAACTACTTCTGCTTTATGCATTTGCAAAGATTGTGTGCATTTTGGTATGATTTCTCCGTACACGATCACCATATAACATAGATTCAAAATGCAAAATTACGTTTAATCTCAGAATGGATCTTGAAAGCATCAGACTCCTGTTTCCAATCAGCCCTCTCGGGTTTTCCTGATTGGATATTTTCTCTCGAGCCTCTAATTTTTGACCAGAGTGCCTTTTTTCGGTTTTCACCCTGACGAGGCGCCCAATTTTAGCAAGGCCGCCTTTTTTCGGTTTTCGACCCGCGGGGCATTTATTCTCTTCTTTTGATTTTTAGTCTTTACCATGGACCTTCTCGGGTTTGTTGAGTTTGACTGCTTCATCGAACTTGCTTCCTTTACTGTTTGTCGAAACGCTGCTCCTTGGGATAATGACTTTTCAAGAACAAACAAGTCTTCGTTTGCTGGCCTGAATTTACTTCGTTCATCTGGAATACTTGGTCTTATTTTCCTGAATACCAAATCTCACTATTTTCAGTAGGTGCTTTCTGACTTTCTTCCCGAATGATTAAGTAAATTATTTCCTGATCGATATGATTGCAATAGTAATCCCATAACCTATTTTGGTCTGATGTGCTTAGCTGCTGCAAAACTGTTTCTATGACTGTCCCGGTATTGTCTGATGTGTTTAGCCGCTGTAGCATCGTTCCCATAATTGCCCTTTAAGATTTAAGTGCTGTGACAGGTAGTGCTTTTACCCCATGCCTCGAGGAATAAAGTGTAATACGTGTAAAGATTTTTTTGATTGCAAGCCCCTGCATGGGTCCCCTTCATAATCTTCTTGGCCTTTTCCTATCTAGCATCTCAACTGCATGTCATTGGCTTTCCTCTCGTACTGCACATCCTTTACATGAATTAACTGGGTGGATAACTTGCGAATCAGTCTTCTGGTTCCTTTCAGTAGTCAAATAGAGTGACAAGGTGCAGGTATGTGTATACCCGCGAGATTTGGATAAAGCTTGGCCGCAAATTTTCCTTCTTTTAGCAAGCTTTGCTCAAATCCTGAAGTTTACACATACACGCACTTTTATTTTTAACCCTCGGGATGCCATTGGCCAACCTAGTTTGGCGTTGTGTTTCAAAAAGAAATTAGGTCTTGTTTCTACTTGCGGATCTCTCCTTTCAACCATTTCTACCCACTTAGGCTTGAGTCTTCTGAGCTTCTGTGGCACCTGTCCATGATTTTGGCATAGCATTCTTAGTGGCTTCATAATCATCTTCTACCATGTCTTCACTGGTCCAGGCAAAGACTTTTTTATTTCATTTTTTTTTTAATTCTCTCAAGTTTCAATCTCTCTTCAAGAGTCATAACAGATGCTATCAAGATTTTCTTTGGGTTCTCCCAAGTTATGGATTAAACGAAATAGCATTAATTGAATAAATGTCAATCATGATTATGCACAGTGAAATCACAAGAAACATCACACAAATAAACAAAAACACAAAAGCATTCCTTTTATTTCATAAAAGTAGAGTTAAAACATCATCATTAGATAGTTCAAAAATAAATAGAGCATCTAAATAGCTAACATCTTTTCTTTCTCGCCAACATGGATGCTGTAGCCGACAGTCTATCACCCCCGGGAACCATTCTCTTGCCCCATCCTTTCCTCTTCAATGAGACCTTGAATAAGCTTTTTTAGAATTCGGCATCTATCAGTCTTATGCCCAGTATGCTAATGGTAGGCACAATACAAATTCGATCGGTGACTAGGGAATCCTTGGCTCTTGGCAGGCCTTGCAGGTTTCGGTTGTAGTTTCCCTTTATCGATGAAATAGAAAAGGAGCTCAGATAAAGGCTTTTCACAAATGGTATAAGAGCCTTGAGTAGTTCCTATGTTCGGAACCTTAGTAGTCCCAACACCCCCCACGCTATTATCGTCGAGACTTGAGCTTTCCTGATTATTACCCTCAATGACGTTGCCCCCTCCTTCAAGGGCGACCGGTTGCTTGCCAAGATTCTGTACATGAAACTTTGGGGTTTGGCCATCACTCCTCAGATATCTAGCGTGCCGACGACATTTCCTATGCCCTCGATTTTTGGCTGGGTTAGCTAACCATGAGCGCAGGTCCCCCTCCCCTACTTGAGGAAAAGATTCGTCTATGCTGAGATGACCTTTCCGAATTGTTCTAACCATTGATGCTTCCTTTATCCCTTGAGTGCCGGCACAGATGTCACACCTATCCGGTTGACTCCCATTCTTTAAGTCCATAGAGACTTTCTCCCGGGCGGCCAGGGTAATTGCAAGTTTAGACTTTGAAATTTCTTCTTCGAGGACATCCATCCTTCTCTTTAGGCCCCGTGTCACTGCTAGAAGGCCATTCTCTGAAACATGCCCTTTGCCTTTTCGCTCGGGTGACATAGCAACGGGTGACTCTCCTCCAGGTCCATTTGGTGGTAGGTGCACTTCCTTAGGCGAATCATACTCTTCTTGCAATTCGGTAAAAGCAGCAGACTGTTGTCCAGTAGGTGGCACCACAATTAAATTCTCCATAATAGCCATGGTCTGAGTTTTACGGTTTTTAACCCCTCGTTCTATTCGTTCTATCTCCCTTACTGCACCATCCTCTCCCTCGGGTACTTCATTCATGATAGTCCATGGAATTATGGGTTCATCCTCTTCCTCTCCCATGATATCACCCTTCACATAAAGGGTCTTCTTATGCTCAATAAGTGTTATTGCTCTGAGTTCAAAATCTGGCTGTTGTGCTGTAGTGAATGCTATAGGAGTCTCTTCCTTGACAGGCGATTCAAATGGTTTAACAGAAGGGGCTGTAGGCAGTTGCTTGAAATTTGATGCTACTTGAGAGGCGATATTTTCCATCATGGTTAACATCTTCCTCTCAAAATTGTCGAGCCTCTTATTTAGGTCCTGTATTGTCAAAGCACCAGTCTCCCGTGGTAATTCTGCCATTGATAATTTTAGAGAGGACTCACGAGATGAGAGTTGCTCAGAATCCCCGTCAGACACAAATTCTAGCAACTCAAAGAGCAAATTTGTCCTTACTAGCCGACCGTCGGAACCTCTAGTCCACTTAGATGAATCTATAATGGCTGAAACAATTAGATTGTTAGGATGATGCATGAATGACATATACAATGCATGATAGTGAGCTATGCAACATTTACAATCACATGCAAGCAAGTAGAGCCTTCCAACCTTAATACTCCCACACACGAGGTAATGCGGTCTCTTTCCTAGGTGGGTCCAATCCATGGGTTAGCGGGGAACCCAATGGATGCGTATGGTGTACGGTGAAAAACCGACATCGTAACACTCCTATACTAATGTACAAGCGGATGGATAGTGATCGTCATGTATTTAGACGTTCCACAAATTTCGACATGGCCCTACCGGGGCATGGAAGCCTTTGGCTAGGTTACCAAGAGAGATATCTGGACTCACCCAATACATGAGGATCCATACAGCAAGCATGGAATTAGGGTTCATATCACCTGTGGAAAGTAGCTATGGCCATTATATGAGCTTTGGACAAGGGAGATGTTACTTTAAGGCTACCCAAGCATGATCCCTGCCGACGGGTCTAGCTCATCACGAGCGTAACGACCGATCGGGTCACCATTTTGATATACCATTAAGGTACGTGGCTTGGGCTGGTGATTATCCTTAACACTTCCCCAAATTGAGTGAAAATGAGGAGGTGCTTCAGGAACGCACCGGGGCTAAAAGAGGGACCAAACTAGCGTATTCTAAGGCTCTAATGATATGCAAATGCAAATTTGAGAGAAGGTGAATTTATGAATTAAATTTTAATCATAAATGTTAAAAGAGGTATTTTCGAATCGAAATCTCGAACCATAAACGTCCCCAGTGGAGTCGCCACTGTGACGCGCGCCGGATCCCGAGCGCCGCCCTTTCGGACCGCCCGCACGTGGGCGATCGGGGCATTTGCGGGTCCGTTGGCAGCTTGCGATAAATCGCAAGTGCGTCTATGTTGGGCAACAAGGAGGTATCATGGAGTCGCCACCCAATAGAACATTGGGAAAGTTTCTCTCGCCTCGGAGAGCCTAAGACTTGCACATTTTATCCATATTGGGCCATGAGGCCTAGGATTAGCGCTAAAGCCTCGTGACCCAAGAAGTATTTTGGAGGATAACCTCTAACCTCTCGAGCCCAAAGACCAGAGCTGGGTCCGGGATTTCTCATCTATTTCTACCTCGATTGTTTTATGATCAAATTTTAAATATCATTGATTCACTCTCTCTCCACACGATCCAATTGATTAAAAGGCGCAATCATTCATATCAAAAGCAGTAAATGTAAGCAAAATCCAAAATAAAGCATTCAAAAACAAATTACAATAACACTAGGAGCGGAATACAACTCCCATTTATAAAAGTGAAATACATGCATAAAACGGGTTATTCATTAATAGTGAGAACATTGGTCCTCGCATGCATATTTATTATGAAACAGTTTTGATGTGATGATTTATTTGGGTATGAAAAACTAGGACATTGGTCCCCCTTTATTTAGAAAAAAATGTCAAGTTAATTAATAAAAATGTTTTTGTGATTTTCTTTCTAGCGAGCCTAAATAAATAATTTTACAAGAAAATTATATGGCAAAATTAAATAAAATATTACAAACCCAACGAGTCTTTTTGGACCTCCCGATGTGCTCGCAAAAATGCCCAAGCGAAAAATGAGTTTAGACATAAAAACAAAATACAAATAAAATAATGTTAGTGATTAAATCAATTAAACACACAAAATAATGAATAACAAA
Organism: Excoecaria cochinchinensis; assembly: GCA_947683425.1. Classification (NCBI taxonomy): domain Eukaryota; kingdom Viridiplantae; phylum Streptophyta; class Magnoliopsida; order Malpighiales; family Euphorbiaceae; genus Excoecaria; species Excoecaria cochinchinensis. The sequence goes on along the minus strand of CANTUQ010000003.1, from coordinate 6,215,928 downwards.
TTAAAGTAAAATGATATGATATAAAAAGAATGATAATGGAATCAAAAATATTAACAAACCAAAATAAATGAGAAACATGCATTATGTATGACAAATAATTAAATGATGTGATGAAAACAAAATAAAACATGTTAATTAATTAATGCATGAAAATATACACATGATGGAAATAATGATGATAAGTGAAAAATAATAAATGAATAAATAAACAAATAAACAAATAATAATAAATCATGTAACAATGATAAAAAGAATAATAAAGATTAGTAAACAAAAGAATGATGAAAATAATAATGATATATAACAAGGTTAATTGATGTGTTCATAGTTAATACAAACTATTTACATGGCAAAAAGATTAGTTTAAATTAATTAATTATTCGCATATTAAAAATAATGAGGAATCAAAATAAATTATTTACATGTTAGGAATTAAAAAGACAATATTCACATGAATAAAAATCAAATCATATATATAAACAATTAAATGGAACAAATATAAGATGAATACAACAAATGAATAGATGAAAACAATAAATAAATCAATAAAAACAATAAAATATATATGAATAAATTAAATAAAAATAAAATAAAATAGAAATGGAGCCAAGAATATTTACCCTCAGAATATTGGATTTGATGAAGGAAAAGTGATGATTTTCCGGAAAATTGCTTGAAAGAATAAAATTAGCAATTAATTTAATTCTCTTTGTTTATGGAGAAAAACAAAGGAATTGATTTGTATGCTTAAGATTAAAAAGAAATTGATGTCAAAATGATGATTAATTTCTTGTGTTTATGGAGCAAAAACAAAGAAATTAATTGGAATAATTAACAATTGAAAATTAATCTTTCAATTTCAATTAAACCTTATTAATTAAAAAGAGAAAATCTGAAATTTTGAAGAGAAAATAGAAGAGAGGAATTCTGGAAAATTAGGTCTCAAAAATGTGGAGGCTCCCCCTTTTTTGATTTCATCCTAAACTATTTAAAGAATAGAAAATGTTGCCCCTAATTTAATTAAGGAAAACAAACCTAATTTTATTCAAATTCCTTTATTTTTGGGGATAAAATCAAGTTTTATTAATTAATAATCTATAAAAAATATTTTGGAATTTTATTTGAAGTAAAAAAAACCCTTAATTTTGGGATAAAAACGGATTTTTGGGTGAAAAAATCGGAAAAAAGCTGGAAAAAAGGAAAATAGGGTAACAGACCCTATACCGACGGCCAGGGAGCCGTCGCTAGAGGGACGCCGCTCGTCGCTATAGAGCGACGGGGACTCACGCGGCAACCAGGCGGGCAAAATCCGCGCGCTGAGGCGCGGAAATCGCGCGCCTCAGCGCACGGTGCGGCGCGCAGCGCGCAACGCTGCGCGTCGCTCTTTAGCGACGCGCGGCATTGGCGACGCTGCGCGTCGCCAAATCGCGCCCAGCGCGCTTGGCGCCTGGGCGTCCGCGAGCTGGGCGCCAGCGCGCCTGCGCGCTGCCGCGCCCGACACTCGCGGTCCGAAATTTTTTTTTTTTTTTTAATTTTTTTTTTTAAATTATAAATTGACTAAAAACACTATAATTTTAAGCCCCCATTTTTCAAAATTAATTTTTTAAATATTTTTTATTATTTTCTAATTTTTCACTCTAAAATGCAAATTTGACGAGAAAATCATCACCTTTAACCTTTTAAGCCTGTGAAGCCAATTATCATCATTGGGTAACTTCGATCTAGGCTGACTCAGGACCCGGTGTCTACAGTATGCTTGCGGAATTGGCACATATAAAATAAGCCAACAAGTTTTTGGCGCCGTTGCCGGGGAATGATGTTATTTTTGTTGCCATTGTGAAACTTGATTTATGATTTTGGATTACAATATTTATTTATTTTATTTTGTTTGTTTGATTAATTGACTTATTTTGTGTTGTTTTTATAGGATTTGATAAGTTCATGCCTAGTACTAGAAGTTCTGAAGAAGAGCTTGAACCTTTGAATCTTGAAATAAAGAGATATTTGTCAAGCAACAAAAAATCCAATAAAAAGAAGAATAAGAATAAGAGACCAATAATGGCTGATGAGGAAAATCCACCAAGGTTGATGGATTTTGCTACACCCGCATTGAGTGGTGCTCAACAAGGTGTGGTAAGGCCTACGGTAAATGCTAACTAATTTGAGATTAAACCTTCTCTTTTACAAATGATTCAAAATAGCATTCAATTTTATTGTTTGGCAACTGAGGATCTTAATGCTCATTTAGTAAATTTCTTAGAGATATGTGATACTTTTAAAATTAATGGAGTTTCTAATGATGCAATTAAGCTTAGACTTTTTCCTTTTACTTTGAAGGATAAAGCCAAGGCTTGGTTGAATTCATTAATTAGAGGATCAATAACCACTTGGGACCAATTGGCCGAAGCTTTCGTATTAAAATATTTTCCTCTAGACAAAACTGCAAAAATTATAAAAGATATCACAATATTTGTGCAAAATGACAATGAATCTTTGTATAAAGCATGGGAAAGATTTAAAGAATTGCAGAGAATGTATCCTCACCATAACCTTCCAAGAGAGCTATTGATGCAAACATTCTACAATAGGGTGAATCCTACCACAAGAGGTACCATTGATGCTGCAGCTGGTGGCTCTTTGATGAGGAAACAATAGAAGCTGCCTTTGAATTGCTTGAGGAAATGGCTATGAACAATTGTATGTGGCCCACCGAAAGAGTAAGGGGATCTAATTCTAATAATAGGGGGGTTCATGCCATAGATTATGTTGTAGCCTTACAAGCCCAAATCGAGGCTTTAACTCAAAAAGTTAGTAGCCTAGGAATGGGGGGTAGTTCACAAAAGGTATGCACTATTTCTGACTAACAAGGTTATACAAGTGAGGGATGCAATTTGAGAATAAATAATTTTGAAGTGCAAGTTAGTTTTATCTAAGGGCAAGAAAGAGGTAATCCATACTCAAACACATATAATCCACTAAGAAAAAAATATATATAAGTGGGATGCAGCATAAAATGCACCCACTAAGAAAAAGTTAAAAAAACAAAAAAGAAAATAAAATAAAGAAAAAAAAACGAAAATCAAAAGAAACTATAGAACAAGGGTGGACATGAGGGAATTAGAATAGAAACTTTGAATATCATGTTATACTTAGTTTTTACATTTCTTGTAGTATAGTTATACTTGTTCTCTACATAATATTAGCTACTTAAACCAAATTTATCTTACCTTACCTAAGCCAAGTTACAACCCTTTGTAAGATCCTTTGACTTCTTGTACTACATTATACTAGTAGTGGAGATTTTAACTATTTACAAGCTTATGGTATGCAATGGTATATTTAAGGAATGAGAGAAACACTGTAACACCCCTACCTATACGTGGGAACTCCAACTCTCTAAGGAAGAGGAAGGACCCTTATAGATGGGAGTGTCACCACGACACACAAAATAAGATAGCACAACTCTGATACATGCATAACAATAATAGTATAAATTAAAACTTTCAAAAGAAGAAGGTATAGAACACAATACTTCTTTCATTGATATATACATAGATAAATAATTTACAAATTCAAGATAATATGTACATAGACAAAATTACAAAAGTGCCATGATACAGCTAAAAATATTATATCTGATATAAATCAAAATACAACGTAAAGTTTACATTGATCCATAGGTACATACTATTCCATGTACAAAAAGACACAGAGCCCTATACTACAAAAAAATATCTTGCATCCACTAGTCGTGTTGGCCCTGCTGATACGAAACACTCTGCTCAAACCTTCGAAACCTTCCACACCTGCACGGATAAAACACCCATGCTAAGCGAAATCGCTTAGTGAGGAAACAAAGATGCACAACGACCACTCACAGTGGCGTCAACAAATAATCACAAGCTAATGGCACAATTAAGTATTGAATTCTCATAAATTAAGTCAATGCATGGAAGCATCATAAACACAATATTCATATGCTCACACACAGTATACAATTCATCATAATACACAATATTTCGGAATTCATATACATTAACAATGCTGCACCTGCTTTAACCAAAACAGTGGATAACGAGTACGCATAGATAGCTGAAGGTATCAACACTATTTTCATAACACATAGATACCTGAAGGTATCAAAACAATCTTTTAATTTTGTTCCAAAAACATTTTCGCGTAGATTCAGAACACATGAATCACAAAGATCCAGCCGGGGGACCTGATCAGGGTCCAAATCGTACACTAGCTGTGTCATAGCCGGACTTGTACCCTAGTTGCAATTAGTTTAATTTGGGGTCTAAGTGTAATTAAGTGTGTAGGATTTGACTTAATTGAAAGGCTAAGGGAATTTAAGAGGTTAAAAAGGGAATTGTGCATGATTAGTAAGAAGTGGATTAACTAAGTTAAGTAAGTGTGGATTAGAGAATAAAATAACTTGATTAAATGGATAGTGGAGGCAAAATTGAGAGTGGAATCCGTGTGGCATCATGAGAGTTAGCCACCTCCTTCTTTGCATGCATTTGCCTAGAGAAGTGAGAGGTGAGTATGTGTTGGCCTCATTCTTCATTTTTCTGCATTTGACTTTATCTTTCTTCTTGCTTCCGTGAGTGAGGATGAGAGTGGTTTAAGTGGATGTATGCATATAGCTAATTGGAGCAAGAATTAAGTGTTAAGACCTAAGGGTAAGTGATTATGTGTGCTTATTCTCATCTTCTACTCTTCTTCTTGGTTTTGATTTGGTATCGGTATGAGAATTGATGGGTTGTGTTCAATCCTGGAATTTGAATTGGTTTTGCTAGCTGAAGAAGTGAAGAGAGATAAGGGAAAAGTTGTAATCGGAGAGCCGAGCGTCCGTCGAGATTAGGAGCTAAGGCGACGAGGTTTGGGAACAAACCTTAATTGTGTGGTTGTATGATTTGTGTTGGTTGAACAGAGATTTGAATTGAATTGCATGTGTATGCAAAATTGAAGTTGAGCATGAATTATGTGATGCTAGATTATGTGATTGTAATAGTATTATGCTTGGTGATATAATGCTTGAGAATGATTATGATTTGTGCTATTATTGAATGTCAAAACAAAAAGGGAAAACAGGTATGTGCTAATTGATTATGTGGTTGATGTTTATGGGTTGATTGCCAAAAGTGAGAGTGAGATTTGAAGCTTAAATGAGAAGGAAGAAATGGACTGAAAAACATAACTATGTCATGGTGTTTTTGCATAGGTCACGGTGACAATCAAATTTATTGTGACCATGAGATATGCTTGAGTTCAATTATGCCTACTTGATTTTTGTATGTCACGGTGACAATGGAATTCATTGTGACCGTGAGGTACTTAAGAGAGCATTCTGTTTTGCAAAGTGAGAATATGTCACGGTGACAATGGAGTTCATTGTGACCGTGACATACCCTCAAGATGCATTCTGCCGAGACTTGGGAACATGTCACGGTGACAATGAAATTGATTGTGACCATGACCTGTCCCCAGTTTGCATTCTGTTTTGAACTTCAACATGTCACGGTGACAATGAAATTCATTATGACCGTGACCTACCCTATTTTGGCAATATAACCCTAATGTGTTCAGACTTTCTAATGGTAAGTCTTCAAGTGAAATGAAGGACATTATGAGTAAGTGTTAAGATGGGTACACTTGCATACTATGTGATAAATCTTGAATTCAATCAAATATGTAGTTATGAACTATGAAGAATGAATTTGGAAGCATATTGAATATGCCAGTGAATGTGATATGAGCTATCTCTGTATGTGATGTGAAAAGCGATCAATGTGAACTGAATAATTTGTTTAACAATTTAAGCCTGCGAGTCAAGTAGTGGATAGTTAGGCATGCCTATAGGGTCAAGTACTGCAGCCCCATGCGTATAATGTGTCTGATTCCATGGGAATCACAATGCGAAAATAATGTGAATAATCCTTGCTGGATTATATTATAAGTGAAATGATATTTTGGTACCTGAGGGTACCCATGCGTAAGTGTAATCTCATTGAGATTCTTGTACCTGAGTGGTACCAATGCGATACCCGTTATCCGCGTCATTGAATTGCAGGCTAACTGATTAATCAAATAATACAGGGAAGTGACTGTAATATAACAAAGCATGTGATGTGGATATGTGAATAAGTGATTGATGCTTTATGATGGAATGTAGTAATGGACAGTACTATGCTTAAAATGATATTTGCTTGATAATAATTGCTCTGGCATGACTTCTAGCATGTAATGTATGGTGTTTCTGAGGTGTGATAAATTATTTGCTATATATGAGTTCCCCACTAAGCGTTGTCGCTTAGCATGGATTTACTCTAATCCGTGCAGGTACAGACCAGAGGTGATCAAAGGACGTCCCCGCATTTTGTACGGTCAACAGTAGGAAATAGGAAGTGTAGGTTCTGGGTTTAATATTTTGGGATTTCTGTATAAGCTTTTGTACCATCGTATGTATAGCGGGTATGTAAAGGCATGTAATAATCTGATAACTATGAATGTTAACCTAAATATGTATGTGCAATGTGTGTGGCTATGAAAATGCACTATAAGTAGTTGGCATGTGATGTGAGTTAAGATTATATGTGATGAAATTTTATTATTCGGGCTAAGCATGTGTTCTATTGTGTGTGTGCGGTCTTCTCTAACTAAGATTAGTTGAGCTAGTCTGTCATTAGGGAATGGGCGTCACAAGCTGCAGCAACACTAACTCTATTAGGCATGCCTAACTATCCACTTATTTGACTCTAGTAGGTCATGCATCATGTAAGTTATGTTCCCAAGTATAACATCCTATTAAATATACCATTTGTTTCAAAGAATCATCAAATAAAACATAATTAAGCCCATTTCATTCAACCAATATATCATGCAATACAATTCATAATAACTATTATTTGACCGAGTTAAAATACCATTTTTTATCATTTGTCAATTAATAACACATTAAATAAGAGTAAAGAACCCAAAACAAAGGAAAAAGAAGTGAAAAAGGAACAATTGAAATTTTATGCAAAATGGGGACAGAGGCGGTTTACACGGCGGTATGGATTTCCCATACAGCCGTGTAAAGCATATCACACGGGGGTAAGGGAAAACCTTAATGCCGTGTGACATGCCCAGCTCAAAAACCCAACTTGGGCAGAATGCATTTACACGGCGGTATGGCTAAAGCCATACCCCCGTGTAAGAGTCACATGGTGGTATGGTATGGCCCTTACCACCGTGTAACGCGACAACCCCCAAAACATAACACAATAACACGAGGGTAAGGCTCTTCCTTACCGCCGTGTGACCCGCTGGAAACCCAGAACACACAAATTTCACACCCCAAACTTGACTCCAACTTCCACAAATTCAACTCAACTCAAAATCAACTTAAACCCCCAACAATCGACATTCAAATGAGCCAAAATACCATCATTAAGACCATCAAAATACTAAAACAAAACTCAACCAATAAAACCCATCAATAACCTTAACAATTCAGCCAAGTCATTCATAGATTGAATTATGCATCAATTAAATATCTCAACTCAACATGCATAAAATACATAACATTTAGATTCAATTACGCATATTAAACTTCATCAATTATAGCAATTAAACTCAATTGACTGAAATTCTCACACACAAACACAAATGAGTTGAATTTCCCAAACCTGAAATTTCTGAACTTCCAACTCAAGGAGCTCCACTCCCACTTGCTATCTCTTTGCCTTTAGGTTCACTAGAATGACTCTCTGGACCACAAAACCCAACAATAACAAACAAACTCAAACCCCAAATCACAATTACAAAAACTCATCTGAAGAAAAAGAAGAAGAATTATCACTTATCACTTACCACACGAGCTTAGGCTACCCAAACTCACTTGAATTTACAAGGGAAGAGAAGAATTCAAGAGAGAACAAAGAAGAGATGAGGAAAAGAAGTTTAGCACTGTGAAAGGGGGAAGAAGAGAAAGAAACGTGAGGAAGAAAGGGGAACAGCTGATCCAATCTCTCTCTCTCCCAATACTTATCTCATTTTTTTCCGTACCACATGTCACACTCTTAAAGGAAAGGCACACTCAACTCTCCTCCTCTATCACTTATCCAATTTTAATATCCCTATCACACACCCTACTCCTATACACTCACCCAGACTTACACATAACCCAATTAAAGCATAATAACTTAATATAACAAAGATAGCACATGCTCAAAGTTAAACACATACACACTTATACACACAGAAGGCTCACTCTACTAGGATGGTTACAGGGTGTTACAACACTCCCCCCCTTAACAAAACTTCCTCCTCGAAATTCTCACCTGTTCCAAATAATTGAGGATGTTGAGCTCTCATTGCTTCCTTTGATTTCCAGGTTGCTTCCTCAACACCGTGATGCCGGCAAAGCACTTTAACCAATGGTATCTGTTTGTTCCGAAGTTGCATGACTTCTTTAGCCAAAATCTCTTTCGGTTCCTCATCATATGAAAAGTCTGATTGAACTCGAATATCTTACACTGCCAAAACATGGGAAGGATCTGATCGGTAATGACAGAGAATGGACACGTGAAAGACATCGTGTAGCTTGGCTAATTCCGTTGGAAGGGCTAACCGATAAGTCACCGGACCAATATTTTCCAAGATCTCATAGGGTCCAATAAACAGGGGACTCAACTTTCCTTTCTTACCAAAACGGAGAACCATCCGCCACGGTGATACTTTCAAAAATACCTTGTCCCCAATCTCATACCGAACATCTCTACGCTTCAAATTGGCATACGATTGTTTTCTATCTTTTGCTGCCTTCAAATTCTGTTGAATCACTCTAACTTTCTCTTTAGTGTCTCTTACTATATCAGGACCTACCATAACTCATTCCGATAACTCAGTCCAACACACCGGAGTTCTACATCTCCGTCCATAAAGAGCTTCATAGGGGGCCATTCTAATACTCGCCTGGTAACTGTTATTATATGCAAGGTCCATTAATGGCACGTACCGATCCCAACTCCTTGAGAATTCTAATGCACAACCTTGAAGCATGTCCTCAAGAATCTGGATAACTCTCTCAGACTGACCATCGGTCTGGGGATAAAATGATGTACTAAAATCTAATCGAGTACCCAAAGTTGACTGAAACTCTCTCCAGAACTTGGAGGTAAATCTTGGATCCCGATCAAACACAATAGGCAAAGGAACTCCATGGAGCCTGACTATTTCTCTCACATAAATCTCTGCCAACTTGTCCATAGAATAGTCTAACCGAACAGGCAAAAAGTGCGCTGACTTCGACAACCTGTCAACTATAACCCAAACTGAATCACGCTTGTGCTGTGATAACGGCAAACCAGACACAAAGTCCATCGTAATATCATCCCATTTCCATTGAGGAATGGATAAGGGGTTCAATAAACCCGATGGAACTTGGTGTTCAACTTTCACTTGCTGGCATACCAAACACTTTGAAACGAAATCCACTATGTCCTTCTTCATACCCGGCCACCAATAATGCTGCTTGAGATCTCGATACATCTTATCTCCACTCGGATGCATAGTGAAAACCGATGAATGGGCCTCTTGCAAAAGCTCCTTTTTTACCTCACTCACATCTGGTACACATAATTGATTACCATGTCGAAGAACCCCTTCGCTATCCACTGAAAATTCGGTCCGCTTACCATCTTTCCTTGCTTGACAAGCACGCTGCAAAATAGGGTCACTTAACTGTGCATCCATTATCACTTGCCTGAAACTCGGTCTAGCCCTTAATTGAGCAATCAATGCACCTTCTAAATCAAATCTCCATCTTCCTCTACTAAGAGACAAAGCCGACATTGACTTCCTACTAAGGGCATCCGCTACGATATTCACTTTACCCAGATGATAGTCAATAATGCAGTCATAGTCCTTGAACAGCTCTAACCATCTCCGCTACCTCAAGTTCAACTCTTTCTGAGTTAGCAGGTACTTCAAACTCTTGTGATCGGTGAAGATTCTACACTTTTCTCCATACAAATAATGCCGCCACACCTTAAGTGCAAACACTACCACCGCTAACTCTAAATCATGCATCGAATAGTGTTGCTCATGGGGCTTCAACTGCCTGAAAGCATAGGCAACTACTTTGCCATCTTGCATCAGAAAATAATACAAGCCCACTCCTGAAGCATCGCTATACATGATGAATTCCTTACACAACACAGGCTGCGTAAGCACAGGAGACTTAATCAACATCTCCTTCAGCTGATCAAAACTGGTTTGACACTTTTCAGACCAAACAAACTCTACTTCTTTCCGGAGCAATCTAGTCAAAGGCAAAGCCAATACCGAAAATCCTTTAACAAAACGCCGATAGTACCCAGCCAAACCTAGAAAACTTCTTACCTCAGCCACATTCTTAGGCGGTAACCAACTCACAATCGCTTCCACCTTGGACAGATCTACCCGAATACCTTCTGCTGAAACCACATGTACAAGGAAGGTCACTTCTTTTAACCAAAACTCACACTTACTAAGTTTGGCATAAAGTCGATGATCTCTCAACACTTGTAACACCAAATGGAGATGTTCTTCATGTTCTTTCTCTTTCCTCGAATAAACAAGGATGTCATCGATAAACACTACCACAAACCGATCAAGATATTGCCTGAAAACCCTATTCATCAAATCCATGAAGGCTTCGGACTCATTGGTCAAACCAAACGGCATTACTAAAAATTCATAGTGACCATAACGCATCCGAAAAGCCATCTTCGCCACATTTGCATCCTTCACTCTCAACTGGTAATAACTCGATCTCAGATCTATCTTAGAGAACACTCCGGCTCCTCTCAACTAATTAAAAATATCTTCAATCTGAGGTAACGGGTACTTATTCTTTACCGTAACCTTATCAATCTGCCTGGAATCTATACACATCCATAATGTTCCGTCTTTCTTTTTAACAAACAAGACCGGAGCACCCCACGGAGATACACTGGGCCAGATAAATCCTTTATCCAAAAGTTCTTGCAACTGACTCTTCAGTTCTTTCAATTCCACCGGAGCCATCCGATACGGAGCCTTAGAAATCAGAGATGCTCCCGGTACAATCTCCACTAACAACTCTACCTCGCTCTCTGGAGGTAACCCCGGTAACTCTTCCGAAAAAACATCCTCAAATTCCCTCACGATCGAAATATCTTGTATCTTAACCTGCCCTCTCCGCGAATCCAGAACTAGTGCGAAATACGCTTCACATCCTTTTCTTATAAACCTTTTTGCCTTCATCGCTAAAATGACATTATACAACGAACTACTTCCCTCACCTTTCACAATCACGGTTAACTGATCTTTATTTTTGAGAACCAAAACTTTCCTGTGACAATCTACTATAGCTCGATGCTTCGCTAGCCAATCCATTCCCAAAATAATATCAAACTCATGAAATGGCAACCGAATCAAATCAACTGCAAATTCCATGCCTTGAATCCTTAAAGGACAATTCCGACATACCCGATTCACAATAACACAATGACCCAATGGGCTAGACACACAAATCTCATAGTCCAACCTTTCCTCACTCCCCAAACTATCACCCAACTTACTAGAACACAGGTAAGAATTAGTAAAACCTGGATCTATCAAGGCATACACTTCAGAATCAAACAATAAAAACTTACCGGCAATTACTTCCAATGCATTTTTCTCATCCCTGGCTTTCATGGCATAAGCTCTACCAGCTGTCGGAACAGGGCGGTCCACAGACTCAGATAACTCTCTCTCCCGAGGCCGCCCACCACGACCCCGGCCTCTTCCTCTTCCACAGCTTCCTTGGGGAGCATTGGACCCTGCTCGGCTACCCTCTTATTGACCTGGAGCATTCTCACGCAGATTCGGGCAATTAGCCAAAAGATGGTCGGTACTACCACACCTGAAACACCATCCTGTTAGCCATTGACATTCACCCCAATGGCGCTTACTGCAATGGGAGCACTGAGGCTTAGCATCGCCTCTACCACATGAACCTCCTCTACCCGTGCCTGATCCTCTAGAAGAGTCTTATCTCCTCCCTCTAGAAGCAGGACTAGTAGGAAACTCACCATCAGGATTTCCTTGAGATTCTCTTAATATTTTCCCTGAAGAAGAACTCCCTCGTGAAGTCTTCCTCCTTTGAGCCTTCTCTCTCAAAACATTCTCAGAACGCTCCGCTCTCAAGGCTGCCTGGACAAGCTGATAATAACTAACATTCGGTGCCGACATCAGAGAAACAAACATAACCTTCAGAGATTCATTCAGACCCGCCTCAAAGTACCGAAACTCATCAGTAAGAATTCCTGGTGATGCATATTTGCTAAGTCGGTTAAACTCATTCTCATAGTCTGCCACTGACATTACCCTCTGCCTGAGACTCAAGAATTGCGCCCACCTGGCATCTTTAAAAGCCTTGGTTATATACTTATTCTGAAACTCTTTCTCCAAAACTTCAAAGCTCACTGGCTCTAGAAGCTAGGGATGACTGAGCACTAACCTCCACGAGTTATAAGCTGAGCCTTGCAACAAAGATACCACACATTCCACTTCTCTTTCTGGAGGACATCTAATCTCCCTTAACACCCGCTTTACTTTCTCAATCCAAATCTCGGCTTTACCCGATTCATCTAAGCTGGTGCCAAAGAAATCCTCAGCTCCAAACTTTCTCATATTTTAATTCAGTGCTCTAGGGGCAGTTACTCTCTCTAATACCCTGGCCATATCCTGAGATATTTTGATTATAGTCTCAAAAGGAACTGCAGGGGCCTCAGGTTGTACCCTAGGAGATTGAGTCGGACCTGAAACTGATGGATCTTGCTCTTGGGGATTCGCGCTCTCGGCCGACCCCTCAAGCAATCCACGAGCAGACTCCATAACTACAAAATATAAACCACAATTAGCATCAGGCTAACACAACTCTAAACAGACTTTTTATCCTACTCTAGCCCAGAAACGTCTAAACCTACTGCTCTGATACCACGAAATGTAACATCCCTACCAATACGTGGGAACTCAAACTCTCTAAGGAAGAAGAAGGACCCTTATAGATGGGAGTGTCACCACGACAAACAAAATAAGATAGCACAACTCTGATACATGCATAACAATAATAGTATAGGTTAAAACTTTCAAAAGAAGAAGAAGAAGGCATAGAACACAATACTTCTTTCATTGATATATACATAGATAAACAACTTTACAAATTCAAGATAATATGTACATAGCCAAAATTACAAAACTGCCACGATATAGCTGAAAATACTATATCTGATATAAATCAAAATACAACGTAAAGTTTACATTGATCTATAGGTACATACTATTCCATGTACAAAAAGACACAGATCCCTATACTACAAAAAAAATATCTTCTATCCACTAGTCGTGTTGGCCCTGCTGATGCGAAACACTCTGCTCAAACCTTCGAAACCTTCCACACCTGCACGGATAAAACACCCGTGCTAAGCAAAATCGCTTAGTGGGGAAACAAGGATGCACAACGACCACTCACAGTGGGGTCAACAAATAATCAAAAGCTAATGGCACAATCAAGTATTGAATTCTCATAAATTAAGTCAATGCGTGGAAGCATCATAAATACAATATTCATATGCTCACACACAGTATACAATTCATCATAATACACAATATTTCAGAATTCATATACATTAATAATGTTGCACCTGCTTTAACCAAAACAGTGGATAACGAGTACGCATAGATACCCGAAGGTATCAATACTATTCTCATAACACATAGATACTCGAAGGTATCAAAACAATCTTTTAATTTTGTTCCAAAAACATTTTCGCATAGATTCAGTACACAGGGATCACGAAGAACCAGTCAGGGGACTTGATCAGGGTCCAAATCGTACACTAGCTGCAGCAACACTAACTCTATTAGGCATGCCTAACTATCCACTTATTTGACTTTAGCAGATCATGCATCATGTAAGTTATGCTCCCAAGTATAACATCCCATTAAACATACAATTTGTTTCAAAGAATCATCAAATAAAACTTAATTAAGCCCATTTCATTCAACCAATATATCATGCAATACAATTCATAATAACTGTTATTTGACTAAGTTAAAATACCATTTTATATCATTTGTCAATTAATAACACATTAAATAAGAGTAAAGAACCCAAAATAAAGGAAAAAGAAGTGAAAAAGGAACAATTGAAATTTTATGCAAAATGGGGACAGAGGCGATTTACACGGCGGTATGGATTTTCGATACAGCCGTGTAAAGCATCTCACACGGGGGTAAGGGAAAACCTTACCGCCATGTGACATGCCCAGTTCAAAAACCCAACTTGGGCAGAATGCATTTACACGGCGGTATGGCTAAAGCCATACCCCCGTGTAATAGTCACACGGCGGTATGGTATGGCCCTTACCGTCGTGTAACGCGACAGCCCCCAAAACAGAACACAATCACATGGGGGTAAGGCTTTCCTTACCGCCGTGTGACCCACTGGAAACCAAAAACACACAAATTTCACACCCCAAAACTTGACTCCAACTTCCACAAATTCAACTCAACTCAAAATCAACTTCCCCCAATAATCGACATTCAAATGAGCCAAAATACCATCATTAATACCATCAAAATACCAAAACAAAACTCAAACAATAAAACCCATCAATAACCTTAACAATTCAGCCAAGTCATTCATAGATTGAATTATGCATCAATTAAATATCTCAACTCAACATGCATAAAATACATAACATTTAGATTCAATTACGCATATCAAACTTCATCGATTATAGCAATTAAACTCAATTCACTGAAATTCTCACACACAAACACAAATGAGCAGAATTTCCCAAACCTGAAATTTCTGAACTTTCAACTCAAGGAGCTCCACTCCCACTCGCTATCTCTTTGCCTTTAGGTTCTCTAGAAGGACTCTCTGGACCACAAAACCCAACAACAACAAACAAACTAAAACCCTAAATCACAATTACAAAAACTTATCTAAATAAAAAGAAGAAGAATTATCACTTATCACTTACCACACCAGCTTAGGCTACCCAAACTCACTTGAATTTATAAGGGAAGAGAAGAATTCAAGAGAGAACAAAGAAGAGATGAGGAGAAGAAGCTTAGCAACGTGAAAGGGGGAAGAAGAGAAAGAAACGTGAGAAAGAAAGGGGAATAGCTTATCCAATCTCTCTCTCTCCCAATACTTATCTCATTTTTTTCCTTGCCATGTTTCACACTCTTAAAGAAAAGGCACACTCAACTCTCCTCCTCTATCACTTATCTGATTTTAATATCCCTATCACACACCCTACTCCCACACACTCACCCACACTTATACATAACCCAATTAAATCATAATAACTTAATATAACAAAGACAGCACGTACAGTGGTCGCGAGCGCGACAGGACGCGCATTTAAAGGGAGTTGAAGAGAAGGAGCCCAGGAGCCAGCATGCAGTGTCGCGAGCAAGGCCGCCATCGCGAGGTCGCGACAAGACGTGGTGGGAAGTCATCGCGAGGAAAGTGGAGTGAAGAGCAAGGCATGTTTCGTCACGAGAGCGACAGAGAGGACCGTTGGAAGTTTAATTCAAAATTTGCCTTGAAGAAAGATGACTTTTTACCAAGCTTTGCAACCTGCCTAAGGGACACTTGAAGGAACATATCTCTTGGAACTTTATAAATAGTAGATTTAACTGTAATTTTAAAGGTTTAACAATTTTTATTTGAATATTTATTATTAAGATTTCTGTAAGTAGAAAGTACGTTTTTTATTTAAAGTTTAAAGTTAAATTTTTATGTTTTGAAGAGAAGATTACTTGCAAGGAAGAAGAAATCCTTCGTGGAAGGGAAAAGAGTTGAAAGATCTCTTTCTTATTTCTCATCTTTACTTCTTCTTTGTAATTATTTCATGATGAACATATGAACTTGATTATTTAATGCTATATTTTATTATTCATATCACTTTATTTATTATTTCTTGTAGAAATTTCTATTAGTATTTTATGCATGATCATTATAATGAAGTATTTAATTATAAGAATAAATTCTTACTTACATCTAATAGAATTTCATCATTGAAGTATTATTTGAGAATAAATTCTTACTTACATCTAATAGAATTTCATCATTGAAGTATTATTTGAGAAATCATAATATTAAATGATTGCTATAGGTTGTTTATTATTCCTGAAATTTGCATGAATAACACTTTAATTTATTAATGAAAATTGTGAGTTAGAATTATAAATGCATACTTTAGGCACTCTAATTTATGTTGAAAGAGTAAATTTGAATCTTATTCAACTTGGTTTGCATGATAAGAATATATTCATAATCCAGAATAATTAATTCAAATTCTATTTATTATTTTATATCATTGATCTTTTATCTTCTTCGATTATCTATAATTAGGTTAATTAGAATTAGACATAGTTATTCCACTTTCATTCAACAAATTAATGATCGTTGTAAACAAGATTAAAATTGGATAGTAATAGTGTGTAATAATTAGCACATTCCTTGTGGGATCAACATCTTTTGTACTATTTCGGCACACCATATGCTTGTGGAATTGACACATATAAAATAAGCCAACAGTACTTATACTATTCCTATTGACCCACTCCGATTTTAGAACCACCTAAACCCGAGCTCTGATACCAATTAAATTGTAACACCCTATACCCGTATGTGATACGGATACCGGATGCCACAGTACTGATGTAACACTCTAATACCTTACTATCCGATTAATTAACTGTTCATTTTAATCCGATTAACCTAATTGAACTAATCAGGTTATTAAATAGACAATTAATTAAAATCGGTAATTTTTTTTTAATAGTACCGTATGAATAGACAATTTACTTAAGTCTATTAAAAATTATTAATTAATCATCAAACTTAATATTCATATTTTAATTTATTATCAATTATGTCGATGGACCTATTACTATCTAAGTTATTATTCATTTGGTCAGTTTTTCTTTCAATTGGAAGTCTACATTTTTACTTTACCAATGGTATTAACTTAATTTCTACCAAATATTAGGCATGCCAAACACACATATAAACTAGTGACAGTTACGATAGTCTATTACAGACCAAAACTCAAAACAATACTATAAGTCATATACATGCCAAAATCTTAACATACTTAAATTTTCCAAATAACTTCTTCAATACCACTCCCAAAATGTGAGGTATGCACCGCTCCAAAATCCTACGGAGTACCTACACGCAGTTAAATAAAACTACGTGTTGAGCATTAAATATGCCCAATAGTGATTGCAATTTTAGAAATTTTCACTAAATTAATTTTTCATGCATAAATAATTTTTCACAAATAATAACATTTAATATTCATAAATAAATATATTTAATTTAATTACCAATTAGGCATGCAATATTACATTTAATTATTTTTGAATCACATAATTAGGGCAACTACACAATTAATACACATAAATAATCATAATTACCATTTTACCCTTAACTTATGGTAAAATTACATATATACCCTTAAACTTTTTCAAAATGACGAAATTACCCTTAGTTCATTTATATTTCACCAAAATTACATTTATGCCATTAGTTCATTTTAAATTCACTAATATTACCATTATGCCATTAGTTTAATTATTTTCACTTATATTACAATTTTACCCTTAATTTACATGCCAAATTACGGTTTTGCCATCCAATTACCATTATCAGTCAAAATTACATTTTTACCCCTAAAAAGTTACAAAGTTTCATATTTAACCATTTAATTATATTTTTACCTTTCTTAATTATCCTTATCAAACATATGCACAAAATTACCATTTTGCACTCAAACTTTTTATATAATTTCATTTATTCCCTTTTTCCACATAAATATTATTTTAATCTCATTTTTACCACTATGCCCCTGTAACACACTTGCAAACTCTGAATGCAGGATAAACGAGATGTGAACTCCAAAAGTTTACAGAAATATCAGAAGAGTCCGGTGGGACCACCCCTGTCTTTAAATACAGTACAGTACAATTTCAATACAGTGAAATAGTACCATCTTTGGCAAATTAAAAAGTGAAACGCCATGCTCACACCCACGGTCTTATGTCCCTATGGCATGCCAACATATTCTGAACTAGACTTGACTACCAGATCACTACACAGGGCAATATTATTTGATTTTCCACATTATTAATGTGATATACATACATTTCATGGCATATCATCATAATATCTCATTCTTTTTCATACCATTTCATCATTACACATGTGATTATAATCATTAAACTATCACATGTCATATAAACTCATCATTTCATCATGATACACATGCATACATACATACATGCATACAACTCGCATACTAATTTATCTCCATTAATTCTTCTTATCAACTTTATCATTTACTTAGACAAATTATATGTTGTATAACATCACCATAACATTAATTTTCAGAAAAACACATCAAAATCATGACTTTACACATGACATAATTCGGCCATACATACATCACATACCTCATGATGATTTCACATGCTCTAACACATACCATTCATTAGTTAACATGCCAAATGCAATAGATTCATCATAAACATGGATAAAACATCATTAAAACACATGAAAATTTCATGGTTTCCATTCGACCAAAGAAGTAACTTTTCACATAAAATTTATTTCTTCATTTTAATCATTAATACCATCATTTTTAACATCCCTAAGATGAATATCATGTTATTTTCAATTAAACATGCCTTAAACACATACTTAGTTAACAAACATAACCTAAAACACATAATAAGTCATGGAAATAAGTGGGATTTGAAATCACAAACCTCAAATACTTGCAATACACTTCTCAATTATCCTTTCCTTGCCTTTAGCTTGGCTAGAGGTTCCTTCACCTAGTTGACATAATTATGTCCAAAAACAAAAATTAAGATTTCATCAAAATAAAACTTCCTTTCAATAATTAAACTTCATAAACATCTTACTCACATCCTAAAGTACCCTTTGGAGTCTTGAAACCAAATTAAAAACACCTAAATCACTTACCTCAATTTTACACCTAAACTTTCAAGTCTAGGTTTCACCCACTTTTACTCCTTCAAATGAAATTCTAAGATAACTAATAGATTATAGATGAGCTAAATTATGTTATAGAGGCTTGATTTTTAGGTGAAAATGAGGAAAGATGAAAGAAAAATGGTGGAGAAGAGAGGAAGATCAATTCGGCCAAGAGAGGGAAGAGGGAGGGTGGCATCTAAAAGGGAATCCAAGGGATTTCCAGAAAATATGATGTATTTATATGGGTCCAATTGGAACAAGCCAGGTCCAACCAAAGTGGTCGAGCTAGTTTGGTCTGATTTTTAGTTTTCGGGTCATTTTTCACTGTTTTGGTGTAATTGAATGTTCTTGAACTCATTTTCACTGCTAAAAATAGTCTCCCTAAAAAATTTTAGCTTAATCGGAGTCCATTTGGGTTCCAGTTCACTTAAATCGGTCCGATTCGATTCAGTTCAATTTTACCGTAAAATACAATTCTAATGTTGTCAAAAATTTCTAAAATCATTCTAAACATTTACACTTCCTATAACACCCCCTACCCATACGTAGGCGTACCCATCCCCAAGGGGTGAGAAGCCGTATGAGCAGAGTGTGTCACCAAGCCGATAAAGATACAAAGCATACATTCATACATAATAACCATACATCATTACGAGGAAATTAAAACCTTCATAAGCATCAGTATGATCCATCATTACAATAGCAAAATTCGTTACAAAAATGTTTGATCAAAAGTCAGAATAAGATAATTACATGACCCAAAAGTATAAAATCACGGAAGCTTTACAAAATAATGGTATAAAGAGAGTTCCGATATAAAACAATGAACATGCTATCAAAAAATAAAGCCCTAACACTAATCCCTTTGTGTTGGCTTGACCAGCGACGAATCTCCAAAAAGAATACCATCCTCCGCACCTGCACGGATAAAACACTGTGCTAAGCGATAAACGCTTAGTGGCGAAACACACAAGTAGTATGGACGGCCATTGACAATGGTCGTCGAGGCATATATTACATTCACAAAGGTAAATGCAGATAATCATAGCAAGTAAATATACATTCTTGCATATAAAAGCCATACTTTCGATAACATAAGCTCCCATCCATACTCACATTCATAGTTACATTAACTGATCATTCATCTCACTCATTCGAATATCACATTCGTATAATTGCATTGGAGCAAACTAAAGCGAACAGAACACCTGCTGACTCACAATAATGGATAACGAGTATACGGATAGTACCTTACGGGTACGAATCGAATACTGATAGTACCTTACGGGTACGAATCGAAAACCATTTCACTTTATCAATTACAAAACATTTTACTGAGGGGACCTTTAACAAGATCCAAATACTGAGGGGTTCGCGAGGAACCAAACGGGGACCTGATCGGGGTCCAAACGGCACTGAGGCTGTAGCTTAAGACTCTATTAGGCATGCCTAACTATTCGCTTACTTGACTCTAGCAGGTCATGCATCATTCAGATCATACTTCCAAATGTAACACATAATTTTACTCACATTCATAACAAGAAATCATAAATAAGACATGCGTAACCCAATATCATTCAATAACCTATAACATGCAATATCATATACATTACTTATTATTTGGCTAAGTTAAAATACCCATTATATCATTTGCACATGAAGAACACATAAATGAGGACTAAGGAACTCAAAACAGAAGAAAAAGGATTGAAAAGGACCCAAATATGTTTGATAAAAATAGAAGGGACAGGGGCTAGAGGGGCACGAGTCATGCTGAGGAGCACGACTAGTGCTCCTAGAGACTTGAGGGGCACGAGTCGTACTGAGGAGCACAGCTCGTGCTCCTGCTCCCAGCCAAGGGAGCACGAGTTGTGCTCCCAGAGCACGACCCGTGCTCGGCTTCCAGCCAGGAGCATGACTCGTGCTCCTGCTCTCTCTTCTCTCCATGAAGAGATCATCCCTGACAACGATGATTTTATATCCTAACATCGTGAAAATAGCACAGAACCCAGAATTACCAGAAAATCATCCCCACTTAAATCCAACTCATTCTTACCTGGAAATCAAGCTTCCCCAAGCATTCAAAACTAAAGTAAACAACATATAAACACTTCCTTAACAATTACCCATCCAAAATAGATATTAACTAAATCCAAAACTTTGAAATATTAGATCCCAGAAAATTAACAGTAAGCTCATTCCAACGTAAATCTCATCCTCAAGGTTCCAATCCTCATGCATTAACAACAATCAAAACCCATTTATTCAAATCCCAACATGCAATATCAATACATCAAATCATCATCAAAAGAATCAACAAAGAAAATACACAGTAGATAATCAAACAAAGCAAAAACCTAGTAAATGCAATTTTCCCAAACCTGTAATCCTAGCTTCAGTCACTTAGTTCCACTACTCCCAGCCTTCTCTTTTCCCTTGGGATCGCGAGGAGGCTCAGCTAAACACAACCACCGAAGAATACCGAAAAATACAAACCTTAAGTTAATTCTAAACCCAGAAATCAAGAAGAAGAAGATGAACAAAAGGGAAAACAAGATGAAAAATGCAATAACTTACCCAAGGGATGCAAGGAGATGAGTAATTTCCACCAACAGTAACTTGAATTTAAGCTAGGGTTTCTAAAGAAGAGAAAAGGAAGAAGGAGAGTGGGAAAGAGGGATAATGGGAATGAAGAGCAGTTCTGCCTCTTTCCTTTTGCTCTTTCTTTTTCTTTTTCTTTTCCTAACCCTAGACAAGTGTCATCTCCCTATTGGTGGAGATTAGTCACTCACACCCAAATGACCTACATGCATCACACACAATGATCTCCGAACTAATGCGCACCCTACTAATATGTGAATAAAGCACACAACCACAACTCAACTACTCATACCCTAACACCATGTGAGTAATACACTCAAATGCAACCCAACTAATTCACACTCTAATGCCATACATGCATCCATAGGCTAATAAAACCTTTAAAACATACATTTAACCAAAAATACCCTTATGATATGCCCAAAACACAAAATGCATGCACAAACAAATAGGCTCATACTACTAGGGGGCAAACGGGGTGTGGCAACTCTCCCCTACTAACAATAATTTCGTCCTCGAAATTCTCACCTGAACTAAACAAATGCGGATATTGAGCTCTCATTGACTCTTCTGGTTCCTAAGTCGCTTCCTCGACTCCATGATAATTCCATAACACTTTTACCAATCGAATCTGCTTACTCCTCAATTATCTCACTTGTCGAGCTAGGATGGCTCTCAGTTCCTCATCATAAGAAAAATCTGGTTGCACTTGCACATCCTGAACAGATAGAACATATGACGGATCTGATCTGTACTGATTTAGCATTGAAACATGGAACACATCATGCAACTTTGCCAACTCCATCGGTAAAGCCAATCTATATGCTATCGGACCAACCTTAGCCAAAATCTCATAAGGACCAATGAAGCGAGTGATGGAATATGGCATGAAATGAATATGATAATTACGCAGCGGAAAAACAAAATAAAAATCATACATGCCAAGCAATTCCATGACAAGAATCGAAACATGCACTTTTAGGGTTTTTAAACTTACAACTTTAAATGCCAATTCCAAATTGAATTTGATGATGACCAGCAACTAAGATGAGTTTGTCCACCTTTGATCTTCACCAGCAATGCCAAGGAACAGCCTTTACGCCAATCCTCTCTATGTTCACACACACAATTGCAAGCTAGGCTTAAAACCGAGATTGCTAGCTCTCAATAAATTAGTATTGTGTAAAGGGTAAGGATTGAAGCTACAAGCTTTTGTCTTGCACTTCTATTTCATGCTTTTAATGCCTAATCACACAAGAAAGCAAGAAAGAATTCTTCTCCTTGTCAATTTCGGCCAAGAGGAAAAAACCATCACGTTTTCTCTTCTTTTCTTCCCATAAAAACCGAAACTCTCCTCCTTCTCATCTCTTTCAATCCTTATCTCCTTTTGAATTTTAAAACCTTAAGATATATCTCAATCAAACTAATCACTTAATCTGATTTAAAAGCCATTAGGATTTAATACTCAATTAACTTAATCAATATAATTAATTAATTGAAATTAAACCATGTGGGCCGAATATATCATCTCTCATGGACCAAGGTCCAATAGCATTTTTAATACCCTTTACATACATTAATTTGACTTTAATTAAAAGCCCAAATTAATGCCCAATACATTATTTAAATATTTTAAGCCCAATACTTTGTGTGCGATCCTATAGGTATATTTAATGTTGGCAATGAATTAATTCAAAGGCTATATATATTCTCTAGCAAGATATTATAGCATTCCAAATTAAATAAAAATGCAAATGGCATTTGGTGACCTACTGCAATTTTGCATAGTCCCTTACCCATAAATATCATAATTAATATAAGGCATGGAACTAGTCATCCTTATATGTCAGTTAATTCCTTTCTTGATATTCCAGTGACACTGAACTCTCAGATAAATAATGGTTACTCATTATTTCATCTCGGTATGGCCATACACTTCCCAGTTCACTGATCAAGTGGCCGACGATATTTTTCTCTCTTATAAAGAGGGGTAATCCCTTCACTTCTCTCATGCTCTCTGACATGAATCAATGTATACCCAAGCATACCCATACTAGTCACTCTGTTACAAGCACGTTAGGTGTATGTCAAAGTACACAGTAATTCATAAAGAGTTTCATAGAGATTTCAGGTCTAAGAACTTCGATACAAAACTTGCATATGAGAAACACTTATGACTCATACCATGTAATGTTCTCATGAACGGATCGAATCCAGATACCATGTTCTCAACATGTATCTATGATCTCTGATTGACACTCTTGTCCTTATGTTCCGTAAGACCGAACTCAACTCATCAGAGAGAGCATACTAGTCTTAATTCATTTGTTATTCCCATAACAATGACTGACTAGGGATATTTAGAATGAAGTATCATTTGTTTCAAGGTCTTACAACCATGTGCCTCACACATGATAACTTAAACCGAAACAACATTCTTGGAAAGTTCTATCAATTGATATGCACAGGAATTCAATGGATAAAACAAATGCCTCATTTATTAGCTAAAATGTTTTTATTACAATGCTTTGGGGCTAGGGCTAACACTAACAATCTCCCACTAGCACTAGTCCCAATTGGGCATAGCCCTCAGACCGAATGCTCTCAAATTAGCTTCGTGCAGATTTGGACGCAACTGTTTTGTCAAAGGATCTGCTACATTATTTTCACTTGCTATCTTGCTAACCTTGACGTCCCCACGATCAATGATTTCTCTGATCAGGTGGTACCTCCTGAGTATGTGTTTGGATTTCTGGTGTGACCGGGGCTCCTTGGCCTTTGCAATGGCCCCGTTGTTGTCACAAAAAATTTCTAATGGATCTAGGATGCTTGGGACCACTCCTAATCCAGAAATGAAATTTCTAATCCAAACAGCCTCTTTTGCAGCCTCACTCGCTGCAATATACTCAGATTCTGTAGTTGAGTCGGCGACGGTCTCTTGCTTTGAGCTTCTCCAGCTGACAGCACCACCGTTTAAAACAAAAACAAATCCAGATTGCGATCTTGAGTCCTGAGTGCTGGTTTGAAAAGCAGCATCTGCATAGCCTTGTATGACGAGCTCTTCCTGACCACCATACACTAAGAAGTGATCCTTAGTCCTTCGTAGGTATTTTAGAATCCCTTTTACAGCAGACCAGTGCTTTTCACCAGGGTTTTGCTGAAACCTACTGGTTATACTCAGTGCATGAGCAACATCCAACCTAGTACATAACATAGCGTACATGATAGATCCAATAGCAGATGCATATGGGATTCTACTCATGTCGTCCCTTTCCTTTTTGGTTTTAGGGCACTGTTCTTTAGTCAAAGGAACTCCCAAAGCCAACGGTATGTACCCTTTCTTTGAGTCTCCCATACTAAAACGCTTTAGTACTTTGTCTATGTACTTTTCTTGACTTAGTCCCAAAAGCCGATTCGATCTGTCTCTATAGATCCGAATACCAAGTATTGTCTCAGCTTCACCTAAGTCTTTCATCGAGAAACATTTCCCCAACCATTGCTTAACCATTTGCAATGTTGGAATGTCATTCCCAATGAGAAGGATGTCGTCCGCATATAGGACCAAAAATACTACTATGCTCCCACTAACCTTCTTGTACACACAAGGCTCATCTTCGTTCTTGATGAAGTCAAATTCTTTGATTGCCTCATCAAAACGAAGATTCCAACTTCGGGATGCTTGCTTTAATCCATAAATGGATTTCAAAAGCTTGCAAACCTTCTTAGGATGCTTGGGATTGACAAAACCTTCAGGCTGTGTCATATACACCTCCTCAAGTAAATATCCATTGAGGAAAGCAGTTTTGACATCCATTTGCCATATCTCATAATCATGATATGCAGCTATGGCAAGCAAGATCCTAATGGATTTGAGCATGACTACAGGCGAAAAGGTCTCATCATAGTCTACACCATGAGTTTGTCGAAAACCTTTTGCTACTAGTCTACCTTTGTAGGTCTGATCAGCTTTGAGTTTAAACAGCCACTTGCATTCAATTAACTTAGCACCTTCCGGTGGATCAACCAAGGTCCAAACCTGGTTATCGTACATTGATTGCATCTCGGATTTCATGGCTTCAAGCCAATTTTTTGAGTCTGGGCTTTCAATAGCTTCTCGGTAGGTAGTAGGATCCTCACGATCTACTAACTCAATAGTGTCACTATCGGTGATTAGAAATCCATATCTCTGAATCTCCTGACGTACCCTACCGGACCTTCTAGGTGCTTGTGTGATGGGTTCTTGTTCCACAAGTGGTTGTGAACTTGATCCCATTTCCAACTCATCCTCTATAGGAATTTGTGGCACTTGAATTTCTCCAAGTTCTATTTTACTCCCACTGTCTTTCTTGAGGAGGAACTCCTTTTCCAAGAAAACAGCCTTGCAAGCAACAAATACTTTGTTCTCGGCTTGTGAGTAAAAATAGTATCCCTTTGTTTCTTTGGGATAACCCACAAATAAGCAGACATTGGATTTGGACTCTAGTTTGTCAGATGTTAATTTCTTAACATGTGCTTCACAGCCCCAAATCCTAAGAAACGACATATTGGGTTCTTCCCCAGTCCATACCTCGTATGGTGTCTTCTCAACTGCTTTAGTTGGAGTACGGCTTAGTAGAAACGCAGCAGTTTCTAATGCATAGCCCCAAAAAGAGATAGGAAGATTTGCTTGACTCATCATAGATCGAACCATGTCTAATAGAGTTCGATTTCTCCTTTCGGACACACCATTCCATTGTGGTGTTCCAGGAGGAGTGAGTTGTGAAATAATACCACATTCTTTTAGATGACTGTCAAACTCTTGGCTTAAGTATTCGCCACCTCTATCAGATCGAATGGCTTTTATACTTTTGCCAAGTTGTTTTTCTACTTCGTTCTTAAACACTTTGAATTTCTCAAAAGTTTCAGATTTATACTTCATTAGATAGACATAGCCATATCTACTGAAGTCATCTGTGAATGTTACGAAGTAGCTAAAACTACCTCTAGCTTGTGTACTTAATGGTCCACATACATCGGTATGTATTAGTTCCAATAAGCCATTAGTCCTCTCATTTTTCTTGTTAAAAGGACCTTTTGTCATTTTTCCACGCAAACATGGCTCGCATGTATCATAAGACTCTAAGTCGAATGACCCAAGCACTCCAGTTTTGTGGAGTCTTGAAATGCGGTTTTCATTTGTATGTCCTAAACGACAATGCCAGAAGTAAGTAGGATTCAATTCGTTTGATTTAACCCTCTTTGTATTAATGTTGTATATGGACTCTTTGTTTTGTAGATCAAGGATATAAAGGCCATTTTCCAACATGGCATTGCCATATGAAATGCCTTGGCGACGAATATGAGCATTGCCATTTTTAATAACAAAATCAAATTCATCCAAATCCAACAATGAAACTGAAATAATGTTTCTGCTCATAGCAGGTACATAATAACAATTTTTCAAAACTAAACAAAGTTCGGAAGGTAAAGTGAGTTGATAGTCGCCTATCTCCATGGCAGCAACTCGCGCTCCATTCCCCACACGGAGGTTCACTTCATTCTTCCCAAGTAACTACCTATTTCTTAGCCCCTGCACATTAGAACAAATGTGAGAACCACAACCGGTATCTAGTACCCAAGTGGTAGAAATAGAAAGGTTAATTTCAATAACAAAAATACCTGAACTGGACGCATTAGCTCCATTCCTTTTTTGTTCTTCCTTGAAGAGAGCACAATTCTTCTTCCAATGCCCTATTTTGTTGCAGTGGAAGCAAGTGCTCTCGCTCTCCTTGGGCTTTTGCGCCTTGGGCTTGGATTGGGCCTGAGGTGCACTCCCTTTTGACTTGAACCGAGCCAGGTCATTCTTGGGTTTTGCCTTTCCCTTTCCCTTTCCCTTAGCTAGTCCCTTCTTAATGCCCCCTTGAACCATCAGTATGGGATTTGTCTTTCGAATGTTCTCTTCAGCATTCTTAAGCATCCCATGAAGCTCGGTGACCGACTTGTCCATTGCATGCATGTTATAATTCATTATAAATGGATCATAATCATCAGCCAATGATCCTAAGATCAAGTCAGTGGCCAATTCTTTTGGTACTTGTACCTCAAGCTTTCCTAGAGTATCAAGATACCCTTTCATCTTGAGTACATGTGTACTAACAGGAGTACCCGCAGCCATCTTACAGGAAATTAAGGCCTTCGTTGTCACAAATCTCTCGTGACGAGCTTGCTCTTGGAACATCTCCTTTAGGTGCACCATGATCGCATAAGCCTCTTGGTCCATAAATTGCTTTTGCAAGTCAGGCACCATAGTGGCCAGCATCAAACAGGTCACATCATTGGAGTCGCTCTTCTTGGTCTCAAAAGTTTCCTTTTGAACCGCAGAGGCGTTCCTGCCAGGTTCATCAGGCAAGGGTACATCCAAAACATACGACTTTTTCTCTTGCTTAAGGACTATTCTCAAGTTTCGAGACCAGTCTATGAAATTGGTGCCATTCAATTTGTCCTTTTCAAGGACCGATCGCAATGAGAAATTATTGTTTGAAGATGCCATTTGTCAATCTACAATAAAAATTTAGCAAGATTAAATGAGGTCTTATTTTATAATCCCACAAACCGAATTAATATCCCTTTAAATAATTCGCGTTAGTGATTTGAAGTGGGCCAAGATCCACTTTTCACAACAACTTATTAGTCAAGCTGAGCTTGTACACCTAATAAGTTAAGTTACTTAGGTAGGAGAAACTCCAATCATGTCTTGTACATGACTCTTAGATCAAATGGGTTAACATCTTAAGATGTTATAGCACAAACCCATTTATTAGTTGCCTAGGTCCGAGCATCCCTTTCCATGTTAAGTCCAACCTACATTCACAACCCATGCCTCACAAAGATAATCGAGCGTATCTAGGACTCCCAGTCTACGTTATCGATGATCGATGCCTTGACATGTTTCGAATTAGGAAGGCAACTTTGTGACTTACCATTATTATTAGGGATTCAATTCGTTACGGCTTACATGGCATACGCTTTGTCATCCATTCATAGCAAGCATATATATATATATATATAAATAATTGCATAAAGTAAAGCGTGACAAACATGGGCCCAAAAACCTACAACTAAGATTCTATACTATTACATAAGAATCTTCGAGTTGGGCTTCTTTGCTCCGGTGGGCTTCACCTTTGATTTACAAAGTCTTCAAGTAAATTCTATTCTAAGAAATTAATGAAACTTTTACAATAAAACATAATGGCTCGCAGGCCATAATTAATTAAAACCAGGGCCCATGAATGCACCATGCATATGCATTCATCACACCAAACTAGCAAATAAATATACATAATATTCATGGATCAAACAAAGTCCAATTTTAATTAATTTAGCCAAGTCTCTTAATGGAAATTGTGTACTTGAACCTTTAAGAGATGACCCCATGATGGGCCTGGGCCGAGGCCCAATGGACTAAATCCTCTTATTGAATAAGTTCTCTTAGAAGCCCAAAACACAAACTAGTTAGATTTGTGCTATAAATCAACTCTAGTATAATTTCCAATTTTGCCATTATTAATTTTATGTCATATTGCCCATAAACATTAAAAATACATATAATATGTACCAACATGAATTAAAACATGAAGAACATATATATGATACACGGCATACATATAAAAACAAACAAACAACAAAACTAGTTGTTAAATGCTTATGTGATGCCTCAAAAATGCACAAAAACTTAAATCAATTTTATGAGTCATTAAATAATTCAAAAATGGTCATAAAAATAGATTTAATATTTTGTACCAATCTGAACTAAATGTGTTTTTACCATTTTAATCAAATCAAAACAAACAATGTTGATTAAACATGTAACAAACACAAACTAGTCATTGTTTTGAGTGATATTAAAATTAATCAATTAAATCGTCATGGACCAGAAAAAAAACAAATTTTAAAAATGTCCAGAACTGATAATTAATCTTTAAAAACCACTTACAAACATGCCAAAAACGTTTTTACATTTAATATTCAAAACTAGTTGTTAAACTAACAATTAACATGCCAAAAAGCACCTAGTTTTAATATTAACATATACCATTAGGTATAATCATTTAAATCTGACCAATAACAGCTCCTAGAATATCTTAGGACAGAATATTATCATGTCAAATTAAAAATAATACCTATCTAATCAATAAAAATCGTTTTTACACCAAAACAATGCAAAAAAATCAAAACAGAAAATTTCAGCATTGCATGTTTTCAAAGTAACGATTTTTAATTAATTATTTCATGCATCTAAAGCTCTAAAATAAGCATGTTTAGGCTCTGATACCACTGATGGAATATGGCATGAAATGAATATGATAATTACGCAGCGGAAAAACAAAATAAAAATCATACATGCCAAGCAATTCCATGACAAGAATCGAAACATGCACTTTTAGGGTTTTTAAACTTACAACTTTAAATGCCAATTCCAAATTGAATTTGATGATGACCAGCAACTAAGATGAGTTTGTCCACCTTTGATCTTCACCAGCAATGCCAAGGAACAGCCTTTACGCCAATCCTCTCTATGTTCACACACACAATTGCAAGCTAGGCTTAAAACCGAGATTGCTAGCTCTCAATAAATTAGTATTGTGTAAAGGGTAAGGATTGAAGCTACAAGCTTTTGTCTTGCACTTCTATTTCATGCTTTTAATGCCTAATCACACAAGAAAGCAAGAAAGAATTCTTCTCCTTGTCAATTTCGGCCAAGAGGAAAAAACCATCACGTTTTCTCTTCTTTTCTTCCCATAAAAACCGAAACTCTCCTCCTTCTCATCTCTTTCAATCCTTATCTCCTTTTGAATTTTAAAACCTTAAGATATATCTCAATCAAACTAATCACTTAATCTGATTTAAAAGCCATTAGGATTTAATACTCAATTAACTTAATCAATATAATTAATTAATTGAAACTAAACCATGTGGGCCGAATATATCATCTCTCATGGACCAAGGTCCAATAGCATTTTTAATACCCTTTACATACATTAATTTGACTTTAATTAAAAGCCCAAATTAATGCCCAATACATTATTTAAATATTTTAAGCCCAATACTTTGTGTGCGATCCTATAGGTCTATTTAATGTTGGCAATGAATTAATGAATTAATTCAAAGGCTATATATATTCTCTAGCAAGATATTATAGCATTCCAAATTAAATAAAAATGCAAATGGCATTTGGTGACCTACTGCAATTTTGCATAGTCCCTTACCCATAAATATCAGAATTAATATAAGGCATGGAACTAGTCATCCTTATATGTCAGTTAATTCCTTTCTTGATATTCCAGTGACACTGAACTCTCAGATAAATAATGGTTACTCATTATTTCATCTCGGTATGGCCATACACTTCCCAGTTCACTGATCAAGTGGCCGACGATATTTTTCTCTCTTATAGAGAGGGGTAATCCCTTCACTTCTCTCATGCTCTCTGACATGAATCAATGTATACCCAAGCATACCCATACTAGTCACTCTGTTACAAGCACGTTAGGTGTATGTCAAAGTACACAGTAATTCATAAAGAGTTTCATAGAGATTTCAGGTCTAAGAACTTCGATACAAAACTTGCATATGAGAAACACTTATGACTCATACCATGTAATGTTCTCATGAACGGATCGAATCCAGATACCATGTTCTCAACATGTATCTATGATCTCTGATTGACACTCTTGTCCTTATGTTCCGTAAGACCGAACTCAACTCATCAGAGAGAGCATACTAGTCTTAATTCATTTGTTATTCCCATAACAATGACTGACTAGGGATATTTAGAATGAAGTCTCATTTGTTTCAAGGTCTTACAACCATGTGCCTCACACATGATAACTTAAACCGAAACAACATTCTTGGAAAGTTCTATCAATTGATATGCACAGGAATTCAATGGATAAAACAAATGCCTCATTTATTAGCTAAAATGTTTTTATTACAATGCTTTGGGGCTAGGGCTAACACTAACAGCGAGGACTAAGCTTACCTTTCTTTCCAAACCGAAGCACTTTCCTCCAAGGCAAAACTTTAAGGAAAACCTTGTCCCTGACCTCAAACTGCACATCTTTCCTCTTCAAGTTGGCATAAGACTTCTGTCTATCCTTAGCTGCTTTCAAATTCCGCTGTACAACTGTGATCTTCTCCTCAGTATCCCTAACCAACTCTGGTCCAATCACTGAACGCTCGGATAGCTTAGCCCAACAAACCAAGTCCTACACTGCCGACCATATAAAGCTTCATACGGTGCCATACCGATGCTCGACTGATAGATATTGTTGTAGGAAACTCCATAAGCGACACATATCTATCCCAACTACCTGGAAAATCCAAAGCACATGCCCTTAACATATCCTCTAGAATCTGAATGACCCGTTCTGACTGATCATCTGTCTGAGGATGGAATGCCGTACTGAAGTTTAACTTGGTACCCAAAGCTCTCTACAACTCCTTCCAAAACTTTGAAGTATACCTCGGATCCCGGTCTGAAACTATGGACAACGGCACTCCATGTAACCGAACTATCTCATCCACATAGATACTGGCCAACCTATCCATCGGATAGTCCACTCTCACTGGCAAAAAATGAGCTGACTTCGTAAGCCGATCCACTATCACCCAAACTGAATCATGCTTCCTCTGAGTCAAAGGCAAACTAGATACAAAGTCCATGGCTATATCATCCCTTTTCCACTCGAGAACGGATAAAGGCATAAACAATCCCGAAGGGACTTGATGCTCGGCCTTCACCTGCTGACATGTCAAGCACTTGGACATAAAATCCACAACATCCCTCTTCATATCGGACCACCAATAGAACTGCTTCATGTCCCAATACATCTTTTAGCTCCCGGGATGCATGGTAAAAACCGTACTATGCGCCTCACTCAATAGCTGTTTCCTCAACTCCTCATCCTCAGGCACGCACAAGCGATTTCTTTACATCAACACTCCATCCAAAACTGAGAAATCTGTCTGTTTGCCCGATCTGACCTCTTGCACAATTCGTTGTAGCCTCTCATCATCCCTCTGAGCATCCACAATCCTCTGTCTCAAGGTAGGCTTCATTCTCAACTGAGCAACCAAAGCTCCATTTGAACCAAACCTCTACCTAAACTTTCTCAGGATCAAAGCTAAAACCGACTTCCGACTCAAAGCGTCAGCGACTACATTGGCCTTACCCGGATGGTAATCCACTATGCAGTCGTGTAGTCCTTAGACAAGTCAAGCCAACAGCGCTGTCTCATGTTCAACTCCTTCTGCGTGAGGAAATACTTCAAACTCTTATAGTCCGTAAAGATCCTACACTTTTCCCCATACAGATAATAGCGCCAAATTTTCAGAGCAAAGATAACAGCCGCAAACTCCAAATCGTGCATCTGATAATTTCTCTCATGTGGCTTCAACTGTCAAGAAGCATAAGCCACAACCTTACCTTCTTGCATCAAAACACAACCAAGACCGACACCCAAAGTGTCACTATACATTACAAACTCCTTACCCGAGATGGGTTGAGTAAGTATAGGAGCCTCGACTAGCAACTTCTTTAGCCGCTCAAAACAAGCCTGACACTTATCCGACCACTCAAACCTGACGCCTTTTCTTAACAACCTCGTCATCGGAGCAGCAATCACTGAAAAACCCTTAACAAACCGACGGTAGTATCTCACCAAACCAAGGAAACTCCTCACTTCCTGAACATTCCTAGGCACTTTCCAATCAACTATCACCTCAATCTTAGCCGGATCAACTTGAATACCCTGGCCGAAACAATATGACCCAAAAACTACACTTCCCGAAGCCAAAAATCGCACTTACTAAGCTTGGCAAACAACTGATGCTCCCTAAATTCTTGAAAAACCAACCGAAGGTGTTCCTCATGCTCACTCTCATTCTTGGAATACACCAAGATGTCATCTATAAACACCACGACAAACCGATCTATGTATGGCCTAAACACTCTGTTCATCAAATCCATGAATGCCGCTGGAGCATTGGTCAAACCAAACGGCATCACAAGGAACTCATAGTGGCCATACCGAGTCCGGAATGCAGTCTTAACCACGTCCTCATCCTTAACTCGCAATTGATAGTAACACGACCGAAGATCAATCTTCAAAAAGACACCCGCACCTTGAAGCTGATCAAACAAATCTTCAACTCTAGGCAAAGGATACTTATTTTTCACTGTGACCTTATTGATCTGCCTATAGTCGATACACCTCCGCAAAGACCCATCCTTCTTCTTAACAAATAAAATAGGAGCTCCCCATAGAGATATGCTAGGTCTAATAAACCCCTTATCCAATAGCACTTGTAGCTGAGTTTTAAGTTCTCTCAACTCCACAGGAGCCATCCGATAAGGTGCTTTTGATATGGGAGTGGTACCCGGCATAATCTCTATGGACAACTCAACTTCTCCCTCAAGAGGCAAACCTGGCAATTCACTCGAAAACACATCACTAAACTCTTGCACAACCGGGATGTCCTCAATCTGAACTTGATCCCTCTTGGAATCCAACACAACCGCTAGGAAAGCCTCACAAACCTTCCTAATAAACCTCTTAGCTTGCATCATAGAAATTACATTGTTCAAAGAACTAGCACCCAAACCTTTAATAAATACAGAAGACCGATCCTTATCCCGAAGCACCACTGTCTTCCTATAGCAATCAACTACAGCCCGGTGCTTACCCAACCAGTCCATACCCAGAATCAGATCAAACTCTCTGAAAGGCAACTCAATCAAATCCACTGGAAACACAACTCCCTCAACCAACAAAGGACAATTCTTATAGACTCTACTCACATTGACACTATGCCCTAATGGACTGGTCACACATATCTCATAATCTAGCTGATCTACCACATGCAACTTATCAACAATCTTATCCGTGCATAAGTATGAGTGTGTGGAACCAAGGTCAATTAGAGCATACAATTCAGTGTCATTGAGTAGGAACTTACCAGCAATAACATCGGGCGCATTCTGCTCTTCTCTGGCTCTCACAGCATAGGCTCTAGCTGCGACTGGCAACTGACGCTCAACAGACTCTGATGCAGCTCCCTCTCTAGGTCGACCGCCTCGACCTCTACCACAAGTACCCTGTGTCGCATTAGAACCAACCCTACTGGCCTCTCTCTAGGAACCCAATTCCTCATTCAATCTCGGACAACTAGCCAGAAGAAGCTCAGTGCTCCCACACCTGAAGCACCCACCAGTGAGCCACCTACACTCACCCCGATGAGCCTTACTACAATGCGAAAATATGGGAATAGGCTCAGATCTACCACCTCTACCAGAACCAGATACCGCTGCAGAACCATGTCTTCTACCTCTAGAGGTCGGACCAGATGATGACTCATCCTGCGGGTTCCTAGATCTCTTACCCGAGGATGAAGAAGATGAACCACCACGAGAAGGATTCCTCCTCTGAGCCCTCTCTCTCAACATAGACTCTGATCTCTCGGCTCTAACAGCAGCTTCCACAATCTGATAATAATTCACCCCTGAGTGCTCATCAAGGAAATCAGCATAGCTCTTAATGACTCATTCAATCCTACCTCAAAATGCCTAATCCGAAACTCATCCATCATAATACCTTCTAGAGCATACCTAGCCAAATGGTTAAACTCCTTCTCAAACTCTAAGACGGACATAGCCCTTTGCTTCAAACTCAGAAATTATGCCCACTTAGCATCCTTATATGTCTGAGTCACATACTTGGTCGTGAACTCCCTTGCGAAGAAATCCCATGTAACTGGATCGGGCAACTGAGGATGCTTACAAACTAACTCCCACCATTCAAAAGCTGACCCTTGTAGCAAAGCCACTACACACTCTGCCTGCTGGTCAGGAGGACACTGAATCTCTCTCAAGGTACACTTCACCTTGTCTAACCATTTCTCAGCTAACTTTGACTCATCCAAACCCGTGCCATAGAAATCTTCAGCACCAGCCCTTCTCAAGCTCTCTATAGGGGCTCTAAGAGCAGTCACTCTCTCCAAGACCCTAGCC
Source organism: Excoecaria cochinchinensis (assembly GCA_947683425.1). Taxonomy (NCBI): domain Eukaryota; kingdom Viridiplantae; phylum Streptophyta; class Magnoliopsida; order Malpighiales; family Euphorbiaceae; genus Excoecaria; species Excoecaria cochinchinensis. Next base: position 6,180,193 of record CANTUQ010000003.1, on the reverse strand, counting down.
ATGTCCTGTGACAGCCTGAACATAGCTTCAAAAGGCATGGTTACGGCCTCGGGCTGGACCCTAGCATGTTGAGCCGACACAGAAACCGAAGGATCCACGGATTGAGGGTTCACACTCTCGGTAGACTCCTCAAGTGATCCACGAGCAGAGTTAGAAGCCATCTAAAAACAACAAGAAGACAACCGCGTCAGCCAACACAGATCTAGACATATACACATCTATGCACCTCAACACATCAAGAATATCCAGAAATGCCTAAACCTAGGCTCTGATATAAAAAACTATAACACCCCCTACCCATACGTAAGCGTACCCATCCCCAAGGGGTGAGAAGCCGTATGAGCCGAGTGTGTCACCAATCCAATAAAGATACAAAGCATACATTCATACATAATAGCCATACATCATTACGGGGAAATTAAAACCTTCATAAGCATCAGTATGATCCATCATTACAATAGCAAAATTCGTTACAAAAATGTTCTGATCAAAATTCAGAATAAGATAATTACATAACCCAAAAGTATATAATTGCGGAAGCTTTACAAAATAATGGTATAAAGAGAGTTCCGATACAAAAGAATCAACATGCTATCAAAAAATAAAGCCCTAACACTAATCCCTCTATGTTGGCTTGACTGGCGACAACTCTCCCAAAAGAACACCATCCTCCGCACCTGTACAGATAAAACACCATGCTAAGCAATAAATGCTTAGTGGGGAAACACACAAGTAGTATGGACGGCCATTCACAATGGTCGTCGAGGCATAACACATTCACAACGGTAAATGCAGATAATCATAGCAAGTAAATAAACATTCTTGCATATAAAAGCCATACTTTTGATAATATAAGCTCACATTCATAGTTACATTAACTGATCATTCATCTCATTATCATACTCATTCGGATATCACATTCATATAATCACATTGGAGCAAACTAAAGCAAACAGAACACCTGCTGACTCATAATAGTGGATAACGAGTATACGGACAGTACCTTACGGGTACAAATCGAATACTGACAGTACTTTACGTGTACGAATCGAAAACCATTTCACTTTATCAATTACAAAACATTTTACTAAGGGGACCTTTAACAAGATCCAAATATTGATGGGTTCGCAAAGAACCAAACGGGGACCTGATCGGGGTCCAAACGGAACTGAGGCTGCAGCTTAAGATTCTATTAGGCATGCCTAACTATCCACTTACTTGACTCTAGCAGGTCATGCATCATTCAGATCATACTTCCAAATGTAACACATAATTATACTCACATTCATAACAAGAATCATAAATAAGACATGCGTAACCCAATATCATTCAACAACCTATAACATGCAATATCATATACATTACTTATTATTTGGCTAAGTTAAAATACCCATTATATCATTTGCACATTAAGAACACATAAATGATGACTAAGGAACTCAAACAAGAAGAAAAAGGATTGAAAAGGACCCAAATACGTTTGATAAAAATAGAAGGGACAGGGGCTAGAGGGGCACGAGTCGTGCTGAGGGGCACGACTCGTGCTCCTGCTCCCAGCCAAGGGAGCGCGAGTTGTGCTCCCGGAGCACGACCCGTGCTCGGCTTCCAGCCAGGAGCACGACTTGTGCTCCTGTTCTCTCTTCTCGCCACGAAGAGATCATCCCTGACAATGATGATTTCAAACCCTAACATTGTGAAAATAGCACAGAACCCAGAATTGCCAGAAAATCATCCCCACTTAAATCCAATTCATTCTTACCTGGAAATCAAGCTTCCCCAAGCATTCAAAACTAAAGTAAACAACATATAAACACTTCCTTAACAATTACTCATCCAAAACAGATATTAACTAAATCCAAAACTTTGAAATATTAGAACCCAGAAAATTAATAGTAAGCTCATTCCAACGTAAATCTCATCCGCAAGGTTCCAATCCTCATGCATTCACCACAATCAAAACTCATTTATTCAAATCCCAACATGCAATATCAATACATCAAATCATCATCAAAAGAATCAACAAAGCAAATACACAGTAGATAATCAAACATAGCAAAAACCCAGTAAATGCAATTTTCCCAAACTTGTAATCCTAGCTTCAGTCACTTGGTTCCACTACTCCCAGCCTTCTCTTTTCCCTTGGGATCGTGAGCAGGCTCAGCCAAACACAACCACCGAAGAACACCCAAAAATACAAACCCTAAGTTAAATCTAAACCCAGAAATCAAGAATAAGAAGATGAACAAAAGGGAAAACAAGATGAAAAATGCAATAACTTACCAAAGGGATGCAAGGAGATGAGTAATTTCCACCAACAGTAACTTGAATCTAAGCTAGGGTTTCTAAAGAAGAGAAAAGGAAGAAGGAGAGTGGGAAAGGGGGATATCGGGAATGAAGAGCAGTTCTGCCTCTTTCCTTTTGCTCTTTCTTTTTCTTTTTCTTTTCCTAACCCTACACAAGTGTCATCTCCCTATTGGTAGAGATTAATCACTCACACCCAAATGAACTACATGCATCACACACAATGATCTCCCAACTAATGCGCACCCTACTAATATGTGAATAAAGCACACAACCACAACTCAACTACTCATACCCTAACACCATGTGAGTAATACACTCAAATGCAACCCAAATAATTCACACTCTAATGCCATACATGCATCCATAGGCTAATAAAACCTTTAAAACATAAATTTAACCAAAAATACCCTTATGACATGCCCAAAACACACGATGCATGCACGCACAAATAGGCTCATACTACTAGGGGGAAAATGGGGTGGGACACTTCCCCTAGTATACCTTTTTAATCCACTCTAATCATTTATAAAAGTTCGGTCAAAGCTCAGTCAAACTTCGGTTCAACCGAACCGAACCAGAGACAACTTCAAACTGGCTTTCGGGGGCCTATTTGACCTCATTTTTACATCACATTATACCATTATTCTCCATTTAACATCCACTTTCTCATGGTGAAATAAAATATTTTTGGATACTGTTCATGTCACACCCCAAAAAGTACCCTAGAAGGTTCGTGCATATTGAGATGAGCGGTGACCAAAGTTATGCAAATTGAAGTGTTAGGTATGTCAAATGGACCATTTAAGAATTTAGGTGAAAGTTTCAGCATGGTTAATGGTAAAATTAATGGAGTGGGCCAATGTGAAGATTAGTGAGTTACACGTATAAACGTATGGGGTTATGAAAGTTGAAGGATTGAAAGAGAAATTTGACATAAATATCTAAATTGGACTAATGGAAATGTGACAAGTGGCAAGGGGATTGGAGGAGTATAAAAGAAGAGAGAGAAGGAAGAAAAATCTGCCCTCTCCCTTTCCCATTCTCTCGTTCTTTCTTCTTCTTCTTCTTCTTCTTCTTCTTCTTCTTCTTCTTCTTCTTCTTGTTTCAATGCCTTGTATTTCCCTTAAGATCTAAGCTCAAGATTGATGATGAAGTTAATTAGCTCAAGTGATTTAAGTGAAGAGGTTGTTAAGAGAGGTAAGATTTAGTTTTGATTCCTTCTATCTATTTTGATTTAGATAAAACCCTAGATTTACGTTTTGTGTGTGTGTTTGTGTTATTGCTGAGGATTTTGATGATAAAGACCTTGGATGAGTTTGGAAGCAAGAAAGATCAGATTAGGAGAAAAGGAGTTGAGGTTTGGGAAAATTTTATAATTTTAGGTGTGTAATTTGATCCTTTACATTTGCTTTGATTTTCTGGGAATCATGTGTTTAATGATGTTTATGTTAGTCTAAGTGTTATGGATTTTCATTATTTTGAGTTGGAATGCTTGATTGTGTTAATGGCATATTTTAATTGTGATAATTGGTTTGAAAGATGAGCTTTATGTGGTATAAATTGTATTGAATGTTGTAATTGAGTTATGTGGAAGTTTAGGGTTAATTTCCTTTGATTTTTTGGGTTTGGAATGATCTACACGGCGATATGGAAAGGGCATACCACTGTGTGATTGTATTCTGTTCTTCAGTTTCCTTGTCCGTGATTTTACACGGTAGTAAGGACCTTTCATACCGCCGTGTAAAGTCATTTTGCTCTGAATGATTTCTTCGTTGTGCATTTTACACGGGGGTAAGGTTCTCCATACCACCGTGTAAATGCATTATATTTGAAGTTTTTCTTCTCGGCATGACCTGGCTGTCTCTAGTAGTGACATGGAGCACGAGTCGTGCTCCATAGAGAACGAGTCGTGCAAGGGAGCAAGAGTCATTCTCTATAGAGCACAAGTAATGAAATGGAGCATGAGTCATGCTCCATAGAGCACAAGTCCTGCTATAGAGCACGAGTCGTGTAGAGGAGCACGAGTCGTGTTACTGAGCACCACTCGCGGTAGTCTCCTCTCCCTCTTGTGCCTGCTTTGTTCCTCTGTGATTCGCCTTCACGAGTCGTGTCTCTGAGCACGACTCATGCTCGGTTCCTTGTCTGCAGGGCTAACGTGAGAGAAGAGATGGCTAACGTGAGCAGAAAATGGAGAGGGAAGAGATGGCTAACGTGATAGAGAGCAAAAGAGAGAAAACCTCATGTGTTTAGTTTCCAGCAACTAACAACATTCAGCCCCTTCCTTTTCTCCCACCCACGTACACACACACTCACTCTCCACTTGGCACACATGCACGGTTCCTCAAATCCACTTATTCCCTTTTTAACAGATTACTAATAGTTCTTTTTCAAATCTTCAAATAGGTCCTTATAAATTTCTTTTTGCTCACTAACTAAACATTTGCAATTAAACACTATTATTTCCTTGCAATTAAATCCTCTTTCACTTATAAATTACTCAATTGTCCTTAAATTTCCATTTAAAATTGTCAAATCCAATTAGGCCACTTATGGGGTGTGACAACTCTCTCCCCCTTAAGAAAATTTCGTCCTCGAAATTTCCTCGCTTATCCAAACACATCTAAAATACCAAAACCGAAACAAGACAAAACTGAACATATAAACACTTACCCGAAGGTCCGGCAGCACCCGTCACATTCTCAGCAGTCAGAGCATATGCCCGATGCCTAGTATGATCCTCTGTAGCACCGGGTCGTTGCACCGTCTCAGATGGTGCTCTCGGAGCTCTACTTGCATCCCGATTGCTTTGGATGACATTAGATCTTTTACTTTCTTGCTGGTTCTGGTCCACTTGTCGATCAGGGCAAAATGCAAACCGATGTTCCATACTTCCACACTTAAAACATGCCCCGGTGATCTTACGACACGTACCCCAATGGTACCTATGACAATGCTCACATTCTGGTGCTCGGTTTCCCTTGCTAGCATGCGGTGCCACACTTCCAACTTCTGAAGGCACCTGAACAGACCCTCTATTTCCTTGCTCAACAGGAGCACCCTTAAACTTCTTAGCACTCACATTTCCCCCTTCCGGTGCTCTTCTCTTCTGTGCTATCTTCTGCTTAATCTCCTCAGATTCCTCTAACTTCATTGCTGCAGCCACAAGCTGATAATATCCCACTGGTTGCAAAACAATCATCGCAGACAAAGGACCTCGGTACACCTCACGAAGTCCCTCCAAAAAATGTCTACATCTGAACTCACCAGTCAACAACTGCTCGGGTACATACTTACTCAACCTATTGAACTCCTTGTCATACTCACTAATAGTCATTCCCCTCTGCTTCAAGCTAATGAACTCTCTCCACTTAGCTTCTTGGTATGCCTTCATTATATACTTTTGCTCAAACTCTTGCTTAAAATATTCCCATGTCAACTCAGCTGGCCTCTGAGGGTTCCTCATCACAAGTTCCCACCAATCATAGGCTGGTCCCTGAAGCAACGATATAGCGCATGAAGCTCTCTGATCCGCAGGACATCTAATCTCTTGCAAAATCCTACCCACTCTCTTGAGCCAAAACTCAGCCACATCGGATTCATCTAAAGCAGTCCCATGGAAATCCTCTGCTCCTCTTTTTCTTAACAATTCAATTGGAGCCTTAGGAGCTGTCAACCTATCAACCACTTGCAACAAACCCTGCACTAATGCTGGATCAAAACCAACTCCTCTATTTGCACCCACAGCTGGTGCAGGTTCCTGTGCAGGCCTATCCTGTCTCACTGGATCACCTCCTCTGATCGGACTCTCTTTACGACCCATATAGACACTGTCCATTGTGTTGCCCATATACTCACTTTGATCCGACTCCATATAAACACTACAAAACACAAGACATCTGCATTAGGCCACTAAACAAAACTGACTCTCATGCATAGACTCGACTCTACACTCATACAATCACAACATAACCCAGAACCACCAAACCTGGGCTCTGATACCAAGCTGTAACACCCCGCCATCCCCGTTGGAAGGATGCCGGAGTGCCACGCGGGCATACACATATAAACATATCCATATACACATGTATAAACAAAAAACCAATGAGATGTAAAGAAACTTTTAATCATTTAATAGTAAAACCTTTTTACATGTAACATATATCAATATCGTTTTACAAAAAGAGGCTCGTAAGCAAATACATATACAAAATAATATTTGTTCCTTTACAAAAGATTTGCTTTGCTATACACAAGCCATATACAAAAAAATTTACAGCGGAAGACTTCAAATAACTTCAATCAAAAAGACTCCTAGTGGCCGACCTGCAGATATCCGAGTCTGAACTGCACTCGCCACCTGCACGGGAAAAGAGCCCGTGCTAAGCGATAACGCTTAGTGGGGAGGAACACAACAAACGCACAATATGCATATACAATAATAATCTAATAATTCAGAAGCAAAGGCATCAAGATCACATGTAAACATGTCTCTAAATTTCTTACTTGACATGCATAAATATATATACAGAACAAGCAATCAAGTATTCAATTTATAATTCTTATCATTCTAAGTATACCGATTCGAGGTGCATATAAAGCTATACAAGAATTCATATACATCATATACATGTAATCATGTCAATAATGCATTTCAACATATGCAACACATTTAAACATATAGCCTGATTAGTCTAAAAATACTCTCTAGAAGTGGATGCGGTCAATTGGATACTGATAGGACACAGTATCCCAAGCATATAGAGATATGAGTCTCAAACATGTACTTTTCATATAGAGACCGAAGTCTCACTTTTTAAATCCATATAGACCCATACAGGATCGAAACAAGGATCCAAACGGACCCAAGTATAACGTTTTATCATATAGCAGCTGCACACACACAGACCTAAGTAAGCGCTTACTTATCCACTACTATGACTATTCAGGCTTAAAACTCAACTCAACAGTTCAAACACCAATTTCAGTATTAAATACACTAAATGCAAATACATATTTCACGTGTACATGTGTCTAAATCAAATTCCGAAACATTTAAATACATCTAGTATCAATTACTAGAGGCAGAAGTATAAATAATTCGCATTTAAGTTAATTTATGTTCATGTAAAATATAAACTAGGAAATTATGTACATTAATTATTTAATTAAGTATACAACTCAATATTAAACAATTATTAATTACAATTCAGATTTTAAACCCAAACTTTTGTCATGAAATGCAAAAACCCTTGAAATCAGAAGTTAAAATCATGTTTTTAGAAATCAAGGCAGCAGCGAAGGCTGGTCACGAGACACCCAGGCAGTGGTGTCTCGTGACGCAGCTTCACGCGAGCGCCAGGCAGAAGAGCAAGCGGTCACGGCGTGACCACCAGTCACGTCTCGTGACGCCTGAGAGGGGAGGGGAGATCACGAGATCTCGTCCCAGGAGAACCAGCGAGAGGTCGCGAGGCGTGATGCTCCATCACGTCGCGACTTCCCACAGGAAGGAAGGTCACGGCGTGATGCTTCATCACGCCACGTGACTTCCCAAAGAGGGAGGTCACGGCGTGATGCTCCATCACGTCACGTGATCTTCCTCTCACATTCCTTCATCTTCTCCAAACCAACTTTCCAGAATTCCCAGAAAAACGTGAAAAACCAGAAGATCCAGAAAACAGAGTACAACCTAAACTCCAAACCCCATTTTGTCTAAAATCATTTCTCATACAAAAATCATGCTAACACATACCTTCAAGCCTTCTGAGCACAATTATAGCAATTAGAATACCAGTATCACATTTTTACAACTAACACAGAAGCAATGCCAGAACATTAACTTTCCAGGAAATCCTTATTCAAACTCATACATATTCATCTCATTGCATGTTCATGTTATTTCTTTTCTACTGTAATCATGCATACACATCGTATTTCTCATACATTTTGATAACCAATTACACATAAATGACAGACATACAATAATGGCAATCAGGATCCAAAACGAGAAAATGACAGACTCTCCCAAACCTGTTACTGAAGTCCAAAAACTTCCACTGAATTCTTCTCAATCCACAATCTTCCCTTTTCCCTTCTCTTTTCTTTTATCCTCAGATGCTTTCAAACAGATAAAACCACAATTAAAACCCAAGAACAGAATCTCTATAAACCTTAAGAAAAGAAGAAGAACCACTCGAAAACCAAGAGCCACTTACCTTCTGAAGCTTCAAAGCTCAAAACCAAAGCTCTTAAAACAGATGAACACACACATGCAAGTGAGAAAAAGAGCAGAAAATGGAGAGGGAAGAGATGGCTAACGTGAGAGAGAGCAAAAGAGAGAAAACCTCATGTGTTTAGTTTCCAGCAACTAACAACATTCAGCCTCTTTCTTTTCTCCCACCCACATACACACACACTCACTCTCCACTTGGTACACATGCACGGTTCCTCAAATCCACTTATTCCCTTTTTAACAGATTACTAACAGTTCTTTTTCAAATCTTCAAATAGGTCCTTATAAATTTCTTTTTGCTCACTAACTAAACATTTGCAATTAAACACTATTATTTCCTTGCAATTAAATCCTCTTTCACTTATAAATTACTCAATTGTCCTTAAATTTCCATTTAAAATTGTCAAATCCAATTAGGCCACTTATGGGGTGCGACACAAAACTTAATCAATTTTAGCAAAGGAATTTAAATTCCGTTGCTAAATAGCAACGGATAATAAATTCCGTTGCTATTTAGCAACGGAATTAATTTCGTTGCTATTTTTTTGTTGCTATTTCTAAATTTTCTTGTAGTGGCATGTCATTAATCTGTTTAAAAGTTAGAAGTATGTATGTCTTTATAAAGTCTTTGCAAAGAATTATTGAAGTAACTGATATGCGTATTTCCTATAGTTGGATACAAAATAAATGAGCTTTATGAATATAGTCGATTATATGTATATAACGAGAATATAGGTATGTTATATATTATCTGCCTTCTGAACCTTATCCTAGATGACCAATGTAAGTATGTCGGTAAGAATGCTTGTGTATTATTTGTTGGTTCTCAGTGATTACGGTAATGGTATATTGATTTATAGTTAAAGGGAAATGAATTATTAAGCATGATATAGATAACTGAATTTAGGAAATGTGTTAGATTCAACCTAGATTAAGTGTATAGGATTTTTTGTAGAACTACGTGGTTCTGATTCCCCAACCATAAGGATACGTAGGAAGCTTGGAATAACTGTTTCAAGCCTGAACCAAATCTGAATATTGAAATGTTTTGTTTAGTTTTGAACAAGTAACAATTTGATTAAAATGAAATATTTTGATTTAAGTATTGATACTGTAATTTGTATGATTTTGAAATATTTGTAATAATGGAAATTTCTGAACTTTATATTTCGAATCTTAAAGTGTATTTCGGGAATTTATGAAGGATAACTATCTATAGTGCCATTAAGTGATTTAATGTATATGATAAGTTTTGTATAATATATTTTTGATTAAAAAGTAAATAAGTATTTCTGTTTATGGTTTATAAGACACTAATGTATGTGTAATGGCTTAGTTTTCGTAATAAACTTAAGAATATGAATTTGTGATAGTTTTAACCGGTATATTTTATGCTTATGAATATGTGTAAATGCATGTGCTAGTTTTCGCCAATCACTGTGAGTGGTTGGTTATTATTTATTTGTAGACCCTTCCTAAGCATTATTGCTTGGCACAGGTGTTCCTCCGTGCAGGTTAGGAGATCAGAGTAGCGCAGCGGTCCGCTAAGTTTTGGCCAACAAGTCGGTAGAGTTTATAGGAAGTGTTATTATTTTCGGAATGTAATTAAGTTTATTTTTGCGGTTTTGTGATAAGTTATAATATTCTATAGTGCGAAAAATGGTGTGTTGAAGACATTGGATTAGGATGTGCATGTCTTGAGATTTCGATTCTAAAAGTTAGAAATTTTATTACTCTGATTTCTATATTGCCATGTATGTCTTGTCTGGTAGCACCCTTCGCTCACCGTAGCTCTTTATCCTTCGATATGCTACCTGTGGGAGTTGGGGGTCTTACAGTTCACCCTAAAGTCACTATTTGTGGGACCGACAGTTACTATTCACGGGACCCAATCAATTATGATGTTACTATTAATGGGACCCAGTCAATGATGATGTTAATATTCATGGACCCACTTTTACTATTCATGGGGCCCGCTTTTACTATTCATAAAAGTAATTATTTTTGGGCCATTACAACAGCCCATTGATATTTTGCAGTTATTTTGCTTACCACCATCCTGTAATAGCCCCAATACCGGGTTAGTCATAAATAATATTTATCAAAAGTGTATAGTACTTTCGGGGTGAATAGTACTTTCCGGAATCGAAAACTATTTGATTGGACCATTAGATAGAGGTCGTCAATACGAGTCCGTAGACGCAAATTTCGTGTCAATCAGATGTCAAACAAGTCCGAAATGGCTAAAACAGTAAATAAAAGTATTTACCTCGGTGAAAAGTGGACCCAGGTGGGACCCACTAAAAAGTAAAAGTGAGCCCAGGTGGGACCCACTGAATAGTAAAAGTGGGCTCAGGTGGGACCTACTGAAAAGTAAAAGTGGGCCCAAGTGGGACCCACTAAATAGTAAATGTGGGACCATGATGACATCAGCGATGACATCATGATGAATAGTAACTGTGTCCCCTAAAGTGTAACATCATCATTGACTAGGTCCCATTGAATAGTGACAGTATCTTTGACTGGTCTGTGAATAGTAACTGTGGATCCGTGGATAGTAACTGTAGCCCACAAAATAATGACTCCGGGTTAAATAGTGCTCAAAAATATTTTGTTTCACCATTAGACAGAGAATTAAAAATGTAGTACAATGGTGTAATCTTGTATAAAAACGAGGTCAAATAGGCTTCCGAAAGTCAATCTGAAGTTTCTCTAGTCGGTTCGATTGAACCAAGATTTGACTGAACTTTGACCGAATTTTTATAAATAGTTAGAGTGGATAAAATGGTCTATTGTAAGAGGATAAAAGGCTTAGAATATTTTTTAGAAATTATTGACAGTATTAGAATTGTATTTTATGGCAAAACCGAACTAAACCGAATTGGACCGGTTTAAGTGAACCGGACCCCAAACGGATTCTGATTGAACTAAAATTTTGTAGGGAGACTAATTTTAATATTCTAAGAATTATGGAATTATTGGGAGTGGAAATGAATTCAGGAACATTTAATTTCACCAAAACAAGGGAAAATGACCCGAAAAATGAAAATCGGACCAAATCGGCTTAACCACTTTTGTTGGACCTAGTTGGATCCAATTGAACCCTTATAAAAGCATCTAAAAATATGGAAATCCCCTTGGATTCCATTTTTTTCAGCCTTCTGCTTCCTCTCTCTTTGGCCGAACTTTCTCTCCTCTTTTCTCCACCATTTTTATTTCATATTTTCTTCATCTCACCTCAAGATAAAACCTCCTTAACATAATTCAGCTCATATAGAATCCATTGGTGGTCTTAGAATTTCATTTGGAGAAGTATAAGTGGGTAAAATCTAGATTTGATATTTTGGTGTAAAATTGAGGTAGGAGATTTAAGAGTTTTAAATTTGGTTAGAAGGTTCCTAAAGGTAGATTAGGATGTCATTTAGATGTTTATTAAGTTTATTTGATGAAAGGAAACTTGGTTTTGATTAAATCTTAATTTTTGTGTTTGGACATAATTATGTCCAATAGGTGAGGGAACCTCCAATCAAACTAAGGGAAAGAAAAAGGGAAATTGAGGAGTATATTTCAAGGATCTAAGGTTTGTGATTGCAAATTCCACTTAATTCCATGGTAAGAATATGGATTTAGATTATGTTTGTGAATAGAGTATGTGATTTATGCATGTTTAATTGAAATCAACATGATATTCATGCTTATGGATGTTAAAAATAATGGTATGGATGATTAAATTGAAAAAAAAAAAATTTGTGTGAAAAATTCCTTCTTTGGCCGAATGGTAACCATGTTATTTTCATGTGTTTTCATGATGTTTTATGTATATTTATGATGGATCTAGGGTATTTGCCATGTGAACTAATGTATGGTATGTATTAGAGCATGTGAAAATATCATGAGGCATGTGATGCATGTATGGCCGAATATATGTCATGTGTAAAGTCATAATTTTTATGTGTTTTCATGGAAATTGATGGTATGGTGATGTTATACATCATGAAATTGGCCTAAATAAATGATAAAATTGATAAAAAGAATTAATGTAAATAAATTGGTATGTGGGCCGTATGCATGTATGTATGTATGCATGTGTACCATGATGAAATAATGAGTTTACATGGCATGTGATGATGTAATGATGATAATCACATGTGAAATGATGAAATAGAATGAAAAAAATAAAATATTATGGTGATATACCATGAAAAATAAGTATATTATATTAATAATGTGAAAAATAAAATAATATTGCCCGATGTAGTGATCTGGTAGTCAAGTCTAGTTCAGGATATGTTGGCATGCCATAGGGACATAAGACCGCGGGTGTGGGCATAGCGTCTCACTTTTTAGTAGGCCAATGATGGTCCGACCTCTCTGTATCTGAATATCTGAATTATACCGTTCTGTATTAAAAGATAGTGGTGTTCCCACAGGACGCTACTGGTATTTCTGTGAACTTCTGGAGTTCACGTCTCGTTTATCCTGTATATAGAGTCTGTCAGTGTGTTACAGGCGCATAATTGTAAAGATGAGATTAAAATGGTTAAAATATGATTAAAATAATATTTATGTTGAAAAAAGGACATAAATATAATTATATAAAAAGTTTGAGGGCAAAATAGTAATTTTGTGCATATCTTTCTCAAGGATGGTTAAATATGAAAATTGGCCACTTTATATGGGTAAAAATGTAATTTGGCATGAAAATAATAATTGGAGGGTAAAACTATAATTTGGCTTATAAATTAATGATAAAATTATAATGTTAGTGAAATTAATTAAAATAGTGGCAAAATTGTAATTTTAGTAAAAATAATTGAACTAGTGGCATAATGGTAATATAGTGAAATTAAAATGAACTAATGGCATAACTGTAATATTGGTGAAGTATGATTGAACTAATGGCATTTTTTGTCATTTTGAAAAAGTTTAAGGGTATAAATGAATTATTACCATAAGTTAAGGGTAAAATGGTAATAAAATTATTTATGTGAAATAATTGTGTAATTACCCCAATTACGTAATTTAAAAATAATCACATGTAATATTGCATGCATAGTTGGGAATTAAATTAAATATGTTTATTTATGAATATCAAATGATAGTATTTGTGAATATTATTATGCATGAAAAATTAAATTAAGTGAAAATTTATGGAATTGCAATCACCACTGAGCATATTTAATACTTTGCACGTAGTTTTATTTGACTCCGTGTAGGTACTCCGTAGGATTTTGAGCAGAGCATACCTCATACTTTGGAAGTGGTATGGAAGAAATTATTTAGAATATTAAGTATGTTAAGAATATGGCATGTATATGTCTTATAATATTGTTTTAGGGTTTTGGTCTGTAATAGACTATTATATCTGCCACTAGTTTATGTGTGTTTAGTATGCCTAATAATTGGTAGAAATTAAGTTAATACGATTGGGAAAGTAAAATGTAGATTTTCACCTTAAAAGAAAACTGGCCAAATGAAAAGTAATTTAGACAGTTATAAGTCAATCGACATAATTCATAACGATTTAAAAATAGTAATTTTTAAGTTTATTGATTAATTAAATAACTATTCCTAGACTTAAGTAAGTTGACTATTCATATAGTACTATTCACGCATACGGTACTATTCACGTATATGGTACTATTCACTTATACGGTAATATTCAAAAAATAAAATTTACCGGTTTTAATTAGTTGTCAATTTAATAATCTGATTAGCTCAATTAGGTTAACCGGATTAAAATGAACAACAATTTAATCGGATAGAAAAGTATTAGAGTGTATGTTAGTTCAGTGCAGTGGCACCCGGTATCCGTATCACATACGGGTATAAGGCGCTACAAGTTTTGGTATCAGAGCTCCGGTTTAGGTGGTTTTAAGATTGGAGCGAGTGAATGGGATTAGTATAAGTATATGTACATGCCAACTAATGTTTGGACAGTATAGTTATGTGAGGCTAATGTATGCTTGCTCCTTGTGTTAGATCGCGAGTATGGCTTCAAATGAAGGTCGTCGTGATAGTGATGTGGAGAGTGCCGCATTAGTTAGTATTAGTCGATCGAGGTCATCTCGTCATCAGGCTACTATGTCAATTGTTCCTCCTCCTCAGCAGTAGCCTGAGTTTATGAACATGATGGCGAATTTCTATCGGTTTATGCAATCTCAGCAGCATACTCAGGGTCCTGAACAGCACTTAGCTCCACCTAGACGGAGACTGATTTTGGAACAGATTAAGAGATTGGGAGCGGAGGATTTTTATGGTCGTGATCCATTGACTCCGGTTCAAGCAGAGGAGTGGTTGTTTAAGCCCAAGCGGATGTTTGAAACCACTCAGAGTCCGCCAGATGAGATGCTTCAAGGAGCAGTGGCTTTGCTTCAGGGTCCTGTTTACACTTGGTGGAGTTCAGTCCGTAAAAACACTCCAGCGGATCAGGTTAATTGGGGGTTTTTCTAAACTCAATTTGAGAAGAAATATGTCAGTTCTGAATATGGATCTGCCATGCAAGATGCATTTTGGAGGCTCAGAGAGGGAAGTAAGTCAGTTGCAGAGTACGAGAGAGAGTTTGAGCGGCTCAGTGCCTATCTAGATGATGAGTCCATGACTGGGCAGAAGTTATGCTACAGATTTGAAAGAGGTCTGCATAATAATTTCAGATTCGCTTTAGGTTCTTAGAGGCATATGGATATGAGGTCCTTGGTTGAAGCAGCTCTTAAAGCAGAGACGATTATGTCAGAAGAGGCTGATAGACAGTCCCGTTTCAAACAAAAGAGGAAACTGGGCCATTTTTTGGTGCAACTGGATAGAGTAAGAAGTTTAGAGGGCCTCCTAAGTTTTAGAGCCGTGCATCAGCAGCACTTGTTACTATTCGGAGGAACCCAGTCGGCAATAGTGCTCCAGTCACATCAGTAGCTAGTGTACCCAGTATGAGATCCAGTTCCACAGTGCCCTCATTGTAGTAGAGTACGAGATCCAGTTCCACAGTGCCCTCATTGTAACAAGTTTCATCCGGGCGAGTGCAAATTTTTTACCAAGGCTTGTTTTAGATGTGGGTCCCGAGAACACCAGATCAGAGATTGTCCTAAGGCCCAGCCATCCACTATAGCATCACCAGCTTTGGGTGGAGGATCAGTCCCTTAGAGAGGACTTGGTAGGGGAGCAGCTCCTCCACAGGCAGTTCAGGCCCCTCAGTACAGCCACCTCAGGGTCGTACCACTGGACGTCATTATGCTGTTAGAGCCCGTGAACAGAATGATGCTCTAGATGTCATTGTTGGTAAATTCTCGCTGCTCTCTCATTCAGTTTGTGCTTTGACTGATCCTGGTTCTACGCATTCCAATATTAGTACTGCTATTGCTTGGGATAAAGGGTTGCATGACAATAAGTTAGATCAGGATATTTTAGTGAGTAATCCTTTGGGGTATAGTGTAATGGTGAATAAAGTATATCGAGATTGTCCGGTTAGTGCTCAAAGTTTTGTGTTTTCTACTGATTTGATTGACCTTCCGTTCCGAGAGTTTGACGTGATTTTGGGTATGGACTGGTTATCCACTCACAAGGCCACTGTTGACTGTAAGAGGAAGAAAGTAACTTTAAGAACTGCAGACGATTAGGAGATTGTCATTGTGGGTGAGAGATCAGATTTTCTTTTTGATGTGATTTCAGCTACTGCAGCTAAGAGACTTATCAGAAAAGGTTGTGTAGCCTGCTTGTGCTATGCAATGGAGAATAAAAAGGATGAATATAAGGCTTCAGATGTGCCCACTGTTCGAGAGTTTCAGGATGTTTTTCCTAAAGAACTTCTAGGTCTGCCACCTGATAGAGAGTTAGAGTTTACTATTGACTTAGTACCTGGTACTACACCTATCTCTATTTGTCACACCCTGTTCTCCCCCTAGTCATTTGAGCCGTGTTTTGTCTGTGTGAGTCCGAAATTGTGTTCGAGTATTTTGGGATTTAAAAGTGTATTTTGTATGTGTGGGCTTTAATAATGTGTGCATGGTAGTAGGGTACTAGGCATACATTATTGAGGGAGAGTCTTGGGTGTATAATATGTATGCATGTTGGGTGTGAGTTGTCAAGTTCCACCAATGGCATGAGGACAAGTGGCAAGGAGAGGAGACGAGTATATAAGGCAGCTTGAGAAAGAGGAAACCTATTTTTTCCCTAATCTTCCTTTTATGTTTTCTCTTCCTCACGCCGCCGCCTCCACTTCTTCTTCTTCTTCACTGTTTTACCGTGATTTCTTTCTTGGTCGGGCTTTTGGTGGAAGCTGATCAACTCTTTAGGTGTTGGTGAAGAAGGTTGAGTCTTCTTCTCCTATTTTCTGTTTCTTCTTCGAATTTGCATTTATGATTTTGATCTAGGTTTTTGTGTGTTGCGATTTCTGGGTCTTTTGGTTTTAGAGGAGCCTCCTCAAGATACTAAGGGAAAAGAGAAGGCTAGCGAGAGTGGTGATAAGAGCCAGGAAGCTTTTGATTTTGCAGGTTTGGGAACGTGTGTGTGTGTTCTTCGTGTTTCTGCATTTTGTGATTTTTGTGATGCTTGATCTATGGTATTATGAGTTAAATGCATGGTATATTGTGAGTGATGACTGAGCTATTGTGTTTGTGGCAATGTGATTGTAAGGATCGATCTAAGGTAAGTTACCATTGCTGGGTTTCTGGGCAGACCTGGGAATCGGATGAGTTTTGCAGAAATTCTGTAGTTTTAAACAGGACTAGGTTACGGGTGTGCCGATCGGCATAAGCGTAACATAGAGTATAAAGTTTTGTTCCGGCCAGACTATTATCTACCGAACCTAATGTTGTACAGCTCAACCTGAACTACAATATCCCGATCGGTAGATAAACAGTTCTGTCCGAGAGCCTGATGAACCGAACCATAGTTGGAATTTCTTTATCACCTGACCGAGCGGAATAAGCATTTCAGATCCGAAGTCCAGGTATTATCCGATCGATCAAGTGATAGAGGAGATTGTGTTAGGTCGGTACTCATTCCCATGGTTATTGCTGCTATTGTAACCTAGTTACAATGACTTCAATAATCATCAGTTCTCTTGCCTTTTTGTATCTTGGATGCAATGTATTGATGTTTGCTGAGCTGCTAAGTATGCTATAATGTGATGTTAGTATGATGATGATGCACTCTCAGTGTTGAATAATGTGTGCTGGCATAAAATGTAAATTGTTTTATGCATGATCTGTAAGAGTCAATCTAGTGGATAGTTAGGCATGCCTAAAAGAGTCCCATAGCTGCAGCCCTCAGTTCAGTTAGATCCTGCTTGGAACCCGATCGGATCTTAGTGGTCCCCAGTGCTCGGATCTTCTTAAGATCCCTTCAGTAAAATGTTTTAAATGAAATAAAACTGTTTTTCGATTCGTACCTATAAGGTACCGTCAGTGTCGATTTGTACCCATAAGGTACCGTCAGTGCCGATTCATACCCGTAAGGTACCGTCAGTGTTACTCATTATCCTCTAGTATGAGTCTACAATTATATTTTCTGTTATGCAAGATATGTTCTGTTCTGATATGTTCTGCTCAGATATGTGTTTGAGGCTTGTGAACTGAAGTAAATGTGATTTAGCACTTCATTGAGATATCAATGTTATTGTGTGGTTCCGATCGGATGAGGCGGTAAGTATGATTTGTATTGAAAAAGGATTGTGCCATGTGTATGTGTGCATGCTCGAATTTATTAGCATCTACATTTGTATGCTCGATTTGGCGACCATTGTGAATGGCCGCTCATAATTTCTGTTGTTCCCCACTAAGCGTTATTGCTTAGCACAGGTGTTTATCCGTGCAGATGTGGAGGTTTTGTAGCTGGGAGTCACTGCAGGCCAAGCCAACACAGAGGTTGTTATGAGATCTTGTATTTTGTAATCGAATTGATGATGTAACATTTAGCTCGACTTCCGTTTGTGTATTTGACTTATGTAATAGTTTCGTATATTCCGAACTGTTTTGTAATGGATCTTATATTTATGTTAAATTGTATGATAGCTCGGTTGAAAGTATTATCTGCTGCTGCTTTCGAAAGTGTTTCAATGCATGTGTGATATGATTCTGTTCTGTATGGCGATCCGATCGACTCTCCACACTGCACTCTGGTCGGGTGTAGCATGGGCAGCTCGGTCAAGACGTCACAGGCATGGTATCAGAGCGCCGGTTTTGGCATTTATGGGTATTTTGTGTATAGATGTGGGTTTAGGACTGTGTTAGCTGATGCGGTTGTCTGTGTTGTTATTCTAGATGTCTTCTGATTTGGTGCGTGGGTCATTTGAGGGGTCTGTTGAGAGCGTAAATCCCCAAGCCTTTGATGCATCAGTGTCTATGTCAGCTCAGCTACCTAAGGTGCAGCCTGAGGCCGCAGCCATGCCCTTTGAGGCTATCCTGAAGATTTCTCAGGACATGGCTCGTGTCCTTGATCGTGTGACTGCTCCAAGAGCCCTTTAGAGAGTCTGAGAAGAGCGGGTGTAGAGAATTTCTACGGAACTGGGTTAGATGAATCAGAATGTGCTAAGAAATGGGTTGAGAAGGTAAAGCGTGCCATGAAGGAGGTTCGGTGTCCTCCTGAGTAGCAAGTGAAAAGTGCCGTGGCATTACTTCAGGGATCTGCGTATAATTGGTGGACATTGGTCTTTAGGGATCCGCAGTTGCCCAATCCGATTACCTGGGAAATTTTCAAGAGAGAATCTATCGACAAGTATGTGACACAGGAGTATAAAGATGTGAAGTGGGTTCAGTTTCTTGGGTTGAAGCAGAGGAATATGTCGGTCTCCGAGTTTGAGAAAGAGTTTAATCGACTTTCTAAGTATGCTTCCCAGGGTGTCCTGACTGAGGAGTTCAGGTGTCGCCATTTTGAAGCTGGGCTGAATAAGTCTTTGAGAATAATGCTTGTTTCTTTGATGTGTGTTCTGGGAATAGGTTATTATCAGATTGCTATGGCAGCCGTTAAAGCGGAGAAGTCGGAATCAGTACTAAGAGACCAAGCTCAGAGAAGGAACCCGAATTCCTCTCGAGGAGGGTCATCCTCATCGTCTTCGGGTAAGAGGTCTCGGGATTCACAAGAGGAGTTCCACTCAGGTACAGCTACAAGGGGTAGAAAGCAGAGTTCGGCTGTAGGATAAAGTGCTGGCAGAGGTAGTTCGGGCAGTAAAATTTTTGATGGGGTACCTGAATGTTCTCATTGTCACAAGCGACATGGGGGTGAGTGTAGATGGCTCACCGGTGGTTGTTTTAAGTGCGAAAGTAATGATCATCTATTGGCTAACTGCCCCAAGTTTAATGAAAATGAGGATGGTCAGAACGGAGGCAGCCGAGCGGGGTCGAATGCCAACACCCCACCGTCAGGTTAGAACAGGAGCAGAGGTAGAGGTAGAGGAGGTCGGCCTAGAGCAGAGGGAACCCTGTCTGGTGCTGTTGATCGTCCTACAGTTGTGCCAGCCCGAGCATATGCTATGAGGGCTCGAGAAGAGCAGAATGCCCTAGATGTGATTGCTGGTAAGTTCCTACTCTTTGGCACCGAACTGTATGCTCTAATTGACCCTGGTTCCACACACTCATATTTGTGCACAAGTAAGTTAAGTAATAAGTTGTGTGATGCTAATCAGTTAGACTATGAGGTTTGTGTGACCAGTCCTTTAGGGCAGAGTGTCAATGTGAGTAGATTGTTTAGGAATTGTCCCCTTGCAGTTCAAGGTATTGAGTTTCTTGTCGATCTGATTGAGTTGCCTTTCCAAGAATTCGATTTGATTTTGGGAAAGGATTGGCTGAGCAAGCATAGGGCGGTGGTTGATTGTCATCGAAAAGTGGTTATGTTGCGGGATAGTGATGGGTCTTCGATTTTGGTCAAGGGTATTGGTTCAAGTTCTCTTAGTAATGTGATTTCGGCTATGCGAGCCAGGAGGTTGATAAGGAAAGGTTGTGAGGCATTTTTAGCCGTAGTGCTGGACTCCAAGCATGATCAAGTTCGGATTGAAGATATTCCAGTGGTAAGGGAGTTCGGTGATGTGTTCCCAAGTGAATTGCCGGGGTTGCACCCAGAGAGGGAGGTAGAGCTGTCCATAGAGATAATGCAGGATGCGGTGCCTGTTTCCAAAACACCTTATCGAATGGCTCCTATGGAATTGAGAGAGCTTAAGGCTTAGTTACAAGAGTTGTTGGACAAAGGGTTTATCCGACTGAGTGTGTCTGCATGGGGTGCTCCTGTAACACCCCCATCGCCGTCCCCGTTGGAAGGACGCCGACGGACGCGCTACACGACGCTCACAGATACAGATATACACATGCACAATGCGGAAGCATACATTCAGACACAACATACATAACAGGCATACAGAAATACGGATTAATTAAAAACTTACCTTGACTTACCTTGCGGTACAGACTGAACGTGCAATAACTCACACACACGCAGGCACTAAGCAAAAGCATACACAAAGGCATACATATGACCATTCAACGGAAGCATAATCGAAATGATAAAACAAAGGAAACTAAACATAAGGACATACTAACTATTACATTCCCAAAAGAAACTCAAGACGAAACATAATTAATTACATATGCTATATTACAGAAATCAAAAGCTGAAATACAAAAGCTGAACAAAATACAGAACTTCTAACTCCTACGTGGCCGACCTTGCAGAAGCGTGACTCGAACAGAACCAAACCTGCCACCTGCACGGAAAGGAAATCCGTGCTAAGCGATAACGCTTAGTGGGGAGAACACACAAGAATATGGACGGCCATTCACAATGGTCGCCAAGGCACAACACATTCAAATGGCAAATGCGGATATTCAAAGCATATCAATAATCAGGCTGCACAATAAAGGCATTCAATCGATAACTCATAAACAGACCATAAACTCATGTCCAGGATATACCAAAACAGACATAATACAATATACGATACAAATGTCATCATGTCGAACTACATACTATAACTCATGCATAAACCTACATGGGTATCAAATAATAGCATCTTACCATGTGGAGACACAAGAGCTGTACACATGCAATAAATATCACCAAGTACCCACGCCTGAACTGACAACCCAATAATCATGTTAAGCATACACACTAGTCAAATATCTACAGGATAACATTTAGAGCATCACAATACCGCTGCGCAACTCTAATATATACAAAGCATCAAGCAGAAACATTCTGATAACGGAGACTGAAGGCATAACCACTTGATATTACATTCATGTCATCATCATGCAAAGAGTACAGTAATCATCACATACTTACCATCACAGCTGCTTCGGTTCACATGCTAATATATATAACAAAACTTGTTTAAGTCACATACATAAATTCTCTAATCGCATCATAATCAAAGCATTCAGAAACTTATAACAAATCTCATGACGAGTACGGATAATCATGTTAGATATAAAGTCATGCTTATTTAAAACAGACATACATTCTGAAGCCCATAGTCACAGTCATATACATATAAACTGATTTCTGAAATCCTTATCATAATCAATCGGATATCACATTCTGATAACTATTTCAAAGCAGCATAAGACAAACCATCAAAGCACCTGCTGACTCACAATAGTGGATAACGAGTGTACTGAACTGATTAGTACCTTACGGGTACAAGTCGGCCTGAGGGTACCTTACGGGTACGAATCGAAAACCATTTATTTATCACAAAGCATTTTACTGATGGGGGATCTTAACCCGATCCAAATACATTAAAAAGGACCACGAGGATCCGTACTGAGGGGGGGGTTCGCGAGGAACCATACGGGGGCCTGATCAGGGTCCAATACTTTCAAAGGGCGCTGCAGCTACTGAAAGACTCTATTAGGCATGCCTAACTATCCACTAGACTGACTCTCGCAGGTCATGCATAAACCAATTCACATTTCGGATCGCACACTGCAATAATATATATATATAAATATATACATCATGCATAAATCGGAGTACAATAGACATATAAATATGCTCATAAGGTTGGTCATGCATCATGCAATTTGCATTGCGAAACATATTACAGTCCATACATTTTAACATTAATCAATATTCTAAAGCATGCCACGAATCAGATAAGAAGCACTAACATGCCAATGATTATCAATACAGAATCCTAATCATGCATTAGGTGAAGATACTAAGCATAAACCATGCATAGTCCAAATTACATTAAAACATAACACTTTCAATTTCCAGGCTAAAGCATAATCATTCATTCAGACATTAATCATAATATTCAACTAAATATAGCATAGCATAATGTCAATCATACCTCATTCAAGTCATATTCTGGAGCATGCAATAGCTCAATCAATCACATTTTATCACTACTCCAATTACTAGAGTATATCAAGAACACATGTGTAATCATATAATGTCAATGATTAAAACGTATAATCTGAATCATGGATTAATACAATATTCTTAACATGGCATGTTAATTTAGACAAGAATCTGATCCAAGACAGGCATAACATAATGCTGAACACAACTAAGATAGGCTAACCATACAGATAGGATAGCACACAGTAGAGAAAAGAGTCATAGAAGCACTTGAAAGTCATTTTATAATAAACTAGTCACGGGGAACCAATCAAAACAGAAGAGCCATACTGGAGCATATAACAGTATGACATAATTTATACAGCAGTAAAGACCCATACAGAAGAGATAAGAAATTCATTTTGGATAAAACTGGTCAGAAATCGGAAAAAGGAGCTGAAGAGGGATCGGTCACTGACTGACCTCAAAGGGTCACGTCGTGACCTAGTGTCACGTCTCGTGACCTGCTAGAGAGAGTCACGGGACGTGACTCTATGTCACGCTTGGCCTTCATAAGAGTCACGCCGTGACTCTAAGTCATGAGACGTGACTTCCCTCTCACAGAGAGAGGAGTCACGCTTCGTGTCTTGGAGTCACGCCTTGCATTACACAGGAGTCACGTCGTGACTCTATGTCACGTGACGTGACTTCCCTCTCACAGAGAGAGGAGTCACGCCTTGCCCTTACCAGAGTCACGCCGTGACTCTAAGTCACGAGACGTGACTTCCCTCTCACAGAGAGAGGAGTCACGCTTCGCGACTGGAGTCACGCTTCGCCAATCACAAGGGTCACGTCGTGACCCTAAGTCACGAGACGTGACTTTCCTCTCACAGAGAGAAGAGTCACGCTTCGCAACTGGGAGTCACGCTGCCCTTCACACGAGTCACGCCGTGACTCTAAGTCACGCGATGTGACTCGCTTCACACAGAACAGAGACGCGATTTTTTTTCCATTCCCAGATACCCAGAACTCCAAGAACTCGATAAATTCATTTTCACTTTGATTCAAAACACAAACAAACTCATTTTACCTCCCGATCGATCTTCCAAACATCAAATTAACATAACACAAGCTTAATCCATCAATTAAAACAATCAAAACCATGCATACACACATTTAATCCATTTAAGAACATAAACCCTAAAATTACAGTAAGTTCAAAACCCAAAGCTCAGTAACTTCAATTCAATTCCTATCATGCATTACTAACACATTTATTCACATAATCATACATATACATATTCCAGAACACATCAATTTCCAGAAATGCAAACACATATACATCCTAAGTGAGAAGTAGGGCAAAAACACTAAGAACTTCAAATGCAGTAAACAGAGTTCCCAAACATTGCATGCAATCCAAAATGCTCCCAAACCTGGAATCGAAGGTCCAAAATCAGCTTCAAAATCACTGCTCAATCCTTTCCTTGCCTTTGCTTTGCTTCTTCTTACAATCCAAGACTTGCACAAACAAGAAACCCACAAAATCTTTAGTCCAAACCCTAACTCAACCAAAACTCAACCAAAACCAGGAGAAGATGAAGAAGAAGAAGAAGAACAGTACGTTAGTTAACTCCACTTACCTCTTCAAAGCTGACCCAAAACTCAACCAAGCCAAACACAACTCCAAGCCAATTGAGAAAGAAAGGAAAAGCAAAGAAGGGAGAAGAGAAGAAGAAGGAGGAGCGTGAGAGAGAGGGAGAACGGGAAATGCAATCTGTGTTTTTCCTCTCTCACTCTCTTTCCTTTCTTTTTCTTCTTTCAATGCTCACCTAAAAAAAAGCCCACATGGCAGATCCTAATAAGACCACAAAATCCACTTAACTATTCCAACTCAAACATTGCTCTTTAGTCCTTAATCAAAATACACTTCACTCACTTACACATATCTTTCTTAACAAACTTAATTAACTTTCAATTAGGTCCTTAACACTCCAATTTCTCAAATGCAAAATTACTGAAATACCCTTTTCCGATCCCGACTTAGCATGCACATTCCGACCAGGGCCATTTTGGGGTGTGACAACTCTTCCCTCCTAAAAGAATTTCGTCCTCGAAATTCACAGTGAAACACTTACATCCAAATAACCCAAGCAACCAAAACTTACTTAGACAAAAACTTGCAAAGTAACTTACCAGAAGAACTTGCGGTCTCCTTCGAATTCTTGCTAGATGCTACAAACTCTGAAGACACTCGAGAAGTTCTGAGCAAATCCTCCACATCCTTTCTAGCTTGCCCAGCTAGACTCTCATTCCTCTTCTTAGGACAATCGGCAATCCGGTGTTCCATACTGCCACACCTGAAACAAGCACCTGAAAGCTTCCGACATGGACCACGATGTCGCTTCTGACAGTACTGACATACTGACGGTACCCACTTCTTACACTTATTCCCATGTTGCTTCTGACATTGTTGATACACTGAAGGTTCTCGAACCCTTTTCCCTGCTGACACTTCACTAACCGATCCTTTTCTCTTCTGAGGAACATGCTGAACAAAATCTTGAGAAGCACGAGGAGCAGTCAATCTATCCAAAATCCGAATCAATCCTTGTACTAAAGCCCTATCCTCAGAAACACGACCAGAATCTTCAACTGGAAGATGCTCTGAAACATCCTGATCAGCACCAACTCGGTTCACACTTTCTGTTGTCTCGCCCACATTCTCACTAGGATCAGACTCCATCTAGACATGACACAAAACAAGACGCATCTGCATTAGGCCACGACACAAAACCGACTCTTATGCAAAAACTCAACACAAAACAAACAACATACCAGAACCATCAAGCCTGGGCTCTGATACCACTAACTGTAACACCCCCATCGCCGTCCCCGTTGGAAGGACGCCGACGGACGCGCTACACGACGCTCACAGATACAGATATACACATGCACAATGCGGAAGCATACATTCAGACACAACATACATAACAGGCATACAGAAATACGGATTAATTAAAAACTTACCTTGACTTACCTTGCGGTACAGACTGAACATGCAATAACTCACACACACGCAGGCACTAAGCAAAAGCATACACAAAGGCATACATATGACCATTCAACGGAAGCATAATCGAAATGATAAAACAAAGGAAACTAAACATAAGGACATACTAACTATTACATTCCCAAAAGAAACTCAAGACGAAACATAATTAATTACATATGCTATATTACAGAAATCAAAAGCTGAAATACAAAAGCTGAACAAAATACAGAACTTCTAACTCCTACGTGGCCGACCTTGCAGAAGCGTGACTCGAACAGAACCAAACCTGCCACCTGCACGGAAAGGAAATCCGTGCTAAGCGATAACGCTTAGTGGGGAGAACACACAAGAATATGGACGGCCATTCACAATGGTCGCCAAGGCACAACACATTCAAATGGCAAATGCGGATATTCAAAGCATATCAATAATCAGGCTGCACAATAAAGGCATTCAATCGATAACTCATAAACAGACCATAAACTCATGTCCAGGATATACCAAAACAGACATAATACAATATACGATACAAATGTCATCATGTCGAACTACATACTATAACTCATGCATAAACCTACATGGGTATCAAATAATAGCATCTTACCATGTGGAGACACAAGAGCTGTACACATGCAATAAATATCACCAAGTACCCACGCCTGAACTGACAACCCAATAATCATGTTAAGCATACACACTAGTCAAATATCTACAGGATAACATTTAGAGCATCACAATACCGCTGCGCAACTCTAATATATACAAAGCATCAAGCAGAAACATTCTGATAACGGAGACTGAAGGCATAACCACTTGATATTACATTCATGTCATCATCATGCAAAGAGTACAGTAATCATCACATACTTACCATCACAGCTGCTTCGGTTCACATGCTAATATATATAACAAAACTTGTTTAAGTCACATACATAAATTCTCTAATCGCATCATAATCAAAGCATTCAGAAACTTATAACAAATCTCATGACGAGTACGGATAATCATGTTAGATATAAAGTCATGCTTATTTAAAACAGACATACATTCTGAAGCCCATAGTCACAGTCATATACATATAAACTGATTTCTGAAATCCTTATCATAATCAATCGGATATCACATTCTGATAACTATTTCAAAGCAGCATAAGACAAACCATCAAAGCACCTGCTGACTCACAATAGTGGATAACGAGTGTACTGAACTGATTAGTACCTTACGGGTACAAGTCGGCCTGAGGGTACCTTACGGGTACGAATCGAAAACCATTTATTTATCACAAAGCATTTTACTGATGGGGGATCTTAACCCGATCCAAATACATTAAAAAGGACCACGAGGATCCGTACTGAGGGGGGGGTTCGCGAGGAACCATACGGGGACCTGATCAGGGTCCAATACTTTCAAAGGGCGCTGCAGCTACTGAAAGACTCTATTAGGCATGCCTAACTATCCACTAGACTGACTCTCGCAGGTCATGCATAAACCAATTCACATTTCGGATCGCACACTGCAATAATATATATATATAAATATATACATCATGCATAAATCGGAGTACAATAGACATATAAATATGCTCATAAGGTTGGTCATGCATCATGCAATTTGCATTGCGAAACATATTACAGTCCATACATTTTAACATTAATCAATATTCTAAAGCATGCCACGAATCAGATAAGAAGCACTAACATGCCAATGATTATCAATACAGAATCCTAATCATGCATTAGGTGAAGATACTAAGCATAAACCATGCATAGTCCAAATTACATTAAAACATAACACTTTCAATTTCCAGGCTAAAGCATAATCATTCATTCAGACATTAATCATAATATTCAACTAAATATAGCATAGCATAATGTCAATCATACCTCATTCAAGTCATATTCTGGAGCATGCAATAGGTCAATCAATCACATTTTATCACTACTCCAATTACTAGAGTATATCAAGAACACATGTGTAATCATATAATGTCAATGATTAAAACGTATAATCTGAATCATGGATTAATACAATATTCTTAACATGGCATGTTAATTTAGACAAGAATCTGATCCAAGACAGGCATAACATAATGCTGAACACAACTAAGATAGGCTAACCATACAGATAGGATAGCACACAGTAGAGAAAAGAGTCATAGAAGCACTTGAAAGTCATTTTATAATAAACTAGTCACGGGGAACCAATCAAAACAGAAGAGCCATACTGGAGCATATAACAGTATGACATAATTTATACAGCAGTAAAGACCCATACAGAAGAGATAAGAAATTCATTTTGGATAAAACTGGTCAGAAATCGGAAAAAGGAGCTGAAGAGGGATCGGTCACTGACTGACCTCAAAGGGTCACGTCGTGACCTAGTGTCACGTCTCGTGACCTGCTAGAGAGAGTCACGGGACGTGACTCTATGTCACGCTTGGCCTTCATAAGAGTCACACCGTGACTCTAAGTCACGAGACGTGACTTCCCTCTCACAGAGAGAGGAGTCACGCTTCGTGTCTTGGAGTCACGCCTTGCATTACACAGGAGTCACGTCGTGACTCTATGTCACGTGACGTGACTTCCCTCTCACAGAGAGAGGAGTCACGCCTTGCCCTTACCAGAGTCACGCCGTGACTCTAAGTCACGAGACGTGACTTCCCTCTCACAGAGAGAGGAGTCACGCTTCGCGACTGGAGTCACGCTTCGCCAATCACAAGGGTCACGTCGTGACCCTAAGTCACGAGACGTGACTTTCCTCTCACAGAGAGAAGAGTCACGCTTCGCAACTGGGAGTCACGCTGCCCTTCACACGAGTCACGCCGTGACTCTAAGTCACGCGACGTGACTCGCTTCACACAGAACAGAGACGCGATTGTTTTTCCATTCCCAGATACCCAGAACTCCAAGAACTCGATAAATTCATTTTCACTTTGATTCAAAACACAAACAAACTCATTTTACCTCCCGATCGATCTTCCAAACATCAAATTAACATAACACAAGCTTAATCCATCAATTAAAACAATCAAAACCATGCATACACACATTTAATCCATTTAAGAACATAAACCCTAAAATTACAGTAAGTTCAAAACCCAAAGCTCAGTAACTTCAATTCAATTCCTATCATGCATTACTAACACATTTATTCACATAATCATACATATACATATTCCAGAACACATCAATTTCCAGAAATGCAAACACATATACATCCTAAGTGAGAAGTAGGGCAAAAACACTAAGAACTTCAAATGCAGTAAACAGAGTTCCCAAACATTGCATGCAATCCAAAATGCTCCCAAACCTGGAATCGAAGGTCCAAAATCAGCTTCAAAATCACTGCTCAATCCTTTCCTTGCCTTTGCTTTGCTTCTTCTTACAGTCCAAGACTTGCACAAACAAGAAACCCACAAAATCTTTAGTCCAAACCCTAACTCAACCAAAACTCAATCAAAACCAGGAGAAGATGAAGAAGAAGAAGAAGAACAGTACGTTAGTTAACTCCACTTACCTCTTCAAAGCTGACCCAAAACTCAACCAAGCCAAACACAACTCCAAGCCAATTGAGAAAGAAAGGAAAAGCAAAGAAGGGAGAAGAGAAGAAGAAGGAGGAGCGTGAGAGAGAGGGAGAACGGGAAATGCAATCTGTGTTTTTCCTCTCTCACTCTCTTTCCTTTCTTTTTCTTCTTTCAATGCTCACCTAAAAAAAAGCCCACATGGCAGATCCTAATAAGACCACAAAATCCACTTAACTATTCCAACTCAAACATTGCTCTTTAGTCCTTAATCAAAATACACTTCACTCACTTACACATATCTTTCTTAACAAACTTAATTAACTTTCAATTAGGTCCTTAACACTCCAATTTCTCAAATGCAAAATTACTGAAATACCCTTTTCCGATCCCGACTTAGCATGCACATTCCGACCAGGGCCATTTTGGGGTGTGACAGCTCCAGTATTGTTTGTTAAAAAGAAGGATGGTTCGTTAAGGATGTGTATTGACTATCGGCAACTTAATAAGGTGACAGTTAAGAATAAGTACCCATTACCGAGGGTTGAGGACCTGTTCGATCAGTTAAGGGGTGCAGGTGTCTTTTCAAAGATTGACCTTCGATCGGGATATTATCAGCTCCCGAGTAAAGGATGCAGATGTTGTAAAGACTGCATTCCTAACAAGATATGGCCATTATGAGTTTTTGGTGATGCCTTTCAGTTTGACTAATGCTCCAGCAGTTTTTATGGATTTCATGAACCGGGTATTCCAACCCTATCTTGATCGATTTGTAGTGGTATTTATGGATGATATCTCGGTGTACTCAAGGAATGAGAATGAGCACGCTGAGCATCTTCGGTTAGTGTTGCAGGTTTTAAGAGAGCATCATTTTTTTGCCAAGCTCAATAAGTGTGATTTTTGGCTTCGGGAAGTATCCTTCTTGGGCCATATTGTGTCGGCCAAAGGTATTCAAGTAGATCCGGCCAAGATTGAAGCTATTGTTAATTGGAAAGCGCCAAAGAGTGTCCAGGAAGTAAGGAGTTTCCTTGGTCTGGCAGGTTATTACCGTTGGTTTGTGAAGGATTTTTCTGCTATAGCGGCTCCTATGACTAGGTTGCTGAGGAAAGGAGTCGACTTTGAATGGTCGGATAAGTGTCAAGCTTGTTTTGAAAAGCTGAGGAGGATGTTGATCGAAGCTCTCGTACTTACTCAGCCCCGATCGGGCGAGGAGTTTGTGATGTACAGTGATGCTTCAGGAGTTGGGCTCGAATGTGAGCTGATGCAAGGAGAAGGAGTCATGGCTTATGCATCCCGCCAGTTGAAGCCTCATGAGAAGAATTATCCTACGCATGATTTACAATTAGCAGTCATAGTCTTTGCTTTAAAGATATGGCATCACTATTTGTATGGGGAGAAGTGTAGAATTTTCATGGACCACAAGAGTTTGAAGTGCTTCCTTACTCAGAAGGAGTTGAACATGAGACAGCGTCAATGGTTGGAATTATTTAAGGACTATGATTGTATTATGGATTATCACCCGGGCAAGGCTAAAGTGGTGGCAGATGCTCTTAGTAGGAAGTCAATTTTGGCTTTGTTTATGCAACGGTTTCAGTGGAGATTTGATGAAAATGGAGCTTTGATTGCTCAGTTAAAGGTCAAACCTGCTCTGAGACAGTTGGTTAAGGACGCTCAGAAGGATGATGTGAGAACACAGTGAATTTTGCAAGAAGTCCAATCGGGTAAGTAGCCTGAATTTTTCGAACAGAATGGGGTGCTTCTGTTTAGAGGTCGGTTGTGTGTACCTGATCAGGAGGAGCTGAAGAAGAAGCTTTTGAACGAAGCATATACATCGATTTTTACTATGCATCCTGGCAGTGAAAAGATATACCGGGATCTGAAGCAGTTTTATTGGTGGTCCGAAATGAAGAGAGATATAGTGGATTTTGTGGCAAAGTGTCTGATTTGTCAACAGGTGAAAGCCGAGCATCAGGTTCCTTCAGGACTGCTCACTCCTTTGCCCATTCCACAGTGGAAATGGGACGAAATTGCTATGGACTTTATGTCAGGTTTGTCGATGACTCAGGGGAAACATGATTCGGTTTGGGTTATTGTGGATCGGCTTACCAAGTCATCCCTTTTTCTGCCAGTTCGGAAGGATTATTCTATGGATCGGTTGGCCAGTATTTATGTAGATGAAGTAGTTCGATTGCACGGAGTGCCATTATCTATAGTGTCCGATTGAGACCCGTGGTTCACATCTAAGTTTTGGAGGGAGTTGCAGAAAGCCTTGGGTACTCAGTTGAATTTCAGCACGGCATTTCATTCTCAGACTGACGGCCAGTCCGAGCAGGTTATTCAGATTCTAGAAGATATGCTCCGAGCTTGTGTATTAGAATCTTCTAGCAGCTGGGACAAGTATGTTCGGTTGTTAGAGCTCGCCAATAATAACAGTTATCAAGCGAGCATAGGAATGTCTCCGTTTGAAGCTCTGTATGGTAGATAGTGTAGGACTCCGGTTTGTTGGACTGATTGACCGAGCGTTCAGTTTTGGAACCAGAAGATGTTATTAGAGTCCAATATCCGAATTTGTTCAGTGCAGATTTCGAGGACAAAATTCTTTTGTGTAGGGGAGAGTTGTCACACCCCGTTCTCCCCCTAGTCATTTGAGTCATGTTTTGTCTGTGTGTCCATATGAGTCCGAAATTGTGTTCGGGTATTTTGGGATTTAAAAGTGTGTTTTGTGTGTGTGGGCTTTAATAATGTGTGCATGGTAATAGGGTACTAGGCATACATTGTTGAGGGAGAGTCTTGGGTGCATAATATGTATGCATGTTGGGTGTGAGTGGTCAAGTTCCACCAATGGCATGAGGACAAGTGGCAAGGAGAGGAGAGGAGTATATAAGGCAGCTTGAAAAAGAGGAACCCCCATTTTTTCCCTAATCTTCCTTTTTTGTTTTCTCTTCCTCATGCCGCCGCCTCCACTTCTTCTTCTTCTTCTTCACTGTTTTGTCGTGATTTCTTTCTTGGTCGGGCTTTTGGTGGAAGCGGATCAACTCTTAGGGTGTTGGTGAAGAAGGTTGACTCTTCTTCTCCTGTTTCCTGTTTCTTCTTCGAATTTGCGTTTATGATTTTGATATGGGTTTTTGTGTGTAGCGATTTTTGGGTTTTCTGGTTTTAGAGGAGCCTCCTCAAGATCCTAAGGGAAAAGAGAAGGCTAGCGGGAGTGGTGATCGGAGCTAGGAAGCTTTTGATTTTGAAGGTTTGGGAACGTGTGAGTGTGTTCTTCGTGTTTCTGCATTTTGTGATTTTTGTGATGCTTGATCAGTGGTATTATGAGTTAAATGCATGCTATATTCTGAGTGATGACTGAGCTATTGTGTTTGTGGCAATGTGATTGCAAGGATCGATCTAAGGTAAGTTACGATTGCTGGGTTTCTGGGCAGACCTGGGAATGGGATGAGTTTTGCAGAAATTCTATAGTTTTTGAACAAGACTCGGTTACGGGTGTGCCGATTGGCACAAGCGTAACATAGAGTATAAAGTTTTGTTCCGACCGGACTATTATCTACCGAATGAAATATTATACAAATCAACCCGAACTGCAAATCCCGATCGATAGATAAATAGTTCTGTCCGAGCGCCTGATGAACCGAACCATAGTTGGAATTTCTTTATCACCTGACCGAGTGGAATAAGTATTTCAGATCCGAAGTCCAGGTAGTATCTGATCGGTCAAGTGACAGAGGAGATTGTGTTAGGTCGGTACTCATTCCCATGGTTATTGCTGCTATTGTAACCTAGTTGCTATAACTTCAATAATCATTAGTAGTCTTGCCTTTTTGTATCTTGGATGCAATGTATAGATGTTTGCCGAGCTGCTAAGTATGCTATAATGTGATGTTAGTATGATGATAATGCACTCTCAGTGATGAATAATGTGTGCTAGCATAAAATGTAAATTGCTTTATGCATGATCTGTAAGAGTCAATCTAGTGGATAGTTAGGCATGCCTAAAAGAGTCCCATAGCTGCAGCCCTCAGTTCAGTTGGATCCCGCTTGGATCTCGATCGGATCTTAGTGGTCCCCAGTGCTCGGATCTTGTTAAGATCCCCTCAGTAAAATGTTTTGAATGAAATAAAACTGTTTTCCAATTCGTACCCGTAAGGTACCGCCAGTGTCGATTCGTACCCGTAAGGTACCGTCAGTGCCGATTCGTACCCGTAAGGTACCGTCAGTGTTACTCGTTATCCACTAGTATGAGTCTACAGTTATACTTTGTGTTATGCAAGATATGTTCTATTCTGATATGTTCTGCTCAGATATGTGTTTGAGGATTATGAACTGAATTAAATGTGATTTAGCACTTCATTGAGATATCAATGTTATTGTGTGGTTTCGATCAGATGAGGCGGTAAGTATGATTTGTATTGAAAAAGGATTATGCCATGTGCATGTGTGCATGCTCGAATTTATCAGCATCTACATTTGTATGCTAGGTTTGGCGACCATTGTGAATGGCCGCTCATAATTTCTGTTGTTACCCACTAAGCGTTATTGCTTAGCACTGGTGTTTATCCCTGCAGGTGTGGAGGTTTTGTAGCTGGGAGTCACCGCAGGCCAAGCCAACACAGAGGTTGTTATGAGATCTTGTATTTTGTAATAGAATTGATGATGTTACGTTTAGTTCGACTTCCGCTTGTGTATTTGACTTATGTAATAGTTTCGTATATTTCGAACTGTTTTGTAATGGATCTTATATTTATGTTAAATTGTATGATAGCTCGGTTGAAAGTATTATCTGCTGCTGCTTTCGAAAGTGTTTCAATGCATGTGTGATATGATTCTGTTCTGTGTGGTGATCCGATCGACTCTCCATACTGCACTCCGATCGGGTGTAGCGTGGGCAGCTCGGTCAGGACATCACACTATTGCTCCTTACAGAATGGCACCTTTAGAACTCAGAGAATTGAAGGTTCAGTTGCAAGAATTATTTGATAAAGGCTTCATCGGACCGAGTGTTTCTCCTTTGGGCGCACCAGTCCTCTTTGTGAAAAAGAAGGATGGATCACTTCGGTTATGCATTGATTATAGACAGCTGAATAAAGTAACCATCAAGAATAAGTATCCACTACCTCGGATCAATGATTTGTTTGATCAGCTGAAAGGTGCGGGCGTGTTTTCCAAGATTGACTTAAGATCGGGCTACCATTAGCTAAAGATTAAAGACTCAGATGTGCCTAAGACATCTTTTCGCACCAGATATGGTCATGACGAGTTCATGGTCATGCCTTTTTGATTGACAAATGCTCCTGCAGCTTTTATGGATCTGATGGATAGGGTTTTTGACCCTTACTTGGACCAGTTTGTGGTTATTTTTATCGATGATATTTTGGTGTAGTCGAAGACTTCAAAGGAACATGATGAGCATTTGAGGATTGTTCTACAGACTCTGAGAGACAAGTAGCTTTATGCCAAGTTCAGTAAATGTTAATTCTGGTTGGATGAGGTATCATTTTTGGGTCACGTGGTATCAACAGATGGTATAAAAGTTGATCCTAAAAAGATTGAAGCAATCCTTCAGTGGAAGACACCCAGGAGTGTTATCGAGATTAGGAGTTTTCTTGGCTTGGCTAGTTATTACAGATGGTTCATCAAGGGTTTCTCTTTGACTGCAGCTCCTTTAACCAAGTTATTGCAAAAGAATGTCAAGTTTGAATGGTCAGATAAATGTCAGGAGAGTTTTGAGAAACTTAAGAGTATGCTGATTGAAGCTCTAGTATTAGTGCAACCTGAATCTGATAAGGATTTTGTGGTCTTTAGTGATGCTTCCAGAAATGGATTGGATTGTGTATTGATGCAGGAAGGCAAGGCGATTGCTTATGCTTCCCGACATCTTAAGATTCATGAGAGGAATTACCCTACTCATGATATTGAGTTGGCAGCAATTATATTTGCATTAAAAATCTGGAGACATTATCTCTATGGTGAGAAATGTTACATCTACACTAATCACAAGAGTCTAAAGTATTTGCTTACTCAGAAGAAGCTTAACTTGAGGTAGAGACGTTGGCTTGAATTGATCAAAGACTATGAGTGCTTCATCGACTATCATCCTGGTAAAGCTAACATTGTAGCTGATGCTCTCGGTAAAAAGTTCATGGCTTCTCTACGGGCTATGAATGTTAGTCTGGACTTATCAGATGATGGAGCTTTGATTGTAAAAATGCAATTTAAGCCAGATTTTCTCCAGCAAGTGAAAAATGCGCAGAAGCAGGATGATTGGTTGTCTACCATTATATCTCAAGTGAAAGATGACCATGTCAGTGAGTATTCATTGGGTTCAGATGGTGGGCTATATTACAAACAAAAATTATGTGTTCCTGATCAAGCTGATCTGAGAAAGAATATCCTGTCAGAAGTTCATCACAGCAGCTTTACCATGCATCCTAGTTGTAATAAGATGTATCAGGATTTGAAATTGCTCTATTGGTGGCCAGGCATAAAACATGATGTGACAGAATTTGTGGGTAAGTGTCTGATTTATCAGTAAGTCAAGGCAGAACATCAAGTTCATTCAGGTTTGCTTCTGCCTATTGTCATTCCTGAATGGAAATGGGATAGGGTGACCATGGATTTTGTGTCAGGATTTCCTCTCTCGAGAAAGAAACATGATGAAGTTTGGGTAATTGTTGACCGACTCACTAAATCAGCTCATTTCCTGCCTATCAGAATGGATTATTCGTTATCCAAGCTGGCAAAGTTGTACATTAGCGAGATTGTAAGACTGCATGGAGTTCCTTCCTCCATCATTTTAGATTGTGATCAGAGATTTACTTCTCAATTTTGGAAGAGGCTTCAGGAAGCTTTGGGAACTCGATTGGATTTCACCATAGCTTTCCACCCTCAGACTGATGGACAATCTAAGCGTGTGATTTAGATTCTGGAAGATATGTTGAGATGTTGTATACTCGAGTTTGGTAACCGTAGGGAGCGGTACTTGCCTTTAGCAGAATTCGCCTACAATAACAGTTATCAGATCAGTATCAAGATGGCTCCCTATGAAGCTTTATATGGTAGAAAGTACAGAACTCCTCTTTGTTGGACAGAGCTCAGTGAGAGCAAGATTGTGGGGTCATATCTGATTAAAGAAATGGCAGAAAAGGTTCGAGTGAGTAAAGACAGACTAAAAGAAGCCATGGATCGACAGAAGTCCTATGCAGATTTGAAGAGGAAAGATATAGAGTTTCAAGTGGGAGATAAAGTATTTCTGAAAGTTTCTCCATGGAAGAAGATCCTGAGATTTGGAAAGAAAGGCAAGTTGAGTCCGAGATTTATTGGCCTTTATGAAATTATTCAGCGGGTTGGACCAGTTGCTTACAGATTGAAGCTTCCACAAGAGTTAGAGAAGATTCATGATGTCTTCCATGTCTCTATACTTTGAAGATACCGTTCAGACCCCAGTCATGTCATCAAGCCTGAAGAAGTTCGAGTTTAGCGAGACATGACTTATGAGGAGTATCTAGTAAAGATCTTGGCTAGAGAAATGAAGCAGCTCAGGAACAAACTGATTCCACTGGTGAAGATTCTTTAGAATCACCACAATTTCGAGAAAGCGACGTGGGAACCAGAAGAGACTATGAGACAACAGTACCCCCCAGCTCTTCAATTCAGGTAAATTTCAAGGAAGAAATTTTTAATTGGTAGGGGAGATTGTAATAGCCCCAATACCGAGTTAGTCATCAATAGTATTTTTCAAAAGT
The DNA here is from genome assembly GCA_947683425.1 of Excoecaria cochinchinensis. Taxonomy (NCBI): domain Eukaryota; kingdom Viridiplantae; phylum Streptophyta; class Magnoliopsida; order Malpighiales; family Euphorbiaceae; genus Excoecaria; species Excoecaria cochinchinensis. The sequence goes on along the minus strand of CANTUQ010000003.1, from coordinate 6,143,078 downwards.
GAATAGTACTTTTGGGGTGAATAGTACTCCCCAAAATAAATAAATATTTTATTGGACCATTGGATAGAGCTCGTCAATATAAATCCGTAAGCACAAATTTCATGTCAATCGGAGGTCAAACGAGTCCAGAATGGCTGAAACAGTAAACAAAAGTATTTACCTCAGTGAAAAGTGGGCCCAAATGGGATCCAAAGAAAATTAAAAGTGTACCCAGGTGGGACCCACTAAAAAGTAAAAATAGGCACAGGTGGGACCCACTGAATAGTAAAAGTGGGACCAGGTGGGACCCACTTAATAGTAAATGTGGGACCCCAGTCATGTCATCAAGCCTGAAGAAGTTTTTAATTGGTAGGGGAGATTGTAATAGCCCCAATATCGGGTTAGCGTAAATAGTATTTTTCAAAAGTGAATAGTACTTTTGGGATGAATAGTACTCTTCGAAATCAAAAAATATTTTATTGGACCATTGGATAGAGCTCGTCAATATGAGTCCGTAGGCATAAATTTCGTGTCAATCGGAGGTCAAACGAGTACGGAATTACTGAAATAGTAAACAAAAGTATTTACCTCGATGAAAAGTGGGCCCAGGTGGGACCCATAGAACATTAATAGTGTGCCCATGTGGGACCCACTAAAAAGTAAAAATTGGCCCAGGTGGGACCCACTGAATAGTAAAAGTGGGACCAGGTGGGACCCCACCTAATAGTAAATGTGGGACCATGATGACATTAGCGATGACATCATGATGACATCAGCAATATTATGATGATGAATAGTAACTGTGTCCCCTAAAGTGTAATATCATCATTGACTGGGTCCCATTAAATAGTGATAGCATCTAACTGTGGGTCCGTGAATAATAACTGTGGGCCCGTGAATAATAACTGTGGGCTCACAAAATAGTGACTCCGGGGTGAATGGTGCCCGAAAATATTTTATTTTACCATCCGAAAGAGAAAGAAAAATGTAGTACAATGGTGTAATATGGTGTAAAAACGAGATCAAATAGGCTTCCGAGAGTCAGTCTGAAGTTTCTCTGGTTCGGTTCGATTGAACCAAGGTTTGACTGAAATTTGATCGAATTTTTATAAATAGTTAGAGTGGATAAAATGGCCTAGTATAAAAGAATAAAAGGCTTAGAATATTTTTTAAAAATTATTGATAGCATTAGAATTGTATTTTACGGTAAAACCGAACTGAACCGAATTGAACCCGTTTAAGTGAATCGGACCCCCAAACGGATTCCAATTGAGCTAAAATTTTGGAGGGAGACTAATTTTAATATTCTAAGAATTATGGAAGTTTTTGGGAGTCAATATGAATTCAAGAATATTTAATTTCACTAAAACAGTGGAAAATGACTCGAAAAATGAAAATCGGACCAAATCAGCTCAACCACTTTGGTTGGACCTTGTTGGGTCCAGTTGGAGCCATATAAAAGCACCTAAAAATCTGGATATCCCCTTGGATTCCATTTTTTTAAGGCTTCTTCTTCCTCTCTCTTTGGTCGAACTTCCTCTCCTCTTTTCTCCACCATTTTTCTTTCATTTTTTCTTCATCTCACCACAAGATCAAACCTCCCTAATATAATTCAGATCATCTAGAATCCATTAGTTGTCTTAGAATTTCATTTGGAGAAGTATAAGTGGGTGAAATCTAGACTTGAAGTTTGGGTGTAAAATTGATGTAAGACATTTAAGTGTTTTAAAATTTGTTTGAAGGTTCCTAAAGGTAGATTAGGATGTGAATTATATGTTTATTAAGTTTATTTGATGAAAGGAAACTCGATTTTGATTAAATCTTAAGTTTTGTGTTTGGACATAATTATGTCAAATAGGTGAGGGAACCTCCAATAAAGCTAAGGGTAAAGAAAAGGAAAATTGAGGAGTATATTTCAAGGATCTAAGGTTTGTGATTGTAAATTCCACTTAATTCCATGGTAAAAATATGGATTTAGATTATGTTTGTTAATAAAGTATGTGATTTATGAATGTTTAATTGAAATTAACGTGATATTCATGCTTATGGACGTTAAAAATAATGGTGTGGATGATTAAATTGAAGAAATAAATTTTGTCTGAAAAAATCCTTCATTAGCCAAATGGTAACTGTAGACGCCGGGTCCCGAGGCGGTCCAAGATTAGAATTACCCGATGATGAAAAGGATAATTGCCACTCGCAAGGTGTTAAAGATGATGCCTTCCTTGTCGAAAACTCCCTTTATTCCTCCAAGAGTTTCAATGCAAAAATTTGCTTTTTATTTTTATTTTTATTTTTCTTTTTCTTTTTATTTTCATTTTTTTATTTATTTTTTGGTATTTTATTTATTTATTTATTTATTATTTTCGTGCGGCCCAGAGCACAGTAAGGGTTGCGCGCGTGCAGTCGGGGGCAGCGCGCGCCCCTGTCCGCACACAGCAGGGGGGCAGCATGCGCCCCTTCACGCGCTCAGCAGGGGGGCTACGTGTGTGCCCCTTGGTGCAGTCTGTTAAACGTAGGGAAGGGCCTAAGTCTGGAGTTGATGTGTGGGAGGAACCAGAGGAGCTGGTGGTGGTAAAAGGGAAGTCGCCAAAGCTAGAGGATGCAATGTGGAGGAAGATGGAAGAAAGGTTCAAAGCCATGTCAAAGGGGGAGGAATGAACCCCGAGGATAGGGAGCTAGATAGTGATGATTTGGTTCCTTAGAATTTCAAAATGCCTGACATTCCCAAGTTCGATGGCACTGCCGATCCCACTGCACACATTAAACAGTACTCGCTGGTGATGAAGGGTACTACCTTAACAAAGAGATAGAAGATCGAGTACTTTTGTCTGAGCTTAATCGGCCCGGCAGTGGATTGGTATAATGGGCTAGATCGAAGGATGAAAGAGGATTGGGATCTGTTGATAGAGGAATTTCTCAGATAGTACGACTACAGTACAAGAATGGAAGTAACTTTGAAGGACTTGGAACTATTGCAGCAAAAGGCGAGCGAGTCTTTCCACGAATATTTGACCAGATGGAGGAACAGGTAATGGAAATGAAAAGAAAGCCAGATACTCAAGATCAGATATTTTTGTTTATCAAAAATGCCAGCCCGTACCTGAGAGATGGACTGAAAATGAAGGGGTTGAGAGACTGGGAGTCTCTGACAGACACTGCTATCGAGGCTGAGGGAGCATACCTTTCGAGGAGAGCGAATAGTGAGGCTTATGCCAAGAAGGGCTAAAATAATCAGGGGGCAACCAAGTCAGCGGGCTCCAGCAGTGGCAATAGAAGTGGGACGATGGCTGAGGTATCGGCAACAGGGGTCAGTCAGAGGTACTTCTCAAATCTGGGTTGGCCTTTGTCCTGGGTACTAAAAAGATTGATAAAGGAGGGAAAGCTACAACCCCTGCAACCCAAGCCAGCTAGAACCCAAGGGTAGCTGGGGCATAAAGAGAACGAATATTGTGCCTTCCACCAACATACCGGACATTTGACGGATAATTGTGTAACGTTGAGGCACCAGATCCAGGACCTGATCGATAGCAAGCAGATCATGGATCTTGAATGAAGAGAGAGCAAGAAAAAGTCCAACTATAATGCTGTGCCACCACTTGTCTTTATGATTGGGTCAAGACTACCTGAGTGGTATGCCTTGCAGGACATATATGGTAATGATTATATCATTATCACCCACCCCGGGACAAGTGAGGAAGGGATTTTTGTAGTGGCGATAGATCATTGGTCCGCTAGCGAGAGTGGGGAGGAAGGAAAACAAGAAGGATATTCGCAGGCTTTAAAAATGGCTGGTTCCCTACAGCAGATTGAAGAGGCTCGTGCCTTAATGGCCCAAGAGATGGATAGAAGGTTTGAGGAATATGAGAAGAGGTTGTTTGCCACAATTAAGGAAAGGATAGATGCCATGGCCCTAGTTCTTCAAGCTCAAATTATGGCAACTACCCTTAACCAGGCTGAGCTTGCCACGGTCAAAAAGGATCATGCAACGACGGGCGTAATGTTTCCTTCCACTCTCGAGCCTAGGGACAAGGCACCACTCGACTCACCAATCGGGCAATTAGGAAGAGCGGAAGGACCAGAGCCTTTACAGTCGATGAGCCTCCTCTATCCCTCAAGCACTAAAAGGAAACTAGTTGATCTTGAAGAAGAGATTGTGAAGTCTAAGCTCGCAACTACCCGAGCACCTCTCAGTGAGACTAATGCTAGCACCGCAAATCTAGGAGTTGGCTACTATGATAATGGCAGTGGTACCCGAAGGATAGGGAAAGCACCAATGTTTTAGACAGCTCAAAGGCACTACTTTAACTTGGGTGAACCTTTATCTTGGGTCCTGGAAAGGTTGATGAAGAAGGGGTTGTTACAGCCGATGCCTCCCAAGTCGGCTAAGACCTAGGGGCAGCCTAGGCATAAGGAAGATGAGTACTGTGCCTACCACTAGCACACTGGCCATGTGATGGATAATTGCACTAGGTTGAGGCATGAAATTCAGGATCTGATTAACAATAACCGAATCACAGATCCTGAATGCCGATAAGGTAGTCATGAGAGCTCAAGTCTTTTGGGTAGCGATGGGAAAAACTTTAGAGTCACAAAGGCCCCGGCCTTCAGAATGACTCAAAGTTACTATGCCATACTGAAGAAGCCCCTGTCTAAACACCTCACTCATTTTGTTGGCAAGGGGAAAATGTAGCCAATACCGGCCCAACCCGCCAGGAGCCAACGGCGTCCTTATCACCGAGCAGATTTGTATTGTGCCTAGCATCAGCATACCGGGCATGAGACTGATGGGTGTCGAATTCTGAGAAGGCAAGTTCTACACTTAATTGATGAGGAGCTAAGAGATGAGGAGAATGGTTCCCGAGAGTGATAATAGACCGTCGACCACAGCGGCAAAGAAGGAAGGAAATAGCTATTGAGATGTTCTCTTTTTTATTTTTTAACTATTTAATGACGATGTTTTTAATTATGGTTTTTTATTAAATGAAACGAATGATTCCACTCATCTGTGTGATATTTTCTCGTGATTTCACTATGCATAATCATAACACATTCATGTTTAGTAATGATTCAAATGATGCCATTTCATTTAATCTCAAAACTTTGGAGAACCCAAAGAAAATCTTGATAGCATCTGTTATGACTCCTGAAGAGGGATGAAAGAGAGAGAAAATAAAGAAAAAGAAAATGAAATAAAAAGTCTTTGGTTGGACCTACGAAGACATGCCAGAAGATGATCATGAAGCCGCCGAGCGTGCTATACCAAACATATCCTAATCATGGACAGGTGACACAAAAGCTCAGAAAACTCAAGCTGAAGTGGGTAAAAATGGTCGAAAGGCAAGATCTATAAGCAGGGACAAAACCAAAATTCCTACTGAGATGCAATGCCTGATTATATTAAACAACGATGGTCCCAATGGTTAAGAAGAAAAGTGCGCGTATGTGTAAACTTTCGGATTTGAGCGAAACTTGTAAAAAAAAAAGTTGAAAAAACTTTGGGGAGCAAAAAAAAAATAATAATATTAATTAAATTAAAAAAAAGAGAGAAGAAAAGAGAGAATTGATCAGGGGGCAAGGGAATGCTATTTGGGGGCAAACATTGTTCAAATCCCGTTGGTCTATACATGCCTACGTTTTGCCGTTATTCTTGGCTATTGAAAAGGATATGAAGGCTAACTCACAAGCTATCCACCCAGTTCATCAATATAATGGGTGTCCTGTATGAGAGATGAGTTGATGACATACAGCTGAGAGGCCAAACGAGAGGAAGGCTAAGAAGGTTATGGAGTGGGCCCATTCTGAGGTCTGCAACTGGAACCCCTACAAGAGTCACACTTTACACCTTGATGCATGAGGCGAAAACATTACTGCCCGTTGAAGTACGTCAAATCCTTAAGGGGCAGCCATGGAAGCAACAGCTACAGCAACTAAGCACGTCAAATGGAAATGGGTTTCCGGATTACTATCTCTATCAGATCTATCAGAAAACACCTTATCCAATTATTTGGGAAGAAAGTCAGAAAACATCCGTCGAAAGAATAAGATTTTGTCTTCGAGCAAGTAGGTCCGGTTATTCCAGACGGACGGAGGTAAATTCAGACCAACATATGAAGACCCAATCATTCTTGAAAAGTTGTTATCCAAGGAAGCAACATCCCAACAGACAGCAAGGGACAAGAACAAGGTTTCGATTAAAAAAAGAACCACGAAATGAAGGAGGGTCCATAACAGAGGCAAAAAAAAAAGGAGAGAGAAAATATTCAATCAAGAAAACCCGCGAGGGCTGATTGGAAATAGGAGTCTGATACTTACAAGATCCATTCCGAGATTAAATGTAATTTTGCATTCTGAATCCATGTTAAATGGTGATCGTGTATGGACAAATCATACTGAAACGCACACAGTCTTTGCAAATACATAAAACAAAAGCAGTTCAGCTCATCATTTCCTAGTTCTTTTATAAAAAGTAAAATCTAAATGGCTGCTCTACTCCTACTCTCACCAACCAGATGCCCAAATCGATGGGCCCTATTATCTACTGTAGGGCTAAGTACCCTCCTCTTACATGCACTTATGGAGGCAAGGGTGTAGTCTGTGATCAGAGCAATTCATTTTGCATACTCAAAGTTGTCTGGTTCCAACATAAAATCAGCGCATTGGTACTATCGATCCTCTGCAACTCTCGCCACTCAGGCACTTCAGTCAACTCCTTTTGCTATCAATTGTGAAGCCGATTTTATGGCACCCTTATGGTAGGAACCAGGCTCGAGCAACCATGATCTAAGACGCACATACACACCGATTATACCTGAAAGATCTTTTACAATAACTACCCTCTGCCACTCTCGCCACTCAGGCACTTCAGTCAACTTATCTTGCTACCTACTATGAAGCCAATCCTACAGCACCTTCCCGATAAAGAACCAAGCTCATACAACCATAATCTAAGACATAAGCACATGCCAATCATACCAGGAAGATCTTTCCAACAACTCCAACTTCTCTCACAAAAAAAAGAGGCCGTTAGAGATGAAAATCGTGACTGGTGCTCTAAGAAAAGTTAGGACAAAGGGCAGGGTGAAAACCTGGGAACAGGCAGTCTGTCCTACAAAAAATGAAATAAATAAAAGCCACTGGATTGGGTTGGGTCCATTCCGGGCTAAAAATAAGCACAGGGTTATGTGAAAATCCGAAAAGGACGCATTTCCCGCTAAAAAAAGCTAGTTTGAAAATCCACGAGGGACACACTACCTTCAAATAATGACTACAGGTATCAGAGGAGAACCTCGTAATCCCCGAAGGCATGAAATTCAAAAGCAATTCTAGGGGGCACCGATCCTGCAGCAATTTACGACCAAACCGGTCGTCGCCTCCAAATCCACTCAGATGAATCCTTATCCTGCATTGCTGCATGCATATGCATTTCATGTCATACACGCAATTTCTTGTATATACTTCTATGCACATAATTTTGCAGGAAATATCTAAGTGAAAACCAACACCATCAGAAGATGGAACCTTCGCACTTTGTAAGTCTGGAGCAAACTCAGTGCAGCTCAGAAGAGCCCCTCTTGCACTTTGTAAGCCTCGGCTTGGTGCAGTCCAAAAGGATACCCAGTTCAGAAGAACACCCAGTTCAAAAGAGCCCCTCTCGTACTTTATAAGCCTCGGCTCGGTGCAGTCTAGAAGGACACCCAGTTCAGAAGATCACCCTCGCACTTTGTAAGTCTGAAGCAGACTCGGTGCACCTCGCTCGCACTTTGTAAGTCTGGAGCAGGCTCGGTCCGACTCAGGAGAGCAGTCCTAGAGTTTTGTAAGTCTGGAGCAGACTCGGTGCACCACCACCCTTGCACTTTGTAAGTCTGTAGCAGACTCGGTACAACTCAAAAGAGCAACTCTCGCATTTTGTAAGTCTAGAGCAGACTCGGCGGATCACCCAGAAGAATGAAAATCGTTCTTCAGTCTATACGGCGACCTAAGGAGATGACTCCATTAGCATGACTGGGAAGACAACCGCCTCAGGTACGCGCTTCTTTCCTTTCTTTTCTGAATTTTGGCTCACCCAGAGACCCAAGTTCTACGTTCCCCAAAATTGGGGGCAACTGTAGACACCGGGTCCCGAGGCGGTCCAAAATCAGAATTACCCGATGATGAAAAGGATAATTGCCACTCGCAAGGTGTCAAAGATGATGCCTTCCTTGTCGAAAACTCCCTTTATTCCTCCAAGATTTTCAGTGTGAAAATTTGCTTTTTATTTTTATTTTTATTTTTATTTTTATTTTTCTTTTTATTTTTATTTTAATTTATAATTTTATTTATTTTTTGGTTTTATATTTATTTATTTATTTTTTATTTTTGTGCGACCTAGCGGGCCCTGCGAGCAGCCCAGCGCACAGCATGGCCGGCCTCCGCGTGCCGCTGCACGCGCGCAGTAGGGGGGCAGCACGCACCCTACGCGCGCGCAGCAGGGAGACTGCGCGCGAACCTACACATACGTAGCAGGGGGGGCTACGCGTGCGCCCCTTCCTGCGCGTGTTTCTCCTCTTTAACGCAGGCATATTTTGCCAATTTTCACCCGGCTCCTGCTTTTTTGCTGCAATTTTCTCAGTCTGCCTTTTTACAGTTCTGTTTTCACATTTTTATGCTAGTTTTGATCAACTAAAAATAAATGCTCTTTTGTCTTTTCCTATTTTGGGACAAAGGCAGGAATCAAGAGGGCAAACACTTTGTTTTTCCTTCAAAAGATTTCTTAGGCCTTTGTTTTCAAGTTTTAATCTCTTCTTCTCTAAGAAAAAAAAACATTTAATCTTGGGTTTGATTTGAGCAAGAAAAAATATTTTTCTTTCCTTATTCATCCCACCAAAAATATTTTCTTGAGTTAATTTATTTAAAAACATAGATTTTTATATTTTCTTCAGGTATTTATCACCATAAAATCGACAAGGAGGACGGATCAAGGCATCCTATTTTCCAATCTACAAAATTCTAAGGGTAAACACTTTGGAACCGCCTTAATTTCTTATTTATTTATCATTTATGGTTAATAGTTTTTTTATTTTCGCCATGTTTATCTGATACTTTTGCCATTGTGGACATCCCCAGTCTTATTTTTGGCCTAATTTCTCTATGTTGGCTTGGTTTGATTTTTGTAGTTTATTTTTTATTTGTTTTTGCCGTTAGCCACCATCCTCCATTTATATTATCATTATCTTTATTATTTAGTGTTATCATCATGTTGCAACATTGTCATTATTTTTATTATTACTATCATCATTTGGTTCATTTACTATTAATATTATTATGTTGTATTTAATTATTTTATACTATTAGTATTATTATTACTGTTAGTATTTGTTCATTATTATTATTATTATTATTATCATGGCATTTGTTCATTACTATTTATTATTCTGTTTTGTCATTATTACTTTTATTATTCTTATTCTTATTCTTATTCTTCTTCTTCTTCTTCTTCTTCTTCTTCTTCTTCATCTTCTTCTTCTTCTTCTTCTTCTTCTTATTATTATTATTATTATTATTATTATTATTATTATTATTATTATTATTATTATTATTATTATTATTATTATTATTATTATTATTATTATTATTATTATTATTATCCTCATTGTTGTTGTTGTTGTTGTTATTATTATTATTATTATTATTATTATTATTATTATTATTGTGTCCAATATTTATTTTACCCTTACTTGATTAATCTTGTTTAAGAACTATTACTAATATTCTTAATATTATTTTTCTATCTGAGGATTAAAATTTGAGGCGCATTGTATGTATACCTCTGTGGCTCCCCTAATGGGTCACGACACGTAGACGAACACTCCAGTTTGGTGAGATCCTTTCGACCCTCTTTTTATGTGTTTGGTGTTTATTTGTAAATATTTGTTTTATTTATGCACGCGTGCGATAAAAAATGATAAAAATATTTCTACAATTAAATTTGATTTTTTATTTAGAAAATTGGGACCAATGTCCCTTGTTTTAGCAAAACAATAATAAAAAAACATCACAATTAAAACGAAGAGTCAATTTTATCCAAAAATGGGATCACTCATCCCGGTTTTTCAACTTAACAATCAAATAACTGTTCAAACCCTCTTTAAATAAACGTGAAGGGACCAATGTTCCTAAACCTTCAAACGAGCGCGAAGGAACCAATGTTCAAATCCAAAATGAATATCCTGATTTATGTATGCCTTCCTTGTACTTAATTTTGTTTGATTGTTTTAAGGTTTAAGTTCATTTCTTTTTGGCCCTTGTAATTAATTTTGGGGCAATATTATTTAATTTGGGGGGATTGTATTCCGTCCCTATTTATATTCTTAATCTTCTTTCAATGGGGTTGTATTCCGCCCTAATTTCTCTTGTAATTGTGTGCTTGAGTGTTTACCGCTTTCTTTCTCATTTTCTTCATTTTCTTTACATGCTTTTAATGCGCCTTTAATTTAAATGCATTGATCATGTGAGATGAGAGATAGAATTTTAGGGAGTTAAAAACTCATTTATAATTAACCAAAGTATGAATAAGAGGGGAGTTCCGAACACGAATCTCTGGTCTTGACCAATAAGAGGTTAGAGACCTTTCCCAATTCCTCATTAATTTAGTGGTGAGTCCATGATACCTCAAAGGTGCCCAAAGGTGCCATGGGGCTAGATGTTCCTTTCCAATATTCTATTGGGAAGGAAGCATCCAAAATGTCTCATAGTGCCCATGATCAAAAAGACGCGAACCAGTCTCTCGAATCCTAAAAGTAGATTCAGTCGAGGGCCCTTGCTGGGTTCGGCGTGCGTCACAGTAACCGTGTGATTTTCATGTGTTTTTATGATGTTTTATGTATATTTATGATGGATCTATGGTATTTGGCATGTGAACTAATGTATGGTATGTGTTAGAGCATGTGAAAATATCATGAGGCATGTGATGCTTTTATGGCCGAATGTATGTCATGTGTAAAGTCATGATTTTTATGTGTTTTTATGAAATTGATGGTATGGTGATGTTATACATCATGAAATTGGCCTAAATAAATGATAAAATTGATAAAAAGAATTAATGTAAATAAATTGGTATGTGGGCCGTATGCATATATATATGTATGCATGTGTACCATGATGAAATAATGAGTTTACATGGCATGTGATGATGTAATGATGATAATAATATGTGAAATGATGAAATAGTATGAAAAAAAAATAAAATATTATGATGATATACCATGAAAAATAAGTATATTATATTAATAATGTGAAAAATAAAATAATATTGCCTTATGTAGTGATCTGGTAGTCAATTCTAGGTCAGGATATGTTGGCATGCCATAGGGATATAAGACTGCGGGTGTGAGCATGGCGTCTCACTTTTTAGTAGGCCAATGATGGTCCTACCTCTCTCTATCTGAATATCTAAATTTTACTGTTATGTATTAAAAGACAGTGATGGTCCCACAGGACTCCGCTGGTATTTATGTGAATTTCTGGAGTTCACGTCTTGTTTATCCTGTATATAGAGTCTGCTAGTGTGTTAAAGGGGCATAAATGTAAATATGAGATTAAAATGGTTAAAATGTGATTAAAATACTATTTATGTGGAAAAAAGGACATAAATATAATTATGTAAAAAGTTTGAGGGCAAAATAGTAATTTTGTGCATATGTTTGTTAAGGATGGTTAAATATGAAAACTGGCCGCTTTATATAGGTAAAAATGTAATTTGACATGAAAATTATAATTGCAGGGTAAAACTATAATTTGGCATATAAATTAATGATAAAATTGTAATGTTAGTGAAATTAATTAAAATAATGGCAAAATTGTAATTTTAGTAAAAATAGTTGAACTAGTGGTATAATGGTAATATAGTGAAATTAAAATGAACTAATAGCATAATTGTAATATTGGTGAAGTATAATTGAACTAATGGCATTTTTTGTCACTTTGAAAAAGTTTAAGGGTATAAATGAATTATTACCATAAGTTAAGGGTAAAATGGTAATAAGATTATTTATGTGAATTAATTGTGTAATTACCCCAATTATGTAATTTAAAAATAATTACATGTAATATTGCATGCCTAGTTGGGAATTAAATTAAATATGTTTATTTATGAATATCAAATGATAGTATTTGTGAATATTATTATGATAGTATTTGTGAATATTATTATGGATGAAAAATTAAATTAAGTGAAAATTTATGGAATTGCAATCACCACTGAGCATATTTAATGCTCAGCACGTAGTTTTATTTGACTGCGTGTAGGTATTCCATTGGATTTTGGGAGCAGAGCAGACCTCACACTTTGGTAGTGGTATGGAAGAAATTATTTAGAATATTAAGTATGTTAAGATTTTGGCATGTATATGTCTTATAATATTGTTTTTGGGTTTTGGTCTGTAATAGACTATTATATGTGTCGCTAGTTTATGTGTGTTTAGTATGCCTAATAGTTGGTAGAAATTAAGTTAAAACGATTGGGAAAGTAAAATGTAGATTTTCGCCTTAAAAGAAAACTGGCCAAATGAATAGTAATTTAGACAGTTATAGGTCAATCGACAAAATTTATAACGATTTAAAAATAGTAATTTTTAAGTTTATTGATTAATTAAATAACTATTAATAGACTTAAGTAAGTTGACTACTCATATAGTACAATTCATGTATACGGTACTATTCACGTATACGGTGCTATTAAAAAAAAATGTACCTATTTTAATTAATTGTCTATTTAATAATTTGATTAGCTCAATTAGGTTAACCGGAATAAAATGAACAGTAATTTAATCGGATAGTAAAGTATTAGAGTGTATGTTAATTCAGTGCGGTGGCACCGGTATCCGTATCACATATGGGTAGAGGGCGCTACACCATCCAGCCTGCACAACATATGCTTGCTAACCCCTATCCGGTCTATATGGCATATGATTGTCAGCGTTTGAGCTGTATGCATATTCTACTCACAACTCATCTTGCAGCTGTTTTGCTGACCTCCATCTGGCCTGCACGGCATATGCTTGCTAACTACCAATCGGTCTGCATGGTATATGACTATCACCATTTTAGCTCTAAGCATATTCTACTCATGACTTATCTTGCAGTTGTTTTGCTGACCACCATCCGATCTACATGGCATATGCTTGCTAACCACCATTGGATTTGCAAGGCATATGATTGTCATCATTGAGTTGTAGCGTGTTCTAGTACTACTCATCTTGCAGTTGTTTTGCTGACCACCATCCGGTCTGCACGGCATATGCTTTCTAACCACAATCGGATTTGCATGGCATATGACTATCGCCGTTGAGTTGTAGCGTATTCTACCACAACTCATTCGATATACCACATTTGTCTTACTAACTACCATCGGGCCTGGACGGCATATGATTGCCGTCGAGTTATAGCATATTCTACTATGACTTATTTGATATACTGGATTTGTGTTGCTCACCACCATTCAGTAGGCATGGCATCTGACTGCTAACCACCATCGAGTCGGCATGTCATACGGTTGTCACCGTTTGAGCTATAAGCGTATTCAACTACCACTCAATTGGCAGAAGACTCTCTTCTGATCTTAAATTCGACTCTTGTGTCATGACCTATTGGTATCCTCTTCCTGTAATTTCAAAAAATCTTGTTAACTTAATGTGTTAATTAGACCACTTTAAAGCATGAACTTTGTCTTTTATTTTCATTCATTTTCATTTATCTTTTATCTTTTTTATTCTTTACTTCACTTATTTTTCTTTTGTTTTGTTACTTTGATGCATTAAGTATTTTTTGAAGCAAAAACGAAATGAAATGTTAACAAGAATAGAAATATTGTTAAAATAAAATAAAACTTTAATAAAATGTAAATATCACTAAAGTGAAAATTTTGTACATCGGTAAGCAAATATACAAAACTCCCTGAATACAAACTAGAGAGGTGAATAATCTAAGGGCTCTTCTAGATCCTCCTCACTAGCTGATATAGGGATAGGATGAGTACCGAATGAAGATGGTCCTGCCTTGGAGGTGGATGGCTTGGCTCTACAGGTAGGAGGCTGACCGCTAGGAGCTGATGGCCTAGCCCCGGTGGCTAGCTGCGCGGGAATGATGACATATGGTGGTGCTGGAGGCTCTACCTGAGGAGCCTATGGGAACTGGACCTGAGCATATCCATCCAAGAAGGGCTTAGCGCAAGTCCTTAAAAACCCCAAGGTTTCGCTAATCACCCTACCCAGAACCGTGAAGGCCTGTACATGGTCTGAGGTCTGGCACGCGAATGTATCTCTGATGCCCGTAAGCCTGGTCTTAGTATGCTCTCTTAACTCCCTGATGGACCCAGATATCGTAGGTATAGAGGCCTCTAGCACCTCCACCCGGAATCAAAGAGCAGTGACCAACTCATCGACCATCTGGACAGCCTCATTGACCCTCTGAGCTGCGGCCGCCTGTGAGCTGCTCAAACCCCACCTCAGCTCCTCAATAACTCTGTCCTACTGATCCAAGTGCTCAATAGTATCCTATCCCTCTCTTCCATCCGTCGCCTCATAGCAGCAAAGGAAGTAGTCATCGCTGCGATGATCTCCTGCTATGCCGGCTGTGATGGTGGTGGGGGACTAGGCCTTAATGGATCTGTCTGAGACTCTAGTGGCGGAGGAGCTATGGATGTAGATGCCATTGGGTGCCTTAGCCGACTATAAGGGAGGAACCTCCTAGCCTCATGGGCCTCAGAGCGACTGACCTGCGGTGGTAGTGGTGGTGTGAGGCTCTGAGCCCACTGCAACATTGGAGTGTTCAATAGGTCATCCATGGTTATCTCTAAGTCCATGTCAAATGGATTTGAGGCTGCTCCTCCTCCGGCTGCAGCTGCTCCTCCTCTGCCTGAGGTTGCTCCTCCCCTTAGGACTCTCCCGGAATACCCACATCTAGCTAGAGCAGGGGGAGGTAAAAAAGGCATCTAGTCTCTGCTATCGTGAGCAATCTACACTCCTCGGGATAACCAGGCGCCTGTGCTATCATACCCATGGTCTGAGCTGCTACTGCATCTATGTAAATATCCTCATCCAGTGGAGGTCCAAAGCTCGCCCAGGGGGCCCTCAGGTGTATCAGTAATCTGGTGATGACACCCCCAGCAGATATAAACAGGCCTATCCCCCGTTCTAGCCTCACCAAATTAGCCAGTATCTCATGGCTAATGTTAAGGCACTGGCCTGTCACTATCGCCTATAGGCTCCATATCTCTGCACCATTTTTTGACCCTGGGTTACCTCCCTGACCCAAATATCAGTTAGAGAGGACCCTATGTACATGCCTCAAGGCCTGTGATGAGAGCATGGTGCTCTTTCATGTATTATGGTCGTATGGTGCCCCAGGTAGTGTGATGGCCTCCCAATGCTATTGCTTGATGGTTCTCAGTGGTATTACCACATCCATCTCATGTGGGAGCCCCATAGCCTATGCAAATACTAAGTGGGTGATACTAAAGTGGTCACCTCTAATGCAAAACTGAATCATGCCCTCCTCTAAATTCGATCTCTGGAACCCCTGGTAGTGGAGGGTGGCCAGAAACTCTCTAGTGATCTCTGGATATGTTTGGAAGGAAGGTCACATGAACTCGATCCATCCTGCTACCTCTAGTAGTGCGTCCACCTCTTCCAACATCCCCATTCTCTGAAGAAACGGCCTGGAAATATATCTGCTGGTACGAAATTGTACTCGGGCTAGAGCCTGAAACCTCTCTCTAAGATCTAGGCTCATCCACTCTAGAGCCTCAGGCTCAGGCTGCCCCTGGGGAACGTTACATCTTAGAGGCATCGTAAAAAGAAAAGAGTTAATCTTGCGTGATGATTGTAGGTAAACTAACCACAATTTCAAAATTTTTGGAAATTTCAGTTGCATTCCGGCTAGAATGTGCCGATCCAAAAAAATTTCGGCAGCATTGCGGCAAGAATGTGCCTAACCAAAATTTTTGGCAACATCCCAACAAGGATGCGCCCAACTTCCTGGATAAAAACTCAACAAATGGATAGGCCTCAAGCCCCAACAATAATTTCGCAAGCAAATAACTATCACATGAAATGAGTAGGCATTTAACTAGTCACTTTTTCATTCTACTCCTAGATAGCAATTGTATAAGGGCATATTCCTAAGTTCTGTTATGCTATATATTTATTTCAATCATTATTCATCCATTATTTTTTGCACTTAATTCCTACTGTCAGTGTACTGGGTCCATCATGTAGAAAATCAATTGACATAATTTATCCTACATTTTGGAGCTTGCACATCTATCATGCATTCAGACTAAAAAAGAGGTAAAAAGATGGAAGAAAATGTCATAAAACTAACCTGGTAGTTGACGAAATGAACTAAAAAATAACTTGACAAAAGTGCAAAAAAAATCTAGTCCTGGACGTGTATGGTGGTGAGAGAATCATTTCGGGGCAAACGGCGCACAAAATGGATGAGAAATGAGGGAGAAAAAGTGAGAAAATCGAAAAGTCACATCTGTTGCACGAGGAAGAAAGGGAGAAGAAAAGAAAGGAGAAGAAGAAGGGGCTGAACCGCAAGGTTTAATAGCCTTTCATGACCGATGAGCTGACTGTCAAAGGACCGAGTGACAGGATCCCCGTCAGTCATTCGAATTCTTCTTTTTTTGCCTTTTTCATCTCTCTCACCTTATTAATACAAAAATTTCAAAGTATTCCTTGAATATTTTGCCCCCTGACTCCAATGCATGGCTGCATCCATCAAATTTATTTCCCTATAAAATTAAAATAGCACAAATATACGTAAACTATTTATGCATGTGAAATGCATGAACCATGCAGGAGAAAAGATCCATCAGGTGGTCAACTAGTTGACCGACGGGTTAGCCATGCCTCGGCCTAGGCATGCCCGTCGGTCGTGGTTCCCTTTAAATATCTCTTCTTTTCCTTTAATGTTGTGCACACTTCTTCTTGGATTCCACTCAGAGCTCCCTACTTCCAGGTTTTTCCTCTTTTCTTCTTCTTTTTTTTTCCACTTGTATTTAATTTTTGCCCCCAATATTTTAGAGAATGTCGACATTAACTCTTACTAAAATACATTATCTCCTGGATGAACCCCGAATCTTGGAAAACACCACCTTGGCCTTGTATTCGGGTCTGAGATTTCTGAGGAGAGTTAGAGTGGACAAAAAGCTCCTGTTAGCTGCAGTCCACTTTTGGGACCCCCACTTTCATATTTTCAGGTTCATTTACCAAGAGTTATGTCCCCGACCCAAAAAATTTGCTGCAATTATTGGGGTGAGTTATCCTCCTAGCACACCAGCTTGCTTCCTGAGCTGCAGTTTGATTCACGCAAGGGACACTGTGCTAGCTTTAGGTATTCCTCCCTCAGTCGCAGCTAGATTGGCCCCTCAGGATTCCACTTTTGCTTTAGGACCGTTGATCGAGGTGCTTGAGGGTTTTTCTTATGTGCCTACCTATCAGGCTAGTATCGTCCTATTATTTTGCCTTTCCAGATACCTGACTGTGATTTTTGAGGAGGTGACTGGTGATTTCTAGCTATTCGAGATTGTGGATGGCCTTCATCGCGGGCTGACCCCGTTTCCCCTGACTCTTGTTGAGATGATTTTGAGCTTGCACTCTGCCTGTGGTGACCCTTCTGCTGCTTTCACTGGGAGCCCCTTATTACTCCAGGTTAGTCAATATTTTAAAAAGTAGTGCATCCCTTATGTAGTTTCACACTAGCTTTTCTTATCGGATAATGCGTCTTTTTGAATTTTCACATAACCCCGTGCCTTAGTTTTGCCTAAAGTGGCCCCTAACTATTACAACGGCATTTTCTCTTTTTTTTTTCTTTTTTTTTTCTTTTTTTGTTTTTTTCTTTCATTTTTTTCTTATTGTCTTCTGTCTTTCAAGTATGGCTACAAGAAAAGATGAAGCTACTATCGGACTCCCCTCCTAGGGTGATTAGTAGTTATTCACCGAGACACTTTCTTCCTCGACAGCGGTTATATTCATTCGCATCTCCGGACAAGTGCATTAGTAGATAGGGTGAGTTAGCAGATGAAGACATCAGCTTCATGTACCCCTGGCTCCGTATTTTCACATTGACTCTAGATTGCCCTTTAGGGTGTGTTCCTTTGTGTGGGCTCTACGAGGCCACCTTTTATATTGCTGGCCACTATGCTTATCAGTTCGGAGTGATTCAGGATATTGTGAGGCAACCTTTATCTTTTCAATGTGGCATCCTATCATTGGTCTTTACTTTCAGATACCATAGCCTCTAGGCACAGCTGCCAGTGAAGACTATTATACTATCTCTTAGTGATTGTCCCTTTACTTCCACCAGTGCGTACAAGAGGTGGTTGCTTAGTCCTGCAGTTGATAACCGGACCCACCGACTTAGGCATCTAACCGACAGGAGTAGTAGTAGAGTGTAGTTTATTAGATTACATGCATTTAATAACTAATGATGTCTTTCTTTTAATAAAAGAACTTGAAAATAATGAACACACGAGTTGAATTGTTTCTGCTTTATTTATTTTGCAAAGCTCGTGTAAATTTTTGTATAATTTCCCCATACACGATCACTACTTAACATGAATTCAAAATGCGAAACTACATCTAATCTCAGAGCGGATCTTTTAAGCATCAAACTCTTGTTTCCAATGAGCCCTCTCGGGTTTTCTTGATTGGACATTTTCTCTCAAGCCTCTAAGTTTTGCCCAGGGTGCCTTTTTTTTGTTTTCACCCTGATGAGGCGCCCATTTTTAGTAAGGCCGCCTTTTTTTAATTTTTAACCCGCGGGACTTTTATTCTCTTCTCTTTATCTTTCTAGTCTTTATCTGTGGAACCTCTTGAGTCTATTGACATTGACTGGTTCCTTGAACTCATTACCATCGCTGTCCATCAGGATCACTGCTCCCTTGGATAATAACTTCTTGAGAATAATGGACCTTCCCATGTTGGCCTGAACTTGCCCCGTATGTCAGGAACACCTAGTCTCATTTGCTTAAAAACCAAGTCTCCCTCATTTAGCGGGTGCTTTCTGACCTTCTTACCGAATGACCGAGCAAGCCTTTTCTGGTAGATCTGGTTGTGATAATAGCCTCGTAATATGTTCTCGTCTAGCATATTCAGCTGCAGCAATAATTGTCGGGCCCAATAAACTTCTAGAATCCCCGCTTTTATGTCTACCCTCAAATACTTTTGCTCTACTTCTACTGGCAATACTGCTTCTATCCCATATAACAAAGAATAAGGCGTCTCTCCCATAGAGGTTCTGATGGTGGTTCTATAGCCCTAGAGACCCAAAGGCAACTTCTCCGCCCAATCCTTATAGCTATAAACAATTTTAGCCAAGATCTTCTTAACATTCTTGTTAGCAGCCTCTACTACCCCGTTGGTATGCAGGCGATATGGTGAAGACTTGTGATGCTCAATGCCATATTTCTAGAGTAGCTTCTTAATTTTGGCCATAAATTGCACCCCATTATCTGGCATAACGTTATGTGGGTGACCATATCTCCCTATCAAATTCTACTCAATGAACTTGGCCATATCTACAAATCAATTTTTTCTTTTTTGTTTATTTTTTTGAATTTTTTTGGATTTTTTTTGGGCAGGCTTTGTTCAAATCCTAGTAGTTTACACATACACGTACTTTTTCGCTCTTCTCAACTATTAGGACGATGCTGACCAACCAAGTCGGGTGATGAACTTCAATAAGAAACTTGGCTTCAATCTGCTTGTGGATTTCTTCCTTCACTTTCTCTGCCCATTCTGGCCTGAGTCTTCTGAGCTTCTACTTAACTGGCCCATGATCAGGATATGTTGGAATGGTGTGTTCTACGGTTTCACGATCGACTCCTGGCATGTCTTCATAGGTCCAGGCAAAGACTTTTTCATATTTTCTTAATATTTTCTCGAATTTTAACCTCTCTTCAGGAGTCACATTAGATGCTATCAAGATTTCTTTTGGGTTTTCCAAAGTTCTGAGATTAAATGAAATGGCATCAGTTGAATCAATGTCAATTATAAATGAATCATGATCATGATTATGCACAGTGAAATCATTAGAAACATCACACAAATAAACAAAACCAATCATTTTATTTAATAAAAACTAGGATTAAAAACATCATTATTAAATAGTTCTAGAACAAAAAAAAATAACATCTAAATAACTATTATTTTCCATTCCCACCAACACAGATGTTGTCATCGATGGCTCATTATCATCCTCACGAATAGCCTTCCTTTCCTCCCAGCTCATCACCAATGAGGTCTTGAACTTGTCCACTCAGAGTTCGACAATGATATGTAAAATGCCCTGTATGATGATGGTAGGTGTAGACACCGGGTCCTGAGTAAGCCTAGATCGAAGTTACCCAATGATGATAATTGCCTTCACAGGCTTAAAAGGTTAAAAGTGATGGTTTTCTCGTCAAATTTGCATTTTAGAGTGAAAAATTAAAAAATAAAAAAAAATATTTAAAAAATTATTTTTGAAAAATGGGGGCTTAAAATTATGATGTTTTTAGTCAATTTAAAATTTAAAAATAAATAGAAAAAATAAAAAAAATAAAAAAAATTTTCGGACCGCGAGTGTCGGGCGCGCTGGCGCCCAGCTCGCAGGCGCCAGGCGCCCAGCACGCAGACACCCAGGCGCCCAGCGCATTGGGCGCGATTTGGCGACGCGCAGCGTTGCGCGCTGCACGCGATTTTCGCGCCTCGGCGCGCGGATTTCGCGCGCCTCGCCGCGTGAGTCCCCGTCGCTCTATAGCGACGGGCGGTGTCCCTCTATAGCGACGGCTTCCTGGCCGTCAGTACAGGGTCTGATACCCTATTTTCCCATTTTTCAACCCTTTTTCCGATTTTTTCACCCAAAAATCCGTTTTTATCCCAAAATTAAGGGTTTTTGACTTCAAATAAAATTCCAAAAATATTTTTTATAGATTATTAATTAATAAAACTTGATTTTATCCCCAAAAATAAAGGAATTTGAATAAAATTAGGTTTGTTTTCCTTAATTAAATTAGGGCAACATTTTCTATTCTTTAAATACTTTATGATGAATAAAAAAAGGGGAGCCTCCACTACTATTTTTTACATCAGAATTTCCAGCATTTCTCTTCCTCTTTGATTTTTCTTCTAAACATTTTGAGATTTCTCTTTGAATTAACAAGGTTTAATTGAGATTGAAAAATTAATTTTCAAGACTTAATTATTCCAATTGATTCTTTTGGAGGCCTCCACATTTTTTAGACCTAAAATTTTCCAGATTTCTTCTTCTTCTATTTTCTCTTCAAACATTTCAGATTTTTCTTTTATTAAAAAGGTTTAATTGAAATTGAAAGATCAATTTTCAATTGTTAATTATTCCAATTAATTTCTTGGTTTTTTCTTCATAAACACAAGAAATTAATCATCACTTTGACATCAATTTCTTTTTAATCTTAAGCATACAAATCAATTCCTTTGTTTTTCTCCATAAACAAAGAGAATTAATTTAATTGCTAAATTATTCTTTCAAGCAATTTTCCGGAAAATCATCACTTTTCCTTCATCAAATCCAATATTCTGAGGGTAAACATTCTTGGCTCCATTTCAATTTTTATTTTATTTTATTTTATTTATTCATGTATATTTTATCGTTTTTATTGATTTATTTATTGTTTTCATCTATTCATTTGTTTTATTGATTTTATATTTGTTCCATTTAATTGTTTATATATGATTTGATTTTTATTCATGTGAATATTGTTTTCTTTTAATTCCTAACATGTAAATGATTTTATTGTGATTCCAAATTATTTTTAACATGCAAATAATTAATTTAAATTAATCTTTTTGCAATGTAAATAGTTTGTATTAATTATGAACACATCAATTAACCTTGTTATATATCATCATTATTTTCATCATTCCTTTGTTTACTAATTTTTATCATTGTTACATGATTTTATTATCATTTGTTTATTTATTCATTCATTATTTTTCACTTTTCATCATTTTTCATCATGTGTATATTTTCATGTACTAATTAATTAACATGTTTTATTTTATTTTCATCACATCATTTAATCATTTATCACATATAATCCATGTTTCTCATTTTATTTTGGTTTGTTAACATTTTGATTCCATTATCATTCTTTTCATATCATCTTATTTTATTTTAATTTGTTATTCATTATTTTGAATGTTTAATTGATTTAATTACTAACATTATTTTAATTGTATTTTGTTTTTATGTCTAAACTCATTTTTCGCTTGGGCGTTTTTGCGAGCACATCGGGAGGTCCAAAAAGGTTCATTTGATTTGTAATATTTTATTTAATTTTGCCATATAATTTTCTTGTAAAATTCTTTATTTAGGCACGCTAAAAAGAAAATCACAAAAACGTTTTTATTAATTAACTTGACATTTTTTTAAATAAAAGGGGACCAATGTCCAAGTTTTTCATACCCAAATAAATCATCACATCAAAACTGTTTCATAATAAATATGCATGCGAGGACCAATGTTCTCACTATTAATGAATAACCCGTTTTATGCATGTATTTCACTTTTATAAATGGGAGTTGTATTCCGCTCCTAGTGTTATTGTAATTTATTTTTAAATGCTTTATTTTGGATTTTGCTTACATTTACCGCTTTTGATATGAATGATTGCGCCTTTAATTTAAATTGCATTGTGTGGAAAGTTGATGAAACAATGAATTCAAAACTTAATTATGATATTAATCAAGGTATAAATAAATGAGAAGTCCCGAACCAGCTCTGGTCTTTGGGCTCAAGAGGTTAGAGGTTATCCTCCAAGACACCTCTTGTGTCACGATGCTTTAGCGTTAATCCTAGGCTCCTTTGGCTGGCCCAAAATGGATACTAAGCGCAGTCTTAGGCTCTCCGAGGTGAGAGAAACTTTCCCAATGTTCTATTGGGTGGCGACTCCATGAAACCTCCTTGTTGCTCAACATAGACGCACTTGCGATTTATTGCAAGCTGTCAACGGACCCACAATTGCCCGATCGCCCACGTGTGGGCGGTCATAGGGGCGGCCGCGGGGATCCGGCGCGCGTCACAGTAGGCATAATACAGATCCGCTCGATGATCGGGACGTCCCTTGCTTTTGGCAGGCCTACCCGACAATGGCTATAACACCCTTTCTTTACCAAGATGGATGAAGTGCCAAGACAATGGTTTACCTAAGATAGTATGGTGACGCTGAGTTGTTCATGTTGCTGAGACCTCTATAACCCTAACATTGCCCTTACTATTGTCGTAGCTACCTAAGCTTCTAACTTTTAGAATATGTGCCATCACTGGGCCTCCTCCCTTTTTAGGTACAGTGCTATATTTTGGAGTAGGCTTCTTATTTCCTCTTTGATCGAGTGGTTAAATAAGTGGCACCTTGCCTCTAGGCTCAAAAGTAAATGGGGGCACTTTGACCGTCGCTGTATGAGCCTTCTTGATCGTGGCCAGTTTGAGTTGGTTAGGAGCAGTAGCCATAAGTTGAGATTGAAGAACGAGCGCCATGGCATCCATTCTTTCTTTAATCACGACTAGCAACCTTTTTTTAAGCTCCTCAAACCTTCTGTCCATCTTTTGGGCAATTATGGCGCAGGTGGCATCAGATTCTTTGGCCAAGTTGGTCATATCGACTTTTATTGAATATTCTAAAGTACAGATCTTGTTGCTATCTAAGAACAACTTTAAACCCCGATGTGCTACTCTCTCTTGTTGTTCAAAAAAAGGATTTCTGACCAGTCAACCATCAAGGGCCTTTGACCAACTAGATGGATCTATGATGGCTACAAGACATGGTCCGTTAGGATGATGCATGAATGACATATGCTGCATGGTTGTGCTATGAAACATCGACAACCACACACAAGCAAATAGATCCTTCCAACCTGGTTGCTCCCATACACGAGGTCATGTTGTCTTTTTCCTAGGTTGGCTTGGCCCATGGGTCAGCGGGGAATCCAATGGATTCATATGGTGCCCAGCGAGAATCCGGCAGCATAACACCTTTTATCTAATGTACATACATATGGGTTTTGGCCATTATGTATTTGAACAATTCAATCAAATTAAGATGGGCCCACTAGGGCATAAAAACCTTTAATAGAAGACCATTTTATTTAGCTGATTTTATCCAATATATAATGGCCCACATGGCAAACACAGAATTACGGTACATTTCACCTATGGGAAGTATTTATTGCCATTATATGAGCTTTGGTCAAAGGTAATGACACTTTACGGCTACCGAAGCATGGTCCATCGAAGCATGGTCCCTATCGATGGCTCTAGCTCATTACGAGCATAACGACTATTTGGGTCTCCATTTAATATACCAAATGGTACGAGTCTTAGGTTGGTGATTATCCTTAACACTTCCCTACATTGACTGAACGTAGGGTCGCACTTCGGGAATGCACCGGGGTCAAAAGAGGGACCAAACTAGCATAGATCAAGGCTCTAATGATATGCTATACAGTTTTGAAAAGGGATGAAATATTTAAAATAAAACTCAATTATATATTTTAAACAAGATACTTTCGAAGTAAAGTCTCAAGTAAGTGCGCTGCGGAGTCGCCACTGTGACGCGCACTAAACCTTAGAGGCCTCAAATACCTACTTTTAGGGTATTTGGGAGAGGTTCATAAGACCCGCAAAGATTACGGGGGTATCTATTTTGGGGCAACAAGAGATGTTTTGGAGTCTCCACCGAATAAAATATTAGGAAAGTTCATCTAACCTCACTGAGCCTAAGACAATGTATATATGCCTGTTTTGGGCAATAAAAAGGTATTTTGGAATTCTCTTTCCAATAGAACATTGGAAGGGTTCATCTAACTTTATGAAGCCTAAAACAATGCATAAAGGTCTATTTTGGGCAGCATGAGATATTTTGGAATTCCCTTTCCAATGGAACATTGGAAAGGTTCATCTAACCTCTTGAAGCTTAAGACCAGAGAGAGTTCGGGACACCACTCTTATTCATACCTCAGTTAAAATTATAAGTGAGTTTGAAGTTAAAATCTCATCCCTTTTCTCATACAGTACAGTGTAAGAATTAAATCTTAGATCAATCACATAACAAAAGCGATAAATAAAAGCAATAGTAAAGCAGAGTAAATAAAAAAACCATAAATTACAACAAAACTAGGGGCGGAATACAACCCCAAATGTAAATGAACGGAAAAAAAACTAGCACACATAAAATGGGAACACTTGTTTTGGCGTGAGGACATTAGTCCTCGCATGCATATTCAGAGAAAAGTAATATCAGAGTGCCAATTTGGTTTGGAGGGAAAATTAGGACATTGGCCCTGTTTTCTTTAAGGAAAGAGCTTCATTCATTTATAGAAATCACTTGCCACTTTTTATATTTATGAATATAAAAAAGCATTTATGATAAATTGGAATTGAAAAGAATAAACTAAAAAAAGGATAAAGGAAATAAACCAAATTTGCGCCCCGAATCATCCTAGTTGGATCTTTTCCTCAGCATACCATATTTAGTAAAATGAAGAAACTCACAAAATACAAATAACATGTAATGACCTGAATACTGGGTTAGTAGTGATCAGTGGATTCTATATAGTTTATAGTATGAATTTCGTGTGAACATATCAGTGATTGTGCTGTAAAAGATAGTGGAGAAGGAAGGTTAAACGTGTCAGGCTAGGGAAGCCCCCTGATGGGTGACCTCTCGAGAAGCCAATAGTGAAAAATATTTTATTAAACTATTGGAAAGTACATGTTATAAGCAGTCTGGTGGTATGATTTGGAGTGAAAATGAGGTCAAATAGGTCCCTGGAAGTCAAACTGAAGAAAAGCCTCTGGTTCGATTCAAATAGTAACTAGCTTTGACCAAAATTTGACCAAGGCCTTAAAAATAGTAAATGATATCTGAAAAATATTTTGAAGGCATAGATAGACTCAGAATAGTGTGTAATACATTTTGGTAGTAAAAAAAAATAATTTTATGGTAACACTAAAAAATTAGTAAATCGGATCGGTTTAATTGTATCGGACCGAAAATGGACCCTAATTAAGATAAAACCAAGGTCAAATAAGTTAAAAAGAGTAAAATTAAGTTTAAGAATGAAAAGTTAACCGAACCTATTCAACCAGTGAACCGGACCAGTCGGATCAGTTGACTTTAGTTTAACAAAAGTTTAATGGAGTTATGGACATCAGAAAAATTATCTGGAAGTATGGACTTGCTTGAAATATTATGGAGAATCAAATGGTAATGAAAAATAAATTTTACGGTGAGACAGAAAATTGAGATTTCGGATTGGTAAGAAATTATCGGACCAGAAAATGGTTTTCAATTAAGCTAAAATTTTATGTGGAGGCTAAATTATATATTTTAAGAATTATGAAATTTATTTTGGGAAGAATTGAGCTTGGAAAGTGAGAGAAATTATTTTTGGTTGGAAAATAGGATTAAATTACCTATATGTGCTTTTGGTTTGGCCCATTTGGAGAGGCTATATAAAGGCTGGAATATCAGATTTCTCTAGAGATATCCCTAGAATTCTAGCAGCTCTCCTCCTGCTCCATAAGGAATAATTGTTCATCTTGATTCTTCCTCCATTTTCTTCAATTCTCTCTTCATCTCTCCCCAAATCCAAGCCTCCTAAGCAAAGTTTAGCCTCTTTAGAATCTGATGGTGGTGATTAGAGTTCGTTTGAAGTGGAAAAAAATAAGTGGAAGAGTTTATATATCAAATTGAGGTATGTAAAGTTGATATTTTTAGATTGGTTTAGAGGTTCCAATAGGAATTTTAGGATGTGTAGATGATGTTTATGTAAATATATTGTATAAAGGAAGAAAATTTTTGATGATTTTTTTGGATTGTATATTCGGCCACTTGAGGAAATCAATGTAGGTGGTGGTGTTTCAAGGAGCAAAGGCATAAAAGTCATGCTTAAGATGTGAAGAACAAGAAAATAAGGTTAGTGGATACAATATGCTCCTCTTTCCATGTTAAAAGTTTGATTTTTTAGTTATATTTAAACATAAAGTATGTGAAATATGCATATTTAATTTAATCAAACCATATAGTCATATTCAAGAAGGTTAAAAATAAAATTTTGAATGATTAAAATGAAAAGAAATAAAATATATACCATGGCCAACATGTAGGCTGAATAGTATATATGGGTAAAAATGAGATTTGTATGTGTCTTAGTGTGACTTAATAATATAATTAGATAAATTAACATGTAATCTAGCTAATGGAATGAATTAGAGAAACAAACATTCACATGATGGATGATGTGTGCTTTGGTCGAATTGAATAAGTGAGTAAAAATGTGATTTTGATATGTTTTAATGCAAACTAATGATACAAATAAGTTAATTGACATGTAATTTACCTAAATGAATGATAAAGGTGATGAAAAGAATTTATGATGAATGATGAACATGCTGACTGCATTGATCAATGTATGTAAAGATATGATTTTGATGTGAAATAATGGCATGGCTATGATATTTGGCATGTAAATCACCTAAATAAATGTTAAAAGTGTCGAAAAGAATTAATAGTGAAAAATTGGCATCATGGCCGAATGGTATGTATGTGTATACATGTGTATCATGATGATTTCATGAGTTTTATGGCATGAGATGACTCATGGATGAAAATTAAATGTATAATGATTGAATTTTATGGAAAAGAATGGAATAGAATGATGAAATTCCATGAAAAGTATGACTGGTAACTTCAAAATGTGAAAAGTGGAATTTTGATGCCCTTTGTAGTAATCTGGTAGTCAAGTCTAGTTTAGTATATGATGGCTAGCCATAGGCATATAAGACCGCAGGTGTGAGCATGGCGTCTCACTTATTATATACCGATGACGGTCCTATTATGTATATTGTTCTGTCTTAATATAGTATTGATTTATATTTTTTTGTCTGTATTAGAGGGGTGGTCCCACGGTGTCCCTCTATTCTGTATTGAACCTATCGGGTTCACATCTCATTTATCCTGACCATAGATGTCTGCCAGTTTTGTACAGGGGGTAATTTGGTAAAAATGAGCTTAAAATGTTTAAATTGTGATTAAAATGATACTTGCATGAAAAATGGACTTAATTGAAATAAATAAAAATTTTTGAGGACATAATGGTAATTTGGACCATACATAGAATAATAAAGGTTAATGAGGGCAAAAATATAATTAATTGGTCAAATATGAAAGTTGGTCACTTTTATTGACTAAAATGTAATTTGGCATGAAATTGGTAGTTTAAGGACAAAAATGTAATTTTCATGTTAAATAATGATTGAAAAGGTAAAAAGAATAACTAATGGCATTTTTGTAATTTTAGTAATTTTGAGGATTAAATTGTAATTTTGCCATGTTTAGGGACTAAATGGTAAATATGAGGAAGTTAGGGGCAAAATGATAAATTTACACTTAGTAGGTAAAAAGGGGTTTAAGTTAGGTAAAAAGTCTAAACGTAAGGGTAATTTTGTAATTTAGCCAAAATATAGGGATAAATGGTAATTTAGTATACAAGTGGTAAAGAAGGGACATATATGGAATTATTGAAAAAATAGGGACGTATATGGAATTATTGGAAAAGATAAGGACGTAATTGGAATTATTAGAAATGTTGAGGACCTAAGTGTAAATATGGCATAGTCAAAGGAGCTAGATGTAAATATAATATAATATGAGGACCTAATTGCAATTATACCATAGTTAAGGGACCTAAATATAAATGTGTAATTTTAAGTGCACTATATATATTTATTTCCTTAATTGAGTGACTTAATTGACATTAAGAATATTGTTGCATGTTAAATAGTGAAATAAGAATGATAATAAGTTAACTAATGGCATTAATGTAAATAAGTGGACAGTGAAGGGTAAAACGGTAAATTGGTAATATAAACCTAAATTAAGGGATTAAATATAATTTACAGATAATATGAATATTAATTGAATAATAAAATGTTAATGGGGAAATCAGTGGTTTGTTAATAATAAGAATACTAATAGTGTTGATGTTATGCTAATGTAAACAATGTTAATAGAAATTAATGTTAACAATGAAGATCTAATGCTCGTAGACTATTGTATGTGTAAATTTTATCAGGTAAACTAGTCAATAACAAGGACAAATTGACAAGTGAAATTGCTAAAGATTAGGTGGGTATCAACATAATGTTCCTGAAAAAGGTAATATAAATGTATAGTATAACAAATGGACATAAGAATATAAGTAATAATGTTAATCAATAATGGACTAAGTTATATAATGTTAGTAATATAGTAAATTAATTATAAGGGCAACATGAGAATGTCAGTGATATATTTATGGGTATGAAAGGATTTAAGTCTAACTGTAAAATGGCATAAGCTAATAGAATAATAATTAGAACTCACCTAAAGATAAAATTTAACAATATGAGTAATGCAAGTTGTCACACCCCAAATATGGCCTAGTTGGAATTAGTAAGTTTAATTAGACTTTGGTAATTTATGCAAGAGGAATAAGAGCAATTGGGTAGCTTTATTATGTAAAGGAGGACTATTGCAAGAGAATTAAGGGCTTTATTGAAAAGTTAATTAAAGTTTTGAGAGAAGAATTTTTATTAGTGACCATTTGGTAATTTGTAAGGACTTAAAGAGTTGTGCAAGGAGCTGTTGGTCCAATGCAAGAGTGCCATGTGGATAAGTGAGTGTGTGCATGATGGGGAGAAGAAGGCAGAAATTTTAGCTTCTATTAGAAGCTATCAGATTTTACTCCTCTTCCCTATTCTCTCTCTCACGTTTCCTTGCTCTTTCCCTTCTCCATTTTCTGTTCTCAAGCTTGTATGTGTAATCCTCCATTCCTTGAGCTAGGGTTTTAAGTTTTGAAGGGTTCCAAGAGGTAAGTGGCTGAAAGTTTTCTTTGGGTTTTCTTCTTCTTCTCCTCTCACGGTTTGTTTTGGATTTTATAAGGTTTTGGTTTTTGGGTTATCTGAATATTTGTTTTGTTGGATCTTTGCAAGCATTTGAAGAGAAGAGGAAGGATAAAGGAAAAGGAAAAGGAAAAGTTGTAGATTGAAGTTAGTGGAATTTTTGAGCTCCATTCCAGGTTTGGGAGTTTATTTGGAGTGTTTTGTCCATCTCATTTTGGATCCTGTGTTTGAGTTAAATGTTAATATTATTTGTGTATTTATGGTATATGAAATTGCATGAGTAAAATAGCTTTGTGTTTATGAATATTGATAGATGATATAATTGAGATATTTAATTGACTTGTGTTGAAATTGCTGATTGAATGATTATTGAGCTTATAATTTGTGTATATACCCTAGTTTAGGGAGAATTATGTTTATGTCTTACCAGACTTCTGTATATTGTTTTGATCATAACTTGAGTTTAAAAAGTCCAATTTTAGTGTTTGTTGTGCCATTTAAACCACGATTAATGTACCTTTAAAAGTCTAAGAGAGACCATAATTTAATTCTTTCATTAAAAGTCTTAAAAATGGAAAAACCGGACGTATCTCTATCTAGCTGGGTTCATTTGAACAGTCTTTATTTTTTAATGTATATCTCTTAATTTAGGAATCCAATTTACCTGAAACTTATCCCATTTGAAAGATAAGACATAGGGGAACAATTGTTAAGAATAACATTTTGCCTAAAAATGAGGTCTAGAGGTCGTTTTTTGCGATGCAAGTCTGGAGTGAAAACCAGTCTCGAAGGGTTCCTGAGGTGAGCTACTGTCACGAGCGCGACAGAGTCACGACCTCGCGACAGAAAAACACATATAAAGCCTCTTATTCTTCATTTTGAGCCCATGGTTGGCATGGATCAATCCCCTACCTTTGCCCTCAACATATTATGCATGATTAGGGTTATTAAATGATTATAAAAGTAGTTATCATTGGGAAAACTTATGAGTATGATTAAGATTGGTAATTTAACTAAAAAATTAACAATATATAATTATGTCAAGGTTAGCAAATTGAATGACAAATATGTGTATGAGCTATAATATCTTAAGCATGATGAGTTATATATATATATGTACATGAGTATTATTATGATTTAAATATTTATGATTTATACATACATGGGTTAAACTTGTATTATATTTTAATGAGCTTTAATTATGAGATACGTGAACATGATTAATAAGATCGTATATGGTTTAAATGTATATAATTTATATGTACCTGCATTATTTAATTGTGAGTTATATGTTCATATTGAGACTTATATATATGATGTATATGTTTCTGAGTTTGACCAACATACATGTATTCATAAAATAACATGATTATACTTGATTTATCCTCAGTTATATGATAATTATTTTAGATCATGATTGAGTTGTTATTTGAGCCTGGTAGTCATAGTTAGTGGATAGATAAGCGCTTATCAAGGGTCAGGGTGTGTGTGCAGCTGCTGAATTTTAATTGTTTCATGCGGGCCCCGTTTGGGTCTTTGATTCGGGCCCCGTTTGGGTCATATAAGATGTATGAGGCTTCGGTCTCCGGTATACCTTCGGGTATACATGATTGTAAAAATGTTTTGAGGCTCATGTCTCCATTTGGTTGGGATACTGTGTCCTATCAGTATCATTAGTACCCGTATCCACTAGTTAGCGAGTAATCAGGCTATTACTTGAAGTTATTATATGAGTTTAATTTATACAGCCGTTATTTATATGAAATGAATATATGTTACATGTTTATGTATATGAGTTATGACATGATGAAATGTAATACTTGTATTCGAATATGAATGGTTATTTTTCCGATATACTTGAGTATGATGAACAATTGTTATATGCATGAGTAGTATATGTTTTTATGCTTTTGTTATTATTAAGCTTATATATATGTTTATTGTAATCATATGTGCATGCATGTGTTGTTCCTCCCCACTAAGTGTTATCGCTTAGCACGGGCTCTTTTCCCGTGTAGGTGGCAGGTTCTTTTTGAAGTCAGACATCTGCAGGTCGGCCACTAGAAGTCCTTAGTTGGAGTTATTTTGTCTTCCGCTGTATCTTTTTTATATGGGAACTGATTTTGGAAAATGTAATTTTGTAAAGGATGATTTTGTATATGTATATGTTTAATGTTTACAAATCCCTTTTTGTAAAACTATATGATTATTTATATAAGGATATGATATCTTTATAGTTATATGTAATTGTTCTAGCATGCTTGAGTATGTAAATGTATTTGTGCGCGTGGCACTTCGGTATCCTTCCAATGGGGGTAACGGGGTGTTACACAAGTACTGTTATAATAATATTATTGTTAGCCTTGGTGATGATAAAAGATTATTCAAGACAGTTAATAATAGAAATTAATCAGTTAATGTCAATAGAAATTATGTGTAAAATTAGGAGAATAAAAATAGAAATATTAAGTACTTAAATAAGCCAGTATATTAAGAAATATTATTGACAAAGCAAGTGTATAATAAGAAAGGTAGTTGATTAGAATATAGTAGGAAATGTTGTCACACCCCAAAATGGGCCTAGTCGGATTTGGCATGCTAAGTTGGGATTCCAAGGGTAATTCGGTAATTTGTGCATGAGAATATTGGACATTAAGGAATTTAGTGCATTTGTTTAGGCATGGACTTTTAATGTTATGTTCTATTGTATTAAATTATTGATTGCTTTAGTTGATTTGGAATGAGTTAATTATGCCTTAAGATATGAACTCGATATGTGAATTTGTTTAGGCATGGACTTTTTCTTTCACTTTCCACGGTTCCTCACTATTGCAAGGGACATGTTTTTACCTATTGTTATTAGTATTTGTATTCTAAAATGTGTGATTTTGATATGATAGTGTGCTATTATTTGGTTACGATATGCTTAGTAAGGGTGATCCCGGCTAGCTATTATTCGATATGAATTGTATGATGCATGACTGACATTATGAACATATTTATATATCTATTGTATTGTGGTTTATGCATAATGATATATATATATATATATATATATTTATATATATATATATATGTATTATGTGATTCGAAACATGATTTGTTTTATGCATGACCTGCGAGAGTCAGTCTAGTGGATAGTTAGGCATGCTTAATAGAGCTCTTAGCTGCAGCCCTTTGGACGTTTGGACCCTAATCAGGTCCCTATTTGGTTCCTCGCGAACCCTTTTAATGTGTTCGGATCCTTGCTATCCTTTTTAATGTGTTTGGATCTTGTTTAAGATCACACCCTCAGTAAAATGTTTTAAACGTGATAAAATAAAATGGTTTTCGATTCGTACCCATAAGGTACGCTACCATTCGATTCATACCCGTAAGGTACGCTACCGTATTCTCTCGTTATCCACTAAAGTGAGTCAGCAGGTACTCTATTTGCTTTGTCTGATGTTAATATGAGAATGTGATATCCGAATGAGCATGATTTTGGATATGTGAATTAGTTATTTATCCGAATGTGATTACGAATCTCTGAACGGGTTTAATGTGACTCAAGCATGTATATTGTACATGTACATCGTAAAATATGTATACTATTCTTCCGTATAATGATGAGATAAATTAATATGTATATGGATGTGAGCAAGAATTTCTGAATGTTATGGTTAATTTGTATAGTAATGTGATTTTGTGCTGTTAACTGTTATGGTTAATATGGGAATTAGGATGAGTATGAATATGATCTTGAACTAGCAAATGTAATGAATTTAATATTATGCTATATGTTTCTTTGGTCTCAGCTATCGTAGTATCTTCGGCATGTTGTCATATGTTCACGTTTCATGGCATGGTATTTTATATGTAATAGAATTGCGCAGTGGAAGTGTGGTGGTTTGGACGTTGTCCCTTGGGTTTTGGCTAATGTATGTGTGTTATGGCCTGATGAAAGTATGTTTAGATATCTAGTAATTTTGCATGATAGTTGGGTGTGTTATTGCATGGTAATCTTATTGCATGTGTATGGGTTTTCAGTTAACGTTTGGGTTACTGGTATGAAGGCAGCATGTTTAGTTGTTGAGTAGCTAAGCATCGCGGTTTTGATATCTGATATCCCGGTAAGTATATGCATGTGAGATTGTATGTGTTTTTACATGATAATACTTGTATCTTGTATAGTACTCTGTCTGCTTTGGTTTGTTCGACACGAGTTTTTGAATGTGGATATGATCTTCTGGGTGCATGGCTTTTATATGCAAGTATGTATATCTATCCGTAAGGTACCGCCATGCGTTCACTCGTTATCCACTACTGTGAGTCAGCAGGTGTTATATTTCGTTGTGTTATCAGAATGTGAATCCGAATGACTATGATTATAAGTATGCGAATCAGTGAGCATATGAATGTGATTATGAGCCTTTGAATGCTTATGAATGTGATTCAATTACGTTTATGTCTTATGATTATCAGCATATGCCATTATGTATGCATTTTGCCTTAACGACCATTGTGAATGGCCATCCGTATTATTGTTGTTTGTTTCCCCACTGAGCGTTATCGCTTAGCACGGGTGTTTTATCTGTGCAGGTGCGGAATGTGTATAGTGGGATTAATGTTAGGACTTAGATTTTTGTATTATGATTATTTTTTTAATAGTGAACCCTCATTGTATTTAGTCTTTTATTCAGCTTTCGCTTTGTAATTCTGAAAGATGCAATTATTTTGGCAATATCAAAATAGTTATGTAATGGATATTATTGCATCTATGAATGAATGATCAGTTTGGTTTTAAAGTTTTAAATTTCGCGGCATATATGTATGTTTATATTATGTGAATGAATGTTATTGTATCGTTTTGTTTGGTGACACCCTTGCTCATACGGGTTCTCACTGCATTGTGGATGGGTTCTCCTACGTATGGGTAGGGGGTGTTACAGTTTTTGGTATCAGAGCCCGATTTAGGCATTTTCTGGGTGTTGTTGTGCATAGATATATGTTTAGGACTGTGTTGGCTAATGCGGGTGTCTTTGTGTTTGTTTTAGATGGATTCTAATTTGGTGCATGGGTCGCTTGAGGGGTCCGCTGAGAGTGTGAATCCTCAAGCAGTAGATACTTTAGTGTCTATTTCGGCTCAAACACCTAGGGTTCAGCCTGAGGCCACAGCCATGCCCTTTGAGGAAATATTGAAGATTTCTCAGGACATGGCTCGTGTCTTAGAGAGAGTGACCGTTTCGAGAGCCCCTTTAGATAGCATGAGGAAAGCTGGTGTGGAGGACTTTTATGGGACCAGTTTGGATGAGTTTGAGTTTGCTGAGCAATGGATAGAGAACGTAGAACGTGTTCTGGATGAGATTCGGTGCCCTCCTAATAGGAAAGTAGAATGCGTTGTGGCATTGCTTCAGGGATCTGCCTACGATTGGTGGAAGTTAGTCCGTAGGCATCCCCAGTTACCTGACCCGGCCACTTGGAATGTAACGGTCCGGTTTTTATACCCTCCCCGGAACATATCCCGTCGGGAGCCCCCCTGCCCATACAGGGTGTTCCCGAACCGATACTCACAGAACTTTACACCCCCCTTGTGCGATTTTGCCTTTCGTGGGATTCGAACCAAGGACCTGGGGATAAGTCCTTTAATTCTTAGAATCCCACTACCATTAGGCTAATAGCCTAATGGTAGTGGGATTCTAAGAATTAAAGGACTTATCCCCAGGTCCTTGGTTCGAATCCCACGAAAGGCAAAATCGCACAAGGGGGGGTGTAAAGTTCTGTGAGTATCGGTTCGGGAACACCCTGTATGGGCAGGGGGGTTCCCGACGGGATATGTTCCGGGGAGGGTATAAAAACCGGACCGTTACAATAAAAGGCGCCTTTTATTGTAACGACCCGGCTTTTATACCCTCCCCGGAATGCATCCCGTCGGGAGATCCCCTCCCCGGAACATATCCCGTCGGGAGAGATGCCGTCCCAGAGCCGTTACTCACAGAACTTTACACCCCTCTTGTGCATTTTTGCCTTCCGTGGGATTCGAACCAAGGACCTGAGGATAAATCCTTATTTCATGGAATCCCACTACCATTGTAACGACCCGGCTTTTATACCCTCCCCAGAACGCATCCCGTCGGGAGATCCCCTCCCCGGAACATATCCCGTCGGGAGAGATGCCGTCCCAGAGCCGTTACTCACAGAACTTTACACCCCTCTTGTGCATTTTTGCCTTCCGTGGGATTCGAACCAAGGACCTGAGGATAAATCCTTATTTCATGGAATCCCACTACCATTAAGCTACTAGTAGCTTAATGGTAGTGGGATTCCATGAAATAAGGATTTATCCTCAGGTCCTTGGTTCGAATCCCACGGAAGGCAAAAATGCACAAGAGGGGTGTAAAGTTCTGTGAGTAACGGCTCTGGGACGGCATCTCTCCCGACGGGATATGTTCCGGGGAGGGGATCTCCCGACGGGATGCGTTCCGGGGAGGGTATAAAAGCCGGGTCGTTACATGGAAGTTCTTTGAGAGGGAGTTTACCAGTAAGTATGTGACTTAGGCCTATAAGGATGCTGAGTGGGCACAGTTCTTGAGTTTGAAGCAGAGAGCCATGTTAGTTTCGGAGTTTGAGAAAGAGTTCAACCGTCTTTCTTTAAGGCTAGTGTGAATGAGTTCTTATGGACGATGCTTGTTTCATTAATGACTACTCCGGGCATTGGTTATTATCAGATTGCTCAGGCAGTTGTGCGGGCTGAGAGATTTGAGTCAATTCTGAGGGAGAGAGCTCAGAGGAGGAATCCCCCTCGTGGAGGATCATCATCATCTTCAGGTAAGAGGTCTAGGAACCCGTAGGATGAGTCTTCTTCAGGTTTGGCTTTGAGAGGTAGGAGGCAAGGTTCTGTCTTGGTTTCTAGTGCCAGAAGAGGTGGTTCTGGTAATAGGACTTAGGTGTTGCCTGAGTGTTCTCACTGCAGCAGGCACCACAGGGGTGAGTGTAGGTGGCTCACTGGTGGTTGTTTTCGATGTGGGAGCACTGATCACTATTTGGCTAGCTGTCCTAATTGAGTGAGACTTCTGGTGATCATCGTGAGGCTAGTAGAGTGGGTTCTAATGCACCGCAAGCCAGTCGAGGTAGAGGCCGAGGTAGAGGTCGAGGTGGTTGGCCTAGAGAGGGAGCTCTATCAGACTCGGTTGATCATCCCTTGATGGTTCCAGCGAGGGCGTATGCTATGAGAGCTCGGGATGAGCAGGATGAATCGGATGTGATTACTGGTAAGTTCCTACTCTTTGACACTGAGTTGTATGCTCTAATTGACCCTAGTTCCACACACTCATATTTTTGCACGAGTAAGTTATTTGATAAGTTGCATG
The DNA here is from genome assembly GCA_947683425.1 of Excoecaria cochinchinensis. Lineage (NCBI taxonomy): Eukaryota > Viridiplantae > Streptophyta > Magnoliopsida > Malpighiales > Euphorbiaceae > Excoecaria > Excoecaria cochinchinensis. The sequence goes on along the minus strand of CANTUQ010000003.1, from coordinate 6,105,804 downwards.
ATGTTGATCAGTTAGATTATGAGGTTTGTGTGACTAGTCCCTTAGGGCATATTATCAATGTGAGTAGAGTGTATAGGAATTGCCCTCTTTTGGTTCAATGTGTTAAGTTATTTGCTGATTTGATTGAGTTGCCATTTCGAGAGTTTGATCTGATCTTGGGTATGGATTGGTTGAGTAAGCGTCAGGCTATGGTTGATTGTCATAGGAAGGTGGTTGTGCTGCGAGATAGAAATCAGTCATCTGTTGTGGCTAAAGATTTGGGTTCGAGTTCCTTGAGTAATGTGATTTCTGCTATACAAGCTAAGAGGTTCTTGAGGAAAGGTTGTGAAGCGTTTCTAGCAGTGGTGTTGGATTCTAAGCGTAATCAGGTTGAGATTGAGGATATCCCAATTATTAGGGAGTTTGGGGATATGTTTCCAAGTGAGTTGCCTGGGTTGCCTCCTGAGAGAGAAGTGGAGTTGTCCATAGAGATAATGCTGGGTACTATGCCCATTTCGAAAGCACCTTATTGGATGGCTCCTGTAGAGTTGAGGGAACTTAAAACTCATCTACAAGAGTTATTGGATAAGGGGTTTATTAGACCCAACATATCTCCATGGGGACATCCGATGTTGTTTGTTAAGAAGAAGGATCGTACATTGAGGATGTGCATCAACTATAGGCAGATTAATAAGTTCATAGGGAAGAACAAGTATCCTTTGCCTAGAGTTGAGGATTTGTTTGATCAACTCAGAGGTGCTGGTGTTTTCTCTAAGATTGATCTTCGGTTGGGTTACTATCAACTTCAGGTGAAAGATGTGGATGTGGTTAAGACTGCATTTCAAATGAAGTATGGCCACTATGAGTTCCTTGTGATGCCGTTTGGTTTGACCAATGTACCTGCAACTTTTATGGATTTGATGAACCGAGTGTTTAGGCCATATCTCGACCCATTTGTAGTAGTGATTATTGATGATATTTTAGTATACTCGAAGGATGAGAGTGAACATGAGGAGCATCTTCGATTAGTGTTGCAAGTTTTGAGGGAGCACCGTTTGTTTGCGAAGCTTAGTAAGTGTGACTTTTGGCTTCGAGAGGTGTCTTTCTTGGGTCACATTGTGTCAGCTAAGGGTATTCATGTGGATCCAGCGAAGATTGAGGCGATTATGAATTGGAAAGCGCTTACGAATGTTCCAGAAGTAAGAAGTTTCCTTGGTTTCGCAGGGTACTACTGTCTGTTTGTGAAGGGTTTTTTAGTCATTGCTACTCCTATGACAAGATTATTGGGGAAAGGAGTAAGATTTGAGTGGTCGGATAAGTGTCAAGCAAGTTTTGAGTAGTTGAAGAGATTGTTAATTAAAGCTCCTGTACTTACTCAACCCATCTCGGGTAAAGAATTTGTAATGTACAGTGATGCTTCAGGAGTTGGACTTGGGTGTGTATTGATGCAAAAAGGTAAAGTTGTGGCTTATGCATCTCATCAGTTGAAGTTTCATGAGAAGAACTATCCGACGCATGATTTTGAATTAGCAGCTGTGATCTTTTCTTTGAAGATTTGGCAGCATTATCTGTATGGGGAGCAGTGTAGGATTTTCATGGATCATAAGAGTTTGAAGTATCTCCTCATGCAGAAAGAGTTGAACATAAGATAGCGTCGATGGTTAGAGTTATTTAAGGACTATGACTGCATTGTGGATTATCATCCGGGCAATGCCAATGTGGTTGCGGATGCTTTGAGTAGGAAGTCAGTTTTGGCCTTGTTTTTGCAACGGTTCAAGTGGAGATTTGATTAAGATGGGGCTTTGGTTGCCTAATTGAGAGTGAAGCCGACCTTGAGACAGTCGATTATGGATGCTCAAAAGGATGATGCTAGATTGCAGCGGTTTTGCAAGAGGTCCGATCGGGTAAGCAGTCCAAGTTTTTTGTTTTGGATGGGGTGCTTATGTATAGGAATTGTTTATGTGTGCCCGAGAGTGATGAGTTAAGGAAGAAGCTTTTGAGTAAGGCACACACTACGGTCTTTACTATGCATCCTGGTAGTGGGAAGATGTATCGAGATATGAAGCAGTCCCTTCGGGTTGCTCACTCCTTTATCCATTCCTCTATGTCAATGGGATTATATCGCCATGGATTTCTTATCGGGTTTACCGGTGACTCAGTGGAAGCATGATTCGATTTGGGTTATTGTGGATCGGCTTACCAAGTCAACTGATTTTCTATCGGTCAGAGTGGACTACTCGATAGATAAGTTGGCTAGTGTTTATGTTGATGAGATGGTACGACTGCATGGTGTGCCGTTGTCGATAGTGTCAGATCGGGATCCAAGGTTCACATTGAAGTTTTGGAAGGAATTGCAGAGAGCTTTGGGTACTAAGTTGAATTTCAGCACGACATTTCATCTTAAGCTAGATGATCAGTCCGAGCGAGTTATCCAGATTTTGGAGGATATGCTTCGGGCTTGTGCTTTGGATTTTTCTGGTAGCTGGGACAAATATGTGTGGCTTATGGAGTTTGCCTACAATAATAGCTATCAGTCGAGCATTGGGATGTCACTGTTTGAAGCTTTGTATGGTCGACCGTGTAGGACACCGGTTTGTTGGACAGAGTTGACCGAGCGATCTTTTGTTGTGCCAGAGATGATTAGGGATACAGAGGAGAAGATCAGAGTTGTACAGCGGAATCTGAAAGTGGCTAAAGATAGATAGAGATCCTATGCCAATTTGAAGAGAAAGGATATTCGATTTGAGGTCGAGGACAACGTATTCCTTAAGGTGTCGCCTTGGACGAAAGTGTTGAGGTTTGGCAAGAAAGGTAAACTTAGTCCTCGGTTCATTAGGCCTTTCGAGGTTTTGGAGAAAGTTGGTCCGGTAGCCTATAGGTTGGCTTTACCGATGGAGTTGGCTAAGATGCATGATGTCTTCCATGTCTCCATGCTTCGTCGGTATAGATCGGATCCATCGCATGTGTTGTCAGTTCAGGACGTTTGGATTCAGCCAGGTTATTCTTATAATGAAGAACCGAAAGCCATTATAGCTCGGGAAGTGAGACAGTTGAGAAGTAAGCAAGTTCCTTTGGTCAAGGTTCTTTGGCAACATCATGGAGTTAAGGAAGCGACTTGGGAACCGGAAGCAGCGATGAGGATTCAGTATCCATAGTTCTTCAGTTCAGGTGAGAATTTCTAGGATGAAATTATTATTAGCAGGGGGGAGTTGTCACACCTCATTTTCCCCTAGTAGTTTGAGCCATGCGTATGTGTGCATATGTGAGTGTTTTGGCATGTGTTAGTGGTATTTTTGGATTATACGTATGTTTTGTGGGCTTTATTAGAGTGTGGGTGCATGTTTGATATTAGGGTGTGTGTGTGGGTCTTGTTAGTGTGTGTGCATGCTCATAGGGGAGTAGTGTGTGAATTAGTGAGGGTTGATCTTGTGTGTAGTGTCTTACATGGGTGTAGGGTGTGAGTGATCAAGATCCATTAATCTAAAGGTGACATATGGCTAGGGTTTTAGGAAGTAGGTACAAAGACAAAGAGAGAGAAAAAGGGGACAGGCATTTTGCTGCCTCTTTCCCGTTTTCTTCCTTTTCTCTTTATCTCTTCTTCCTCTTTTCTCTTCAAGTGTGCCCTAGCTTGGATCCAAGTTTTTTTGGTGGAAATTGATCATCTCTTAAGCTTTGATTGGAAAGTTTTTAGTGGGTTTTCTCTTCTTCTTCTTCTCCATCTTCTTCTTCTTGATTTGTTAGATGTGTTCTTAATATAGGATTTTTGTGTTTGTATAGTTCTTGGATTTTCGGGTTTAGAAGCGCCTACTCGTGATCCCAAGGGGAAAGAGAAGGCAAGTGGGAGTGGAGCTTACAACTAGGAGCATAGGAATTTTTAGGCTTGGGGATTTATTTGAATTTGTTGCATTTTTTTGATTTAGTATGTTTGAATGAATTTCTGGAAATTTGAGTTTTGATGAGGCTCATGTTAGTGCAAATGTTATGGGTTTTGGTTTGATTTAAGTTGTGATGCATGAATGATGAGTTATTGAAGCAAATTTTAAGTTTGATGAACTTTGCTAAAATTTTCTCGGTTTGTCACTTTTGAGAATCTTGATTATGTTAATTCATGATTTTGATTGTGTTAATTGTTGTAAAAGTTGTGTTTTATGTTATTTATGATGATGGGAAGGTTGATTTGAGGAAAGACGAAGCTTGGGTTTATTTGTATTTGAGATTGGAGGTTTGGGTGATTTGGGAGTGTGATTTTCTGCAGATTTTCGTGTAAGAGCTGGAAATCACAACTCTGTAGCCAGCACGACACTATCGCGAGATTGCGACAGAGCTCAGTGAATTCAGTCCTTGCACGTGGCCGAACGGATTTGGATTGCCGAGCCACCGTAGCGAGAGCTCTCTGTCGCGAGTGCGATGCATGTCGCGAGCGCGATAGAGCACTCGGGTACCGAGCGGATCTGGGCATTTCCCTATCGTGATCGTGCGCCTATGTGCGTGCGCGACAACTTTTGTTGGCCACTCACTGTCGTTAGCGTGATGACCGTCGCGAGCGCGATAGTGAGATGTGCTTCTGTCTCCTCGCGAGTGTGAAGACTGCAGCGATCACGACCTAGGGCTAGTTTTGCTTCTGTCGCGAGCACGACACCTCCTAGCTTCAACTTGAGTTTTCTTTTATGCTTTCGATACCTGGTTTCCGAACTTGTGATGCTTTTAGTATTATGCATGGATAATTTTATGAATTATATGAATGTAATTTGATGAATTATGCATGACCTGCACGAGTCAATTTAGTGGATAGTTATGCATGCCTAATAGAGTTCAGTAGCTGCAGCCCTTATTTCTATTCTTGACCATGATTAGGTCCCCATTTGGTTTCTTGCAAACCCCAATGTGTTTGGATCTTGTTTAAGATCCCCTCCGTAAAATGTTTTTGAATGAGAAAATGTGATGTTGCTTTCCGGTTCATACCCGTGAGGTACCGCCATGCATTCACGCGTTATCCATTGCTGTGAGTCAACAGGTGTTATATTTCATTGTTTTATCAAAATGTGAATTCGAATGACGATGATTATAAGTATGTGAATCAGTGAGCATATGAATGTGATTCTGAGCCTTTGAATGTTAATGAATGTGATTCAATTACGATTATGTCTTATGATTATCAGCATATGCCATTATGTAAGCGTTTTGACTTGACGACCATTGTGAATGGCCGTCCATATTATTTTTGTTTGTATCCCCACTAAGCGTTATCGCTTAACACGGGTGTTTCATCCGTGCAAGTGCGGAAGGTGTATAGCTTTTGGGAGAGTCGCCGCAAGTCAAGCCAACACAGTGGGATTGATGTTAGGACTTAGATTTTTATATTATGATTCTTTTTGTAATAGTGAACTCTCATTGTATTTTGTCTTTTGTTCAACTTTCGCTTTGTAATTCTGAAAGACGTTATTATTTTGGCAATATCAGAACAGTTATGTAATGAATATTATTGCATCTATGAATGAATGATCAGTTTGGTTTTAAAGTTTTAAATTCCGCTGTATATATGTATGTTTATATTATGTGAATGAATGTTATTGTATCGTTTTGCTTGGTGTCACCCTTGCTCATACGGGTTCTCACTCTTGTGGATGGCTTCTCCTACGTATAGGTAGGGGGTGTTACACAACATCTTCCCTAACAGTTAAGAAGAGAAGTATGGCTATGTGTAAACTATCAGTTTTTGAACAAAGCTTATTAAAAAAAAAAAGGGGGGGGGGGGGGGGGGGGGGGGGCGCGAAAGGAAGAAAAGAATTGATACGTGGATATGGCCAAGTACATTGAGAAGAATTTGATATGGTCTTCCGCATCACATTGTGTCTAATAATGGGGTGCCACTCTTTGATGAAACTTAACAGATACTTCAAAAATGTGAAATCCATCATTACAAGTCTTCTCCTTATCGACCTCAAGCTAACGGCGCGATTGAAGTAGCTAATAAGAATTTTAAAAGAATATTGGCCAAGATGGTTCAGAACTACAAGGATTGGGTGGAGTAATGACCTTTAGCACTTTAGGGCTACAGAACCACCGTCAGAACCTCTATAGGAGCCACACCCTAGTCCTTGGTATATGGGGCAAAAGCAGTACTGCCGGTTAAGGTAGAGCTTAAATCTTTAAGGGTAGCCATGGAAGCCCAGATTCTAGAAGCCGATTGGGTGCAGCGACAGTTGCAGCAGTTGAACATATTTGAGAAGGACAGGTTGCGGGCTTATCATCACAGCCAGATCTATCAAAGAAGACTTGCCCGGTCATAAAAAATAAAAAAGTCAGAAAGCACCCACTAAAAGAGGGAGATTCAGTCTTTAAGCAAGTGAGTCCGAGTGCTCCAGACATACGACGTAAATTCGGGCCAACATGGGAAGGCCCATTTATTCTTAAGAAGTTTTTGCTGAGGGAACAACAATTTTGACTGACACTAAGGGGAACGAGTTCGAACAACTAGTCAGTATCGACAGACTTAAGAGGTCCCATGGCTAAAGACCAAAAAACAAAAGAAGAGAATAAAAGCCCCGCGGGTCAAAAATCAAATAAAGGCAACCTTGCTAAAATTGGGCGCCCCTTCAAGGCGATAACCAAAAAAAAGGCACTTTGGGAAAAAATTATGGGCAGAGAGAAAATGTTCAATCATGAAAACCCGGGAGGGCTGATTGATGACATGAGTTTGATGCTTTTAGGATCCATCTCGAAATTAGATAGGGTCTTATTTTTTTTTTAGATTAATGCCAAATGATTATCATGTGTGATGAAATCGGACTGGAAAATTTGTATTTATGCAATAATATATTAATTTAAGCGGAGCACTTTATCTTGCATACTCAAAATGATTTAAGTTCCAGCATAAAAAGTAGTGCATTGTTTCTTCTATGCATATGCACAATTTACGATGTATGGCCTCCATTGCTATCCTCGTTATCCTGATGCTTTAGCAGACTCCCCTGACATCGGCTTCAAGCCACTCGTCAGCACATTCATGAGGAAAGCAGAAATCCATACGGCCACTATTCAGAAAGCGAAGGGATTTTAGCCTCTTCAAAAACAAATGCCATTAGAGATGAAAATCTTGACTGGCTCTCTAAGCAAAAGTTAGGCCAAAGGGCAGGGTGAAAATCTAGAAGCAGGCAGTCTGCCCTATAAAAAATGAAATAAATAAAAGGCTATGGATTGGGTTGGGTCCATTCTAGGCAAAAATTAGGCAGAGGGTTGTGTGAAAATCCCCAAACGGACGCATTTCCCACAAAGAAAAGCTAATGTGAAAATCCACAAGGGAAGCACTACCTTTAAAACAATGACTTTCGATGCCTAGAGCGATAAGGCGGCATTACTTTGGATTGTTTCCCTTCATCCAGATAAGGCATAATTCAGGACATGAGTTAGAATTCTGGGTGTATCATCATTGACCGGGGGGAAAAGATGCACACGGGATAGTTCTCTCCGAAAGGATTATGGCTCGGAGTCTCTAAGCCAAGATGACACTTCTAGATCCTTGGAGGCATGATCGAGCAGCCAAGCCATGTCCTCAACGAACCTTTAACCACCTAGGACATGGTCTATCCATTTTTTCATATGATTGTTTAGCAAACATCTGCATATGACCCTTTACACATGCATGCACAATTTATTATATATATTCCTGTGTATAAAGTGTTGCAAGAAAAGTCCAAGTAATGAGCACACACACAAAAGCTGGTCAAGGACAGCTTCAGCTCAATAGCAACATTCACCCAGGCAAGATGATCAAGTCATGAAAGGCTACTCAGGTAAAATTCCCAAGACCTCTTAAGAGGCAAATCTCCATGACCTCTTAAGAGGCAAATCTCCAAGACCTCTTTAGAGGCAAATCTCCAAGACCTCTTAAGAGGCAAATCTCTTAGACCTCTTAAGAGGTAAATCCGTAAGACCTCTTAAGAGGCAAATCTTCAAGACCTCTTTATAGGCAAACCCGCAAAACCTCTTAAGAGGCAAATCTCTATGACCTCTTAAGAGGCAAATCTCCAAGTCCTCTGAAGAGGCAAATCTCCAAGACTTCTTAAGAGGCAAATCCGTAAGACCTCTTAAGAGGCAAATCCACAAGACCTCTTAAGAGGCAAATCTCTAAGTCCTTGTAAGAGGCAAATCACCAAGATCTCTTAAGAGGCAAATCTCCAAGACCTTTTAAGAGACGAATCCCAAGACCTCTTTGGAGGCGAATCCCTAAGACCTCTTAAGAGGCAATTCTCCAAGTCCTTATAAGAGGCAAATCTCCAAGTCCTCTTAGGAGATAATTCCCCATGTCCTCTTAAGAGGCAAATCCTTCGAAGTCCTCTTAAGAGGAAAATCTCTAAGTCCTCTTAGAGGCACTAATCTATAAATTAGTAGAAATCATCCAGGGGGCAACCGTTCTTTAGGGAATAACCAACCATATTTCAAAGGGCATCCATTTGACATCAGCTCAATGGGAATGTAATATGCCAAAAAGGCGACGTTAATTGACCACCAAGAGCGTAGCTTAACACGTCAACAAGTAGGCGTTAGTCAAACCCGCCACAACACCACTAATATAATAGGAACGTAGCAGCTTCAGGTACGCGCTCCTTTCCGTTTCTCTGAATTTTGGCTCACCTAGGCACCCATGCACTAGTTTTCCAAAAATTGGGGGCAAATGTAGACACCGGGTCCTGAGACAGCCCTGATCAGAGGTTACCCAATGATGAAATTAATGCTTGTTCACTGGTAAAAAGGTTGGAAGTGATGATTTCCTTATCAAAATTTGCTTTTATGAAATAAAAAATTAAAAATTATAAAAAATAAAAATAAAAAAGGAGTTTTAAAATTATAGTATTTGAGTCAAAATGATTTCTTATAAAAAAAAACGGACGTTGGCCGCATCAGCGGCGCGCTGGCGATGGGATGCTCGCCCATGTGCTGCGAAGCGAGTGGACGACGGGCGAGGAGTCGCTCGCTTGGCAGCGCACACTGGTAGCCCATTGCTCACCAATGACAGGTGTCTGTCACCTAGATCTGCCGATTTTCGCCGAAAATGCAATTTTTGGTATTTTTTCGCGATTTTTCTTAAAAATTAATTTTTTTCCCTTTTTTTTTATTTTCATTGTTTTTTCAATTTTTAAAATTAGATAGGTTTTTATTATTATTTTTTACTTATTATGTTTTATTAAAATTTATCCTTAAAATAAATATCAAAAATTTAATTTTAGTTTGAGTTCAAAAGAATTTGATTTTATCTCCAAATCTAATTTAAATTCAAAAAGATTAGATTTTATTTTACAAAATGTAATTTGAATTCAAAAAGATTTGATATCTATCTTAAAAGATAATTCAAATTTTAAAAAGATTTAAATTTTTAGTTTAAATTTAAAAAGAAAAGATTTAAATTTTTAATTTTAATTTTGAAAAAATTTAAATTTTTAATTTTAATTTTGAAAAGATTCGATTTTTAAATTTTAATTTTAAAAATTTCTGAATTTTTAATTTAAATTTTAAAAATATTTGAATTTTTTCCTTTTACCCAGTTAGTTTATAAATAGCAGGCAGAGAATCGAGGAAAATGATTTGGATTTTTCTTTTCTTCTTCCTTTTAAAGGAATTCTCTCTACTTTTTTTTTTCTCTTGAGGATTTTTTTCTTCAATTAAATTCAAATTTTTCATTTCTTCTTTTTCAAAGGAATTCTTTCTTCATTTTCTTTATTTAAGTTTTCTCCTTCAAATAAATTTCTTAAGGTTTTAAAAATAAATTCTTAATCAAAAAGTCATTATTGAGACAAAGAAAATAATTCTTTGTTTTTCAGAATTTTCATTTTTTTTATTATTTTCTTAAGTAAGTTTTTTTTCTTGGAATAAAACTCCAAATTTTATTATTTTCAATTCTAAATTTGCGGATCAAGGCAAAAAAATCAATCATCATTTTCCCTACATCGAGTTCGAATTCCGAGGATAAATATTCTGGGTTCAATCCTACTTTTCTTTTATTTTCTTTCTATTTTGTTTATTCACAATCATTTTATGAACATGTAGATATTTATATCTATTGTTTATATATTTATTTTATCTCTGATATTTCTTTTATTTTCATCATTTTATTTTATTGTCCCACTCACGTGTTATTTCTTTTTCTTGTGAGTTTATTTATTTCTACTAATTATGGGGCGCTGAGAAGGGGAGCCCACTATGATGATCCGATAACGCTAATTTGGTTCATTTTCTTTCCCCTATTTCCTTTTAGTTTATTTTTATTTTTAATTTATTATAAATATTATTTTGAGCCCGCTAAAGTAAAAATGGCTAAGCTTTTCTACAAATAAATGAGATTCTTCTAATAAAATGGGACCAATGTCCTAATTTTTCCATACAAATAAAATAGTCACTTTAAATTATTTTTATAAATATGCATGCAAATACCAAAGTCTTCATCCTTAATAAATATCTCGCTTTGTGTATGTTTCCCTTTTATGTTCATTTACAATGGGGTTGCATTCCGCCCCTAGTTTTGTTGTAATTTATTGGGCTTTCATTTACCTTATTTTAACCTTGCTTTTATTTACCGCTTTCATTACATGATTGTCTTGTGCCTTAATTATTGCTATGAAACGAATGAGAAAATGAATGAAATCTTAAATTCAAAACTCAATCATAATTTAATCAAGGTATGAATAAATGGGAAGTCCCGAACCTTCTCTGCTCCTAGGCTCAACGAGGTTGAGGACCGTCTCAATGTCCTATTGGGGTGGGGTCTCCAAAATATCTCTTATTGCCCAAACTAGGCCCAATTTGCATGGTCTTAGGCTCCATGAGATTATATGACCCTTCAGTGTTCTATTGGAATGAAGTGTGCAAAATATCTCTGGCTTGCCCAAAATAGATGTATATGCATCGTCCTAGGTTTCACAAGATTGGACGATCCTTCTAGTGTTCTATTGGAAGGAGGTGTCCAAAATATCTCTGATTGCCCAAAATAGACACACATGCGCTGTCTTAGGCTAAGTGAGGCTAAATAACCTTTCCCAATGTTTTATTGGGTGGCGACTCCAAAACAGCTCCTAGTTGCCCAAAATAGACGCCCTTGTAACTCTTACAAGTTTTATGAACCTCTCTCAAAAACCCCAAAAGCGGGTTTTCAGGGTCTCCTAGGGTTTGGCGCGCATCACACTACAGCTTATGAGATCACTCCTTATCGCGTGGAATGGGTACCGATATTTTCATCAGTTAACTCTGATACAGGCTGACTCAGGACCCGGTGTCTATACCTACTTTATGTATGATTTCTTTTAATTCTACTTATTGGGGTTGTATTTTATCCCTTTTCCATTATATATTGTTTATTTATTTCTTTATTTACTGCTGTCCCCTATGTGCTTGAGATGTGCTTTAATTGAACTGCATGAATTGTGTAAGAAAAGAAAATGAAAATTTAGTATAAAAACTTATTTATAACTTTAACCAAGGTATAAGTACGAGCGAGGTCTCGAAGTCTCTCTAGTCTTAGGCTTCATGAGGTTAGATGACCCTTCTAATGTTTTATTAGAAGGCGATTCCAAAATACTTTCTTGTTGCCCAGAATAGACACATATGCATGGTTTTAGGCTCAACGAGGCTAGATGAACTTTCCCAATGTTTTATTGGGTGGAGACTCCAAAACACCTCTTGTTGCCCAAAATAGATGCACTCATAAGTTTAACCAATCTTCATGAGTTTAATGAGCCTCTCTGAAACCCTAAAAGTTGGCCTCCAGGAACTTACAGGGTTCCACGCACTTCACGATAGCGACTCCATTGGGGACGTAGAGATCTTGCTCATAAAGTACCTTAGTTGAATAATATATAATTAAGTTTTTAAAATTAAAATTCCATCTCTTTTTGAAAATTGCATTACATTTATCTTTGAACCTTAGATCTATGCTAGATGGTCCCTTTTTAGCCCCGGTATGTTCCCAAAGCATGGCTTTACCTTCACTCAATGTGGGGAACTGTTAGGGATACTCACAAACCCAAGCCTTGTACCATTTGGTATATCGAAAGATGACCCGACCGGTCGTTATGCTTGTGAAGAGCTAGATCCGTTGGTAGGGATCACGCTTGGGTAGCCGTAAAATTTCATCGCCCTAACTAAAGCTCATGTAGTGGAAATAGATACTTTCCCTAGGTGACATGTACCTCAATATTATGCCTGCTATGTAGTCCATTACCTATTAAATAAATTCAACAAATTAAAGTGGTCACTTCTTGTAGGTTTTTATGTCTTAATGGGCCCATTTTAATTCATTTGAATTATTTAAATACGCATGTAGACACCGGATTCTGAGGCAGTCCAAATCGGGGTTACCATGTGATAAAATTAGCGCCTGTTCACAGGCAAAGAGGTTGGAAGTGATCATGGGCAAAAATTAAGGAGTGAGAGAAAATCTTCAATCATTAAAATCCAAGAAGGCTGATTGATAATAGGAGTTTGATGCTCATAGCATCTATCTCGAGATTAGATGAGGTCTTGTATTTTATGAGTTAACGCCAAATAAGGATCATGTGTGATGAAATCAAACCGAAACATATGCATTTATATAGTAATATACTGGTATGACTAGAACGATTCATTTTGCATGATCAAATATATCTAGTTCCTGCCCTCTGCTTCCCTCGCTACTCAAGTGCTTTAGCTAATTCATCCTGTTATCAACTATAAAGCCAATCCTACAGCACCTTCGTACGAAGAGTCAAGCTCATGCAACCATGGTCTAGGACATAAGTACATGCTGATCGCCTTTGGAGGATCTCCAATAATAGTTTCATCCTTTCTTACAATTTGGAAAAAAAACGGGCCGTTCGAAATGAAAACCGTAATTGGCTGTCTAAGCAAAAATTAGGGTGAAAACCTAAAAATAGGCAGTTTGTCCTTAAAAAAAAAGACCCGTTGGATTAGGTTGGGTCCATTCCAGGCAAAAATAACGCATAGGATTATGTGAAAATCCCTAAAGGGATGCATTTCCCACTAAAGAAAAGCTAGCGTTAAAATCCACAAGAGATGCACTACTTTAAAAAAATGGATACAGGTATCAGATGAGAACCTTACAAACCCAAAGGCATGAAATCCAAAAGCAATTCTAAAGGGCATGTTTTTATTATATATAAGCACATGAATCGGATCAGTTATGGCTATAAGTATGTAAATTGATATGTTTAAGATTGTGATCTTGACCTCTTGAATGCTATGAAGGTAGAGCTATGATATATGTTTCCTTGGTTTCTGCCATCGTAGTGATTTCGGTATGTTGACATGTGTTTTATTAGAAAACCCAATTTTATTTGTAGAAATATTTTTGCGTGATTTTTGATTAAGCGTGCATAAAATAAATGGTTCAATTAATTATTACATGCCAAATAACTCAATAAAACAAATAAAGTAAAAATGACAAATACAATGAAAAATAAAAAATCCTTGGATCTCCTCTTTCATTCGTACGGGTGCTCAAACGGGGGAACACAAGTATTTGACACCAACAACAAACACAAAGAAACTTAATGTTAGCAATCGAAGTAAGAAAATCAATTAAACATTTATAACAATACATAAATTAAATAAAACATGCATATTATGGGATAAATAAACTAAATGATATGTTAAAATAAATTAACATATTAATATATCACTATTTAAAACAAAAGCGATAATAATAATAATGATGGTGATAATAATACATAAACGGTAATAAAAACGACAACGGCGACAAGAATAATAATAATAATAATAATAATATGTGATGATAAATAATGATAATGGTAATAGTAATTATAATAATACTAACAGTAATAATAATAATAATAATAATAATAATAATAATAATAATAATAATAATAATAATAATAATAATAATAATAATAATAATGATAATGAACGATTAAATGAAACAAGGGTAAGAATGAAATTAGAAATGTTAGATCTATGTATAAAAACACATAAAATAAATAAAAACCAAAAAAATGTAAAGATTTGCATGGTTAACAATTAAATATAAGTAAAATAAAATAAAAGACTAAGAGTTCAAGGCTAGAATATTTACCCTCAGATTTAAATGATATTGAAGCAAGAAGTCCTAATCTAATCTCTTATCAAGATCCAAAAATAAACTCAAAACAATATTCAAGAAAATTCTTAAGTTTATGTCTCAAAAACTCAAGAACACTAATATTTAAAAATGATTTGATTTTTTTTTTTGTATTTGATGTTTGATGAGAAAACTCAAGTTAAGGAATTGATTTTCCTTTCTCAAAGTTTTCAAGTTCAATAAAAATTTTTGATGTAAAAAAAAACTAGAATAGAATTTAAGAAGAAAATTTTTAGATTTAATAAAAGAGAATTAAGGAGATTGAAGAAAATGATTTTGATTTTTGAGAGGAGATGAACTTCAAGAACAATGAGTTCTTTGTTTTTTCCAGCAAAATCCACTATCTTTGTTCAAGAATCTCCTCCCCAATGACTTAGAAAAAATGTGTTTTTTAGAGAAAATTTTCTTACTTTTCCAAAAACCAAATTTCCTCCTCCCCCCAAATGAAACTCAATCCTCCATAAAAACTCCACTCTCTCCCTCTTTCCAGCTGCCTCACAGAATTTTCCAAGATCCTTCTCCCTAATTTCAACAAAAAACACTCAAAAATTCAAAGTAAAAGACCCTAAAGTCCAATATGGACAATTAACATTTTTCTTTATTTTTAATTAATTTTTGTCATTTTTTGAATTTTAATTTCCACCCAATTTGACCAATATTTATTAAATTTTGATAAAATTTGAAAAAATTCGAAGAAAAAATTATTTTTTAACCTAAAAAATGAAATAATACACAAATTAGCGGAAAATGGGGCTGTCAGCGAGGAATCTCGCCGATGGGTGAGAAATCTCGCCCATGGTCGGCGCGCACAATAGCAATGCGAGGCCGCGCGCTTTAGTGACGCGAGCGGCTTGTCGCCCTTACAGCACGCAGCGGGCGCTGCGCATGCCCGCGGTGCGCTGGGTGCAGCGCCTGCGCACTACCGCAGGCGCGCCGCCGCGCCCGACGCTCGCAAAAATATATATATTTTTTTAGAAAATATAATAAAATGAAATATAAAAATATGGATAAAAATAAAAATACAAATGAAAATAAAATAAAAATAAAAATAAGAATAAACACTTTAAAAGGATTTTAAGGGAAATAAGAGAATTTGACAAAGAGATGATCGATTCCTAGTTTCTTGCTCGTGAATTAGTCTTTGTTTTTATCATCGGGTAATCCTGATCTTGGACCGACTCGGGACCCGGTGTCTACAGTTGCCCCCAATTTTGGGGAAACTAGAATGTAGGTGCCTAGTTGAGCTAAAATTTCAGGAAAGAGTAATGGAGTGCATACCTGAGGCGACGTCTTTCCCGTTGCTATGAGGATCTCCCGAACTGCAAACCTATTCTTAACTTACGAGATGCGGGTTCCATCTTAGAATAGTGATACGCCGAGTCCGCTCCGAACTTACAAAACGCAAAAAGTGCTCAATTAAGCTACACCGAGTCGCTGACAAGGCTACAAAGTGTGGGTGTCTCTAGACATAACAGAGCCGCCATCTAGGCTACAGTGGTTGCACTAAATCGCTACCAAGATTCCAAAGTGCGAAAGTTTTGAGATCGCATTGAATCGCTACTAATATTCAAAGTGCTTGCACCGAATCGCTACCAAGATTCAGGGTGCGGAAGTTCTGAAATTACACCGAATCGCTACCAAGATTCAAGGTGTTTGCACCGAATTGCTACCAAGATTCAAGGTGCGGAAGTTTTAAAATTACACTAAATCGCTACCAAGATTCAAAGTGTTTGCACTGAATCGCTACCAAGATTCAAATTGCGGAAGTTTTGAAATTACACTGAATCGCTACCAAGATTCAAAGTGTTTGCACCGAACCGCTACCAAGATTCAAAGTGCGGAAGTTTTAAAATTACACTGAATCACTACCAAGATTCAAAGTGTTTGCACCGAACCGCTACCAAGATTCAAAGTGCAGAAGTTTTAAAATTACACTGAATCGCTACCAAGATTCAAAGTGTTTGCACCGAATCGCTACCAAGATTCAAAGTGCGGAAGTTCTGAAATTACACTGAATCACTACCAAGATTCAAAGTGTTTGCACCGAATCGCTACCAAGATTAAAGATGCGGAAGTTTTGGGATATCACCGAGCTGTTAACTAAGCTACAAAGTGATTGCACTGAATCGCTACCAAGATTCAAAGTGCAGAAGTGTTGCGCCGAGTCTGCTCCAGACTTACAAAATGTGAGGTTTGCTCTTCTGAGCTGCACCGAGTCTGCTCCAGACTTACAAAGTACGGATGGTGATGCGCTGAGTCTGCTCCAGACTTACACAACACGAGGGTTGCTCTCCTGAGCATAACTTCTGTTGCTTCCTGAAGAAAATGAACCCTGATTAGATCAATTTATCATTGTGATCACTTTAATTATTTAACTTGTATGAAGGTTCAATCTTTATGATTTTACCAGTTCGTGGTTTATCATATGATTTCCATTCTTGTCATTTTATTATCCATAGCTTACAAAAAAAAGAAAATTTCTTCTTTTTCTTTTTTTTTTTTATTTAAAGGGTATCCAAACATGCAAAGCACAACAAAAGATCGTCCATACAGATATTGTTTTCTTATATAAATTGCATCAAAAGATCATAAATCTCCCTGAACATCGATCAAAAAGAAAAGTCATGGTTGGCGTGCATCGCTTGATCCTTCGTGGCTCATAGGTGTGTAGGAGGCTCTTGTGGGCTCCTCGGGTCTGTCTGGGTGCTGTCGCGTATCCTTTATGAACCGCCCTATGCATTGCAATCTCTTGTCTATGGTTTGTAGTCTTCCATCCATGCGCTGATCCATACGCTGTCCTATAGCTATCAGCCTCTCATTCATGCTCTGCTCTATAGCCATAAGTCTCTCACCCATGCGCTGCTCCATAGTCATCAGTCTCTCGCCCATTCGCTGCTCCATAGCCATCAGTCTCTTGCCCATTCGTTGTTCCACAGCCATCAGCCTTTCATCAAAGCGCTGGGATCTGGCCTCCAATGTTGCTATAATCTCCTTCTGCATGGTTTGGATGAGGATCTCCATACCTGTCTGGCTCTGCTCCATCCCGGGCCTAGGTGGTGGTGGAGGAGCTGCTGAAGTAAATGCACCCGAAGAATTCGGACGATCATAGGGGTGATACCCCCTATATGTCTGGGAACTCATCTCTGAAGCATGCACATAAGGAGGAGGGTGTATCTGACCTTCCGAGGGAACTGGCTGCGATAATGAAGCATGAAGAAGATCACTTAGGTCGATGTCAAAGTCATCCAAATTACTGTCCATATTCATATAATCTGGCGGCGAGTGAGGCCTTTCTTCTTCTGGATGTGGGCAATAATATTCCCCGTCTGTTTGAGGGCGTGAAGGTTCTCCTCCCGCTAGTTGCGAATGATAGCATTCCTCATCTATCTGAGGCTATGGGAGCTCTTCCTCCACTGGTCATGGATGACCATTCTCCTCACCTGTCTGCGGTTGTGGAGACTCGTCTTCCACTGGCTACGGGCGATAGTACTCCTCATCTGTCTGAGGTTGTGGAAGATCTCCTTCACCCTGGAACTGATCTTTGAATGGTGTAGCAGCCGTGAATGGAGGCAAACGGTACCTCTGTCGAGTTTTCGCCATTGTAAGAAGTCTATATCCTCCTGCCTGTCCAGGCAATTGTTCAACCATGCCCATATATTTGGCAAGGGCCCAATTGACATAAACGTCTCTGTCCACAGGCTTGCCAAATATGTCGGGGTCGTGTCCTAAATGCATTAGCAACCTAGTGACTACCCCGCCTACACATATTTGCGCTGTAGCTCTCCATCTCTGTCTAACCATGCCGGCTATAATCTCGTGACTAATGTTGAGCGGGGTCCCTGTTGCCATAGCCAATAGACTCCAAACCTCTGCTGTGCTGATGGCACTAGGACTACCAGTTCTACCCAAGTAGCTGCTGGCTAAAACTCCCTGAACATACCTGTATACCTGTGAGGCCAGTAGGGTGCTCTTTGCTGTATTGCGATCATAAGGAGCTCCTGGCACCGTGATCATTTCCCATTGGTGTGCAAGAACTACTCTGCCTGGTGCCTGTACCTGATTCCCCGTCGGAAGACCCATGACCTGTGCAAAATCCTGGCGACTCATCGTATGCTCCGTATTTTGGACTCGAAAGTATATAGCCTCAGGATCTGTGTTTGATCTTGAAAGCCCGCCGTATTTAAGCGTTGCCAGAAACTCCCTAGTAACCCCTGGGTAAGTGAGGAAAGTTGGTGTGAGGAAATCCATCCAACCCATAGCCGCTAACAACCTGCTAACTTCTTCCCACATGCCCATCTGCTCTAAGAATGTTTGGGATAGGAATTTACTGGACAGGAATCGCGAACCACATAATGCCCTAAACTTTTGCCTTTGTGCAGCATCCATCCATGTTGGAGGTGGAGCATCTGCTGGTTCTCTAGACGGAGCACGTCGTGGAGGCATCCTGAAAAGAGAAAAATTTACACAATTATTCATTTATATACAATCTTTTTCGCATACTCCCTGAATTGCTGAGGTGTGCTTGCAGATAAGTTTCACTGTCTAATGCCTCCTGCAAAATCAAAGCCAATGCCCAAAGGCAAATTATGCGCGTGAATGTGCACATGCTCATGCAAAATGTAAGCGATGAATCCATCCGGGTGGCCTGGGTATCGAGGCTTTGAGTCGTAATGCTTCTTGGCTGAGGGATTCTAATTCATAATTTTCTCAGAGTGAATGGTCAAGTGCGCATTTTTGCCCCCGGTCAATGGGCACATGGCTTGAATTTTGAATTATATCTTGAGTTAGGCTTTGTCTTGTCTCAAGCAAAATCATCAGAGTTTATGCTACCTTATCCCTCCATGCATCAAAAGTCATTATTTTGAAGGTAGTGCGCCCCTTGTGGGTTTTCACACTAGCTTTTCTTTGCGGTGAATGCGTCCTTTCGAGGATTTTCACATAACCCTATGCCTTATTTTTGCCTAGGATGGACCCAACCCATCCTAGCGGCTATTCTTTTTTTTTGTTTTTTGTTTTTGTTTTTTTTTGCAGGACAGACTGCCTATATCTAGGTTTTCACCGTGCCCCTTGGCCTAACTTTTGCTTAGAGAGCCAATTACGGTTTTCATCTCTAACGGCTTTTTTTTTTACTCTTTTTTTTAAGCTAAACCCTTTGCTGGCAAAACAATGGCAGACAATCGCACACATCCAAAAATAATGTATTATTTCTCCAGAAGGGAACATAATGGCATTAATTACGCAAAATGAGCATACATTCGCGTACATGTAAATGTTTCCACGTGATTTCATTATACATGACCATTATTTAACATTAGGCTCAAAATACAAAACCGCATCTAATCTTGAGATGGATCCAGAAAGCATCAAACTCCTGTTATCAATCAACCCTCTCGGGTTTTCATGATTGACCATTTTCTCTCAGCCCTTAATTTTTGCCTAGGATGCCTTTTTTTCGGTTTTCACCCTGACAGGGTGCCCAATTTTAGCAATGCTGCTTTTTTTTTTTCAGATTTTCGACCCGCGGGGCATTTATTCTCTTTTTTTTAGTTTTATTTTAGTCTTTAGCCATGGAACCTCTTTAATCTGTCGACGTTGACTGGTTCCTTGAACTCATTTCCGTCACTGTCTGTCAAGATTGCAGCACCTCTGGATAATATCTTCTTCAGAACAAAAGGTCCTTCCCAAGTCTGTCTGAATTTACCACGAAAGTCCGGAACCCCCAGCCTCATTTTCTTGAAGACCAAATCTCCTTCTCTTAAGGGGTGCCTTTTGACTTTATTCCCAAAAGATCGAGCTAATCTCTTCTGGTAAACCTGATTGTGATAATAGGCCCGCATCTTATCCTCATCCAGCAAGTTCAGTTGTAGCAACCGTTGCTGCGTCCATTCTATTTCTTGCAGCTGGGCCTCTGATATTATTCTCAACGATTTGAGGTCGATTTCTATTGGTAAAACTGCTTCTGTCCCATAAACTAGGAAGAAGGGGGTAGCTCCCGTCAAAGTCCTGATACTGGTTCTGTAGCCCCAGAGTGCGAAAGGTAACTTTTCTGCCCAATCTTTATATGGAGTTATGGACCTCAGAAAATTATTTGAAAGTATGGATTTGCTTGAAATATTTTGGAGAATCATATGGTAATGAAAAGTAAATTTTACGGTTTGATAGAAAATTGAGTTATCGGACTGGTAAGAAATTATCAGACAAAAAAAATTCTCCGATTGAGCCAAAATTTTATGTGGAGGCTAAATTATATATTTCAAGAATTATGGAATTTATTTTGGGAAGAATTGATCTTGGAAATTGAGAGAAATTATTTTTGGTTGGAAAATAGGGTTAAATTACCTAAATGGGCTTTTGCTTTGGCCCAATTGATTGGCCCATGATTTTGCCCATTTGGAGAGGCTATATAAAGGCTGGAATATCATATTTCTCTAAGAAATCCCTAGAATTCCAGTAGCTCTCCTCCTCCTCCATAAGGCATAATTCTTCATCTTGATTTTTCCTCCATTTTCTTTAATTCTCTCTTCATCTCTCCCCAAATCCAAGCCTCCTAAGCAAATTTTAGCCTTTCTAGAATCTGATGGTGGTGATTAGAGTTCATTTGAAGTGGAAAAAGTGGGAGAAAATAAGTGGAAGAGTTTATGTATTAAATTGAGGTATGTAAAGTTGATATTTTTAAATTTGTTTAAAGGTTCTAATAGGTATTTTAGGATGTGTAGATGATGTTTATGTAAATATATTGCATAAAGGCAGAAAATTTATGATGATTTCTTTGGATTGTAAGCTTTAGGAAATCAATAGAGGTGGTCGTGTTTCAAGGAGAAAAGGCATAAAAATCATGTTTAAGATGTGGAGAACAAGAAAATAAGGTTAATGAATACAATATTCTCCTTTTTCCATGTTAAAAGTATGATTTTTAGTTATGTTTAAACATAAAGTATGTGAAATATGCATGTTTAATTGAATCAAACCATATAGTCATGTTTAGGAAGGTTAAAAATGATATTTTGAGTGATTTAAATGAAAAGAAATTAAATATATACCATGGATAACATGTAGGCCAAATAGAATATATGGATAAAAATGAGATTTTTATGTGTTTTAATGTGACTTAATGATATAACTAGATAAATTAACATGTAATCTAGCTAATGGAATGAATTAGAGAAACAAAAAATCACATGATGGATGATGTGTGCTTTGGTCGAATTGAATAAGTGAGGAAAAATGTGATTTTGATATATTTTAATGCAAACTAATGATATAAATAAGTTAATTGACATGTAATTTACCTAAATGTTATAAAGGTGATGAAAGGAATTTATGTTGAATGATGAACATGTTGGCCGAATTGATTAATGTATGTAAAGATATGATTTTGATGTGTTTTGATGTGAAATAATGGCATGGCTATGATATTTGGCATGTAAATCACCCAAATAAATGTTAAAAGTATCGAAAATAATTAATGGTGAAAAATTAACATCATGGCCGAATGGTATGTATATGTGTATCCATGTATACCATAATGATTTCATGAGTTTTATTGCATTTTTGTAATTTTGGTAGAATATATGGATAAAAATGAGATTTTTATGTGTTTTAATGTGACTTAATGATATAACTAGATAAATTAACATGTAATCTAGCTAATGGAATGAATTAGAGAAACAAAAATTCACATGATGGATGATGTGTGCTTTGGTCGAATTGAATAAGTGAGGAAAAATGTGATTTTGATATATTTTAATGCAAACTAATGATATAAATAAGTTAATTGACATGTAATTTACCTAAATGTTATAAAGGTGATGAAAGGAATTTATGTTGAATGATGAACATGTTGGCCGAATTGATTAATGTATGTAAAGATATGATTTTGATGTGTTTTGATGTGAAATAATGGCATGGCTATGATATTTGGCATGTAAATCACCCAAATAAATGTTAAAAGTATCGAAAAGAATTAATGGTAAAAAATTGACATCATGGCCGAATGGTATGTATATGTGTATCCATGTATACCATAATGATTTGATGAGTTTTATGGCATTTTTGTAATTTTGGTAAAGTTTGAGGATTAAATTGTAATTTTGCCATGTTTAGGGACTAAATGGTAAATATGATGAAGTTAGGGGCAAAATGGTAAATTATACTTAGTAGGTAAAAAGGGGTTTAAGTTCGGTAAAAGTGTAAACATAAGGGTAATTTTATAATTTAGCAGAAATATAGGGATAAAATGGTAATTTAGTATAAAAGTGGTAAAGAAGAGGCATATATGAAATTAATGAAAAAGTAGGGATGTATATGGAATTATTGGAAAATATGAGGACATAATTTGAATTATTGGAAATGTTGAGGACCTAAGTGTAAATATTGCATAGTTAAAGGACCTAGATGTAAATATGATATAATATGAGGACCTAAATGCAATTATAACATAGTTAAGGGACCTAAATATAAATATATAATTTTATGTGCACTATAAATGTTTATTTCCTTAATTGAGTGACTTAATTGACATTAAGAATATTATTGCATGTTAAATAATGAAATAAGAATAATAATAAGTTAACTAATGGCATTAATGTAAATAAGTGGACAGTGAAGAGTACAACAGTAAATTGGTAATATAAACCTAAATTAAGGGATTAAATATAATTACAAATAATATGAATATTAATTGAGTAATAAAATGTTAATGGGGAAATCAGTGGTTTGTTAATAATAAGAATACTAATAGTGTTGATGTTATGCTGATGTAAATAATACTAATAGAAATTAATGTTAACAATGCAGAACTAATGCTCCTAGACTATTGTATGTGTAAATTTCATCAGGTAAACTAGCCAATAACATGGACAAATTGGTAAGTGAAATTGCTAAGGATTAGGTGGGTATCACCATAATGTTCCTGAAAAAGGTAATATAAATGTATGGTATAATAAATGGACATGAGAATATAAGTAATAATGTTAATAAATAATAGACCAAGTTATATAATGTTAGTAATATAGTAAATTAATTATAAGGGCCACATGAGAATGTCAATGATATATTTATGGGTATAAAAGGATTTAAGTCTAACTATAAAATGCTATAGGCTAATAGAATAATAATGATGACTGACCTAAAGATAAAATTTAACAATATAAGTAATGCAAGTACTGTTATAATAATATTATTGTTAGCCTTGGTAATGATAAAAGATTATTGAAGATAGTTAATAATAGAAAGTAGTCAGTTAATGTCAATAGAAATTATGTGTAAAATTAGGAGAATAAAAATGGAAATATTAAGTACTCAAATAAGCCAGTATATTAAGAAATACTATAAACAAAGCAAGTGTATAATAAGAAATGTAGTTGATAGAATATAGTAGGAAATGTAATGAAATATGTAACTGTAACTGTAATTAATGTAAATAAGTTATAAGTAAGTAAAGAAAAACAAATGCACACATTTATAAGATGTTTGTAAAACTGTCACTAACTGGTCCTCAGATTATGTCATGGCCGGATTTGTACCCTAAAAGAATTAACTTAAATTGGCAAGAGTGTGTGAATTGAATGTGAGGATTGGATTAAATTGATTGAAGACGGGACTTAATTGAAAGGTTGGAAGGACCTAATTGTAATATAAAGGATTGTCAAGTGGCTAATGGGTAATTATATTATGTTAAGCTAATGGTTGATTAGTTTGTCTAATGATGCATTAGTTAAGAATAAATAAATAAGAATGGGTTAGTGGAGGTAGACTTTGGTGAGTGGAGTCCGTGTGGCTTCTTGAGAGGATGCCACCTCCACCTTTGCATGCATGAGTTATCTAAGGAAAGGGAAAAGATTCATTGTGTGATTTCAGTCAATTTTCTGTGTTCTTCTCTCTTCTTTCTTGCGTGAGAATGAGTTTTAGAGAGGCCTTAAGTAGTGCATGCATATAGTTAATGGGAGCAAGAATTGAGGGTTAACTTAAGAGGTAAGTGCATAGTGTTCTCATCTTCTACTCTTCTTCTTTGTTTTGATTTGGTATTGGAATGAGAATTGATGGATTGTGTTCAATTCTGGAATTTGAACTGGTTTTGCTAGCTGAAGAAGTGAAGAGAGATAAGGGAAAAGCTGTAATCGGAGAGCCGAGCGTCCGTTGAGATTAGGAGCTAAGGCGATAAGGTTTGGGAATAAACCCTAAATGTGTAAATTGTATGATTTGTGTTGGTCCAATAGGGACTTTGATATGAGCTGCTTGTGTATGTGGTAATGAGTTTAGTGAATGAATTGCTTGAGAGCATGCGAGCTATGTGTGAATTGGGATTGATTATAACTTGTGCCCAAGATGAGTGCCAAAATAAGAAGGGAAATTAGGTATGTGCTAATTGAGTAAGTGGTTGATGTTTTTGGACTGATTGCCAAAAGTGAGAATGAGATTTAAAGTCTTGGCGTGAAAGGAGAATTGGACTGGAAAGCACAGCTGTGCTAGTGATAAAACACAGCTGTGTTATAGTGTTTTTGCATAGGTCACGGTGACAATCAAATTGATTGTGACCGTGAGGTATGCTTGAGTTCAATTTTGCCTATTGGATTTTGGTATGTCACGGTGACAATGACATGCATTGTGACTGTGAGATACCCAAGGGAGCATTCTGTTTTGCAAAGTGTGGATATGTCACGGTGATAATGAAATTCATTGTGACCGTGACATACCCTCAAGTTGCATTCTGCCGAGAGTTGGGAACATGTCACGGTGACAATGAAATTGATTGTGACCGTGACCTGCCCCCAGTTTGCATTCTGTTTTGAACTTCAACATGTCATGGTGACAATGAAATTCATTGTGACCGTGACCTACCCTATTTTGGCAATATAACCCTAATGTGTTTGGACTTTCTAATGGTAAGGCTTTAAGCTAGAATGAAGAACCTTATGAGTAAGTGTCATGTGTGTATTAAGTAATGTACATTTGCATACTATGTGATGGTTCTTGAATGCAATCAATTATGTAACTATTAACTGTGAAGAACAAATTGGAAGCATAATGAGAATACAAGTGTAATGCTTAGCTATGTGCTAATGCGAATGTGTATAGTGAATGTGTTATGGGCTATCAACGTATGTGATGTGAAAAGTGATCAATGTGAACTGAATAATATGTTTAACAACTTAAGCCTGCGAGTCAAGTAGTGGATAGTTAGGCATGCCTATAGGGTCAAGTGCTGCAGCCCCATGCGTTAAATGTGTCTGATTCCATGGGAATCACAATGCGAAAACAATGCGAATAATCCTTGCTGGATTTTATTATATGTGGAATGATGTTAAGTACCTGAGGGTAACAATGCGTGAAAGTAATCTCGATGAGATTCAAGTACCTGAGTGGTACCAATGCGATACCTGTTATCCGCGTAATTGAATTGTAGGCTAACCAATTAACTAATAAGTGGAAAAGATTGTGATATAATATAGTAAGCGATGTGAATATGTGAACTTGTGATTAATGCTTTATGATTGAATATAGTAATGGACAATACTATGCTTGAAATGATACTTGCTTTGATAATGATTGCTCTGGCATGTCTACTAGCATGTAATGTATGATATCTCTGATGTGTGATAAATTATTTACTATATATGAGTTCCCCACTAAGCGTTATCGCTTAGCATGGATTTACTCTAATCCGTGCAGGTACGGATGAGAGGTGACCGGAGGACGTCCCCGCATTTTGTACGGTCAATAATAGGAAGTAGAAAGTGTAGGCTATGGGTTTGATATTTTGGGATTTCTGTATAAGCTTTTGTACAATCGTATGTATAGCGGGTATGTAAAGGCATGTACTAGTCTGATAACTATGAATGTTAACCTAAGAGTAAAAATATGTATGTGCAATGCGTGTGGCTATGGGAAATGCACTATAAGTAGTTGGCATGTGATGTATGAGTTAAGATCGTATGTGATGAAATTTTATTGTTCAAGTTATGCATGTGTTCTGTTGTGTGTGTGCGGCTTTCCCTAACTAAGATTAGCTAAGCGAGTCTGTCATTAGGTAATGGGCATCACAGATTAACTGACGGAATGTAATGGTAATATTGTAAAGTTAATAGTGTAATAACAGCAATAATAATGATAATTGGGATTGTTGTAATAATGACAAAGGTAAAAGATAAATGATTAAAGTAAAAGTATGTCATAACTGTTTAAAAGACTCAGAAATTAATGTTCATATAATAGAAATAAAGATATATGCTTGTGTGTGCATGCATGTTGCATTTGTGTGGAAAATTTAAGATATGTATCCACCACTAGGCATTTCATTGCTCAGCGCTTAGTGTTGTTGCTGCGCGTAGGTTGCAAAAGTAGAAAGTTGTTACGTGGCCGGGATATCATTAACAATCGAGATGAGGAACAAATGCAGATATGTGAGCATAGGTATGGCATGTATACGATTTTCAGTGGATTATAAGGTTTATGGATCATAGATATGTTAGATATGGAATTTGCAGACAGTATTATTTGTGGACTACTTTATTATTGTTATTATTTGCTTATGAGTATAATTGATGTTTGAATGCGATAAATTTTTATTGAATTGTCTCTTGTAGCATCTGATTATCCGGTTGCTATATTTGTATTTGTATTAGTGTACGTAAGTGTGATGCGCGTCGAACCCCGGGGTGCCCCGAAGCACCCGCTTTTAGGGCTTTCGGGATGAGGTTCATAAGAACATGTAAGAAATTACACGTGCGTCCATTTTGGGCAACAAGGAGGTTTCTTGGAGTCGCTGCCTAATAGAACATTGGGAAAGGTCGTCTAGCCTTAGTGAGCCTAAGACAGCACTGCTATGTCCATTATTGGCAAGCCGGAGGTGTCTTAGAGGCTTCCACCCTAATTATAGGATGGTCCTCTAGCCTCACGCTTGGGCAAACCAGAGGGGTCTTGGAGGCATCAACCTAATAGAACATTAGGATGGCCCTCTCGCCTCGTGGTGCCTAGGACTGTGCAATTTTGAGCCTTTTACGGGACACAAGTGGTGTCTTGGAGGCCCCATCCTAATAACACATTGAGATGGCTCTCTCGCCTCGTTGAGCCTAAAGACCAGAGAAGGTTCGGGACTTACCATTTATTCATACCTTGGTTAGGTTTATAGTTGAGTTTTTAATTTATCATTTCATCCCATTTCTCATTCAATTTAATGCAGTTAAATTAAAGCGCAGATTGTCCACTCAGAAAAAGCGATAAATAAATAAAGCATAATTAAAGTAAAGTGAATGAAAATAAATTACAATAAAACTAGGGGCACCTTAAGAATTAACTTGGAGAGATCCTTTAGAAACTTGAGAGAATTTGTTTTTGAGAGAAGAAAGAAGAAGAAAATAATTTTTCTAAAGAAAAATCCCCCCAATTCTCTCTCCAAAAATCATTTTCTACATAAAAAAAAACCCAAAGAAAATTAGATTTTTAGTAAATTGAATTAAATGAATTTAATTCCAACAATCACAAAAAAAAACTCATGAATTTGAAGGGTTTGGAAAATAAAAGGTTTTAGGATTGAATTCTATCAAACCAATTACTCAAATATCATAGCCAATTTATCAATCAATTCAGTAAACCATAACAACACACACTGGAACTATAAAATCACACCTTAATGAATTTAATTCATGTAAAAATCACCATTTATAAATTTTTCTGCTATTTTTGGTCCCTCTACCGATGCCGGAGCGTCGTCGGAGTCTCGCCGGAGCTCCATCGGAGGCACTGAAACCACCGGAAGGAAGCTTGAAGCATCGGGGTTACTTTTCTAGTGGTCACGCGTCGAGACTCCCCTTCACTTCGTTGAAATTGACATCGAAAATATCGATTCTCTTCTCCTCTGATCTGCTTATCCGGCGATTTAGGAGGATCCACGGCCATCGGGAGGTTCGTCTGCCCACCTGGAGTCCCATCATGCTGTTCATCACCGGAGTAGGCTAAAAAATGCCGGAGAAGCTCGCAGTTCTTCCTCCCATTCTCCTGGAACAATAACGTCGCGATGGGAAAAGACGCCGTGATGAGCAACGGCAAGGAGCCCGGTTGCTCGCCGTTGACCATCGCCAGCCGCTCGCCCCTTCTACCGTCTCTTCTCTCTCTCTTTCTCTCTCTCTCTTTTTCTTTCGGTCTCTTTGCCCCCGATCTGCCTTGTTCTTGTATCTCTCTTCCTCTTTCTTTCTACTTCTCATAATCCCACTAAATCTAGCCTAATATCAATAATCTAGATAATTCTAGACCCATATAATTTGTCACATGTTATAATTATTTATTTTTATATCTACTTCTATTTTTTTTATTCTTGTTTTAACATTTTCTTATCCATTTACATGAAAACATAAATTATATATATACTTATATCTAAAATTATTTGAATAATTCAATTATACAGCTTTAAGGAAAATTCCACTTCTTATGTGCCAAAATTAACTTTCGATGAAATTTTAGCGTGTCAAGTTATTAATAGAAACACTGAAAATTTTGGGGTGTTATAATTCATTCCCCCTTAAAAGATATTTCGTCCTCGAAATTTCTCTGGACTACTACAATAAATCACGATTTATCCTTTCTATCAACTTGCATTCCCAATGCAAGTTTGCAGACAATTTAATTGTATTCTTCCATCTTATAGAAGCCATCATCTCTTTGTCAATGATAATGCTTCTCATACAATTTGTGTAGACAGTAGAAGAAGGAAAAAGCCATTAAATAAATTGACCATATGCATAACTCTCCCTTTTACGTCTTAGAGTGTTCTGACTGAGGAGTTTCAATGTAGGCATTTTGAGACTTGGTTGAACGAGTCTTTGAGGGTTATGTTGATTTTGCTAATGAGTACTCCTGGTGTTGGGTACTATCAGATTGTGCAAGCTGCATGCGGGTTGAGAGGTCAGAGTCGGTTTTAAGAGAGAGGGCTCAGAGGAGGAATCCCTCTCGTGGAGGATCTTCTTCATCCTCGGGTACGAGGTCCCGAAACTCGCGGGATGAGTCATCTTCAGGTCCAACTTCGAGAGTCAGGAGGCAGGGTTCAGCTATGAGTATGAGTTCTGGCAGAGGTGGTTCCGGTAATTGGACGGATGTTATGCCTGAGTGCTCTCACTGCAGGAAGCGCCATTGGGGTGAGTGTAGATAGCTCACGGGTGGTTGTTTCAGATGTGGTAGCACTGATCACTACTTGGGAAATTGTCTGAGGTATAATGAGGCTTCTGGTGATCAGTGTGACGCTAGTAGAGTTTGTCACACCAGCTCCCACCATTCATACGCCGACCCTTGAAGCAAGGCCACGGCACATTCTGCTTGCAACTCCGGAGGGCACCTAAGTTCTCTTAAAGCCCTCTTCACCTTATCTAGCTACCTCTCCTCTAACTCTGATTCATCCAACCCTGTTCCATAAAAGTCTTCGGCCCCAGCTTTTCTCATGTTCTCCATGGGAGATCTGGGGGCAACCACTCTCTCCAAGACCCTTGCCATGTCCTGAGATAGCCTGAACATGGCTTCAAAAGGCATGGCAGCGGCCTCGGGCTGGACCCTAGCAGCTTGAGCCGACACAGTAACAGAAGGATCCCTGGCTTGAGGGTTCATACTTTCAGCGGACTCCTCAAGCGATCCACGAGCAGAATTAGAAGCCATCTAAGCAAACAAGGAAAAATTGCATCAGCCAACACAGCCCTAGAATATATGCACCCAAACACAGTATCACATGAACAACACGCAGAAACGCCTAAACCGGGCTCTGATTCCACAACTTGTAACACCCCTTACTCATACGTAGGCGATCCCATCCGATAAGGAGTGAGATGCCGTATGGGTAAAGGTGCCACCACGCAGAAATAGGATAAACATACATACAAAAATAAATGATAATTAAAAACTTTACAAATCCATTCATGAGAGAAGCTGATCATGCATTAATACAACGGAAAACATTACATTACTGTTTGATCAACCCAAAGGTACAAAAGATAATTACATATCCAAAATATACATATACATATGCGGAAGCTATTACAAAACTGACATAAGAGAGTTCTATACAAAAAGAATCATCAAGCTACAAAATTAAGCCCTACACTATAACCTAGCTGTGTTGGCTTGGCTGCGACGACTCTCCAAAGGTAAAACTCCTTTCGCACCTGCACGGGTAAACACACCGTGCTAAGCGATAAACGCTTAGTGGGGAAACACACACATAAGAAAATGGACGGCCAATCACAATGGTCGTCCAGCATAACGCATACAAATGGCATAATCAGAAATACTTATTAGATACAATACGAACATGCGAACATATAGAATCATACATTTGATATACATAACCGCATTCGTAATATCTCATCATTGTACACATTCGGATAATACACTCTCATAATTATTAAAACAGTTTAAAGTAATTAAGCACCTGCTGACTCAAGGTAGTGGATAACGAGTGGATAGACAGTACTTTACGGGTACGAATCGATTACTGATAGTAGCTTACGGGTACGAATCGCAAACCATTTTACTTTGTCATTTACAAAACATTTTATTAGGGGACCATAAAAAAGATCCGAACACATTTAAGGGTTCACGGGGAACCAAACGGGGACCGGATCGGGGTCCAAACTGAACTGAGGCTGCAGCTAAAGACTCTATTAGGCATGCCTAACTATCCACTAAACTGACTCTTGCAGGCTAAAATTATACAGTTAACGTCTATAGTTCCATTATAACAAGTAAAGAATTCACATACTTTGATAAATCAGTACATGTAAATATCATCCATCTTACTAGAATACATCTCATATTAAGTGACAATGTGTGATAAAATCAACAATTTATCATCCCTAAATCATGTGAAATAAATAAGATTTTATTGCAAAAATAGGGTAGGTCACGGTGGTAACCAGATTGGTTGTCACCGTGACATACCAAAACTCTCGGCAGGATGCAAGTCTGGGGTACCTCACGGTCACAACCAAAATGGTTGTCACTGTGACAAACTAAAGAAACCAAGCAGAAGAAAAAGTCTAGATACCTAACGGTCACAACCAAAATGGTCGTCACCGTGACATATCCAAGACCCAGAACAGAAGCAAAATCTGGGCACCTCACGGTCACAACCAAAATTGTTGCCACCGTGACATGTCTAGATTCACGGCAGAATGCATCTTGTACATACCTCATGATCACAACCAAAATGGTTATCACCATGACCTATACCCAGATGCGATACCCAAGAGCCGATTCCCACATCATTCAAGCCAAAATCCCAAAACTTCTCACCTCAACCAAAATCTCCTCACTCAAACCAATAATAATAAACCAATCAAACATCATTACATCATGCCATAAACAAATCCTACTCATGAATTCTAAGAACAACATCAAATTACACATTCAATCTCATCACTGTTCATACCACAACTCCATCAATCTCACATTTAGTCTAATAACTCACAAGCAATGCTTTATGAACAATAAGAATCAAAATCCGTAACATAACAACCAATAAAAACATCAAGAACACAAAAAATTTCAAGAATTTCATTCAAATAACAAATTGCCAACAATGCATAAAACACAAATTCCCAAACCTTGAAATCCTTAGCTCCTATTCACTTAGTTCCACTTCTTGATGCCTTCTCCTTGCCTTTAGGCTCACGAGGAGGCTCAACTAAGCATCAAGTCACAAGAACACACAAAACACAACCCGAAATTAAAACCTAAATCTGCTAGAAGAAGACAAGATGAAGAAGAGGAAGAAAAAGATGGAAAATGCAGAAAACTTACTAGTTAGATGCAAGATGTGATCAATTCCCACTACCAAGAGCTTAAATCCAAGCTAGGGCAAACTAAAGAATGAAGAAGAGGAAGAAGAGCAGTAGAGGGAGGAGAGGAACGGGAAAAGGGATAGGAAAATCCGATTTCCTATTTTCCTTTCCTCCTTTTACTTACCCTTACCCAACCCTAGACACATGGCATCTCTTTAGTGGTGGAAATTAACCACACACACACACTACAACCATGCATCACACACACCCAAAACTCTCCCAACTAATAACACCCTATAAGTGTGTGAGCACAAACACACACAAGCACAGCCCCAAAAACACACTCTACAAACATATGACTAAGCACACCCAAGTTCAACCCAACTAATTCACACCCTAACACCACACATGCACCCATATGCTAACAAAACTCTTAAAACATACATTTCTCCCTAAAATGCCCTTAACACATGTCAAAACTCATACAATACACATGCACAAACATGGCTCGAACTTCTAGGGGGCAAACGGGGTGTGACAGAGTCGGCTCTAATGCTCCGCAAGAGAGTTGTAGTAGAGGTCGAGGCGGTCAACCTAGAGATGGAGCTGTGTCGGAGTCAGTTGAGCGTCCTGTGGCAATGCCAGCTAAAGCTTATGCTATGAGAGCTCGGGAGGAGCAGGATGCGCCAGATGTGATAGCCTGTAAGTTTTTATTCCTTGACACAGAATTATATGCTCTAATTGACCCTAGTTCCACACACTCATATTTGTGCATGGATAAGTTAAGTGATAAGTTGCATGATGTAGATTTGTTAGATTATGAGATTTGTCTGACTAGTCCTTTAGGCCATAGTGTCAATGTGAGTAGGGTGCATAGGAATTGTCCTCTTTTGGTCAAAGGAGTTAAGTTCCCTACGGATTTGATTGAATTGCCTTTTAGAGAGTTCGCTTTGATCTTGGGTATGGATTGGCTTAGTAAGCACCGAGCAGTAGTTGATTGTCATAGGAAGGTAGTTGTGCTTTGGGATAGAGATCAGTCTTCTTTGGTTGTTAAGGGTTTGGGTTCTAGTTCTCTGAGCAATGTGATTTCTGCTATGCAAGCTAAGAGGTTTATAAGGAAGGGTTGTGAGGCATTTTTGGCAGTAGTGTTGGATTCTAAGCATGATCATGTTCGAATTGAGGATATTCCAGTGGTTAGGGAGTTTGGAGATGTTTTCCCTAGTGAATTGCCTAGTTTGCCTCCGGAGAGGGAGGTGGAGTTGTCCATAGAGATAGTGCCGGGTACTTCGCACATTTCTAAAGCACCTTAACGGATGGCTCCTGTAGAGTTGAGAGAACTCAAAACTCAACTATAAGAGCTTTTGGAGAAGGGGTTTATTAGACCCAGCATATCCCCATGGTGAGCTCCGGTGTTATTTGTGAAGAAGAAGGATGGTTCTTTAAGGATGTGTATCAATTATAGGCAAATCAACAAGGTCATAGTGAAGAATAAGTATCCCTTGCCTAGAGTCGAGGATTTATTTGATCAGCTTAGAGGTGCGAGAGTCATTTTTAAGATTGATCTTCGGTCGGGTTATTACCAGCTTCAAGTTCAAGATGCGGATGTTGTTAAGACTACATTTCAGACTTGGTATGGCCACTATGAGTTTCTTATGATGCCATTTGGTTTGACCAATGCACCTACGACTTTTAGGATTTGATGAACCGAGTGTTTAGGCCATATCTTAACCCATTTGTAGTAGTGTTTATAGACGGTATCTTGGTTTCCTCGAAGGATGAGAGCGAACATGGAGAGCATCTTTGGTTAGTGTTGCAAGTGCTGAGGGAGCATCGGTTGTTTGCGAAGCTAAATAAGTGTGATTTCTGGCTACGGGAAGTGTCTTTCTTGGGGCATATTGTTTCGGCTCTGGGTATCCGAGTTGATCCGTCTAAGATAGAGGCGATTGTTGATTGGAAAGCGCCTAGGAATGTTCTGAAAGTGAGAAGCTTTCTCGGTTTGGCAGGCTACTACCATCGGTTTGTGGAAGGTTTCTCAGTGATTGCTCCTCCTATGACGATGTTATTGAGGAAAGGAGTTAGGTTTGGTCGGATAAGTGTCAGGGTTGCTTTGAGAAGTTAAAGAGGCTGTTAGTCGAAGCTCCTGTACTTACTCAACCCATCATGGGTAAATAGTTTGTAATGTACAGCGATGCTTCAGGTGTTGGACTTAGATGCGTGTTGATGCAAGAGGGAAAAGTTGTGGCTTATGCTTCCCGTCAGTTGAAGCCACATGACAGGAATTATCCAACACATTATTTTGAATTGGCGGCTGTGATCTTTGCTTAGAAAATTTGGCAGTATTATTCGTATGGGGAGAAGTGTAGGATCTTTATGGATCATAAGAGTCTGAAGTACCTCCTCACGCAAAAGGAGTTGAACATGAGGCAGCGCCAATGGTTAGAGTTGTTCAAGGACTACGACTTCAATTTGGATTACCATTTGGGCAAGGCCAATGGAGTTGTAGATGCTCTAAGTAGGAAGTCAGTTTCGGCCATATTTTTGAGACGGTTTAGATAGAGATTTGATTCAGATGGGGCTTTGGTTGCCAAGTTAAGAGTGAAGCCTACCTTGAGAAAGTTAATAGTGGATGCCCAGAAGGATGATGAGAGATTGCAATGGGTCCTGCAAGAGGACCAATCTGGTAAGCGGTCAGAATTCTCGGATTTGGATGGGGTACTTATGTATAGGAATCGTTTATATGTGCCCGAGAATGATGAGTTAAGGAAATAGCTTTTGATTGAGGCACACACTACGGTTTTCACTTTGCATCCCGGTGGTGAGAAGATGTATCGAGACATAAAGCAGTTCTATTAGTGGTCCGGCATGAAGAGAGACATTATGGAATATGTGGCCAAGTGTTTGATTTGTCAGCATGTAAAGACTGAGCATCAAGTCCCTTCGGGATTGCTCACTCTTTTGCCCGTCCCCAAATGGAAATGGGATGATATTGCCATGGATTTCATGTCGGGTTTGCCGTTGACTCAGAGGAAGCATGACTCGATTTGGGTGATTGTAGATCGGCTTACGAAGTTAGCTCATTTTCTGCCGGTTATAGTGGATTATTCGATGGATAAGTTAGCCAACATCTATATGGATGAAGTGGTCAGATTTTATGGAGTGCCGTTGTTTATAGTGTTAGATCGGGATCCAAGGTTCACATTGAAGTTTTGAAAAGAGTTGCAAAGACCTTTGGGTATTAAGTTGAACTTCAGTATAGCGTTTTATCCTCAGAAAGATGGTCAGTTAGAGACGGTCATTCAGATTTTAGAGGACATATTGCGAGCTTGTGCCTTGGAATTTTCTGGCAGTTGGGATAGATGTATACAACTTACGGAGTTTGCCTGCAACAATAGCTATCGGTCGAGCATCGTTATGTCACCGTATGAGGCTTTTATATAGTCGACCA
The DNA here is from genome assembly GCA_947683425.1 of Excoecaria cochinchinensis. Taxonomy (NCBI): domain Eukaryota; kingdom Viridiplantae; phylum Streptophyta; class Magnoliopsida; order Malpighiales; family Euphorbiaceae; genus Excoecaria; species Excoecaria cochinchinensis. The sequence goes on along the minus strand of CANTUQ010000003.1, from coordinate 6,070,499 downwards.
TGTAGGACTCCGGTTTGCTAGACAGAGTGGACCGAGCATTTCGTTGTTGGGCAGATTTAGTTAGAGATACTCAGGAGAAGATTAGAGTTTTGCAGCGAAATTTGAAAGTGGCTAAGAATCGACAGAAGTCCTATGCTAACCTGAAGAGGAAAGATATTTGGTTTGAGGTTGGGGACAAAGTTTTCCTTAAGGTTTCACCTTGGAGGAAAGTATTGAGATTCGGTAAGAAAAGCAAGCTTAGTCTTCGGTTTATTAGACCTTACGAGGTGTTAGCTAAGGTTGGTCTGGTAGCCTATAGGTTGGCTTTATCAATGGAGTTGGCGAAGTTGCATGATGTTTTCCATGTTTTCATGCTTCGTCAGTATAGATCAGACCCTTCGCATATGTTGTCATTTTAAGATGTGCAAGTGCAGTCGGATTATTCGTATGATGAGGAACCAAAGGTCATTTTAGCTCGGGAAGTGAGACAGTTAAGGAATAAAACAATCCCTCTGATCAAGGTGTTATGGAATCACCATGGAGTTGAGGAAGCAACTTGGGAACCATAGGCAGCGATGAGGGCTCAGTATCCACAGCTTTTCAGTTCAGGTGAGAATTTCATGGACGAAATTCTTATTAGTAGGGGAGAGTTGTAACACCCCGTTTGCCCCCTAGAAGTTGGAGCCATTTGTGCATTTGTGCATTAGGTGTGTGATGGCATGTGATAAGGGCATTTTGGGTAAAATGCATGTTTTGTAGGTTTTATTATAGTGTGTATGCATGTAGAGTTGTAGCATGTGAGTGTATGGATTGCATTAGTGTGTGTTTACTCACATGTTGCTAGGGTGTGCATTAGTGAGGATAGCTTTGTGCGTGTGTAGTGCATGCTTGTTGGGTATGAGTGGTTAATCTCCACCAATGAGGAAATGACATGTGTCTAGGGTTAGGAAAGGAAATAGAAGAAGAAAGAGAAAAAGGGAAAAAGCAGAATTTGTTTCTTCATTCATGTTTCTCTACTCCCTTCTTCCTTTACTCTTCTCAAGAGTGCCCTAGTTTGGATCCAAGTACGTGTGGTGGAAATTAATCATCTCTTAACCTTCAATTGGTAAGTTTTGTAGCATTTTTTCTTCTTCATCTTCTTTTTTTCTTCGTTTCTGGTTTGGTGTTTTTAATCTAGGGTTGTGTTTTGTATGATTTGTGGGTATCGTTTCTAGTTGTGCCTCCTCGCAATCTCAAGGGAAAGGAGAAGGCATGTGGAAGTGGTACCAAGTAGATTTGGAGCTAAGGAATTTCAGGTTTGGGATTTTTGTTTGGAATTTGCTTGTTTGATGTTCATATGGTGATTTATGCCTTTGCATGTAATCTCTGGAAATTGATGTTTGATGAGACATATTATAGTGTCAATGTTATGGGTATTTAATTGATTTGAGTTATGATGCACGAATGTAGAAGTTTTGAGCAAATATTGAAGTTTGATGAATGTTTGGTGTAAATTTCTGGGTTTGTGTTCTTGAGGAGTTTGATTTTGATGATGCATGATTTTGATTGTGTTAAATGTGGATCTAGGTTGTGGTTTATGTTAATTGTTGTGTTGGAAAGGTTGATTTGAAGGTAAGATAAAATTGGGTTGATGTATATTTAAGTGTGGAAATTTGGGTGTTTTGAAAGTGAGGAAATCTTCAGAAATTCACGCAAGAGCTAGAAATCACGATGCTGTCGCGAGCGCGATAGGGGTCGGTGATTTCAGCCCTTGCGCGAGGTCGAACGGATCTGCGTGGCCGAGTGGCTGGACTATTGAATGCTCGCAGTGAGAGCTCTCTGTCACCAGCGCGACAGGGTGCTCGACTGCAAAGCGGATTGGATTGCCAAGCGGGTTGGGCTGCCCAGCTCGCAGTGAGAGCTCTTTGTCGCGAGCACAACACTTGTCGCGAGTGCGACAGAGCGCACAACTGCTAGACAGTTTGGGGCAGTTTCCTATCGTGAGCGCACACGCCTGCACGTGAGCACGACAACCTCTGTTGGCAGCTTACTATCACGCATTTCTATTTTCGCGCGAGCGCGAGGACTGCCGCGATCATGACAGGGGGGCAAGTTATGCCTTTGTCGCGAGCGCGATAGACATCTCGAGCGCGATACCCCTGGTTTCAAAATTGTGTTCTCTTTTGTGATTTTCGAAGTTTATTTTCCGAACTTGTGATGCTATTAGAATTATTCTTTGAGTATTTTATGAAGCTTATGAGTATAATTGGTTGTATTATGCATGTATGGTTATGTGAATTCTATAAAAGCGAATTAATGGATTATGCATAACCTGCGAGAGTAAGTCTAGTGGATAGTTAGGCATGCCTAAAAGAGTCCTCTTACTGTAGCCTCTATACTGTTTTGGACCCTGATCAGGTCCCCATTTAGTTCCTCGTGAACTTCTACGTGTTTGAATCTTGTTTAAGATTCCTCTGTAAAATGTTTTGAAAAGAGATAAAGTGATACTGTTTTCTGACTCGTACCCGTAAGGTACCACTATGTGACAATTCGTACTCATAAGGTACCTCTACGCGTTTACTCATTATCCACTACTGTGAGTCAGCAGGTGTTATGATTTGTTTTGATATGATCAAAAGTATGTGAATCCAAATGAGTATGATTATAAGCATATGAATTTTTATGAGCATATGAATATGTTTATTGAACCTTTGAATGGAATTCCCTTGTGTTTATATCTTATGATCATCAGTATGCCATTTCGTATGTGCTTTGTCTTGACGACCATTATGAATGGCCGTCCATATTACTTTTGATTGTTTCCCCACCAAGCGTTATCGCTTAGCACGGTGTTTTCACCCGTGCAGGTGTGGATGGTGTATAGCTTTTGGGAGAGTCGCCGCCAGTTAAGCCAACACAGAGGGATTAGTATTAGGGCTTTATTTTGTAGCATGATTCTTTTGTAATAGAACTCTCTATTGTATATCATTTTTGTAAGCTTCCGCAATGTATCTCTGACTGTTGTAATTATTTTGTATTGGCTACTATGATCAGAACATTATTGTAATGAATGTTGTTATATTAATGAATGATCATTCTGATGTTTCCGAAAGTTTTAATTCCCGTTATATTTTAGTATGTACAATATGATTGAATGTATGATTCTGTATCCTATGTGTGGTGACACCCTTGCTCATTTGGCATCTCACTCCCTTACGGATGGGTTCGCTTACGTATGGGCAGGGGGTGTTACAATCTCAACTCATATACACAAATCCATTGCTCATGCATTACCACTACAAAACTTATACACGTTCACCTCAATCACTAACATGCATCACTAAGTATCCCATCAACTAACACATGCATAAATACATATTCACAGAAAATCCAAGAGAACAGGGCAAACCAAATCCAATTAAACACATCCAAGAACAGAACTCCCAAACCTGACAATGAATCTTTAATCCAACTCCTTCATAAATCCCACTTCTTCCTTTCCCTTGTTCTTCCTTCTCTCCTCTATTTCTTGCACAAAACCCAGCCAATACACACTCTGTAACACCCCCGACACCCCCGTTGGAAGGATGCCGGGTGCGCTACCGACACTCACTCACGACACGGCAAACATACATGCATAACAATACATATATGCACTAAGTGGAAGCATTCACTAACAATAATAATAGAAAATCATGTATCATATATAATCAAAATATAGTTATATACAATATCCAAAAGATTACATCTTAAATCCTTTACAAAATTACATATGCCACTATACGTAAATAATACATATACAAAAAGAATTATAGGAGGAGACAAAAATAAATAACTCTACTCCTATGTGACCAGCTTGCAGATGCGCTACTCGAACGGGAACCCAAAATTCTGCCACCTACACGGAAAAAGAACCCGTGCTAAGTGATAACGCTTAGTGGGGAAGAACAAAAACAAAAGAACGCTAAACAAGTACAAGTAATAACATGCATAAAATGGATAAAGCATACATTACCGAGTTCCCTATAAAAGCAAGAAATCATAAATACATTATATATATTCACTACATCCATTCAACTAACATCCAACTTGATTGCTGCTGCCACTAGCTGATAGTAGTTGACCTATTGCATAACCGCCATAACCGACAACGGTCCCCTAATCATCTCTCACAATCCCTCCTGAAAGTGCCTACACCTAAACTCTTCCGTCAGCAATGGCTCGGGCACATACTTGCTCAACCGGCTAAACTCCTTCTCATACTCACTCACTGTCATAGCCCTCTACTTCAGACTAATAAACTCTCTCCACTTGGCTTCCCGATATGCCTTCATCACATACTTCTGTTCAAACTCTTGTTTGAAGAATTCCCAAGTCAACTCGACTGGTCATTGAGGGTTATGAAGCACAAGCTCCCACAAATCGTACGCTGACCCTTGAAGCAATAACACTGCATAAAGTTCACTCTAATTTGCGAGACAATTAATCTCTTGCAAAATCCGGCCTACCCTCTGAATCCAAAACTCGGCCACATCCGATTGGTGCATTGTAGTTCCATGAAAATTTTATGCTCCTCTCTTTCTTAACAATTCAGTCGGAGCCTTAGGAGCAACCTCTCCACTAACTGAAGCAAACCTTGTACTAAGACTGGATTCTCATGACCAAAACCCATACCAGGAATCTCTTCTTGCTAACGCTGAGGAGCGGGTTGATCACCCTAAACTGCACTAACACTGCCCGCTGTCTCACCCACGTTCTCACTTGGATCGGATTCCATCAAGACACTACATAAGACAAGACACATCTGCTTTAGGCCATGACACAAAACTGACTTGCATACAAAGACTCGACACTCAAATAACCAAACAACTAGAACCGACTAAACAGCGTTGTGACGCGCGCCGAACCTCGCGTCCTCCCGAAAGCCCGCTTCAGGACGATCGGAAGAGGTTCATAAAACTTGTAAGGTATTTACAAATGCGTCTATTTTGGGCAACAATGAGGTTTCTTGGAGTCGCTACCCAATAAAACATTGGGAAGGGTCGTCTAGCCTTATGGAGCCTAAGACGGCGCATACATATCCATCTTGAGCTAGCTAGAGGGATCTTGGAGGCCTTATCCTCTACTCCCCTAGAGCCTAGGATTGTATATTTAAGCCTTTTGGTGGGACTCAAGAGGTGTCTTGGAAGTCCTAGACCTCTCGCCTCTTTGAGTCCCAAAGACCAGAGTGAGTTCGGGAATTCTCATTTATTCGTACTTTGATTAATTTTACAATTATGTTTTGAATTTATTATTTCACCAACTTTCCACACGATGCATTTTATTAAATCGCAAATCATTCACATCCAAAGCGGTAAATAGAAGCAAGAATCAAGATAAAGTGTTCGAAATAAATTACAATAACACTAGGAGCGGAATACAACTCCAATTTATAAAAGTGCGATACGTGCATAAAACGGGATATTCATTGGAATGAGGACTTTGGTCCTACCATGCATATTCATTACAAAAATGATTTTTTATGAAGTGTCAATTTTATTGGCTGAAACGGGACATTGGTCCACCATTTTCGGGAAAATCTCCAGGTTCAATTGTTTAAAAAACCTTTGGTCCTTTTTACCTTAACGACGTTAAAACCATTTTCATAACAACATAAATACAAGGTAAGGGTAGAAAAATGAACCCTAACCGAGATCCGCAGGATGGCGTAACCAACATCTCTCACAACTCCAACTTTCAATGGTCAGAAAAGAACTCACCAGGATAAACACGTTAGCAAAAAACGTGAATAAAAATAAAAATGAGAAAATGCTAATAGCAATAAGTTAAGAGATAGGATTTTATGAGATAAAAAAATGAGAATGTTGCCTAGGGACGGCTACCTGGATCGTGCCAATGGCCGTCCCTAGTGAGGGGAAAACAAATCAAAGAACCTCTTAAATCTTTTGTAAAAAAGAATATGAAGTGTATATAGAAATCAATGTAAATCAAATTAAATTATACAAATGTTAATCCAGAATGTTTACCCTCGGATTTTACCTTTTAAGGTGGATGTCGAATGATTTTTTCCCCGTGTGCCTCGCAAGGATCAAAAGAAGAATCAAATCAAAGAAAGAAAATTTATGTTGTTCTTTCCTTGATAATTTGATAGCGATCGTGTGTTCAAATTAGTTATATTGATGGAAACGACTGAATTTTGGGTAACTTTGATCTGGACTACCTCAAGACCCGGTGTCTAAAGTTGCCCCCAATTTTGGGGAAACTAACGCACTAGTGCCTAGATGAGCCAAAATTCAGAGAAGAAAGGAAAGAGACGCATACCTGAGGTAGTCCTTACCTTTTCGCCGGGGAAGCGGCAATGCGTCGAGTCGGTTCTGGACTTACAAAACGCGAGGTTTACTCTTCTGGGCTACACCGAGTCTTCTTCGGACTGTACAAAGTGCGATATTTGCTCTCCTGAGCTGCACCGAGTCTTCTTCGGACTGTACAAAGTGCGATAATTGCTCTCCTGAGCTGCACCGAGTCTTCTTCGGACTGTACAAAGCGCGATAATTGCTCTCCTGAGCTGCACCGAGTCTTCTTCGGACTGTACAAAGCACAATAATTGCTCTCCTGAGCTGTACCGAGTCTTCTTCGGACTGTACAAAGCGCGATAATTGCTCTCCTAAGCTGCACCGAGTCTTCTTCGGACTGTACAAAGCGCGATAATTGCTCTCCTGAGCTGCACCGAGTCTTCTTCGGACTGTACAAAGTGCGATAATTGCTCTCCTGAGCTGTACCGAGTCTTCTTCGGACTGTACAAAGTGCGATAATTGCTCTCCTGAGCTGCACCGAGTCTTCTTCGGACTGTACAAAGTGCGATAATTGCTCTCCTGAGCTGGGCGTTCCTTTGAACTGGGTGTTTTAATTTGGCGGCCTCATCGTGCCCCCAACGTGCAATTCTGATCTTTTGATTTCCTGTGATCCCGAAGGAGATGATGTTTGATTTGTTTATTCTTCCTTTTGACTGCGGGTCGATTTTGAATCGGTGTAAGACCATGTTCCTGTATTGTAAGAGACTTTTGTTAATTCTTACGCCAAGTACCTTGATTGGTAGAGTTATGAACATCTTATATCTCTCTTTATTATTCATTATCTTATTTCCATGTGATCAATTCCTCTTTTCCTTTTTCTCTTTCTCTTAAATTTAAATCACGAAGAAATAACATGCAAATTTAACAAGTTGATCCAAAATCTTTTTTTTTTCCACTAAAAGGTTAAATTTTGTACAATATACAGATGTGATTACAAAAAGTATAAACACAAAACTAGAAGAACTCCCTGAACAATCTATAATGGCGCATAATCTGAGAGCTCCTCTGGGTCATCATCATCGTCTGATATATGAACCGGCTGTTCTCGTGCTGGAGCATCGGAGGGCCCTGCATCTGAGGCAGATGGCTGACTGGGAGGGGCTGACGGTCCGGCCTGCTGAGTAGCCCAATCCCTGGCTACCTGCTGGTATCTGGGAGGTACAACCACTGGTACCGATAACGGCTGTGCTCCTGCTGAGTCCTGCTGCTGGAACTGGACCTGGGCATATCCATCGAGAAACGGCTATGCATAGACCGTTATGAACTGGAGTGTACTGGTAACAACCCCCCTAACTCTCTGAAAGCGTTGCCCAGGCGGAGGGTCTGACCTGTGGAGGTGGTCCTCATACTCCTCAGCCTATCCTCAGTCTGCTCTCTAAACTCCCACAGGGACTAGGCAATGGGAGGTATGGCACCCTCCAGGACCTGAATCCTAAATCTGAGAGCCTCCACTGACTCATCCACCATCTATACGGATGCGTCTATCCTCTGGGTTGCCTCACTCTGGGAGGCCCTCATCTCCTGCCTCAGCTGACCTACGAGTCTCTCCTGCTCCTGCCTCAGATGATCAATAAGCCTCCCCTGATCCTGGATGATCCTCTGCTGCTGATCCAACCGATCTAATATGACCCTATCTCACTCTGCGAGCTGTCCGAGAAGGGCCCTGTCTCTCTCCTCCTGTCTATGCTCCAAAGATGCGAACAGAGAAGTCAATAGGGTAGTAAAATCTGGCTGTGCCGGGAAAGCTGATGACGAGGATGGAGGGGGAGCTGAATCTGGTGTCGGCTCAGGTGGTGGAGCTGTAGAAGTAGATGCTCCCGGATCCCCCACTCTAGCATATGGACTAAACCTCTCAGGCGCCCGGGGAGCTGTCCGCTGTACTCTCGATGATGGGGGCATAGGACTTTGCACTCTCTGTCCTGGAGGAGTAGCCAGCAACTCATCCATAGTAAACTCGATCCCCATATCAAAAGGTGTACCCGGCTGCTCCTCGTGCTGCGGCTGCGAAAGCTGACCATCTGGATGCTCTGGCTGTCGGGGAGGCTGGTCCTCCTGATGCTGAGGGTGCTCGGGAGGCTGGTCCTGAGCCTGCTCTGGGTGCTCAGGAGGCTGATCCTGAGCCTGCTCCTCTACTGGCTCTAATGAGGGCAAGCTAAATGCGCGTCTAGTCTCTTGCACAGTGCGAAGTCTGTACGCCTCGGGGTGGCCCGGTATCGGTAGTATCATGGCCATCGTCATAGCTGCTGGAGCGTCCACATAAATACTCTCATCCAAAGGGTGCCCCAATATATCTGGACGGACACCCAAACTCAAGAGCAATCTGGTAATGACCCCCCCGACATACACTACTGGGGCTGCCCCCCTGGAACCCTCACCAGGTTGACCAAGATCTCGTGGCTGATATTGATCCTCTAACCTGCCATCATGGCCCATAAACTCCAGATCTCTGCGGCATTGAGGGAACCTGGGTTACCAGCTCGTCCCAAATATGAGCTGGACAAAATTCGATGAAGATATCGCAAAGCCTGTGATAAGAGTACTGTACTCTTCACCGTATCATGATCGTACAGCACTCCTGGCAAGGCTATAACCGCCCAATGCTGACGTCTCACTGATCTCTGGGGTGCTATGACATCCTGCCCGAATGGGAGCCCCATGGCCTCTGTAAACTGCTGACGGGTGATGCTGAAATGGTGGCCCTCAATCCAAAACTGGATGACACCCTCGTCCGTGTCAGATCTCTGATATCCGCCATAGTGTAACGTGGCGAGGAACTGTCGTACCACCTCCGGGTGAGTCTGGAAAGCAGGTGTCAAAAACTCTATCCAACCTGCGCCTGCCATCAGTATGTCCACCTCATCCGCCATCCCCAGAGCCTCGAGGAACGGCCTAGAAATGAAGCGGCTAGCTCGGAACTGTACCTGAGCCAGTGCTGCATACCTCTATCTAGCCTCGTCGCTCATCCAACCTGGGGCCTCAAGCTCAGGCTGATCATGTGGAGCGTATCGTCGTGGTGGCATCCTGTGAATAAGACAAATAGTTAGTTTAGCATTGTGGGTATGAACAGACCTTATGATAGAAATTTAGGTGGCATTCTGCCTGGGTATGTCTAAACCAAAAAAGATTTCAAAAAATTTGGGCAGCACCCCGGCAAGGGTGTACCCAACCTCCTACATGAAAAGATAAGAAGAAGGGACATGCCTCAGGCCCCAAGCAACAATATAATATTTTCATTTGCTAAAAAAAAAACTGGCAGCACCCCGACAAGGGTGTGCCCAAACTCTTGCATAATGAAGAAGAAATAGAACGGAACGGGCCTCAGACCCCAAACAACAATGCAATATAATCACCTTTGCTTTCTAATTCTCAAATTATTTGCTTCAAAATATATGAATTCTTAAGGCCATATTTATACTCTAAACACTAATTATTTCTTGAACAGCATCCGTTCGTGCACTCCTTATTTATTAAAGCAAACTTCATCCCATTAACTTATTTACACTGTCAATCAGGATTAAACAGGCCACTAATTCCATTAATTCAAAAGAAAAAAGAAATCCCCTTGCTCATAATAATAATAAAACAAAGAAAAATGGAAGTATTTTTACTAACCTGGAAGTCGAGACCCACTGAAGAAGTCAAAAAACCGAAAACTGGTGTGAAAAAATGCAATTTGAAAAGACAAAAACGAAAAAAGACTGTTGGAAACAAAGGAAAAGGCATCGGTGTGGAGAAGAAGGAGAAGAAAATGATTTCCCGTTGGTACTTGCGTCTTTATATAGATTTTAAGTACCGACGGGATTCCCGCCCATACAGCGACAGACGGGCATTCCGTCTGTCTATCCAGATTCCCTCATTAATTACCTAATTAATGCGCGTGATATGCACAATGCACGATTCGCCAGGTGGACTAGTACAGACGGGTTCACCGTCTAAATATAGGGACGGGTTAGCCGTCTGTCAGCCAAATCTATAAAATTCAACCATTTTTCTTGAATTTCGTGCCCCTTTCTTATTTTAGCTCCAAAATAGGCTCTTTTTTCTAGTTTTTTCCTTTTTTCCTCTTGGCAATTGTGGCTTTAGCTATCAAGACATGAATTCTCCTTTCCTTTCCAGGATGCACCGTGTCTTAGATGATGCTCAAATTTGGGAACACAATACTCTTGCCCCCCTTTCTGGACCGAGGTTTTTACGGAGAGTCAAGGTAGACTACACCCTTCTTTTGGCTGCAACCCACTTCTGGGATCCTCGTTTTCATGTCTTCAGGTTCACCTATCAGGAAATATGCCCCTTGCCTGAAGAATTTGCTGCTATCATTGGAAGTTGGTATCCACCTGGTGCTTTGCCTTGCGTACCTCGCTGCGGTTTGATCCAAATCCGGGATATTGCCTTGTCCTTAAGTGTAGCTCCTTCTGATGCTTCTCGTCTAGTTCCTCAGGGCTCAGTATTTTCTTTGGAACCTCTGATTGAAGCAATGGATGAATTTTCCAACATCCCCTCATACAGCGTAAGTGTCATCTTCATCTTGTGCCTGATGAAGTATCTAGTCGTGACCTCAGAGGAGCTGCTCGGAGACCCTCGTCTATTTGGAATTCTGGATGACTTTCATCACGGGCTCACGCCTTTCCCCCTCATTCTAGCTGAGACTATCTTGGGTTTGGACTCTGTTCATTTCGGGTCTACCACTTCATTCTCTAGGAGCCCCTTATTACTCCAGGTACGTCATTGTTTTAAAAGGTAGTGCGTCCCTTGTGGATTTTCACACTAGCTTTTCTTAGCGGGAAGTGCGTCCTTTCGAATTTTCTCACAGCCCTATGCCTAATTTTTGCCTGAAGTAAATCCAACTTACTCCAGCGGCTTATCTTTGCCTTTTATTTTATTCTCTTTGGCTTTTATTATTTTTTTCTGTTTTTCTTTGTTTCCCTATTAGATTTGGTTGCAGGAGAAATTAAAGCTTTTGTCAGAGCCACCTCCTAGAGTTATCAATCGTTACTCTGCTAAGTGTTTCCTCCCCCGACGTCATCTGTATTTACCTGGGACTCCTGATGAGTGCATTACCAGATTTAGTGAGATATCTGACGATGATATTAGCTTTACGCACGCTTGGCTTCCCTTGTCCGGTGCAGTTATTGATGGGTCTTCAGGATGTGTTCCCTTATGCGGGCTCCGTGAGGTGACTTTCTACATCACAGCTCATTGTTCCCGTCAACTCGGAGTAACTCAGGATGTGGTGAGACTCCCTCTATCCTTTCAAGGTGGAGTCCTTTCTGCGGCCTTTGCCTCCCGCTATCATGAGCTTTGGAGCCGACTTCCATTGAAAACCATCATACCTTTGTTCGGGAACCATTCTACCATCTCTACCAGGGCGTACAAAAGATGGATACCCAGCCCGGCAGCTGATAACCGAACCCGATGACTAAGGCATTTAGCCAGCGAGGGTAGTAGTAGGGCATAGTTTAGCTTTACATGCATTTTGAGCAATATGTTTCTTTTTAAGGCAGAATTGGACAATAATGTAAATGAATAAATCAAACTTATTTCATTTCACAAATTTGTGTACATTTCAGTACGACTTCAGCATACATGATCGCTTTTTGACATTAATTCACTTATGCAAGACTACATTCATTCATGGAACTAAATCTTGACAGCATTAAACGCCCGTTTCCAATCAGCCCTCTCGGGTTTTCATGATAGGATATTTTCTCTCAAGCCTCTAATTTTTGCCCAGGATGCCTTTTTTTGATTTTCACCCTGACGAGGCGCCCGATTTTAGCAGGGTCGCCTTTTTTCGGTTTTCGACCCGCGGGGCTTTTATTCTCTTCTTTTGATTTTGGTCTTTAGCCATGGAACCTTTTGAGTCTATCGATACTGACCGGTTCTTTGAATTCATTACCATCGCTATCCGATAAGATTGCAGCTCCTTTGGATAACAGCTTCTTGAGGATATATGGTCCTTCCCAAGTTGGTCTAAATTTTCCTCTGATATCCGGTACGCCTGGTCTCATCTGTTTGAACACCAAATCCCCCTCCTTCAGCGGATGCTTTTTCACCTTTTTCCCAAATGATCTGGCCAGCCTTTCTGATAGATCTGATTACGATAGTAAGCTTTCATCCTGCTTCCATCTAATAAGTTCAAATGCTGTAACCTCTCTTGCATCCATTCGGCTTCCGGAATCTGAGCTTCCATGACTACTCTCAGTGATTTAAGCTCTACCTCAATCGGCAGCACTGCCTCTGTTCCATAAACCATGGAATACGGAGTAACGCCTGTAGATGTCCTCACCGTCGTTCTGTAACCCGACAATGCAAAGGGAAGCTTCTCTGCCCAGTCTTTGTAGGTTTGGACCATCTTGGCTAGGATTCTCTTCACATTCTTATTGGCAGCCTCTACTGCCCCGTTAGCTTGTGGTCGATAGGGGTAGGATTTGTGGTGCTCAATCCCGTTCTTCTCAAGAAGTTTTCTAGTTTCCCCCATGAATTGCACCCCGTTATCAGACACAATGTGATGTGGGAGGCCATATCTGCATATCAGACTTCTTTCAATTAACCTGGCCATATCTCTTGCGTCGATCTTCTTAAAGGACTCCGCTTCCACCCATTTTGTAAAATAGTCGATTGCGACTATTATATATCTGTGTCTGTTGGATGCCGTAGGGCGAATTTCTCCAATAATGTCTATTCCCCAAGCAGCGAATGGCCAAGGTGACCTTAGGCTATGTAGCTCTGACACTGGCAAATGCCTTAAGTCTGCGTATTGCTGGCACAGTTGGCACTGCTTCACATATTTTGAGCAATCATTATCCATCGTAAGCCAGTAGAAGCCTTGCCTCATGATCTTTTTGGCTAATGTCAGCCCATTCATATGGGCTCCACATATTCCGGCGTGCGTTTCTTCCATTACCATCCTGGCTTCTTTTTCGTCCAAACACCTCAATTGGATACCATCAGCTTGCCGTTTGTACATTATCCCATTTATACAAATGAACTGGGTAGACAGCTTGCGAATCATCCTTTGATCCTTTTCGGTAGCCTCCTCTGCAAATGTCGCATTCTCTAGGTAATTCATAATGTCATGATACCATGGCTTTCTATCCGCCACTTCTACTTCCATAACTGATCTTGATTCGAAGCTAGGTCTCTCAGAACTATAGATTAAGACTGGCTTCATGTGCACCCCTTCAGGGTTATCCCACATTGATACTAGCGTGGCGAGCTCATCGGCTAACTGATTTTCGTCCCTGGGAATGAAATGGAATGTGCATACTTCGAATTGACTGCTCAGGTCTCTGAAACGCCGGATATATGGCATTAGCCTCTCTTCTTTCACGGCCCATTCACCTCATATTTGATTGACCACCAAGGAAGAATCACCAAACACTTCCACATTCTTCGCTCCTAAAGCTATTAATGCCTCCAATCCAAAAACACATGCTTCGTATTCAGCTTCGTTATTGGTAGCCTTGAATCTTAACTTTTTTGCCAAGGGAAGCTTTTCGTCATCCGGGGTTATCAGAACGACTCCTACTCCTGCCCCTTTATTATTTACAGCTTCGTCAAAGTGTAATTTCAAACCTTGAATCCCGATAGCTGCCACATCCTCATCTGGAAAGTTAAACTCATATGAGTCTCCTTGAATCGGGTGTTCTGCTAGAAATTCCGCCACTGCATGCCCTTTGATGGTCTTCCAAGTGAAATACTCCACATCAAATTCTTGAAGTAACAGCAACCACCTACCCATTTTCCCAAGCAAAGACGGGGCCTCTTGCAAATATCTCAGGGGATTCTGCCTCGCAACTGCCTGCACTTTGTAAGCATGAAAGTAATGTCGCAATTTCTTAGAAGCCCAGATTACTGCAAGGCAAATCTTTTCTACCTCTGTGTATTTGACTTCGTAGGCTAAGAATTTCTTGCTGAGGTAATAAACAGCAAATTCCACTCCAAAATCATCCTCTTGGGCCATCATATCACCTACAGAATTGTCTTCTATGGCCAGGTATAGGATCAGTGGCTTGACTGGCCGTGGTGGTCTCAGTACCGGTGGATTCAACAAATATTCTCTGACAGTATCAAAAGCCTTTTGGCAATTCTCGTTCCATACTACTGGTTGATCTTTTCTGAGTAGTTTAAAGATTGGCTCACAGATCGAAGTAAGCTTAGCGATAAACCTACTGATGTATTGCAGCCTGCCCAGAAAGCTTCTTACATCCTTCTCCTTCTGCAGTATCAGCATTTCTCTGATGGCCTTAACCTTATCCGGGTCAATCTCAATTCCCCTTTTACTAACTATGTGTCCTAGGAGCTTCCCTGAGGTAACGCCAAAAATACACTTTTTAGGATTCAACCGCAAGTTGTACTTGTCTATCCTTCGGAAGAACTTTTCCAGGGCTTCAAAATGGCCTTCTCTAGTGGCTGACTTGATCATCATATCGTCCACGTATACCTCTACCTCTTTATGAATCAAATCATCCAATATCTTCGTTGCCATCCTCTGATAAGTGGCCCCTGCATTTTTCAGGCCAAAAGGCATCACACGATAAGCGTAAGTCCCCCACTCTGTGATGAAGGCCGTCTTGATCCGATCAATTATTTCATTGAGAATTTGATTGTAGCCCGCGTAACCATCTCCGAAGCTATACATCTCACAAGCAGCGGCACTGTCTATTAGTACGTCTATATGAGGCAATGGAAAATCATCTTTTGGACAGGCCTTATTCAGATCCCGATAATCCACGCATACTCTTACTTTGCCATTCTTTTTGGCTACAGGGACAACATTGGCCAACCATGTTGGGTATTGCACCTCGACTAGAAACTTGGCGTTGATTTGCTGGTGAATCTCTTCTTTCACTTTCTCTGCCCATTCCGGCCTAAGCCTTCTCAACTTCTGCTTAACAGGTTTATGGTCTAGATAGGTGGGGATAGCATGGTCTGCGACTTTCCGATCGATTCCTGGCATATCTTCGTAGGTCCAGGCAAAGACTTTTTCATATTTTTTTAAGATTCTCTCAAATTTTTCTCGTTCTTCAGGAGTTATATTTGATGCTATCAAATTTTTTTTTGGATTGTCTAGGGTTCCAAGATTGAATGGAGTAGCATCAGTTGAATCAATATCAGATATGGATGGATAATGATCATGATCATGCATAGTGAAATCATCAGAAACATCACACAAGTAAGCAAAACCATTCGATTTATTAATAAGATTGAAATTGTCATTGACATCATTGAAAAGCTCTAGAGCAAAAAGAAAATCTAAACTATCTTCCTCTTCCTCCTCTGCTAGTGTATCCGCTGCAGTCGACGTTTCCGCATCACATTGGCTCTTTGGAGTCTCCTCATCCATCTTCCGCACAGCTTCCTCTATCTTGGCCTTTCCTTTCAGCTGGGTGGTTATCATCTTTTCAGTAATTATTTCTTCCGGCGTCTCGCGGTCCCAAATTGTCCTGCTGGTCACGATTTCTTCATCCCAAAAACCCTCTGCTGGCTTGATTAATCCAATGCCCCAGTCATAGACATCATTGAAAACCTCGAACCCTGGCACAATTCTTCCATCCAGCCATTGCGGTTCATTTTCTCCTGCATATGCACACGCTGCGGTTGCTGGCACAATGGTCTTCCAAATATGGGGAACACCCATTTTTGACTTCTCGTCTTCCTTTACAGCACCTATATATCCAAGACCCCTCTTGTCCTTTTGACCCTTAGTGGTAACGGCTGTTGGTATCCCTTGAGAATTCTTGCCCAGCCCTGCACCAGGGAGGAATGACATTTTCTTCATCATATTCAATACTTTGGGGCTTTCTTCTTTCTGCTCTTCTTTGCCTATCATGGTGACATAAAACCCATTAAATGGCTGCCTGGCTATTTTTAGTACTGATACCTGATTCTCTCGTGCAGCTTTTATGGTCACGATCTGGCCCTCGTGAGGTATCTTTACCATCTGATGCAGTGTAGAGGGTACTCCTCCCAACCTATGAAACTATGGTCTGCCTAGCAAAGCTGAGAAATTGACGGGTATGGGCAACACCACAAACTCTACTTCTGACTTTACTGGTCCCGTTTTCACCACCGCTATGAAGGTTCCCGAAGCCTGCCTACGCGAGGTATCATATGCCGTGATGGTAAGATCAGATTTTGCCAACATGTCCTCTGTTACCCCAAAAGCTGCTATTGCTACCTGTGGGCATACATTTATGGAAGAACCATCATCCACCATCACACAGGCGGTATGCTTCTGGTTAATCTGTGGCCTTATGTACAGAGGGCGATTATGGTTGCGACCTTCTGCCGGCAGATCCGCACTGGTAAAAACAACATTTTCTCCCGATCCTCCTTTTACTACCTCCAGAAGTTCCGTAGGTGAAATGGTCGTAGCCACAGTTGCTTCGCATAAAGCCTCCACCACCTTCTGCCTGTGTGATGGCGACTGTCTCAAAAGATCCCATATTGAAATCTGAGCCGGCGTCTTTTTCAGTTGCTTGACAATCGGATCTTCCTCCGGCTCCTTTCCCCTCCTATCCTCAATCGGCTCTTGTGGCTTCTCTACTTCCGGGGCTACCCTTCCACTCCGGGTCATAGCTCCCACTTCTTTCCTCTTTGGTTCTTCTCCTTCCTCTTCCGAACCCCAAAGGTCGGAAAATGTTTCTAAATCATCACTTTCAGTTCCACTATCATCAGTGGACCAGCAATCGATTACTGCAGCGGGAAGCCCTTCTTCACTCCCCTCATAGAGGCTCGTGACAGCAGTGTGGATATCGTTGCCGTATAGTTCCTTCAACACAAAGTTCTCGGGCAAACTGGACCCAATCATATTCACTGGCGGAGGCATGTTATTGTACCCGGCTTTCTTTTGACCCCCTCTCTTCTCTGGATCTGTGATCTGTTTTGAGTCGATCAAATCCTAAATTGCGTGCCTCAAAGTCCTACAGTTATCGGTTACATGTCCAGTGTGCTGATGATATGCACAATACTCATCGTCTTTGTGTCCTGGCGTGCCTTGAGTTCTCGCAGGTCTGGGCGGTAGGGGCTGTAGCTTATTCTCTTTCATCAGTCTTCTTAGTACCCATGATAAGGACCTTCCGAGATTAGAAAAATGCCTCGGAGTGGCGTTTGTAGTTGACACCTCAGCAATCTTCCTTGTACCACTAGCAGAACTTGTTAGTCTGCCGGCCCCTTGACTCCCACTACCTCTCTTAGGATAGTTCTCACTTCCTACTTTCCTAACAAGGTAGTCTCCCTCGGCCTCAATGGCGATGTCCTTCAGGGACTCTCCTTCTCTCTGCTGTAACAGTTCCAGGTCCTTCAGGGTTACCTCCATCCTTGTGCTACAATCATATTGCCTCAAAAATTCTTCTGTCAATAAATCCCAGTCTTCCTTAGTTCGGCTGTCGAGCCCATGATACCAATCCACTGTCGGGCCCGTCAAGCTTAAGCAAAAGTACTCAATTTTCTGCTTCCTCGTCAAAGTGGTGCCTTTCATTACCAATGAGTACTGCTTTATATGTGCTTAGGGATCAGAAGTTCCGTCAAACTTTGGCATGTCCGGCATCTTAAAGTTCATTGGGAGTAGATCTTCTCCTTCTAATTCTTTATCCTCAGGATTCACTCCTTGGCCTTTCGTCAACATCCTTGTCATAGCTTCAAATCTTTCTTCCACCTTCCTCCAGATGGCCTCTTCAACTTGAGGGGCTTTCCCTTTCTCAGACATACGCTCCTCATATTCCTCGTCTTCCCAATCATCATCCAGCCTCGGGACAGGTCTTCCCCTATGTGCCCCCGAAGTAGTAGCTCTTAGGTTCATGAGTGGCGGCCGAGTTTCATCTTGTGGGTCCTCTCTGACCTCTTCCCTTTCATTATTCCTCACAGGAGGAGGCTGTGGGTTCTGCGAGGCTGCTTGTTGACCCATTGCGGCTATCATTGCCAATATCCGGTTCTCAAACTCTTCCAACCTTCGGCCCACTTCCTCTGCTATCATTGCCCGGGTGGCCTTTGCCCCTCTCGGTGAGTTTGCCATTTCTTCGGGTACAGAAAACTGATCTGAGGTGGCGTAACTGGTCTCAGAAGAACTGTCCGGATACTCTATCCTTTCTGGTAACTCGAAAAATGGATTCCTGCGTAGCCGTCCTTGGGACCCTCTTGTCCACCTAGGCGAATCTATGATGGCTGAAAAACACAGGGGTCAGGGTGATGCATGATTGCGCAAAAAAATAATGCATGATCGTGCTATGCAACACTCACAAGCCACATCCAAGCACATAGGTCCTCCCAACCTTATTACTCCCGCACGCGAGGTCATAGTCTCTTTCCTAGGTGGGATTGGCCCATGGGTCAATCTGGGGACCCGATGAACGCGTATGGTGCATGGTGGAAATCCGGCAGCATAACCTCTCCTAACTAATGCACAGGCAGATGGGTTATGATCATCATGTATTTAGGCAATCCGAATAAGGCGTCCTAGGCCTATCGGGGCATGTAAGCTTTTGATTAGGTGACTAGTCGAACTATCCGGATTTGTCCAATACCTAATGGTCCATACAGTAAACATCATATTAAGGTTCATGCCACTTGGGGGAAGTAACTATTTCCATTTACATGAGCTTTAGTTGAAGGGTGGTGTTACTTTGGGGCTACCCAAGCATGGTCCTTGCCAATGGGTCTAGCTCATCACGAGCGTAATGACCGATTGGGTCACCATTTAATATACCATGGTGGTACGAGGCTTGGGCTGGTGATTATCCTTAACACTTCCCTAAATTGAGTGAAAATAGGGTCGTGCTTTAGGAACGCACCGGGGCTAAAAGAGGGACCAAACTAGCATTGATCTAAGGCTCTAATGCGATGCAATGCAGATTTTGAAAGATGGTGAAATTTTTAAGCTAAAATCTAATTGTAAATTTTTAATCAAAGTACTTTCGAATCGAAGTCTCGAGTATGTCCCCAGTGGAGTCGCCACTGTGACACGCACCGAACCTCGCATCCTCCCGAAAGCCCGCTTCAGGGCGATCGGGAGAGGTTCATAAAACCTGTAAGGTATTTACAAGTGCGTTTATTTTGGGCAACAATGAGGTTTCTTGGACTCGCCACCCAATAGAACATTGGGAAGGGTCATCTAGCCTTATCGAGCCTAAAACGGCGCATACATATCCATCTTGAGCTAGCTAGAGGGATCTTGGAGACCTTATCCTCTACTCCCCTAGAGCCTAGGATTGTATATTTAAGCCTTTTGGTGGGACTCAAGAGGTGACTTAGAAGTCCTAGACCTCTCGCCTCTTTGAGTCCCAAAGACCAGAGTGAGTTCGGGACTTCTCATTTATTCGTACTTTGATTAATTTTAGAATTATTTTTTGAATTTATTATTTCACCAACTTTCCACACGATGCATTTTATTAAAGCGCAAATCATTCACATCCAAAGCGGTAAATAGAAGCAAGAATCAAGATAAAGTGTTCGAAATAAATTACAATAACACTAGGAGCGGAATACAACTCCCATTTATAAAAGTGCGATACGTGCATAAAACGGGATATTCATTGGAATGAGGACTTTGGTCCTACCATGCATATTCATTACAAAAATGATTTTTTATGAAGTGTCAATTTTATTGGCTGAAACGGGACATTGGTCCACCATTTTCGGGAAAATCTCCAGGTTCAATTGTTTAAAAAACCTTTGGTCCCTTTTACCTTAACGACGTTAAAACCATTTCCATAACAACATAAATACAAGGTAAGGGTAGAAAAATGAACCCGAATCGAGATCCGTAGGATGGCGCAACCAACATCTCTCACAACTCCAACTTTCAATGGTCAGAAAAGAACTCACCAGGATAAACACGTTAGCAAAAAACGTAAATAAAAATAAAAATGAGAAAATGCTAATAGCAATAAGTTAAGAGATAGGATTTTATGAGATAAAAAAATGAGAATTTTGCCTAGGGACGGCTACCTGGATCGTGCCAATGGCCGTCCCTAGTGAGGGGAAAACAAATCAAAGAACCTCTTAAATCTTTTGTAAAAAAGAATATGAAGTGTATATAGAAATCAATGTAAATCAAATTAAATTATACAAACGTTAATCCAGAATGTTTACCCTCGGATTTTACCTTTTAGGGTGGATGTCGAATGATTTTGTCCCCGTGTGCCTCGCAAGGATCAAAAGAAGAATCAGATCAAAGAAAGAAAATTTATGTTGTTCTTTCCTTGATAATTTGATAGCGATCGTGTGTTCGAATTAGTTATATTGATGGAAACGACTGAATTTCGTCACCTTAACTTGACTTAATTCGTAAGAAAAAGAATTGAGGAAATCAACTAATTCGAAGAAGTTTTTATCAAAATAAAACTCTACAGATGAATAGAGATTTATAAACTTTTTGTGTAATTTGCTCACAGAAAATTCTTTTTCTAAAAAGCAATTTTTTTCCAAAAAATATTTGATAGCCTCTTTTAAATAAAATTCTCTCTAGAATTTCTCTCTCTTTTTCAAAATTTTCTCCAAAATTTTCTCACCCCAAAACTGAAATTTTATCCTCTATTTATAGGGTTTTTATGAGATAATTAAGATAAATCTCTATCTAAAGTTTGAATTTTAAAAGGACTTTAAAATTTTAGTTTTAGATAAATTCTATCCCTATTTTTAAAAAGAAAAGAGATTAAATTTTATCCATTCTGGCGTGATCCGGTCAGTTACCGTACCGACGGGCTTCGCTGCACCTACCGACGGCCGTCCCTACTAAGGGCATATGCGGTAAACTGACTAGGGACGGGGCGCGATGCTAGGGACGGGCGTCTCTAGATTGCCGCGTGTCCGTCCCCACCACGCCTAGGGACGGGTATCACTCCAAGTAGGGATGGGCGTCCCTACATAGACGGTATGCCGATCTGTGGAGGAAAACTCCCATTTTTACCCAAATTTTGTAAAATTTATCTAACTCTTTCAAAACTCTATGCTATAGAAGAAGATTTTAATCCTTGCGAGACCGAAAGATGAAAACCTCCGAATTTCATCCCCTTACTCGAAAATCGACATTGATCTCTTCATCGGGTAACTCTGATCTGGACTGCCTCAAGACTCGGTGTCTACAAGCGCTCTGATAGAACAACTTGTAACACCCTTGACGCCCCCGTTGGAAGGATGCTGGGTGCGCTACCGACACTCACTCACGACACGGCAAACATACATGCATAACAATACATACGTGCACTAAGCGGAAGCATTCACTAACAATAATAATAGAAAATCATGTATCATATATAATTAAAATATAGTTATATACAATATCCAAAAGATTAGATCTTAAATCCTTCACAAAATTACATATGCCACTATACGTAAATAATACATATACAAAAAGAATTATAGGAGGAGACAAAAATAAATAACTCTACTCCTATGTGGCCAGCCTGCAGATGCGCGACTCGAACGAGAACCCAAAATCCTGCCACCTACACAGGAAAAGAGCCCGTGCTAAGCGATAACGCTTAGTGGGGAGGAACAAAAACAAAAGAACGCTAAACAAGTACAAGTAATAACATCCAAAAAATGGATAAAGCATACATTTACCGAGTTCACTATAAAGGCAGGAAATCATAAATACATTATATATATTCACTACATCCATTCAAATAACATACATGGCATAAATGCACTAACCGAAAACTGATTCACTAAGACAATACAATTATCTCAAATAATAAACATAACACTATACTTCATTAAGATAAATCAGAAAACTGCACAATAGCCTGAACTTCACTTGTGCTGGATACGGGAACACTACACTAAGACTGGAGACCGAAGCCCAAACAACATCACTAATCAAAATCGGAAACTGAAGTCCCAACAGTATCACTAAGACCCTATAAGTCGCTAAGGCCCAAACGGGGCTAACATAGGCAGCTGCACTCACTATCCCTTTTATAAGCATGCTTATCTATCTACTACTATGACACTTCAAGCTTAACATAAAAACTCTATACACTATATCATACACATTGCAATTACCCAAGCATTTCATCATGATTCAATCACAAATAACTAATATCACATAACATGTCACATTCAACAACTACAAGCATATGCACACTTAATTCCATTATCAAACTCTTATGAAAAAGCATCAATTACCCATAACTTTCAATTGTTAATCATATATTTATTTTTCTCAAAACTCTAAACAAGTGGTGAATAAGTTTTAGACCGTTCCAACGAAGTTTGGATGCATTTCGGAAGCAAACCATACCAAAATACCCAACCTAAAGGAGGGTGAGGAAGAGCAAGGGTCCATGTTAACTATGGGTTTCAAAATAAGAGAAAACACCTTGAAAAACTAGGTTCTGTCATGCTTGCGACATGAGTCGTGCTCGAGACAGAAGCCTCCCTCACAAGCTCCATGAAAGGCAAACTGTCAAGATAGTTTCTCACTCTGATTTGGCATCGGCTCAACCAACCCATAAAACTAATTTTTAGGCAAACCTTCCTTCATAACAATTTATCCTTAGGACGTTAAGAATTAAATGGGCAAAATTTTAGGTAATTTGGACATATATAACTTCATATATGAGCTAAACAACCTGTACTATTCAAGTAACCCGACCCAAACAGAGACACTACGGTTTTGGCAAATTTTTAGGATCATAGAGCAAGAATTTGCCCAAGATCATTTCTAAGACTTTTATAGGCATGGAAGTAATGGTTCTAATGGCGCAAGAAGAACTCAATATAGAGGTCAAAAACTCTACTTATGACAAAAAGATCACACAGAGGTCAGATGAAAACTGAACAGAATTTGCCAAAATCATACCTTATCATAACAACTATATGACAACCCATCTAACATCATCATCACACATGCATTTAGTTAAAAAAAATAACTTAAAATTTCAAGAATTTACAAGACACAAACACATACACATTAAATCAAAAATGAGAACTAGGGCAATAGACTTCCAACTGAACATAATAAAAGAATCACTCCCAAACCTGCAGTTTGCAGTTTCAATCTTTCCTTATCTGCTCCGATTATTTCACAAAACCCAGTCAAAACACACTTTAAGTCAAGCCACACAATCACTCTTTAAAATCAGAAATTTAAAGAACAAGAAGGAGACGAAGAAACCCAACTCAAACCCAATCATTTACCTTTCAAAACCCAGCTCAAATCTTTAGAAATTTCCTCTCAAACCTTGAAGTACCAACTCAAGCCAAGATGGAGAGCATCCAGATGAAAAAGAAATGGAAGACGAGAACGGGAATGGGGCAAGAAAGAGGAAGAACTTAGCTTCCACGGGAAGCTTCTCTTCTTTTTATGCCCTCCCTTCCCTCTCTCTTGCTTTTACATTAAATGTTCACCTAACAACTCCACTTGGCATGCTCTTAATGAACCTAACATTCCCATCTTTGACTTACCAATCCTTGGCACCATACTCCTTCTTCACTAGATACTTCTTAAGTAGATATTTAAAATCCTTGTAACCAAACACCACACACACTGGATAATTCCTCCACTTAACATATTTAATTAATTTTACACTAACCGAAAACCAATTCACTAAGACAATTATCTCAAATAATAAACATAACACTGTACTTCATTAAGATAAATCAGAAAACTACACAATAGCCTAAACTTCACTTGTGGTAGATACGGGAACACTACACTAAAACTGGAGACCGAAGCCCAAACAACATCACTAATCAAAATCTGAGACTGAAGTCCCAACAGTATCACTAAGACCATATAAGCGCGGTCATCGCTAAGGCCCAAACGGGGCTAACATAGGCACCTGCACTCACTATCTCTTTTATAAGCATGCTTATCTATCCACTACTATGACACTTCAAGCTTAATATAAAAACTCTATACACTATATCATACACATTGCAATTACTCAAGCATTTCATCATAATTCAATCACAAATAACTAATATCACATAACATGTCACATTCAACAACTACAAGCATGTGCACACTTAATTCCATTATCAAACTCTTATGGTAAAGCATCAATTACCCATAAATTTCAATTGTTAATCATATATTTATTTTTCTCAAAACTCTAAACAAGTGGTGAATAAGTTTTACACCGTTCCAATGAAGTTCGGTTGCATTTCAGAAGCAAAACATACCAAAATACCCAACCTAAAGGAAGGTAAGGAAGGGCAAGGGTTCATGTTAACTATGGGGTTCAAAATAAGAGAAAACACCTTGAAAAATTAGGTTCTGTTATGCTCACGACATGGGTCGCGCTCGCGACAGAAGCCTCCCTCACAAGCTCTACGACAGGCAGACTGTCAGGACAGTTTCTCACTCTAATTTTTCATCGGCTAAACTAAAAAATAAAACTCATTTTTAGGCAAAACTTCCTTCATAACAATTTATCCTTAGGACGTTAAGAATTAAATGGGTAAAATTTTAGGTAATTTGGACATCTATAACTCCATATATGAGCTAACCAAACTGTACTGTTTATGTAACCCGACCCAAACAGAGACACTAAGGTTTTGGCAAATTTTTTGAATTATAGAGCAAGAATTTGCCCAAGATCATTTCTGAGACTTTTATAAGCAAGGAAGTCATGGTTCTAATTGCACAAGAAACACTCAATATAGTGGTCTAAAACTCTACCTATGCCAAAAACAACACAAAGAGGTCAGATGTAAACTGAACAGAATTAGCAAAAATCATACCTTATCATCACAACTATATGACAACCCATCTAACATCATCATCACACATGCATTTACTAAAAAGAATCACTTAAAATTTCTAGAATTTACAAGACAGAAACACATACACATTAAATCCAAAATGAGAACTAGGGCAATAGACTTCCAACTGAACATAATAAAATAATCACTCCCAAATCTAGAATTTGCAGTTTCAATCTTTCCTTCTCTCCTCCGATTCTTGCACAAAACCCAGTCAAAACACACTTTAAGTCAAGCCACACAATCACTCTTCAAAACAAAAAATTTAAAGAACAAGAAGGAGATGAAGAAACCCAACTCAAACCCAATCACTTACCTTTCAAAACCTAGCTCAAATCTTTAGAAATTTCCTCTCAAACCTTGAAGTACCAACTCAAGCCAAGATGGAGAGCATCCAAATGAAAAAGAAATGGAAGACGAAAACGGGAATGGCGCAAGAAAGAGGAAGAACTTAGCTTCCACGGGAAGCTTCTCTTCTTTTTCTGCCCTCCCTTCCCTCTCTCTTGCTTTTAGATTAAATGCTCACCTAACAACTCCACTTGGCATGCTCTTAATGAACCGAATATTCCCATTTTGACTTACCAATCCTTGGCCCCATACTCCTACTTCACTAGATACTTCTTAAGTACCTATTTAAAATCCTTATTACCAAACACAAAACTCACTAGATAATTCCTCCACTTAACATATTTAATTAATTTTACACTTAAGTCCTTAATATCCAAATTTTCTCATGCACAAATTACTAAAATACCCTTAATTTTCCAACTTATCATGCAAATTCCAACTAGGCCCTTTTTGGGTTGTTACACACTCAAGTCATGCCATGCATTTACTTTACCAAAACAAGAAATAAAGAAGAAGAAGAAGAAGAAGAAGAAGAAGAAGAACCCAAGTAAATCCAAGCACTTGCCTTTTAAAAACCCAGCTCAAACTCAAAAATCCAACCTCCAAAACTCAAGGAAACACACAAGGGAAAGTGCAGAGCAGCAAAATGAAGAAAGGAAAGAGAAGAGAGGACGGGAAAGAGTGAAGAAAAGAGGGGAAATAGGCAGCTTCTGTCACACCCCAACCTATAATATGGATACTTCTACTCGTAAATAGAGCGAGAAGGACCCAAGATAGATAGGAGTGTCACACCCCACTAGTACAAACATGCAAATATCACATACAAAATCACATATCTGGTATAAATAACAACTTTAATGGAAAGAAGAGGGATACAGAACAGAAATGATACTTTTATTACTATACAAAAGAAAGTCTTTACATGCTACAGTAGGTTACAAAAAGAACCCATTTACAAAAGCCCAAGATACATTGTTCCAAGGGTTAACAAAATATTACATCCATTACAAAAGAAAGGAAAGCCTATACTATAAAACTTCAAATCTTTAGTTGCGTTGGCCTTCCCGATGCGACACGCCCAACCCAAGGCAATCAAAACCTTCCACACCTGCACGGATAAACACCCGTGCTAAGCGAAATCGCTTAGTGGGGAAAACAGAAAATGCATAACCGCCACTCACAGTGACGATAACAGAAAACATATGATAACAATATAATTATGGGCACATAATCGTACATAGTTAATTCAGATATTTACATTCTCATCCAAAGATTCTTGTACAAAATACAATGACACCTGCTTAATCATAATGAGTGGATAACGAGTACACATAGATACTTAAGAGTATCGGTATCATATTTCAAACACATAGATACCCGGAGATATCAAAATATTCTGTTTGTTTTATTCCAAAAATGTTTTCACATAGAATCTTAAGAAAGATTCAAACAGAAGGATCGCGAGGATCCAATCGGGGGACCTGATCAGGGTCCAAATCGTACACATAGCTGCAGCGGCACATAACTCTATTAGGCATGCCTAACTATCCACTTATCCGACATTAGCAGGTTATGCAAAGTCTTATCACGTTTACATACATATATATATCTTCATGCAAATAGATAGTCAAGCTTAATAAAAACTGCATGCAAAAGAAATCAAGTCATTAAGCAAAAAGGAAAAGAAATCAAATTTGGAAGCTGCGTCTGTCGCGCTCGCGACTACTGTCGCACTCGCGACAGAGACCGAAACACATCTCCCCGCCAAGTCTCGCGGTCGCGAGAGAGTCTCGCTCTCGCGAGAGGGCGAAGGCGTCACTCTCTGTCGCGCTCGCGACAGAAGGCAACCTTCCAAATCTATCGCGCTCGCGGCCACCGCGCGCTCGCGACAGAGGGGTCCTGCATATACTCGGAGGTTGAGCACTCTGTCGCGCTCACGACATACGTCGCGCTCGCGACAGAGAGTCCCCTTTCGAGCTCTCAGCGCGACACTTCTCACGCCGGCGCGAGGACTGAAACCTCCGCGCTCTGTCGCGCTTGCGACAATGTCGCTATCGCGACAGACACGGGTTTTTCAGCTCTTACGCCCAAAATCTGCAGAAATCCTATACAAATCACATTCAAACTTCCAAAATTGATTCCAAACCTCAAAATTCAGCAATCCAAGCCTTCACAATTCATAACATAAATAAAAACCCAGCTTTATCCCAATTATCTCAATTAAATCAAGTCAATTACATGTCCAAATTCTCAGAATTTCCAAAACAGCACATTTAACAACAATTATCACTATTCACATAATTTCTCACACTTCCTTCAACAATATTCATTCTCTAGCATCTCATATCATAATTAATGTGATTTAAATTACAACTTACAACCACAATCAAAACCAAAAGCATAATTATCTAACCTAATTCACATATATATATAAAAGATGAACATTCCCAAACCTTCTCTCCTTAGCTCCTAATCGCGAGCTCCGCTTCCGCTAGCGATTTCTTTTCCTTTATCCGGCCTAGGAGCCTCCTCTGAACCACAAATCCACCACAACCAAGATCAATTCTAAAATAACCCATAAACAAATACATATAAACTAAAACCTAGAGAAGAGGAAGAAGAAGAATCTAAAACACCTACAACCCCAACTCACCTTTAAACTTCAAAAATCACAAGCTAAGCAACTCAATCTATACAAGGGAAAGGAGAGGGAGCACGATCGGGCCAAGAAGAAGGAAAGAACAAGAAGAAAGAAGAAGAAAAGAAGAATGGCGTGAGGAAAGAAGAAGAACGGGAATCAAAGGGAAAAAGGCTGATCTCTCTCTCTTTCACCAAACCCCATTAAATGTTACTCTATCCACTTAGCCACATGTCATCCTCTCCAAAAGACACATGTCCTAAATCACACCCTACTCCCATACTTTACTTTACATACTAATTTATCTCTTATTCACACTTTATTTCCATACACCCACTTATACTATATCCTAACTCCTCTTCTCAAATTAATATACATAAATTAAATAAATAATCCAATTAAACACATACATGTAACACATACGAATACACACATACAGACACGGACAGGCTCAAACTACTGGGGTGGTTTTGGGGTGTTACAATACTCCCCCACTTAACGGAATTTCGTCCTCGAAATTCTTACCTGTTCCGAATAACTGAGGGTATTGCAATCTCATAGCTTCTTCTGGTTCCCATGTAGCTTCTTCAATACCGTGATGCTGCCATAGAACTTTGACTAACGGTATCTGCTTATTTCGAAGCTGTCTGATTTCCCTATCCAAAATCCTCTTCGGTTCTTCATCAAAAGAAAAGTCTGACTGAATCCGAAT
The DNA here is from genome assembly GCA_947683425.1 of Excoecaria cochinchinensis. Classification (NCBI taxonomy): domain Eukaryota; kingdom Viridiplantae; phylum Streptophyta; class Magnoliopsida; order Malpighiales; family Euphorbiaceae; genus Excoecaria; species Excoecaria cochinchinensis. The sequence continues at coordinate 6,041,779 of CANTUQ010000003.1, read as the reverse complement.
ATCTTGCACTGATAACACATGCGAAGGATCTGACCGATATCTCCTGAGCATAGATACATGAAAAACATCATGTAATCTAGCTAACTCCATAGGCAAAGCTAATTGATATGCTACTGGACCCACTTTCCTTAGAATCTCATACGGTCCAATAAAGCGTGGACTTAACTTGCCTTTCTTTCCAAAACGGAGAATCTTACGCCACGGTGACACCTTCAAGAAAACTTTATCACCCACTTCATACTGAATATCTCTGCGCTTCAGATTAGCATAAGAACGCTGTCGATCCTTAGCTGCTTTCAAGTTTTGTTGCACAACCCTCACTTTCTCTTCTGTATCCCGCACTATATCCGGACCTATCATAGCTTTTTTTGACAGTTCAGTCCAACATACTGGTGTTCTACATTTCCGTCCATACAGTGCTTCATAAGGAGCCATACCAATACTTACCTGGTAGCTGTTATTATACGCAAATTCCATCAAAGACACATACCGATCCCAGCTTCCTGAGAATTCTAAAGCACAACCTCGAAGCATATCTTCTAAAACCTGAATAACTCTCTCTGACTGACCATCAGTCTGCGGATGGAAAGCAGTGCTGAAATTTAACCGTGTTCCCAAAGCTACCTGAAGTTCTTTCCAAAACTTGGATGTAAAACGAGGATCTCGGTCTGATACAATGGATAATGGAATCCCATGCAATCGGATTATCTCATCCACATACAGTTCTGCCAACTTGTCCATCGAATAATCCACTCGCACTGGGAGAAAATGCACAGACTTTGACAACCGATCCACTATAACCCATACCGAGTCATGCTTACGCTGAGTCATGGGCAAACCAGATACAAAATCCATCGTGATGTCATCCCATTTCCATTGAGGAATGGTAAGGGATGAAGCAATCCCGACGGCACTTGATGCTCGGTTTTCACTTGCTGACAAGTAAGACACCTTGAAACAAATTCTGTTATCTCTCTTTTCATTCCCGGCCACCAATAAAATTACTTCAGATCTTGATACATCTTGTCTCCACCAGGATGCATAGTGAAGACTGAGGAATGTGCGTCTTGCAACAGTTTCTTTCTTAATTCACCCACATTAGGTACACATAACCGATTACCGTGCAACACTCCTTCACTGTCTAATAAGTACTCAGTCCGCTTGCCCTCTTTCACTGCTTGACAAACACGCTGAAGCACATGATCATCTAACTGAGCCTTTGCAATTTCTGATCTCAAACTTGGCTTAACTTTAAGTTGAGCAATCAGAGCACCTTCAGAATCAAATCTCCATCTGCCTCGACTAGCCAGTAACGCAGACAAAGACTTCCTACTAAGAGCATCCGCCACCACGTTAGCTTTACCCGGATGATAATCAATGATACAATCATAATCTTTGAATAGCTCTAACCATCTCCGCTGTCTCAAATTTAACTCCTTCTGTGTTAACAAATACTTAAGACTCTTGTGATCGGTGAAAATTCTGCATGTCTCCCCATACAAGTAGTGTCGCCAAACCTTAAGCGCAAACACTACCGCTGCTAACTCTAAATCGTGAGTCGGGTAATTCCGCTCATGAGGCTTCAACTGTCTCGATGCATAAGCTACTACTTTATTCCCTTGCATCAGAACACAACCTAAGCCAATACCCGAAGCATCACTGTACATAGTGTACTCTTTACCCGAAACTGGCTATGTGAGCACAGGAGCTTTAACCAGTAACTCTTTTAACCGATCAAAACTGGCTTGACACTTTTCAGTCCATACAAACTTGACATCCTTCCGAAGTAGCTTGGTCAAAGGAGATGCTAACACTGAGAACCCCTGAACAAACCGTCGGTAATACCCTGCTAACCCCAGAAAACTTCTTACTTCTGGCACATTCTTCGGAGGCATCCAACTAACAATTGCTTCAATTTTACTTGGATCAACACGCACACCTTCTGCTGACACCACATGTCCAAGAAAGGCCACCTCTTTCAACCAAAACTCGCACTTACTGAGTTTCGCATACAGCTGATGATCTCTTAACATTTGCAATACTAACTTAAGATGTTCCTTATGCTCTTTACGGTCTCTAGAGTACACCAAAATGTGATCAATAAATATCACCACAAACTTGTCCAGATACGGTCGGAAAACTCGATTCATCAGATCCATAAAGGCTGCAGGCGCGTTGGTCAAACCAAAAGGCATCACTAAAAATTCATAATGACCATAACGCGTCCGAAAAGCCATCTTCGCCACATCTGCTTCCTTAACCCCTAACTGGTAATAGCCTGACCTCAAATCTATCTTAGAGAATACCCCAGCTCCTCTCAACTGATCAAAAAGATCCTCAATCCTCGGCAATGGATACTTATTCTTGATAGTCACTTTGTTAAGCTGTCGATAATCAATACACATCTGAAGGGTCCCATCCTTCTTCTTAACGAATAGTACGGGAGCACCCCATGGTGACACACTAGGCCGGATGAACCCTTTATCCAACAACTCCTGCAACTGACTCTTCAATTCCTTCAATTCCATTGGAGCCATTCTGTAAGGGGCCTTAGAAATCGGAGCTGTACCTGGAACAATCTCTACTGACAATTCAACTTCTCTCTCAGGAGGTAATCCCGGTAATTCTTCTGGAAAAACATCTACAAAATCTCTTACAACTGGAATATCTTGAATCTTAACTTGACCTCTCCGAGAATTTAAAACCACCGCCAAAAACACTTCACATCCTTTCCTGATAAATCTTCTGGCTTTCATAGCTGATACCACATTATGCAGAGAACTGCTTCCAATTCCCTTTACCACAACAGGCATTTGATCTTTATCCTTCAAAACCATTACTTTCCTATGACAGTCCACTACCGCGCGATGCTTATCCAACCAATCCATTCCCAGAATAATATCAAACTCATGGAAAGGTAAACAAATCAAATCTACTACAAACTCTGTACCCTGAATCTTTAAAGGACACTTCCGACATACACGATTAACCATAATACTCTGACCCAACGGACTGGATACACAAATCTCATATTCCATCTTCTCCTCACTACCCAAACTATCCCACAACTTACCAGAACACACATAAGAATGGGTAGAGCCCGGGTCAATCAAAACATAAACTTCAGAATCAAGCAAAGAGAACTTACCGGCAATCACTTCAGGAGCATTCTGTTCCTCTCGGGCCTTCATAGCATAGGCCCTACTAGACGATGGCACAGGGCGATCTACTGATTCTGAGGCTTCTTTATCACGAGGCCGTCCACCTCGACCCCTTCCTCTACCTCGATTATGACTTCCTTGGGGTACATTAGATCCAGCTCGGCTCCCTTCCTGTTGTCCCGAAGGATCTCCAAATCGATTCGGACAATTTGCAAGTAAATGATCTGTAGAACCACATCTGAAACAACCTCCTGTTAACCATCGACACTCACCCCAATGTTGTTTATTACAATGGGTACATCGGGGAGCACCATCTCCTCTACCTGAACCCGCTCCCCTGGAAGATCCCTGTCTCCTCCCTCTAGGGGCCGGACTAGCTACAGACTCATCAGCAAAGTTTCCTTGTGATTCCCTCGGTCTCTTGCCTGAAGAAGAGCCACCTCTTGCAGACTTCTTTCTTTGAGCCTTTTCTCTCAATATATTCTCAGAACGCTCCGCCCTCAAGGCTGCTTGAACTAACTGATAATACTTCACATTCGGAGCCGACATCAATGAAATTAACATCACCTTCAATGACCCATTCAGGCCTGATTCAAAATGCTGACATCGAAACTCTTCCGTGAGAACTCTTGGCGGCGCATACTTACTGAGCTTATTGAACTCATCCTCATACTCAGCCACATACATCATTCTTTGTTTAAGAGTGAGAAACTGTGCCCACTTGGCATCCTTATAAGCTTTGGTCACATACCGGTTCTGAAACTCATCCTCAAAGAACTCTCAAGTAATCGGTTCAGGAACTTGCGGTTGACTAGTCACCAACCTCCACCAATCATAAGCTGAACCTTGTAACAAAGACAAGGCACACTCCACTTCTTGCTCCGGTGGGCATCTTATCTCCCTAAGTACTCTGGATGTCTTTTCTAACCACATCTCTGCTTTATAAGATTCATCTATGCTAGTACCAAAGAAATTCTCTGCACCATGCTTTCTTAACCTCTCAATAGGTGCACTTGGCGCTGTTACCCTTTCAAGTACCCGTGTCATACTCTGAAGCATCGCTTCCATTGGTCCCAAAGGCACCTTAGGATACCCCCTAGGAGGTTGAGCCGGACCAGAAACTGAGGGATCCTGCTCTTGGGGATTCGCACTTTCCGCTGAACCCTCAAGCGATCCACGAGCGGACTCCATAACTACAAAACATAAACGCAGTGCGCATCAGGCCAACACAACCCTAACGACCAACTAACACACTGAAACCCAGTAACATCTAAACCAAGAGCTCTGATACCACCTAATGTCACACCCCAACCTATAATATGGATACTTCTACTCGTAAATAGAGCGAGAAGGACCCAAGATAGATAGGAGTGTCACACCCCACTAGTACAAACATGCAAATATCACATACCTGGTATAAATAACAACTTTAATGGAAAGAAGAGGGATACAGAACAGAAATGATACTTTTATTACTATGCAAAAGAAAGTCTTTACATGCTACAGTAGGTTACAAAAAGAACCCATTTACAAAAGCCCAAGATACATTGTTCCAAGGGTTAACAAAATATTACATCCATTACAAAAGAAAGGAAAGCCTATACTATAAAACTTCAAATCTTTAGTTGCGTTGGCCTTCCCGATGCGACACGCCCAACCCAAGGCAATCAAAACCTTCCACACCTGCACGGATAAACACCCGTGCTAAGCGAAATCGCTTAGTGGGGAAAACAGAAAATGCATAACCGCCACTCACAGTGACGATAACAAAAAACATATGATAACAATATAATTATCGGCACATAATCGTACATAGTTAATTCAGATATTTACACTCTCATCCAAAGATTCTTGTACAAAATACAATGACACCTGCTTAATCATAATGAGTGGATAACGAGTACACATAGATACTTAAGAGTATCGGTATCATATTTCAAACACATAGATACCCGGAGATATCAAAATATTCTGTTTGTTTTATTCCAAAAATGTTTTCACATAGAATCTTAAGAAAGATTCAAACAGAAGGATCGCGAGGATCCAATCGGGGGACCTGATCAGGGTCCAAATCGTACACATAGCTGCAGCGGCACATAACTCTATTAGGCATGCCTAACTATCCACTTATCCGACATTAGCAGGTTATGCAAAGTCTTATCACGTTTACATACATATATATATCTTCATGCAAATAGATAGTCAAGCTTAATAAAAACTGCATGCAAAAGAAATCAAGTCATTAAGCAAAAAGGAAAAGAAATCAAATTTAGAAGCTGCGTCTGTCGCGCTCGCGACTACTGTCGCGCTCGCGATAGAGACCGAAACACATCTCCCCGCCAAGTCTCGCGGTCGCGAGAGAGTCTCGCTCTCGCGAGAGGGCGAAGGCGTCACTCTCTGTCGCGCTCGCGACGTACGTCGCGCTCGCGACAGAAGGCAACCTTCCAAATCTATCGCGCTCGCGACAGAGGGGTCCTGCATATACTCGGAGGTTGAGCGCTCTGTCGCGCTCGCGACATACGTCGCGCTCGCGACAGAGAGTCCCCTTTCGAGCTCTCAGCGCGACACTTCTCGTGCCGGCGCGAGGACTGAAACCTCCGCGCTCTGTCGTGCTCGCGACAATGTCGCGATCGCGACAGACACGGGTTTTTAAGCTCTTACTCCCAAAATCTGCAGAAATCCTATACAAATCACATTCAAACTTCCAAAATTGATTCCAAACCTCAAAATTCAGCAATCCAAGCCTTCACAATTCATAACATAAATAAAAACCCAGCTTTATCCCAATTATCTCAATTAAATCAAGTCAATTACATGTCCAAATTCTCAGAATTTCCAAAACAGCACATTTAACAACAATTATCACTATTCACATAATTTCTCACACTTCCTTCAACAATATTCATTCTCTAGCATCTCATATCATAATTAATGTGATTTAAATTACAACTTACAACCACAATCAAAACCAGAAGCATAATTATCCAACCTAATTCACATATATATATAAAAGATGAACATTCCCAAACCTTCTCTCCTTAGCTCCTAATCGCGAGCTCCGCTTCCGCTAGCGATTTCTTTTCCTTTATCCGGCCTAGGAGCCTCCTCTGAACCACAAATCCACCACAATCAAGATCAATTCTAAAATAACCCATAAACAAATACATATAAACTAAAACCTAGAGAAGAGGAAGAAGAAGAATCTAAAACACCTACAACCCCAACTCACCTTTAAACTTCAAAAATCACAAGCTAAGCAACTCAATCTACACAAGGGAAAGGAGAGGGAGGACGATCGGGCCAAGAAGAAGGAAAGAACAAGAAGAAAGAAGAAGAAAAGAAGAATGGCGTGAGGAAAGAAGAAGAACGGGAATCAAAGGGAAAAAGGCTGGTCTCTCTCTCTTTCACCAAACCCCATTAAATGTTACTCTATCCACTTAGCCACATGTCATCCTCTCCAAAAGACACATGTCCTAAATCACACCCTACTCCCATACTTTACTTTACATACTAATTTATCTCTTATTCACACTTTATTTCCATACACCCACTTATACTATATCCTAACTCCTCTTCTCAAATTAATATACATAAATTAAATAAATAATCCAATTAAACACATACATGTAACACATACGAATACACACATACAGACACGGACAGGCTCAAACTACTGGGGTGGTTTTGGGGTGTTACAGCTTCCATGGGAAGCAATCCCATTTTAGCCTTCCCTCTCTCTTCCTTTCAGTTCCCTTTCTTTTCCTCATTAATTGCTCACCTACCATGCCATGTGTCACTCTACAAGAGTCACAAGTGTTCAATTCTTGATTAACACTTAATCAAAGCACCATACACATTATTCACTTGATCACCTCTTTATCTAATACTTTAATTCCTTGCTACCAACCACCACACACACTAGATAATTCATTCTCTTAACATCTTAATTATTTTTGCAATTAAATCCATATTTTCCAAGTTTCCTCTTACACAAATTACCGAAATACCCTTAATTTTTTGATTTAGCACGCGAATTTCGACTAGGCCCATTTTGGGTCATTACAATCACTTCCCCTTAAAGAAATTTCGTCCTAGAAATTTCCCCATTAACCGCAAAATCCAAACAACCTAATAACCAACCAAACATAACAAAAGGTAATAACAAAACTTACTAGAAGGTCCTGCTCGATCAGTCGCATTCTCTCCAAGCATTGCATACACTCGCGGATGCACATACACTTCTTCAGTTGGCTGCTTTTGCACTGTCTCCGACGGTGCCTGTAAAGGTCATCCACTGCCTCTTCCACTTTCATTCCCTCTCGATATTTGTCCACTCCCTCTACTCTCATATTGATGCTAAAGCTCTCTTCGGTCCGGACAACTTGCCACAATATGATCTTTGCTTCCACATCTGAAGCACGCTCCAGAGATCCTTCTACACTCGCCCCAATGGCATTTCTCACAATACTCCCATTCCAGAATCACACTTCCCCTACTAGAGGGTGGTGCGATACTTCTAACTTCTGAACGTACGGGAACTGATCCCTTCGCTCCTTGGCCGCTTGGAACACCTTTTGACTTCTTACCACTCCCTAGTCCGCTATCCGGTGCTTTCTTCTTATGCTCAATCTTTTACTTGATCAACTCAGATTCCTCTAACTTGACTGCTGCTACCACTAGCTAATAATACCAAACCGGTTGCATAACCGCCATCGCCGATAAGGGACCTCGAATCACTTCCCTCAACCCATCCTTGAAATGCTGACACTTAAACTCCTCAGTCAAAAGCTATTCCGGTACATATTTGCTCAACTCGCTAAACTCCTTCTCGTACTCACCTACTGCCATACCCTATTGCTTTAGACTGATAAACTCTTTCCACTTGGCTTCACAGTATGCTTTCATCACATATTTCTATTCAAACTCTTACTTGAAGAACTCCCATGTCAACTCAACTGGCCGTTGAGGGTTGCGAAGCACATGCTTCCACTAATTGTACACTGACCCTTAGAGTAGCGACACTGCATAAGATGCCCTCTGATTTGCGGGACAGTTAATCACTTGACCCATAGCAGGGTCAACACGGGCAGCTGCACTCACTAACGCTTCTTAAGCATGCTTAATTATCCACTACCTTGACACTTCAGGCTTAAAACACTTGCTCTAAACATTTAACACTAGAAAATGTCAAAAGCCAAAGTCCAACACTAACATGTCATTAATTATTAACACAATTCAAAAACATCAATACACTAGTATAAAAATTCAAGACATAACTTACAAAGTGCTAAAAAGCCGTGTGAATAGGGAAAAGAAATCATTTAAGCAAAATAGAATGGAACAGGCAGGAAAAAGGGCTCACTGTTGCGATCGCGACTTGTGTCACGCTCGCGACAGTAGCCGAGGAAGAGAGGCCAGTCGTGAGTCGTGCATGACGTCGAGACTCGTGACGAAGTTTCATCGCAGGAAAAAGCAGTCACGGGTCGTGATCTTTGCTCACGACTCGTGACTGCCCACAAGGGAAGAGGGCACGAGTCCCAATTCACGCTCATGACTGGTGTCCTTTCCTATACAAATCTTCACGTGTCGTGAGCCATCTTCACAACTCGTGAAGATGCCTGGCGCCACTACCGAGATGTGCTGCCTCCTCACAACTCTGACGGATCTTCCCAGCACACTACGCACGGAGATGAACTACGCAATTCTGTCGCAATCGCGATAAGCGTCACGCTCAGGACAGCATCGTGTTTTCCAATTCCTTCTCAGAGCTTAACAAAATCAAAACCCATTTTACCCGGAATCATTTAACATGCAAAAAAATGTAAATTCTTACCTCCAGTGCCTTCGAAACATGCTTATAACAACAACAGTTCAAATTACACAATAATTACCAAAATCAAATCAACATATATTGAAGTTACTAAAACCCAGAAATTCATCTCATGTTCATATACGTTTATTCAAAATGGACATGCAAACACATATAAATCTATCATCTCAACTCATTTACACAAATCCATTACTCATGATTACCACTACAAAACTTATACACGTTCACCTCAATCACTAACATGCATCACTAACTATCCCATCAACTAACACATGCATAAACACATATTCACAGAAAATCCAAGAGAACAGGGCAAACCAAATCCAATTAAACTCATCCAAGAACAGAACTCCCAAACTTGACAATGAAGCTTCAATCCAACTCCTTCATAAATCCCACTTTTTCCTTTCCCTTATTCTTCCTTCTGTTCTCCATTTCTTGCACAAAAACCCAGCAAATACACACTCAAGTCAAGCCATGCATTTACTTAACCAAAACCAGAAATAAAGAAGAAGAAGAAGAACCCAAGTAAATTCAAGCACTTACCTTTCAAAAACCCAGCTCAAACTCAGAATTCCATCCTCCAAAACTCAAGGAAACACACAAGGGAAAGTGGAGAGCAGCAAAATGAAGAAAGGAAAGAGAAGAGAGGACGGGAAAGAGTGAAGAAAAGAGGGAACGAGAAGCAATCCCATTTTAGCCTTCCCTCTCTCTTCCTTTCAGTTCCCTTTCTTTTCCTCATTAATTGCTCACCTACCATGCCATGTGTCACTCTACAAGAGTCCCAAGTGTTCAATTCTTGATTAACACTTAATCAAAGCACCATGCACATTATTCACTTGATCACCTCTTTATCTAATACTTTAATTCCTTGCTACCAACCACCACACACACTAGATAATTCCTTCTCTTAACATCTTAATTATTTTTGCAATTAAATCCATATTTTCCAAATTTCCTCTTACACAAATTACCGAAATATCCTTAATTTTCCGATTTAGCACGCGAATTCCGACTAGGCCTATTTTGGGTCGTTACATACATACACTTTTGAACTTAATATAAACATAGCATATCACACAACTTGAATTACACATAACCTTACTAATGAATCATGTTCATATGGCTGTATCACAAGTCAGACTTTAACGCATCGCATTCACATTTTTAATAATATAACATTCTTTTAAAATGCTCAATATTATCATTAACTTTGCCTACAATTCAATGATGCAGATAACAGGTATCGCATTGGTACCCCATGGGTACAGTAATCGTATTGGTATCCGTGGATACATCACATTCGCATTGGTACCCTAAGGTATAGAATATCAACATTAATTTCGCATTGGGGAATCTAGTAAGGATTCAAATCGCATTATGATTCTAGAGGAATCGAACGCATTGGGCTGCATAACTTAGACCCTATAGGCATGCCTATTTATCAACTACTTTACTCGCAGGCTAAACATTATTAAGTCCAGTTATTTGTTCAATTACTCTGATATCAATAATATGGTATTACACATGAGTACAATAACATGCTTCATCAAATTCGCATACTTATGAGTTATTAGAATAAACTCACATTCATGCAGTAGTAACAACCACCTTATCAATTCACAAGATAACTTATAAACAAACGTAAAATAATATATAAGTTATTGAACAACTTTATTAATCATGTAAATATATCCACCGTATTAGTTTATTTGATCAAACGTTATCTTATTCATATCATAACGCATAAAGTAACGTAGTATAAACTGTAATTTACACATTCACATGGCTTATCAAGCAAGCCCACATTCGTCAATCACATACATTCATCATACTTAATCATAGCATATGACACATAATAATCCACATTAGATGATGTTAGACATGTTTGCATTATTGATTATACATGTATATATCATTTATTCAAGTTCTATAGTTCATTTTGTAAAATAGGGGTACCTCACGGTGGCAACCATTTAGTTGTCACCGTGACATACCAACCCAATCCGGCAGGATGAAATTCAAGGTATGACACACTTCATCATTTGATTCGTACAAATCATATATATATGTATTCATTGCAAACATTAAGTCATCGTCTTACATATCTCATTCATTTAAATCATGCTCATATTTTCCTCATATGTAATCTAATTACCCTATTTTAACCAAATATTACTAGGGTATAATTTGAGCTGTTACAAGCATACTGTAAAAATTCAAATACATCCAAAATGTGAAAATTCCAAAAATTTACAAAAAAAAAACATTTTAAGAGACACCAAAGACATTGAAATCTATCAGCCTGCAGGCAAGCAACAAAACCTCCAATCTAATTTTCCTCTGAGGAGGGTCAAATTTGATTTCCTCTGAGGAGGCTTAAATCCAATTTTCTCTTTGGAGGCGCAAATATAATTTTCCTCTTAGGAGGCTCAAACCTATTTTCCTCTCTGGAGGCTCGAAATCAAAGTCTCTCAGTGAGCATCAAAGTCTCTAAGTGAGCATCTAAGCCTCTTAGTGAGCATCTAAGTCTCTTAATGAGCATTTAAGCCTCTCAGTGAGCACAGATTTTCAAAGTCTCCCTACGAGCACAAAGCCCTCTTAAGACACACATAGATCTTTTCAACAAGGAGGCTTCGGTTGGAGATGATATAAGGATTGGTATCTGGCATATCACAGCCAGTAAGGGATCTCAAAGAGGATGATATCTGAACTTTGCAATAAGATTATATTCGCACTTTAGAAGTATGGAAAATGACTCAATGCAATCACGGGGAAGATGTTCATATTCCACAAATCCTTCACTAGGAAATAACCAACTGTCCTTTAGGGGTCACCCGTCTGACATCGACCCCAACTAGTATGTACTGCCATAGGTACGCATCTCTTTTATATACCCTGCACATTTGTTTTGCCCCTTTTTGCAGGAAAAGAGGTTCAGGATAAGCGCCAGCGGGACACATGAGATAGAACAAATCGCAATTGGGATGTAGTTAGAGAACACTACTTCTCACGACATTCAGACATCGTGCAAGCCGAGACAAGTCCAGCGGGACACATACGATAGAAAAAATCGCAATTGGGTTGTAGTTAGAGAATACTACTTCTCACGACATTCAGACACCATGCAAGCCGAGACGAGGCCAGCGGGACACATGCGACTGAACAAATCACAATTGGGTTGTAGCTAGAGAACACTACTTCTCACGACATTAAAACACTGTATAAGCCGAGATGAGGCCAGCATGACACATATGACAGAACAAATCACAATTGGATTGTAGTTAGAGAACACTACTTCTCACGACAATTAAACACTATGCAAGCCAAGACAAGGCCAGTGGGACACATGCGATAGAACAAATCGCCATCGGGTTATAGCTAGAGAACACTACTTCTCAAGACATTCAAACACCGTGCAAGCAGAGATGAGGTTAGCGGGGCACATGCAGTAGAACAAATTGCAATTGGGTTATAGTTTGATAACACTGCATCTCACAGCAGTCAGATATCGTGCAGGCCGAGAGGAGGCAAGTAAAATGAAGGTGGTAAAATGAATCATCAAGGGGTTGTGGTAATATACACTACAGCTCGACAGCGAAGGGTCACCAGCTTAAACACACCTCAGAAGGTAAGGGACAGCGTTAGGTACTCATCTCTTTCCTTCTTCTCTGAATTTTGGCTCATCTAGACACTAGTATACTAGTTTTCCCAAAATTGGGGGCAACTGTAGACACCGAGTCCCGAGGCATTCCAAATCAGAGTTACCTGATGAAGATATCAATGCCTGTTTTCGAGCAAATGGATGAAAGTTGTGAGTTTTCGCTCTTCGGATTCACAAGGATTGAGGATTTTTCTTGATGACAGGAGATATCCGGGCGTCAGGAGGACTTTGTCTTTAGAAAATCTTGTCTGTGCTCCATCGAACGGGTGCCCATCTATTGGGGAGGGACGCCCGTCGTTCATTCTGAAGGACAGCCTCCCTCGCATGAGCAGCGCTAGTTGATCGCGTGAGAGGCCAGTCTCTCGCAGCAAGCACCAACTGTCGCTCGCAAGCGGGAGACCGTCTCTCGCGTTGAGAGACGCCCGTCGCTCATGCAAGAGATGCTTGCCTCTTGCGAGCGACAACTATCTCTCAGGACCCGCCTCTCATGGAGTGGTCCGCCGCTCAAAAGACCGAGATTGTCCTCGTGATCGATGCCCATTGGTACTCTACAGATACCCGTCGGTCGTTGATCTGCGGCAAGATTGGACGGGATTTTCCAGGATTTTCATATCTTTTTAAATATATTTCAAAGATTTTCCAATATTTTCCAAATCTTTTTAAATATATTTTCAAGATTTCCTATATCTTCCAAATCTCTTCAAATATTTTCAAATCTCTGATTTGATTTTGAGAATATTCTACAAAATATTCGAATTTAATTTTGATTTTTAGAAATCTTTTTCAAATTTATATTCCATATTTGAATTTATTTGAATTATTTTCCTTAACCTATAAATAGGGGATTGAGGCTCATTGTTCAGGGTTAGCAATTTTTAGGAAATAGAGAGTTTCATCACAAAAAGTTCTTGCTTTTATTTTTCATTAAATATTCTTCAAAATCAAGGCGAATATGGGGGAACGAGATTAATTCATTTCTATCTGATCAAGCCATTTTTAGCATTCGTAATTGCTACCAAAACATCAAGAAGGAAAATATAATTTTCTTTTCTTGATCTATTTTCAAAAAGTACGATTCCGCAGTCAAAAATCTCCTGAAATTACACATTATGGATTAATCCTTGTAGAATTCAAGGGACAGAAATCACGCGACATTCACCTTTGAAGGTAATATTCTGAGGGTAAAACATTATGGATCAATCACTTTTGCATTTTATCCTTTCATATTGATTTTACACATAAAATTCAATTTTATTCAAAATAAAACAGTTTTTCAGTTAATTTTCTTTCTTTTCCTGGGTCTGGGATGATTGACGGGCAGAGGCTCCACCGACGGCCGTCTCTCAGCCGCGTGATAGGCCATCAAGGATTTCTTCTTTTACCCGTCGGTCGGGCCAAAGACCCCCGTGCTTGCGTGACATGGGCCGTCCCTAGGCCTTCCTCCTCCATTTTCTTCATTTTCATCCTTTTGTCACTTATCCTTTTTTTCTTTTCATTATTTTCATGATAATTTTTCATAGATTTTTTTCCTTATTTTATTTTTCATGTTTATTTTATTTTAATTGTTGCACTAACATGATTTTTGCTTTTGTGAGTTTTATGGCTTTTTTATGGGATTTGGGGTATTATAAATGGAGGACTCTGCGATGATCTGAGGACATTAATCGGGTTTATTTCTCTATGCCTTTTCCTCTTATTTCAATTTCCATGTACCGTTTATTATAGATATTATTTTACTCTGCTAACTTTAAAAATGGTTAAATATTTGTATTAATTAAGTTGGAGCTTTTCTAATAAAATGGGACCAATGTCCTAATTTTTTCTATCAAAATAAAATTGTACCTTTAAAATAATTTTTGTATGTGCATGCGAGGGCTAATGTCCTTATCCCGAATAAATGCCCCATTTTTTATATGATTATATGTCATTTACAATGGAGGTCGTATTCTGTCCCTAGTTTTGTTGTAATTTATTAGATTTACGTTTATTCTATTTTAATCTTGCTTCTATTTACCGCTTTCATTTATCGCTTTTATTACGTGAATGATCTGCACTTTAATTAATGCATTAAATTGTATGAAAAAATGAATGAAATATTAGATTCAAAACTCAATTATAACTTAATCAAGGTATGAATAAATGGGAAGTCCCGAACCTTCTCTGGTCTTAGGCTCAATGAGGTTAGAGGACCATCTCAATGTCCTATTGGGGTGGGGTCTCCAAAATATCTCTTATAGCACAAAATTGGCCCAATTTGCATGGTCTTAGGTTTCACGAGATTAGATGATCTTTCTAGTGTTTTATTGGAAAAAGGTCTCCAAAATATCTCTGGCTTGCCCAAAATAGACGTATATGCATTGTCTAAGGTTTCACGAGATTAGATGATCCTCCTAATGTTCTGTTGGAAGGAGTTGTCCAAATTATCTCTGATTGCCCAAAATAGACACACATGTGCTGTATTAGGCTCAGTGAGGCTAGACGACCTTTCTCAATATTCTATTGGGTGGAGACTCCAAAACACCTCCTTGTTACCAAAAATAGATGCCCTTATAAATATCTTACAAGTTCCATGAACCTCTCTCGAATACCCTAAAAGCGGGTACTTTTGGGGCACCCAAGGTTTGGCGCACGTCACACCACCAGAGAGAGAAGTGGAGCTATCTATAGAGATTTTACTGGATACCACTCCTATTTTTAAAGCCCCTTATCGAATGGTTCTTGTGGAATTGAAAGAGTTAAAAAGTCAATTGCAGGAGCTGTTAGATAAAGGCTTTATTCGACCAAGCATCTCAGCATGTGGTATTCCGGTCTTATTTGTTAGGAAAAAGGATGGTACATTATGGATGTGCATTGATTATCAGCAAATCAACAAGGTTATAGTGCAAAATAAGTATCCGTTGCCGAGGATTGAGGACTTATTTGATCAATTAAGAGGTGTAGGAATGTTCTCCAAGATAGATTTGAGATCAGGGTATTACCAGTTGAGAGTGAAGGATGTGGATGTGGCTAAGACAGCTTTTCGGACATGATATGGCCATTATGAGCTTTTTTGTAATGCCATTTGGTTTGACCAATGTGCTAGTGGCTTTTATGGATTTGATGAACAGGGTGTTCAGGCCATATCTCGATCGATTTATAGTTGTGTTCATCGACGATATCTTGGTGTATTCAAGGAATGAGAGTGAGCATGAGGAGCATCTTCATATTGTGCTTCAAGTCCTAAAAGATCATCCACTTTTTGCAAAGTTAAGCAAGTGTGAATTTTGGTTAAAAGAGGTGTCTTTCTTATGGCATATTGTTTCATCGGAAGGTATTCAAGTGGATCCATCGAAGGTGGAGGCAATTGTGAATTGGAAACCACATAGGAATGTATCGAAAGTAAGGAGTTTTCTTTGTTTGGCTGGTTACTACAGATGATTAATGAAAGGGTTTTTAGTCATTGTTGCACCTTTTACTAAGCTTCAGCATAAAGGAATTAAGTTTGAATTGTCCAGTAGGTGTCAATCAAGTTTTGATTAGCTGAAGAGTAGGTTAGTCGAGGCATCTGTACTTACTCAACCCATTTCGGGTAAAGGGTATGTCATGTACAGTGATGCATCAGGTATTGGGCTTGGTTGTGTTTTGATGCAAGACAGGAAGGTGGTAGCTTATGCGTCTAGGCAATTGAAGCCTCATGAGTAGAACTATCCGATGCATGACTTGGAGTTAGCTGCAGTGGTGTTCGCCCTTAAGACATGGCGACATTACCTGTATGTGGAAACTTGTAGAATCTTTACCAACCACAAAAGTTTGAAATATCTACTTTTATAGAAAGAACTGAATTTGAGACAGCGGAGATGGTTAGAATTGTTCAAGGACTACGATTGCATTATAGATTATTATCCGGGGAAAGCGAATATGGTTCTAGATGCATTGAGTAGGAAATCAGTTTCGGCCTTAGCATTGCAGCGGGGGAGATGGATATTTGATTCTGATGGGGCTCTAATTGCCCAACTGAGAGCTAGGCCATGTTTGAGGCAATTGATTGTTGATGCTCAGATGTCTTGTAACACCCTTATACCCGCAAATGGTACGAATATCGGATGTCACCACACTACACTTTAATGCACTTATTAGAATCAGTGAAATTTTTTTTTTCTACAATCACAAACATGCATATATAATAACATAACAATTACACTAACACAGCATTCATATACTTATCCTGTACAATCACGTGTTCATCCATCGCAGTCATATACATGCCATGCCTATATCTTTATCCTTGCTGGCCCATAAATTCTTTCGATCATCAGTAACATCGGCCACTACCACATCTTTTCTTTCTATAACCTACACGCAGTAATCACACTACGCGCTAAGAATTGAAATGCCCAGTGGTGGATACATATCCTAAATTTTCCATACTATTACTACATGCATGCACACACAAGCATATATCTTTATTTCTATTATGTGAACATTAATTCTTTAGACTTTTAAGTAATTTATTCTTTACTTTTATTGTCCCAACCAATCTTTTGCTTTAATCAATTATCTTATACCCTTTTCATTATTTTAATTACCATATTCTAACATTACTATTACTATTATAAGAATCATCTTTATCTGTACTGTTAACTTTCACATTAATATTATTATATTCAGTTCTTTAATTCAATGACTAGTTATATTAAAAACATTTGTAAATGTCTTATTAACTTATTTATTTATTTTTCAATGTTTGTTTATAACTTAGACATCAGTTTCAGTTAGAGTTACAGTCTACCCTTGGCCACAGTATCCGTTACTAACATATCCATTGAACAATCATCATCGATGTTATTTACAATACTGATTAACCGTTATCATTTTCTTTATATCTTTGATACTTCTTTTACAGAACCATTTTTAAAACTATAAACATAACATGTATTTACTTTATTTTCCGACTTAATTTTTACTCAGTTATATTTCATATTATATACACTTGAATTGTCAAAACTATTAGTTAATCCACTAACTTAATTATGGACTTAACATTATTATTCTCTTAACTTTACATATAACTTCTATTAACATTACTTCATTAAATATCTATCAATACTATTTTACATTAATTTCCTTATTACCATGCCTAACAATACTATTTTTACACTAGTACCTGAATTTTCAACATTGTTAATTTACCATCATCTCAATAATTATCATTTCTCTATTAACTTTCAAAACATACTGACAGTTCTACTCTTTTTTAGTTACGTTACTAACTTTCTTAGGTGACCCCATTACTAAATTTCTCATGTACAATATTATAAAAATTATTAATTATCATATTTTGTACTTTAGATAATTAATCCAATCTATAATACTTATATCAGTTCTATAATAATGTCTTCTACATATTTCTATTCTTATCTTCAATTAAATTAGACGGATTAAAATCTACATCTCGGTTATTTCCAATCAGTAACAATAATCCTTTACTAGTCCAAAGGAATTCTTATTCTTTTATTAATGTTAATATTACTCATATATTTTTCTTTCATTTAATACTATTGCCATTTCCATGATATTAGCTTTAACAATAATATTTCTATTAATATGAACATAAATATCATTATTTTCTCTATTGCCAATTAATTACACAATTACATTCAAATTATCTATCAATTATCTTTTAAATCCCCTATTTTACATCGCTATTGATAAATTTACATTTGAGTTCCTAAACTTCCATCAATTTACAGTTTTACCCTTTACTTTTCACTTATTTACAATAATACCTTTAGTTAACTTATTATTATCCTTATTTCATTATCTAACATGCAATAATATTTTTAATGTCAATTAAGTCACTCATTCAAGGACCTATACATATATAGTAAACATAAAATTACATATTTATATTTAGGTCCCTTAACTATGGTATATTGACTCTTAGACCCTCAACTTTTCGAACAATTCCAATTATGTCCTTATCTTTTCCAATAATTCCATATATGTCCCTTCTTTACCACTGTTATACTAAATTACCATTTTATCCCTATATTTTGTCTAAATTATAAAATTACCCATATGTTTACACTTTTTACCAAACTTACACCCTTTTTTACCTACTAAGTGTAAATTTACTATTTTGCCCCTAACTTTCTCATATTTACCATTTAGTCCCCAAACATGGCAAAATTACAATTTAATCCTTGAACTTTACCAAAATTATAAAAATACCATTAGTTTATTCATTTTACCTTTTTAACCATTATTTAATCATGCAAGTTACATTTTGGGCCTTAAACTACCATTTTCATGCCAAACTACATTCTAGTCGCTAAAAGGTGACCAACCAATTAATTACATTTTTGCCCTCATTAACCTTTATTAACATATTTATGGTCAAAATTACCATTATATCCTCAAAACTTTTTATTTATTCCAATTAAGTCCATTTTTCATGAAAGTATCATTTTAATCACAACTTAAACATTTTAAGCTCCATTTTACCAAATTGCTCCGTGTACAAAACTGGCAGGCATTTATGGTCAGGATAAATGAGATTTGAACTCGATAGGCTCAATACATAATAGAGGGACCCCGTGGGACTACCCTTATAAGTTTAATACAGAATAGATGGACCCCGTGGGACCACCCCTATGATACAGACAACAGAAATACAGATCAATACTATATTAAGATAGCACAATATACAGAATAGGACCGTCATTGGCCTATAATACCCACAGTACCCCAGTTGGATGGACACCGGAGCGCTACTCGACACTCACTCAAAAACATGCATACATCTCAGTGGAAGCATACAATAATAATAATAAAACTCACGATCTTAACATTGACTTAAAATATAAAATATATTAAATACATCATTTAGAATTACATATGGATCCTTAACAAAAATTACATATGTCACTAATCAAAAGAATACATATACAAAAAGAATACTGGAGGAGTACAAAATAAAATAAAACTCTACTCTTAGTGGCCAAACTTGCAGATGTGTGACTTAAGCAGAACCAAAACCTACCACCTACACTGGAAAAGAGCCCGTGCTAAGCGATAACGCTTAGTGGGGAGGAACAAAGATAACGGAACACTAAACACTAACATTATGCAATAACACATAAATATATATATATATATATATATGCATCAACATACTGAAGTCTCTAAGTAACAGAGAACATAGATATATAAGTCAATAATCACTAAAAGGAAGTAGAACTTAATAACTGCACGCACAAAGTAAAATACACTAACTGGAATCACATAATATTCATAACACTTCACTATGCAAAAGCCAAACACTTAAAACTATTGTCACACCCCAAATCGGGCCTAGTCGAAATGTGCATGCAAGTCAGGATTTTAAGGGTAATTCGGTAATTTGCGCATGAGAATATTGGACATTAAGGAATTTAGTGCAGCAATTAATCTTATATGTTAAGTGGAGGAAGTATCTAGTGAAGTGTGAGTATTGTACCAAGGCATTAAATATCTACTTAAGTAATTATGTGATGTATGTATGTGCATGGTACCTTGGTGTATGAAACTCAAGATAGTGGAATTATTGGTCCAATGAGAGCTTGCCAAGTGGACTTAATTGGTGGGCATTAAATGTGAAAGAAAGAAAAGAGAGAAGAGAGAGAGAGGGAACACAGGAAAATCTGCATTCTCGTTCTCCACCCTCTCATGTTTTCTCTTCTTCTTCCTTTCTTCATTTTCTGTTCTTCCTCCTTGCTTTCCTTTTTGACTGGAGTTTGTGCTTACTAAGGGGTGTTTTAATTGAGTTTTTGGAGCAAGATTGAAGAGGTAAGTGTGGCATTTAAGGTTTCCTGCATTTGGGCATTTGGATTCTTCCTCTTCTTCTTCTTCTTTTGGTTTTATTTGAGTTAGAGTTTGGATTAAGATTAATTTTCTACATTTTGGTTTGTGCAAGCTTTGGGTGGCAAGAGGAAGCTCAAGGGCAAGGAAAAGATTGAGCATTGAAGCTTGAAGAGGGATTTTGGATCTTCAATTCCAGGTTTGGGAGCCTTGTTTGTTGTGTTTTAAGTTTGGGACCTTTGATTTCTGCATTTGAGTTTTGGGTTATCTCTACACTAATTCTTCTTGGATTATGAGTGTGTTTATGTTTTATTTCTAGAATTTGTAGGTGTTTGTATGAGTTTATGCTTTTAATTGTTTGGGTAATTGTGTTAGTAATGCATGTCTATAATTGAGTTGAATGTATATGAGGTTTGGTAGTGAGAATGCATGAGTTTGGGAATTTTGTGATTTTTGCATTTTTGTGGTTGTTGCCCCTTTGATGAAATTTCTAGAAAAATATGGGGATCTTGATGTTACAAAGGCTTGAATGTGGTTTGATGAACTTAATTGTGTTCTTGAGCGAGATGATGATGAATAGTGCTGATATTTCAATTTGTGTAAATTGATGTTGTTATTGGCATGATTTAATTGGAATTCTTGGTATAGATGCTGATGTGTGGGTGGCTGGAGATAAGGTAAGTTGATGTCTTGATGCTTGGTTTGAGATTTGGATGTTGTGAAGTTGGATTTTCTGCAGATTTCTCGTGTAAGGGCTGGAATTCACGACTCTGTTGCGAGGTCGCGATAGAGCCCGGTGAGAGCAGCCCTCGCACGCGTCCGAGCTCTCCGCCGAGCCATGCAGCATAGCCTCTGTTGCAAGCACGACGCCTGTCATGAGCGCGACAGAGAGCTCATCTGCCGATCTATTTTCAAACAATCCTCTGTCGCGAGCACGCTCTCGGGCGCGAGCGTGATGGATCGGCTTGGCAGCTCACTGTCGCAAGTGCGATGTTTGTCGCGAGCGTGACAGCGAGTTGAATTTGTTCCCTGTGAGATCACGTGGATTGTCGTGGTCACGACATGGGGCAAGTTTGCCTTTGTCGCGAGCGCAACAATTTTCATGATCGCGACAGTGATCCCAAATCTGCCCTATTTCCTAATTTAATTTTCTCTTCTAAAATGAATTTCCAATGGTTTCTTCATGGGTTTTACCCCTGTATGCTATATAAAATACTTATTATTATATGTGTAATATTATAAATCCTTCATGCTTAATGATATGCTACGATTTAGAACCTGAATTGTGTTATGTATGGTTTCCCATATTTGATTCTTATATGCTTTTGAATAATGAATAATGTTGAAGTGTGTGTCTGGATTATATCATGTGCTTAGCAATGTGAATTGTATGATGTGTGTCTGGTATTAGGAAGATATTTATGTGTCTATCATACTTTGGTTTATGCATGACGATATATACATATATATGTATTAAGTGATTCGAAACATGATTTGTTTTATGCATGACCTGCGAGAGTCAGTTTAGTGGATAGTTAGGCATGCCTAATAGAGTTCTTAGCTGCAACCCTTTGGACATTTGGAATCAGGCCCCCGTTTCATTCCTCGCGAACCCTTTTTAATGTGTTCGGATCCTCGCGATCCTTTTTAATGTGTTTGTATCTTGTTTAAGATCCCCCTCAGTAAAATGTTTTAAATGTGATAAAGTAAAATGGTTTTCGATTCGTACCTGTAAGGTACACTACCGTTCGATTCGTACCCATGAGGTACGCTACCGTATTCTCTCGTTATCCACTAAAGTGAGTCAGTAGGTACTCTGTTCGCTTTGTCTAATGTGAATATGAGAATGTGAAATCCGAATGAGCATGATTTTGGATATGTGAATCAGTTATTTATCCGAATGTTATTACGAATCTCTAAACGGGTTTAATATGACTCAAGCATGTATATTGTATATGTACATCGTAAACCATGTATACTGGTCTTCCATATAGTGATGAGATAGTTTAATATCTATATGAATGTGGGCTAGAATTTCTGAATGCTATGGTTAATTGGTATGTATATTAATGTGATTTTGTGCTGTTAACTGTTATGGTTAATATTAAATTAGTATGAGTATGAATATGATCTTGAACTAGCAAATGCAACGAATTTAATATTATGCTATATGTTTCTTTGGTCTCAGCTATCGTAGTATATTCGGCATGTTGTCATGTGTTCATGTTTCATGGCATGACATTTTATGTAATAGAATTGCGCAGTGGAAGTGTGGTGGTTTGGACATCGTCCCTTGGGGTTTGGCTAGTGTATGTGTCTTACAGCATGACAAAGTATGTTTGGATATATAGTGATTTTGCATGATAGTTGGGTGCATTATTGCATGGTAACCTTATTGTATGTGTATGGGCTTTCAGTTAACGTTTGGGTTACTGGTATGAAGGCAGCATGTTTAGTTGTTGACTAGCTAAGCATAATGCAGTTTTGAAATCTGATACCTCGGTAAGTATATGCATGTGAGATTGTATGTGTTTCTGCATGATAATATTTGTATCTTATATAGTACTCTGTCTGCTTGGGTTTGATTGACACAAGTTTTGAATGTGGATATGATTTTCTGAACGCATGGCTTTTATAAGCAAGTATGTATATCTATCTGTTAGGACTATGTGCATATGCCATTCGAATGTGTTATGACTTGATGACCATTGTGAATGGCCGTCCATTTTATTGTGTGTTCTCCCCACTAAGCGTTATCGCTTAGCACGGGTTCTTTTCCCTTGTAGGTGGCAGGTTCGGTTCGGTTCGAGTCGGGCAACTACAAGGTCGGCCACATAGGAGTTAGAAGTTTTGTATTTTGTTCAGCTTCTGTATTTTGGATTTTGTATTTCTGTAGTCTCATGTATATGTAATCATATGTAAGGATCTGGATGTAATATTTGGGCTATATAAATGTTATTATATTTAAGTTTAAAGTTGTTCCTCGATTTTATCATTAGCCTTATGCTTCCGCTAATTGAATTAGTGAATGGGGATATGCATGTGCTTATGCTTCCGCTTAGTGCCTGCGTGTGTGTGAGTTAATGCATGACCAGTTTTTGCCCGCAAGGTAAGTTTTTAATTATTCTGTATTTATGCATGTATGATTATGTATGAATGTATGCTTCTACATAGTGTATGTGTGCATATATGTGAGTGAGCATCGGTAGCGCTCTCCGGCATCCGTCCAATGCGGACGTAGGGGGTGTTACAGTTTTTGGTATCGGAGCTCAGGTTTGGCGGTTCTGGTCGCCTTTGTTTGTTTGAGTGTTGAGTCTTTGCATGCGAGTTAGTTTTGTGTCATGGCCTAATGTAGATGTGTCATGTCTTGTGTCGTGTCTAGATGGAGTCTGATCCTAGTGAGAATGTGGGCGAGACAAGGAAAAGTGTGAACCAAGTTAGTGCTGATCAGAGTGTTTCCGAGCATCCTTCAGTTGGAAATTCCGGTCCTGTTTTCGATGATAGGACGTTAGTGCAAGGGTTGATTCGGATATTGGATAGGCTGACTGCTCCTCGAATTTCTCAAGGTTTCGTTCGGAGCGTACCTTAAAAAGGAAAAGTGTCGGGTAGAGAAGTGCCAGCTGGAAAAAGGATTCGAGAACCTCCGATGTGTCAACATTGTAAGAAGTAAAACTGTGACAAGTGTAAGAAGAAGTGGGTACCGCCGATATGTCAGCACTGTTAGAAGCGACATCGGGGTCCGTGTCAAAAACTCACGGGTGCTTGTTTTAGATGTGGCAGCATGACACACCAAATTGTTGATTGTCCTAAGATGAGTGAAAATCTAGCTCGGCAAGCTAGGAAGGATGTAGAGGAACTGCTTAGAGCCACCCGTGTGCCATCAGGATTTGTTGCGCACCGTAGTGAAGTGACAGAGCCTGCAGAGCTTTCCGATCAGTTTTGTTTTGATATGTTCAAGTAGAGTTTATTTTTGTATTTTGAGATGGAAGGGTATTTGGATTCTGTAAGGTTTTGGTAATACTCTGTATGCCTGTCAGCTATCTCAAGAAAAAGTATTTGAATAAAAGAATATTGAATCATGGGGATGGGACAAAGTGCATCATCATAGCATCAATTGCATTTCTCTAGCATCACTCTGCATACATGAGCCATCGTATTCTCATTGCATCATCATCCCTTTGACCATACATGAGAAGCATTTGCATACGCATTTTGATTGAGGAAAAGCTGACAGGGTGTACATGGAGTATTTAATATTAAGATGAAGGGTGGAAATGGCGAGCATAGCAGCTGATAAGGAAAGTGTTCTGTGTTTGGTTAAAGTTTACTAGAAAGAGTATTTCGGAATCTTATACAAGTGAATGTAAAAAGATTTTGGAGTTTGATAGAAGTGTTTTTGGTTAGGGGGAACAGCATGTATGACGGTTATCTTTATAGTATTAGAGGATTTGTGTAGCGAGCAGCGAAAATTAAATGGTTTATGTGTGAAGTGTTTGTGCTTTGATTTCGGATGTGCAGTTGAGTAATGATTATTTTGGTTATCATGTTTGATTCGAAAATAAGAAAGTGATTTAAGAGTATAGCGATGGCGATAAGTGTAAGCAAGTGAGTAGTTTGATAGTGAAGTGTACGAGTTTGTTTGTGATTTGGAGTGTAGTGTTGGGACTGGTGTAAGTGAATTTCGAGGACGAAATTCTTTTAGGAGGAAAGAGTTGTCACATCCCAAATTGGGCCTAATCGGAATGTGCATGCCAAGTCAGGATTTCAAGGGTAATTCGGTAATTTGCGCATGAGAATATATCTTATATGTTAAGTGGAGAAAGTATCTAGTGAAGTGTGAGTATTGTACCAAGGCATTAAATATCTAATTAAGTAATTATGTGGTGTATGTATGTGTATGGTACCTTGGTGTATGAAAGTCAAGATAGTGGAATTATTGGTCCAATGAGAGCTTGCCAAGTGGACTTAGTGTAAGCACCATGTCCCGGAGCGGTCCGGATCAGAGATTACCCTATGATGAAATCAGTATCCGAGCCTGTACAAACGGTTTGGATTTAGAGGTTTTAGTCCCATGCTCCACAAGAAATGAGTCTTTTCACCTTTCGTAGGCAGAGGGGGGAAAATGAGAAATTTTTGAGTCAAAAAGTATGTTTTCCTCGACAGATGGCCAGCCCGTCTGTGGGAGGCCAGCCCGTCGGTTAGGGTCACAGACGGCCTATGGTTTTTTTCGACGCCCGTCGGACGGATCCGCTTCTTCCGAAGCACGCCACCTGATTTCCCGGAGAAGGGCCATCGGATGAATCCTTGTGTCAGAAGGATTCTTCTGACGTCCGTCTCCACATCCGACACCCGTCGGTCAGCCCTAGCCAATAAAAGCTTTGAATTTCCTCCTAAAAAGGGGTTCCAAATTTTTTAAAAAGGGGAAACTCTGCCAAAATTCAAGCGCGTTTTCTCTCTCTCCCAGCAAGCACATACATCAAGAAATTTCTTTTAATTTGAGAATCAAACCATTAAAAAGGAACTAAAACTAACTAGTTTTCTTCGGGTTTTTGATTCCAAAGTCAATCTTTTTGAAGGGTTAAGAAGGAAACAATCTATTTTCCTCTTTCCTGACCTTTCATTTAGTTTCTCGTGGAGCGTGCGGGACTCTAATCGACACCAAGAATCTCACTAAAACATTATCTGAGGGTAAATATTCCGGACTTATTCTCCGTATTATTTCATCTTAATTCTTTATTCTTGCTATTCTTTTGGCTTTTTGCTTTTATTTTTCTTTATTTTGATTCTTTTCATCTCATTTTGTGATAAAAACCCATTTTTGCTCTAAAAAGAGAGATTTTGCTGTTTATTTTCGGAGATAATGGTGACCGATGGGTCATCTGTTTCACCGATGCCCGTCGGTCACCTCACTCACACACGCCCTCTCTTGAGTGAGCGACGGGACATGCTGGTCACTTTGACTAACGCCCGTCGGTCACTCGACAGAGGCCGTCGCTGGGTCCTATCTCCACATTTCCAAATCTTTTCTATCTCTCTCAAGTCTTAGAACTTTGTTTATATTGAGCTTTTGTATATTAACACCCATTAACCTTTTGTGAGCATATATTGATTTTCTTGGACTATCCTGAGCTCGAGGGGCGATCTACCATGCTCGGAGGATTTCGTCCGGTTTAGTTTTCTAACCTTCTTGGTTATTTCCTTTATTTGTTTATTCATAATTATTTTATGCACATGAGTATACCCTTTTTGTATCCCGCTAAATATAAAAATTGATTAATGTTTTATATTTAATAAAGAGAGGTTTTCATAAACATAAGGACCCAATGTCCTATTTTTATCCAATAAAAATCCTCACAATAGAAATATCCAGTTTTAATAGTGATGCCTGCGAGGACCAAAGTCCTCAAAATAAGCAATGCCCCGATTTGTGTATGCATCGCACATTTATAAAAGGGAGTTGTATTCCGCTCCTTATATTATTGTAATTTATTACTTTCACTATTTACTTGCTCATTTACTACTTTCCAAATGTGAATAAATGCGCCTTTAATCAATTGCATCGTGTGGAGAGAGAGCGAATTGATGATAATTAAAATTTGATCATAGAATAATCGAGGTAGAAATAGATGAGAAGTCCCGAACCAGCTCTGGTCTTTAGGCTCAAAGAGGCGTGAGGTTTACCCTCCAAGGCACCTCTTATGTCACGAGACTTTGGCGTTAATCCTAGGCTCCTTAGGGCGAGAGGCTCACCCTCCAAGACCCCTTTGGTTGGCCCAAAATGGATACTGAGCGCAGTCTTAGGCTCTCCGAGGTGAGAGAAAATTTCCCAATGTTCTATTGGGTGGCGATTCCATTAAACCTCCTTGTTGCCCAACATAGATGCACTTGCGATTTATTGCAAGCTGTCAGCGGACCCCCAATTGCCCGATCGCCCTTAAGCGGGCGGTCAGAGGGGCGGCCACGGGATTCCGGCCCGCGTCACAGTGGCGACTCCACTGGGGACATATGGTTTGAGACTTCGATTTGAAAATACCTCATTTAACATTTATGTTTAAATTTAATTCATAAATTTGCTTTCTTTCAAATTTGCATTACATCCCATTATAGCTTTAGAATATGCTAGTTTGGTCCCTCTATTAGCCCCGGTGCGTTCCTGAAGCACGACCCTATTTTCACTCAATTTAGGGAAGTGTTAAGGATAATCACCAGCCCAAGCCTCGTACCTCAATGGTATATCATAATGATGACCCGATCGGTCGTTATGCTAGTGATGAGCTAGACCTGTCGGCAGGAATCATGCTTGGGTAGCCCTAAAGTAACATCTCCCTTGTCCAAAGCTCATTTAACGACCGTAGTTACTTTCCACAGGTGATATGAACCGTAATTCCATGCTTGCTGTATGGATCCTCATGTATTGGGTGACTCTAGATGTCTTGCTTGGCAACCTAGCTAAAGGCTATCATGCCCCTGTAGGGCCATGTCAAAATTTTTGGAATGTCCAAATACATGATGATCATTATCCATTCGATTGTACATTCGCATAGGAGTGTCATGCTGCCGATTTTTCGCCGTGCAACATGCATGTCCATTGGGTCCCTCGTTGACCCTTGGGCTAATCCCACCAAGGAAAGAGACCGCACGGCCACGTGTGTGGGAGAAATAAGGGCGGAAGGACCTGCTTGCTTGTGTTTTGTGAATGTTGCATGTCACGACCATGCATTGCATCTACATTCCATGCATCACATCTAACGCCTTGTCCCTGTAGCCATCATAGATCTGCCTAGGTGGACTAGAGCACCTACCAACGATTGATCCGAGTCCCTGCATCTGAACTGCTAGAGAGAGAAGGCCTTCCAGAGATCTTACCGGAAGTTAGCTGTACCGTGTCTGAGATGGTAAACTCACCCAGGGGTAATGACGCCACCAGGGCCATGATTGCAGAAGAAGTGGGTCGGTGGTTTGAAAAGTTTGAGGGCAGAATGATGAATATGCTAACTGCTTTGGGACAACAGAATGCTCCACAGAATCCACCACCTCCTCCCCCCGTAAGACAAAATGAGCAAGAGGAGGAAAGGGCTGAGAGGCAAGAGGAGCCCATTCGGTAACCACCAATAGAGCTGAGGTCAGTAGCTTCGGGAGGTCAGAGGAGAAGACCAGCACTGAGGATAGATGGTGACAGGGATGACGAAGACGACAAGATGAGTGTTGTGTCTGAGAAAGGGAAGGCCCCTCAAACCGATGAGTTCATTATGAAGAAGATGGAAGAGAGTTTTAAAGCCATGGCCCGTATGCTGAGTAGAGGTCAGGGGATGAACCCAGAGGAAAAAGAATTGGAGGGAGAAGACCCGATTCCTTACAATTTCAAGATGCCTGATGTGCCAAAATTTGACGGTACTTCTGACACGACTGCCCATGTGAAGCAATACTCTCTGGTCATGAAAGTGACCACTTTGTCTAAGAGGCAGAAGGTGGAATACTTTTGCTTAAGTCTGACTGGCCCTGCCATCGATTGGTACCATAGCCTCGATCGTCGAACTAAGGAAGATTGGGATCTACTCACAGAGGAGTTCTTGAGACAATACGATTGCAACACCAGGATGGAGGTGACCCTTAAAGACCTTGAATTGCTCCAGCAGAAGGCCGGGGAATCTTTTCACGATTATCTCACCCGCTGGCGAAATAGGGTAATGGAAATGCGAAGAAAGCCAGACACCCAAGACCAGATCCGCCTGTTTATCAAGAACGCAAGCCCGTATTTGAAGGATGGTTTGAAGATGAAAGGGTTGAAGGATTGGGAGTCTCTGAAAGACATAGCCATTGAGGCGGAGGGGGATTTCTTTGCCCGGAAAGCCACCAATGATAGTTTTGCAAAGAGAGTGAATACCAGTCAAGGGACAAGTAGGCCAGCCGGTCCTAGTGGTAACACCAGAAGAGCGGGTGAGGTGTCTGCTACTGACGCAACTACCCAGAGGAAGTTTTTGAACTTAGGAAGACCACTGTCTTGGGTCTTGAAAAGGTTGATGAAGGAAGGAAAGTTGCAACCTTTGGCTCCTAGGCCTACCATGATGCAAGGGAAGCCAGGTCACAAGGACAATGAATATTTTGCTTTTCATCAGCACACAAGCCATCTAACGGACAAGTGTAAGGCGCTGCGACACTCTATTCAAGATCTGATTGATGACAAGCAAATTTTTGACCTTGAGAAAAGGGAGTCTAAGGAGAAGCCTGGTTATTGTAACACCCCCATCGCCGTCCCCGTTGGAAGGACGCCGACGGACGCACTACACGACACTCGTACATACAGATATACACATGCACAATGCGGAAGCATACATTCACACATAAACATGCAAACAGAAATACGGTTTAATTAAAAACTTACCTTGACTTACCTTACGGTACAGACTGAACATGCAATAACTCACGCACACGCAGGCACTAAGCAAAAGCATACACAAAGGCATACATATGACCATTCAACGGAAGCATAATCGAAATAATAAAACAAAGGAATAACTAAACATAAGGACATACTAACTATTACATTCCCAAAAGAAAACTCAAGAACGAAACATAATAATTACATATACAATACTACCGAATACAAAAGCTGAAATACAGAAGCTGAACAAAATACAGAACTTCTAACTCCTACGTGGCCGACCCTACAGAAGCGTAACTCGAACAGAACCAAACCTGCCACCTGCACGGAAAGGAAATCCGTGCTAAGCGATAACGCTTAGTGGGGAGAACACACAAAAGTATGGACGGCCATTCACAATGGTCGCCAAGGCAAAACACATTCAAATGGCAAATGCGGATATTCATAGCATATGAATAATCAAACTGCATAATAAAGGCAATCAATCGATAACTCATAAACAGACCATAAACTCATGTCCAGGATATACCCAAGCAGACATAATACAATATACGATACAAATGTCATCATGCCGAACTACATACTGTAACTCATGCATAAACCTACATGGGCATCAAATAATAGCATCTTACCATGCGGAGTCACAAGAGCTATACACATGCAATAGACATAACTAAGTACCCATGCATGAACTGACAATCAAACCATCATGTTAAGCATGCTAAACATACACACTAGTCAAATATCCAAAGGATAACATTAGAGCATCACAATACCGCTGCGCAACTCTAATATATATTAAGCATCAAGCAGAAACATTCTGATAACGGAGACTGAAGACGTAACCCCTTAGTATTACATTCATATCATCATCATGCAGAAAGTACAATAATCATCACATACTTACCATCACCGCTGCTTCGGTTCACATGCTAATATATATAACAAAACTATGCTGAAATCATATACTTAAATACATCAATCGAATCATTTCAAGGCAATCAGAAACTTATAACAAATCACATGACAAGTACGGATAATCATGTTAGATAAAGAGTCATGCTTACTTAAAACAGACATACATTCTGAAGCCCATAATCACATTCATATGCACATAAACTGATTCCTGAGATCTTTATCATAATCAAACGGATATCACATTCAGATAGTTATTTCAGAGTAATACAAACCAGTAAAGCACCTGCTGACTCATAATAGTGGATAACGAGTGTACTGAACTGATTAGTACCTTACGGGTACAAGTCGACTGAAGGTACCTTACGGGTACGAATCGAAAACCATTTTTTTATCACAAAAGCATTTTTACTGATGGGGGATCTTAACCCGATCCAAATACATTAAAAAGGACCACGAGGATCCGTACTGATGGGGGGTTCGCGAGGAACCATACGGGGGACCTGATCAGGGTCCAATACGTTCAAAGGGCGCTGCAGCTACTGAAAGACTCTATTAGGCATGCCTAACTATCCACTAGACTGACTCTCGCAGGTCATGCATAAAATAATACACCTTCCAAATCGCACAACGTATAAATATATATAAAAATATATACATCATGCATAAATCAGAGTACAATAGACATATAAATATGCTCATAAGGTTGGTCATATCTCATACATTCCCATTGCAAAACATAAGACAGTCAATATACTTAACATTTAAACACTGTTCTAAAGCATGCCAGGAATCAGGTATAGAAACACTATCATACCAATGATTATCAAAACATAATCCTAAACATGCATTAGGTGAAGATAACTAAATATAAATTGTGTACAGTTCAAATTACATTTAACATATCACATTGAATTCAAAGGTTAAAGCATAACAATGTATTCAGACGTCATCCATATTATTCGAATAAGTTTAGCATAGCATAACATCAATCATACCTTGTACAAATCATATTCTGAAGCATGCAATAGTCCAATCAATAACATTCTATCACTACTCAATATATTGAAGTATGACAGGAACGCATGGGGAAATCATACTATGCCAATGACTAAAAACACATTATCCAAATCATGAAAATAATACCATATACCTTTAAGCATGGCATGATATCTTTGGAGAAGAAACAGACTAGAGATATGGTAACATAATTTACATTAAGCTAGAACATGTCTGAGACTAATAATCAGAAAGTCAGCATTCATAATTCCTTCGCATTCAGAATATGACGTGAAATACATATCACAAATAATAAGCATATTAAAGTCCAATCCATACTGTTAAAATCCCACAATCATTCAACAGGATTACTATAATCCAAAACTGATTCCAAAATACTACATATAACTTATCTTAGATAACATATTATTAATACCAAATAAATTGGAATAATCAGTCATATCATCAAGATAAAATAACACACAGTAGAGGAAAATACCATGAAAAGCTTTTGGAAACCATTTTATAAAAACTGGACACTTGGGAAAGAAAAACAGAAGTAAAACAGAAGATCTGGGAGACCTCACGTCACGTGAGGGATTGCTCACGTCGCGTGAGCATAGCTCACGCCTCGTGAGCAATCTGCTCACGTCGTGAGCATTGCTCACGTCGTGAGCATTGCTCACGCAACGTGAGCATTGCTCACGTCGTGAGCTTTGCTCACGTAACGTGAGCAATCTGCTCACCTAATGTGAGCTACTTCTCTTGCCCTCTTCTTCTTCCCCGATTTCGCAACATGCAGATTTCCATCGATTTTCCATAAATTCTTTCTAAAACCATTCAGAACTCATTCAATCATGCATAAACTCATTCTTTATCACATAAATACAAAACACAACATACTCAAGATCAATTTAAACTCAACATCCCAGAATTTAATCAACCAATCAAAAGCAAACGAAATCATATTCCAAATTCTTTTAAGAACAGAAACCCTAAATCACAGCAAGTTAAACTCAGCACTTTTAATTCAATCTTAAGCATGCCTTATTAATACATCTAATCACATAGATCATACATAAACACATGCCAAACATACCAAATTCCAGAAATGCAACCACATATGCATCCTATGTGAGAAATAGGGCAAAACACTAAGAACTTCAAATACGGTAAACAGAGCTTCCAAACATTGCATGCAATCCAAAATGCTCCCAAACCTGGAATCGAAGATCCAAAATCAGCTTCAAGATCACTGCTCAATCCTTTCCTTGCCTTTGCTTTGCTTCTTCTTACAATCCCAAGCTTACACAAACAAAACCAGTAATTATTCTTCAAACCCTAACTCAACCAAAAACCAGGAGAAAAGAAGAAGAAGAACAGTACGTTAGTTAACTCCACTTACCTCTTCAAAGCTGACCCAAAACTCAACCAAGCCAAACACAACTCCAAGCCAATTGAGAAAGAAAGGAAAAGCAAAGAAGGGAGAAGAGAAGAAGAAGGAGGAGCGTGAGAGGGGAACGAACGGGAAATGCAATCTGTGTTTCCCTCTCTTCCTCTTTCCTTTCTTTTTCTTCTTTCAATGCTCACCTAAAAAGCCCACATGGCAGATCCTAATAAGACCACAAAATCCACTTAACTTTTCCAACTCAAATATTGCTCTTTAGTCCTTAATCAAAATACACTTCACTCACTTACACATATCTTTCTTAACAAACTTAATTAACTTCTCAATTAGGTCCTTAGCCTCCCAAATTCTTAAACACAAATTACCGAAATACCCTTCCGATCCCGACTTAGCATTCACAATCCGACTAGGGCTATTTTGGGGTGTGACAGTTATAATGCCGTGCCGCCACCAGTTTTTATGGCCGGATCCAACTTCCGAGAGTGGTATGTACTGCAGGATTTATTTGGGAGCAAGCGTATTGTTGTTGTTTGTTCTGAGGATAAAAATAAAAGAACAGATGTAGCGACCATTGATTGTTGGTCAAGCAGTGAGCACGGTGAAGAGGCCGGAGAGGAAGGAGAGGTGAGCTCTGATTTGTAGAGATCTGATGAGGATGAAGAAGAGGTAGGGGCTGTGACAAGAAGTGGGAGAGTGGTTTCCGAGATCACAAGGGTACCAGAACCAGCGCAGACTTCGGCGAAAAAGGAGCCGGAGGAGAATCAGATTGTTAAGCAGTTGAAAAAGACCGTAGCTCAGATATCCATCTGGGATCTCTTAAGGCAGTCTCCTTCTCATAGGCAGAAAGTAGTAGAGGCCTTGACTGAGTCCACTGTTGGCACCACGATTTCCCCATCAGAACTTTTGGGTCTAATTAAAAGAGGATCGGGGGAGAGATTGGTTTTCTCTGATGCCGACCTGCCGGTCCAAGGCCGCGATCATAACCGACCCCTATATATCAAAGCGCAGATTAACGACAAGCACACCGCTTGTCTTATGGTAGATGATGGATCTTCTATCAATATTTGCCCTCTAATAGCTCTTCAGGCTTTTGGATTAAGTGAGGATATGCTCAGTGAATCAGATTTGACGATTACAGCCTATGATAAATCAAAAAGATAAGCCTCGGGAACATTCAAGACCCTGGTCAAGACGGGACCCATTGAGGTGGAGGTAGAGTTTGTGGTTTTGCCCATCCCAGCTAATTTCTCGGCCCTGCTTGGGAGGCCTTGGTTTCACAGATTAGGAGGAGTACCATTTACGCTGCATCATAAAGTTCCCACACGAAGGGAAGGTGGTAACTATTAAGGCAGTCAGGGAGAATCAGGTGTCAGCTCTTGAGATTGCTAATCAGCCATTTAGTGGCTTCCACGTGTCAATGATAGGAGAAGAGCACGGACCGGTGGATAACCCAGCAGTGGTTGACATGATGAAAAGAATGCACTATCTCCCTGGGGCTGGTTTGGGTAGAAACTCTCAGGGGCTACAGACTGCGATCACCACTCGAGGTCAGAAGAATCGAAGAGGCAATTTTGGCAAGAAGAAGACGACAGATAACATCCCTCATATCTTAGAAAGCTTTGTGCCTGTATCCTCGGTATGCGCCTATACTGGTGAAGATGAGCCACAGTAGGTAAATGGGAGGATTGTCCTTGGATTTGAAATCTTCAACGATGTATTTGATTGGGATGTCGGGATTATCAAGACCGGTGAGAACTTTTGGGATGAAGAGGTCATGACTCAGTGCATTGCTTGGGACAGATGTGAGCCCAAGGAGGTTATCACCGAGAAGATGTTGTTTGCCAGGCTGAAGGGGAAAGAGAAGATGGCAAAAGCAGAATTGAGAATTGGGGATTTAAAGATTTCCTCAGACATACCTGAAGGGCCTCTGCTGAATCAAGAAGCCGATGAGCAAGCTGCAACAGCATCAACCTCTAGAGAGGCAGGAGAAGACTCTAGCTTAGATTGTCTTTTTATTCCAGAACTTTTTCATGATGTAAATGACAATTATAATATTATTAATAAGGCAAATGATTTCTCTTACTTGTGCGATGTTTCTAATGATTTCAACATGCATGAACATGATCATATTCCATTCAATTTTTGATATTGATTCCACTGATACAATGCCTTTTAATCTTGGAACCTCGGAAATTCCGAAGGAAATTCTAATAGCATCAAATATAACTCCTGATGAGAGAGAAAAATTTGAGAGAACAATAAGAAAACATGAAAAAGTCTTTGCCTGGACCTATGAGGACATGCCAGGGATCGACCAAGACGTAGCAGAGCATGCTATCCCGACTTATCCAGACTTTAAGCCTATGAAACAGAAGTTGAGAAGACTCAGGCCAGAATGGGCAGACAAAGTCAAGGAGGAGATTCGGCAGCAGATTGAGGCCAAGTTCCTTGTTAAAGTGCAATATCCTACATGGTTGGCAAACGTGGTCCCTGTAGCAAAGAAAAATGGAAAGGTCAGGGTATGTGTGGATTATCGAGATCTGAACAAGGCCTGCCCTAAAGATGATTTTCCACTACCCCACATTGATGCGTTGATAGATAGTGCCGCCAACTGCGGATGTACAGCCTTGGAGACGGTTATGTGGGCTACAACTAGATCCTAAACAAGATAGCTGACCGGGTTAAGACCGCTTTCATCACAGAATGGGGGACCTATGCCTACCGAGTTATGCCTTTCGGCCTAAAAAATGCAGGGGCCACATACCAGAGGATGGCGACAAAAATTCTATGCGACTTGATCCACAAGGAGGTGGAAGTGTATGTCGATGACATGATGGTCAAGTCAGCGACCTGAGAGGGCCATTTTGAAGCTCTAGAGAAGTTCTTCACCAGGATTGATAAGTACAATCTGCGACTCAACCCCAAGAAGTTTATCTTCGGAGTAACTTCAGGGAAGCTGTTGGGACATGTCGTCATCCAGAGGGGAATAGAAATTGACCCGGATAAGGTAAAGGTCGTCAGAGAGATGCCCGTGCCACAAAAGGAGAAAGATGTAAGGAGTTTCCTGGGCAAGCTGCAGTATGTCAGCCGATTCATTGCCAAGCTCACCTCGATATGCGAGCCCATTTTTAAGCTGCTCAGAAAGAATCAGCCAGTAGTCTGGAACGAAGACTGCCAGAAAGCATTTGACAGCATCAGGGAATATCTGTTGAATCCGCCTGTGTTGAGGCCGCCGCAACCAGTCAAACCGCTTATCCTGTATCTTGAAGTGGAAGGCAGTTATGTGGGTGCCATGATGGCTCAGGAGGATGAATTTGGAGTGGAATTCACAGTTTATTACCTCAGCAAGAAGTTCCTGGCTTATGAGATAAAATATGCTGAAGTAGAGAAGATCTGCCTCGCAGTGATTTGGGCATCAAAGAAGCTGAGGCATTATTTTCATTCGTACAAAGTTCAGGCAGTAGCCAAGCAGAATCCGTTGAGATATTTGCAAGAAGCGCCGTCTTTGCTTGGTAAGATGGGGAGGTGGTTGCTTTTGCTATAGGAGTTTGATGTTGAATACATCACCCGCAAAACTATTAAGGGGCGAGCCGTAGCTGAATTTATTGCCGAGCATCCTATTCAAGGGGACACTCCCGAGTTCACCTTTCCTGATGAGAGCATAATCGCAATTTCTGTCCAAGGATGGCAGTTACACTTCGAAGGGGCAGTGAATAATAAGGGGGCCGGAGTTGGAATTATTTTGACAACCCCAGATAATGAGAAACTCCCTCTAGCCAAGAAGCTGAGGTACAAAGCAACCAACAATGAAGCCGAATACGATGCATGCACGTTCGGGTTAGAAGCTTTAGCTGCTTTGGGGGCAAAGAACATAGAAGTCTTTGGTGACTCATCCTTGGTGATTAACCAGATCCGAGGTGAGTGGGCTGTAAAAGAAGAACGGCTGGTACCTTATGTTGAATATTTGAAAGAGATATGTGGGCAGTTTGAAACCTGCACTTTCCACTTCGTACCAAGAGATGAGAATCATGTAGCTGATGCATTGGCAACCCTAGTGTCGATGTGGGATAATCCTGAAGGGGTAGCTATGAAGCCGGTGCTAATTTCGAGTTCCGAGAAACCCAGCTTTGAGATCAAGCCAGTAATGGAAGTAGAAGTGGCGGATGGAAAACCATGGTACTTCGACATTATGAACTATTTGGAAAATGCTAGGTTTCCAGAGGAAGCTACCGAGAAAGACCAGAGAGTGATCCAGAAGTTATCTACTCAGTTCATATCCTTAGAAAGAGTGTTGTACAAAAGATAGGCAGACGGGATTCAGCTCAGGTGCTTGAATGAGAAAGAAGCCCGCAAGGTGATGGAGGAGACCCATGCAAGCGTCTGTGGGGATCACATGAACGGTTTAACTATGGCAAAGAAGATCATGAGGCAAGGCTTTTATTGGCTTACGATGGACAATGACTGCTCGAAGTATGTAAAGAAATGCTAGTTATGCCAACAGTACGCAGATTTAAGACACCTGCCAGTATCAGAGCTGCACAACCTGACATCGCCTTGGCCTTTCGCTGCTTGGGGGATAGATATCATTGGAGAGATTCGCCCCACGGCATCCAATGGGCATAGATATATCATAGTCGCGATTGAGTATTTTACCAAATGGGTAGAGGCGGAATCCTTCAAAAAGATTGACACAAGAGATATGGCCAAGTTCATAGAGAGAAATCTGATTTGCAGATATGGCCTCCCTCACCACATAGTATCTGACAATGGGGTGTAGTTCATGGGGGAAACCAGGAAGCTCCTTGAGAAGTATTGTATCAAGCACCATAGATCTTCTCCTTACCGACCACAAGCTAATGGGGCAGTAGAGGCCGCCAATAAAAATATGAAGAAGATCCTGTCCAAAATGGTCCAAACCTACAAAGACTGGGCTGAGAAGCTACGCTTCGCACTGTGGGGATATAGGACAACGGTGAGAACATCTACGGGCGCTACGCCATTTTCTCTGGTATACGGGATGGAAGCAGTATTGCCAGTTGAGATAGAGCTCAAATCGCTGAGAGTAGTCATGGAAGCCCAAATTTCGGAGGCTGAATGGGCACGACAGAGGCTACAACATTTAAACTTACTGGATGAGAGTAGGCTGAAGGCTTATTATCACAATCAGATCTACCAGAGGAGGTTGGCCAGGACATTCGGAAAGAAAGTGAGAAAGCATCCGCTGAAGGAAGGGAACTTAGTGTTCAAGCAGATGAGACCAGGTATACCGGATATCAGAGGGAAATTCAGACCAACCTGGGAGGGGCCGTATATCCTTAAAAAGCTATTGTCCAAAGGAGCTGTAATCTTGTCGGATAGCGATGGAAATGAATTCAAAGAACCGATCAATGTCGACAGGCTCAAAAGGTTCCATGGCTAAAGACCAAAATAAAAAGAAGAGAATAAAATGCCCTGCAGGTCAAAAACCGAAAAAAGGCGGCCGTGCTAAAATTGGTCGCCTCGACAGGGTGAAAACCAAAAAAAGGCATCCTGTGCAAAAATTAGAGGCACGAGAGAAAATGTCCGATCGTGAAAACCCAAGAGGGCCGATTGGTAACAGGAGTTGATGCTGTTAAAAGTTGGTTTCATGTATTAATAGGGTGTACACAGTCGAGTTAATGTCAAAACTGATCATGTATGCTGAAATTACATGGAAATGTACACAATTTCGTGAAATAAAGCAAATATTATCCTTTTCATTTTCGTCATTTTCTAGTTCTGCATTAAAAAGAAATGTAACACTAAAAGAAATACATATGTAAGCTAAGCTAAGTCCTGCTACTACTCTCGCCAACCAGATGCTTGAGCCCTCGTGTCCTATTATCATATGCTTGACTAAGGACCCATTTCTTATACTCGCTGGTTGAGGCCACAGAGTGATCGCCGAACCTCGGAATAACAGTCTTCACTGGAAGCTTGCTCCAGAGCTCATGATACCGAGAAGCGAACGCAGCCGAAAGAGCTCCTCCTCGGAAAGATAAGGGAACCCTCACCACATCCTGGGTCATCCCGAGCTGACGCGCACATCGAGAGGTGATGCAGAAGGTGGCTTGATGGAGCCCACAGAGGGGAACACACCTCGATGGCCCATCAATGACCACATGAGATAGTGGGAGCCAGGCAGACATGAAACTGATGTCATCATCTGATAGCTCGCCAAATCTGGTAATGCTTTCACCAACAGTGGCACACTCATATAGCCGTCGACGCAGAAGAAAATGGCTCAGCGAGTACTGTGGAATGACCCGAGGAGGTGGCTTAGATAGCATCCTCAGTTTCTCTTACAACCAGATCTGAAAAAAAAAAAAAAGCCCACTGGAGTAAGTAGGGTTTGCTTCAGGCAAAAGTAAGGCAAAGGGTTGTGTGAAAATCCAAAAGGACGCACCTTCCGCTAAGAAAAGCTAGTGTGAAAATCCATAAGTGACGCACTACCTTTAAAATAATGACATACCTGGAGCAATAAGGGGCTACCGGTGAAAGTGGTGGTGGATCCAGAGCTCACGGAGTCCAAGCCCAGAATGGTTTCAGCTAGAATGAGTGGAAAGGGTGATGATCCCAGATGAAAGTCGCTCAGAACTCCGAACAGGCGAGGGTCACCTGTCAAACCCCCTGGAACAACAGTGAGAAAGTTCATCATGCAAAACAGAAATATGATGCTTACCCGGTAAGTGGGGATGTCAGTGAACTGATCTAGAGCCTCGATCAGTGGCCCCAAGGTAAAGAAAGAGCCTGGAGAAACCAACCGGACAACCTCAGAAGAGGGTATGCCGAGAGCCATAGCTATATCCCGAGTCTGGAGTAGGCCGCAACGGGGGATGCAGGGAAGAGTGTTAAGAGGGAACCAGGCTCCAAGAATGGCAACTAACTCCTCAGGCAGGGTGTTGTGAAGTTGTGAAGTTGGATTTTCTGCAGATTTCTCGTGTAAGGGTTGGAATTCACGACTCTGTGTAACGCCGATGAGAGCAGCCCTCGCACGCGTCCGAGCTCTCCACTGAGCCATGCAGCAGAGCCTCTATCGCGAGCATGACGACTGTCGCGAGCGCGATAGAGAGCTCGTCTGCCGATCTGTTTTGGGATGATCCTCTGTCGCAAGCGAGCTCTCGGGCGCGAGCGCGATGGATCGGCTTGGCAGCTCATTGTCGCGAGCGCGACAGTGAGTTGAATTTGTCCCCCGCGAGATCGCGAGGATTACCGTGGTCGCGACCTGGGGCAAGTTCGCCTCTGTCGCAAGCGCGATAATTGTCACGATCGCGATAGTGATCCCAAATCTGCCCTATTTCCTGATTTTGTTTTCTCTTCTAAAATGATTTTCCAATGGTTTCTTCACGAGTTTTACCCCTGTATGATGTATAAAATACTTACTATTATATGTGTGATATTATGAATCCTTCATGATTAATGATATGCTACGATTTAGAACCTGAATTCTGTTATGTATGGTTTCCCATATTTGATTCTGATATACTTTAGAATAATGAATAATGTTGAAGTGTGTGTCTAGATTATATCATCTGCTTGGCAATGTGAATTGTATGATGTGTGTCTGGCATTAGGAAGATATTTATGTGTCTATCATACTTTGGTTTATGCATGACGATATATACATATATATTTATTATGTGATTCAAAACATAATTTGTTTTATGCATGACCTGCGAGTGTAAGTCTAGTGGATAGTTAGGCATGCCAAATAGAGTTCTTAGCTGCAGCCCTTTGGACGTTTGGACCCTGATCAGGTCCCTGTTTGGTTCCTCGCGAAACTTTTTTAATGTGTTCGGACCCTCGGGATCCTTTTTAATGTGTTTGGATCTTGTTTAAGATCCCCCTCAGTAAAATGTTTTAAATGCGATAAAGTAAAATGGTTTTCAATTCGTACCCGTAAGGTACGCTACCGTATTCTCTCGCTATCCACTAAAGTGAGTCAGCAGGTACTCTGTTTGCTTTATCTAATGTGAATATGAGAATGTGAAATCTGAATGAGCATGATTTTTGATATGTGAATCAGTTATTTACACGAATGTGATTACGAATCTCTGAACGGGTTTAATGTGACTCAAGCATGTATATTGTATATGTACATCGTAAACCATGTATACTGCTCTTCCGTATAGTGATGAGATAAATTAATATGTATATAAATGTGGGCTAGAATTTCTGAATGCTATGGCTAATTGGTATGTATATTAATGTGACTTTGTGCTGTTAACTATTATGGTTAATATGTGAATTAGTATGAGTCTGAATATGATCTTGAACTAGCAAATGCAATGAATTTAATATTATGATATATGTTTCTTTGGTCTCAGCTATTGTAGTATCTTCGGCATGTTGTCATGTGTTCATGTTTCATGGCATGATATTTTATGTAATAGAATTGCGCAGTGGAAGTGTGGTGGTTTGGACGTCGTCCCTTAGGGTTCGGCTAGTGTATGTGTCTTATGGCATGACAAAGTATGTTTGGATATATAGTGATTTTGCATGATAGTTGGGTGCGTTATTGCATGGTAACCTTATTGTATGTGTATGGGCTTTCAGTTAACGCTTGGGTTTCTGGTATGAAGGTAGCATGTTTAGTTGTTGTGTAATGGCCCAAATACCGGTATAGAAGTATCAGTGCATTATTCCAGTGTTACCATGATAATCATAGTGTCAAATAGTATAGGAAGTAAGTTTACCAGTGTCGGAGTTAAGTGTTAAGTATGTTAAAATTGTAGTGATATCGGGTCAGGTGACACCGTGCATGGCTATACAGCGAACCCAGTCCGGCGCCCAAAAAATTTTAATTTCGCAAAAATGATCTATGGGTCATAAGGAGTCTAGTGGTGAAATCTGAACTAAAAACGGAGCTAAATCGACCTCCGAAAGTCATTCTGAAGTTGGCCTCTGGTTCGGTTCAATTTGAACCGAGGTTTGACCAAGGGTTTATTAGAGGTTTAAATGGCCCAATATATGTTAAGTGTGTAAAATAAGACAATGGGAGTGTTATCTGTGAATTTTGAAAGTTTTAGACTTGTATTTTACGGCAGAAGAAAATTAATCGAATCGAACCGGTTTAAGTGAACCAGTGCACAAATGAACTCCGATTGAGCTAAAAATTTGTAGGACGCCTATTTTTGATGTTTTAAGATCAATGGAATTGGTTAGGACTGAAAAAAATGAGTGGAACATATAGATTCTTAAGAAAAGTGCAAATGAACATCCGAAAAACTAAAATTTTGGTTTAAATCGGTCGGACCACTTTGGTTGGACCGGTTCGGTTCATTAGAGGGCTATATAAGGAATAGAAGTGGCTGGATTTCTCTAGAAAAACCCAGCCAAAGTCGGCCTTCTCTCTCCCTTTTAAAACCAAATTGTCTTCCTCTTATTTTCCTCCATTTTTCTCTTCTTCTACGCCATATTCTCATCAAATCTTAGCTCCTTACCTAAATTTAAGCTCCTCTAAAATATTTTGGAAGTGGTTTGAGTTGAATTGGTGCACTGGAAGTGGAGAAATCATGTGAGCAAAGTTTAGGGTGAGTTTTTGGGTATGTGATTTAAGGGTTTAAAAATTGTTTCATTGGTCCCTACTAAGGTTTTTGGGGCTGTAGAGCACGTTTATGAAGTTATATTTTTGATATGAGGTTTCGTTTTGATGATATGAATGGTTTTGTATTCGGCCATGGTAGGAACTCAAGGTGATGAGGGTGTTTCTCAAGGAAAAGGGAAGGAAAAGCAAGTTTGAGGTGATCTAGAGCTTGGAATAGAGGTTTGTGGTTACTAAATCTACTTATTTCCTAAGGTTTGGGTTGATTTTTAGGTTATGTTTAAGGTTAGGAATGAGAAAAAGATGTGTATAATTAAATCTAACTTGATATTCATGCTTAAGGGACTAAATATAGTGTAAAAGAGTGATTAAAATAAATTAAATCAAATTAGTATGAAAACCCTAAGAGTGGCCGAATTGAACATAAGGAATTTAATTAAATTCTAAGATGATTTAAGGCATGACAATGATGTTTATAGTATATTTAACAAGTGAAATGCATGATGGAGTGAAAGAAATCAAGAAAAGAAATTATATAGTATGAGTATGTTAATGGCCGAATAGTATATTGTGTAATAAAGTGGAATATGTGATGAATTATGGTTTAGTAATTATATATAAGGCATATGTAACATGAAATAAATATGATTGAGTGATTAAATAAAATTATAGTGCATTGTATGAAAAATTGAAAGTGTGGCCGAATGGTATACCCAAGTATATATATCTATATTTTGATGTTATATGGAATTTAATGTTATAGAATGATGACATTTTGATAAATAAGTGTATGTGCAAAATGGTAAGTGATAATGAGATGTATGAAAAATTTTACATATTGACATAATATGATATTTATATGGAATTTGTGAAAATGTTGCCCTTAGTAGTTGTCTGGTAGTGAAATCTAGTCCAGGATATAGATGGCTAGCCATAAGGATTCCGCACTGCGGTATGAGTCATGACGACTCATTATTGATAAGCCGATGAGAGTTTATCACAGTGTACAGTGCAATTTAGTGTATAAAATAATGCAGTGCAGTGAAAATGGTCCTACTGGGATCATTTTATAGTGAAATGGGTCTGTAGGGCCCATGTCCCACATATCCGATCAGTAGATTTTTTACCGGGTCCATACTAGGGTTATATTGGTAAATATGTGATAAAAATGGTAAAAATAGTGAAATTGATGAAAATGAGTGAAAACAGGAATAAAATGA
Organism: Excoecaria cochinchinensis; assembly: GCA_947683425.1. Classification (NCBI taxonomy): domain Eukaryota; kingdom Viridiplantae; phylum Streptophyta; class Magnoliopsida; order Malpighiales; family Euphorbiaceae; genus Excoecaria; species Excoecaria cochinchinensis. The sequence continues at coordinate 5,997,820 of CANTUQ010000003.1, read as the reverse complement.
AGTGAATAGAAAGTTTAGGGGTAAAATGATAATTTTACAAAAAGTTGGTAAAAATTGGTGAAAATAAGTTAAAAGATCAAGTGGATGGGTAAAATGGTAATTTTGATAAAATATGGTGTTAAAATAGTGATATAGCGAAAAAGTGATAAAATAGGGACTAAATTGTAATTTGGCTAAATTGGAAGTTAAAGAGTGGAAAAATAAAGTGAAAAGGGTAAAATTGTAATTAAATAAGTTAAATAAGGATAAATGTGCAAAAAGGAATTTAAATAAGGTTAATAGTGTAAAAATGGAATAAATAAGGGCATTTTGGTAATTATGTATATTAGTGAGGATATAAGTGTAATTATGATAAAATTGGAATAAGTGTAAAAATGAGGACATAAGTGGCATTAAGTGAAAAGTGGGGATATGAGTGGAATTAATAGAAAAGATAAATATAAAATTGGAAACCTTGGAAAAATTATAAGGGTAAAAATGTAATTAAGAAAATAAAAAGTGGAATAAAAAGATTGAAATGTAATTAATGGAAAAATAAATAATTAAGTGAGATAATGAAATAAAAAGTATAATTAAGTGAATAAAAGTGTAATTAAGTGATTAAATGCATAGTTATGTGATTAATTAAATGATGGAATAAATCAATTTGAGATTAATTAAGTGACTTAACAAGTGAATTGAATATAAATAATAATAAGTCAAAATAATAAGAATATGTAATTATAGCATGTTTATTAAATAGAATTACTTAGGAAATTTATATATTGGTAACCACCACTGGGCATTTGTTTTTGACTGCGTGTAGGTACCCAATAGGTTCGGAGCAGCGTACATCAGACCGGGGAGCAAGCCAGGAGAAGGAGATATATTTTTTATTTTGTATGTGTAATGAAATATTTTGTGGCATGTATATACACTTTATTAGTAGTTGAAGTTGGCATGTAATAGTATAATATATATTTTATCTGTGTGGAATTTTATTATGTTTGTGTGATGAAAGGCGGATGGGATGAATGGTTATAGGATGATTATATTGTTGTGCCCTTGCTGGGGCTGTGGAACTTTCAATTTGCAGGTTTGGGTAGTGCAAATTATAAGTCGTTATCCTGCCGAAATTTTTACCAAATGAATAGTAATTTAGACAGTTATAGGTCATCGTAACTAAGTAAAGTAAATGAGTAAGTAGTATGTAAAAGTTGGATAAGTGGTTAAAGTGTTAAGTGAACTTAGTGTATATTATAATAAGTGTAGAAAAAAAAATTTAACCCGTAAATTCAATAATTGATAACTATTAAATGATTATGGTAATCGCACAGTATCGCTAAGTCGGCAGTATACGTATAGGGTATAAGGGTGTTACATTTATTTTTGTATCAGAGCTAGGTTTAGGCGATTATAAGATCGGAGTGTGGATTGTTAAGTGACTGTATATACATGCTAATGGAAGTGAATATCTTTTTATTGCACTGATGTATGCTTGCTCCTTGTTATATTGATTAAATGGTATCCGATAGAAGCTACAGTGTTGGGGACGGTGAGAGTTGAGACTCGGCCAGTGTGGGTCGAGCTGGGACTCCACGACAGCGTTCGACTTCTTCAGTGCCACCTCCCCCACCTTAACCTAAGTTTTTAACTATGATGACGGACTGCATTAGACACCGAATTCATATTGAGATGGAACAACATCAACAGCAAGAGCAACAACCGCAATAACCAGTGCCAGTGCCACAAGTAGCTCCAGTACAGAAAAAGCCTATCCAGGAGCAATTTAAAAAGATCGGAGTTTTTCATTGACCAATTTAAAAAGAAGTATATAGGTATTGAATATAAAGCTGCTATGCAAGATGCTTTCTGGAGACTGAAGCAGGGCAACAGAGCTATAGTAGAGTATGAAAGAGAATTTGAGAGATTAAGTGGCTATCTCGATGATGTGCTAAGGACTGGACTTAGATTGATGGAAAAATTTGAGCGTGGCCTTCACAACAAAATCAAGCAGATAGTTAGTGAACAGAATAATCAAAACTTGAGATCTCTAGTAGCTGCATGTATTAAGGTGGAGACATCCCAGATGGATGAGGCAAAGGCAGAGGAGTGCCACAGTAGTGTGACCATTGTGGCATATCTCATCCAGGCGAGTGTAGATACCTGTCAGGTGCTTGTTTTAAGTGGGGGTCAAAGGAACATTTAATCAAAGATTGCCCAGATGCAGTGCCACAGTCAGTGACCTCCCCAGCACTAGGAGTAGGTTCTTCAGCACCTAGAGGGAGAGACAGGGGGACAGCCTCCCATACTACAGCCAGATCTCCACCACCATCTTAGGGACAGAGTCCCCCTTTGGGTCGAGCTTATACAGTAAAGGCCGTGATAAGGAGGATGCTCTAGATGTGATCGTAGGTAAATTTTCCATATTTTCTGATTCAGTGTATGCACTTATAGATCCCGGGTCCACATAATCATATATCAACATAGATATTGCACAGGGAAATGGGTTAGATAGTTCCACCCTAGATCATGATATTTTAGTGAGCAACCCATTGGGTCACAGTGTGATAGTGAATCGAGTGTATAGATATTGCCTCGCCAGTGTTCAGAATTGTGTTTTCCTCGTTAATCTGATTGAGTAACCCTTCAAAGAGTTTGATGTCATTTTGGGAATGGATTGGTTAGCCACTCACCATGTAATGGTTGACTATAAAAGAAAGAGAGTGACCCTTAAGACTTCAGATGATCAAGAGATAACAGTGGTGGGTCAAAGATTAGATTTTCTATCTGACATTATCTCGGCTACAGGCAGCTGAATAAGTTGACAATCAAGAATAAATATCCATCGCCACGTATTGAAGATTTGTTTGACCAGTTGAAGATTTAAGAAGCAGATGTTCCTAAGACAACCTTTTGCACTAGATTTGGACACTATGAGTTTCTAGTAATGTTTTTTTTGAACTCACGAATGTACCAACAGCTTTTATTGACCTTATGAATAGGATCTTCCATTCATATCTAGATCAGTTCGTAGTGGTCTTTATTGATGATATTCTGGTGTATTCAAAGACTCCAGAAGGGCATGACAAATATATGAGAATCGTGTTGTAGACCTTATGAGATATGAAGCTGTATACCAAGTTCAGCAAGTGTGATTTCTGGTTGAATGAAGTGTCCTTTCTTGGCCATGTGGTGTCAGTAGAAGGTATTAAAGTGGATCCAAAGAAGATTGAAGCTGTGTTGCAGTGGAGAACACCCAAGAATGCGACTGAAATTAGAAGCTTCTTGGGTTTAGCAGTTTACTACAGAAGGTTTGTTAAAGGTTTTTCTCTTATTGCAGCACCTTTAACACGCCTATTGCAAAAGAAGGCGAAATTTGAGTGGATAGAAAAGTGCCAAGCCAGCTTTGATAAGCTTAAGAGAATGTTGGCAAAAGCTCCAGTGTTAACTCAACTCGAATCAGGCAAAGACTTCACCATCTACAGTGATGCATCTTTGAATGGTTTGGGTTGTGTGCTTATACAAGATGGGAAAGTGATTGCGTATGCCTCCCGCCAGCTTAAGAATCATGAAAAGAATTACCCCACACATGATCTTGAGCTAGCAGCGATAGTGTTTGCACTGAAGATCTGGAGGCACCAACTTTATGATTAAAAGTGTTATATTTTCACAGATCATAAAAGTTTGAAATACTTGCTCACACTGAAGGAGCTAAATCTCAGACAACGAAGATGGCTTGAATTGATAAAGGATTATGAATGTTTCATTGATTATCATCCAAGGAAGGCTAATATAGTGGTTGATGCACTTAGTAGGAAGTTTATAGCAGTATTGAAAGCTATGAATGGGAAGCTTGATGTAGCTGACAGTGGAGCATTGATAGTTGAGTTACAAGTCAAGCCTGACTTTATGCAGCAAGTTAAAGCCGCTCAGAAGCAAGATGACAAATTGATGGCAGTGATAGACCATGTAACACCCCCGCCGCCGCCCCGTTGGAAGGGCGCCGGCGGGCGCGCTACAGCACGACAACGACGCTCACTCACGACGCGACAAGGCATACAGCGGAAGCATACATGCGCTAAACCAATACACTATACAGAAATCACACTACGATCAGAACACTCACTGAACCAAAACCAGACAATTCACACAATAGCCTGAAATCAATGGTGGAGGATACGGGAACACGGCACGGGAGACCGAAGCCTCAAAAACACTTTAATACCCGAAGGTAGCGCGGGAGACCGGAGTCTCAAAACATTTTATCACTACACGATTGATGACCATCTCGGAGGTCTACCGCTTCGCCCAAACGGGGCGGACAGAACAGCTGAACACTAACCCTTCTTAAGCATGCTTAATTATCCTATACCTTGACACTTCAGGCTCGACAACACATAAACTCTCAAGACAGTACATAGACAAAACACTATTCAAATTAAAACTCTTATTTAATATAAAACCCCAACAAGGACACTAGTACAATAATAGCACGAGTTGAAAGCACACACACATATACCATACACTAGTGAGAAACCGCACAAAGTAGAACAAACGAAACACATTCAGAACACGAAGCAAGCAGGAAGGGCCTCTGTCGCGATCGCGACAAGTGTCGCGCTCGCGACAGAGCACGGGGTACTTCCTCGCGAGGTCACGCCAAAGGACCTCCTCGCGACGAAGCACTCGCGGCAGAACTCACGGAACCGAGCTCTGTCGCGCTCGCGACAAGCGTCGCGATCGCGACAGTGCACGGGGTACTTCATCGCGTCCTCGCACCAAGAGGCCTGGTCGCGACGGAGCACTCGCGGCAGAAATTCACGAAGCCGAACTCTGTCGCGCTCGCTACAAGCGTCACGATCGCGACAGAGACCAGTTCCTTCCTCCTCGCGCGCACGCTCGGCAGCACGCCCGCGCGGAGGTTTCCGCAACCGAGCTCTCTGTCGCGCTCGCGACAAGCGTCGCGATCGCGACAGAGGGCTCTTCAAGAACAAGGGGCCAAGTCCGCCTTCTGTCGCGATCGCGTCACTTGTCGCGATCGCGACAGAACCCAGATGTGCCCAATTCTGCACTTTTTCCTACTCTTTTCACACACAACTCCTCATACATGCATACAACAAGCTCAAAACACTTACCTCTCGCCTCCAACACATCACCGTATCACTTTCAAGCCACATAACACATTTACACTATAATCAACTATAATTTCCACAAGAAATCACTCACAATCAAACTCAGATACACTAACAAGGCATGCACAAATTCCGGAAACACATAATATCTTCACTACATCACTAACACTTCACTAAATCACTACACGATTAACACGCATTCATAACACACTCAGGATTACAAAATAACATGCAAACACTAGCTAGAGTTGATCCAAGAAGGAAAAATAAGGGAAAGACCACAATCTATATCACAGCTCATAACACTTACATGCACTCAAACATCATCAAATAACTCCCAAACCTGGAAATCGCAGCTTCGACGGAACTCTTCACGAATCCACTTTATCCTTGCCCTTGCTCTTCCTTCTCTCTTCCGATTCTTGCACAAAAACCCAGTCACAATACACTCAAATCAGACCCAAACACAATCAAAACCCGAAATCAAAGAGTAATGAACCTCTAACCGAACTCAACCACTTACCTTCCACAAACCCAACTCAAACCTTCAAGATCCCACACAAAATCCAAGAAATCACAAGGGAAGAGATGAGAGTAGAAGAATGAAAGCAAGAGAGAGAGGTGGACGGGAAAATGAGAAAGAAAGGGGAATTTGAGATAGCTTCCACGGGAAGCTTAACCCAAAAGTTGCCCCTCCCTTCCTCTCTCCTACTTTCATTAATTACTCACCAACCTCATGCCACATGTCACCATCTAAGAGAATCAAGCCATCAATCCTAACTCATCCACTTATGGCACCATACACTAACCACACACAAACCTTTCTAACACAAATATCTTCTAATGTACCAAACACAACCCACACCTTATAATTTCCAATAACTCCACTAACATCCAAGGCACCATGCTCACAAACCACACAATAAAAGCCTTAAGTCCATTAACACCCTACAATTATACACTATAAACACACACTAATATTTCCCTTTACTTCACTTAACACTTAATTATTTAATTCCTTTAACACAAAATTCTTAAATGTCCAAAATTACTCTTACCCAAATTACGAAAATACCCTTACTTTACTGACTTACCGCACAGATTCCGACCAGGCCCTATTTGGGTTGTTACAAATCACTCCCCCTTAAGAAATTTCGTCCTCGAAATTTCCCCGCTAATCACTTAAATCCAAACAACCCAAACACAAACAGAAACTTAACTGAAAATTAATAATACATCTTACCAGAAGGTCCCGTTCGGTCCGCTATATCCCCTAATTGCATCGCATACACTCTTGGATGCGAGGGCACTTCCTCGGCTCGCGACTTCTGCACTGTTTCTGACGGCGCTTGCGAAGGACGTCCACTGGCTCTTCCACTCTGATTCCCTCTCGCTCTCTGACCACTGGCTCGACTCTCGGGTCTATCCTGAAGCTCTCTTCTATCCGGACAATTCGCCACCATGTGCTCTTGGCTGCCACATCTGAAGCACGCTCCAGAGATCCTTCTGCACTCGCCCCAGTGGCGCTTATAACAATGCTCACACTCAGGAATCACACTTCCCTTGCTAGCTACACTCCCAACTTCCGAACGAACCGGAACCGAACTCTTCCCACTTTGACCACTCGGAACTCCCCTCGACTTCTTGCCACTTCCAAACCCATCACTCGGTGCTTTCCTCTTGCTCTCGATCCTTTGCTTGATCACCTCAGACTCTTCTAACTTCATCGCCGCTGCCACAAGCTGATAATACCCCACGGGTTGCAAAACTGACAATGCCGACAACTAACCTCTATACACCTCCCGAAGTCCCTCTAGGAAATGCCGACTTCTAAACTCATCTGTCAACAAAGTCTCAGGCACATACTTACTCAACCGGCTGAATTCCTTATCATACTCACTCACTATCATGCCTCGCTGCCTCAGACTGATAAACTCTCTCCACTTAGCCTCTTGATACGCCTTCGTCACATACTTCTGCTCAAATTCTTGCTTAAAGAAATCCCAAGTCAACTCGGCTGGTCGCTGAGGATTGCGCATCACTAATTCCCACCAATCGAACGCTGGCCCCTGAAGCAACGACACTGCACAAAGCACCTTCTGCTCAGCCGGACACCTAATCTCTTGCAAAATCCGACCCACTCTCTTAAGCCAAAACTCGGCCACATCAGATTGGTCCAAAGCAGTCCCGTAAAAATCCTCTGCTCCTCTCTTTCTTAACAACTCAATCGGGGCCTTCGGAGCAGTCAGCCTCTCTACCAACTGAAGCAAACCTTGCACTAACGCCGGGTTCTCTTGACCAAGGCCCACACCAGGAATCTCCTCTCGCTGACGCTGCGGAGCAGGCTGTTCACCTCTCACTACACTTGCACTACCAACCGTCTCACCCACATGCTCACTTGGATCAGACTCCATCGAAACACTACACAAGACAAGACACATCTGCATTAGGCCACGACACAAAACAAACTAACATGCTTAGACTCAACACATATCAAACAGAGGCAACCAGAACCGCCTAAACCGGGGCTCTGATACAACTAAATTGTAACACCCCCGCCGCCGCCCCCGTTGGAAGGGCGCCGGCGGGCGCGCTACAGCACGACAACGACGCTCACTCACGACGCGACAAGGCATACAGCGGAAGCATACATGCGCTAAACCAATACACTATACAGAAATCACACTACGATCAGAACACTAACTGAACCAAAACCAGACAATTCACACAATAGCCTGAAATCAATGGTGGAGGATACGGGAACACGGCACGGGAGACCGAAGCCTCAAAAACACTTTAATACCCGAAGGTAGCGCGGGAGACCGGAGTCTCAAAACATTTTATCACTACACGATTGATGACCATCTCGGAGGTCGACCGCTTCGCCCAAACGGGGCGGACAGAACAGCTGAACACTAACCCTTCTTAAGCATGCTTAATTATCCTATACCTTGACACTTCAGGCTCGACAACACATAAACTCTCAAGACAGTACATAGACAAAACACTATTCAAATTAAAACTCTTATTTAATATAAAACCCCTACAAGGACACTAGTACAATAATAGCACGAGTTGAAAGCACACACACATATACCATACACTAGTGAGAAACCGCACAAAGTAGAACAAACGAAACACATTCAGAACACGAAGCAAGCAGGAAGGGCCTCTGTCGCGATCGCGACAAGTGTCGCGCTCGCGACAGAGCACGGGGTACTTCCTCGCGAGGTCGCGCCAAAGGACCTCCTCGCGACGAAGCACTCGCGGCACTCGCGGCAGAACTCACGGAACCGAGCTCTGTCGCGCTCGCGACAAGCGTCGCGATTGCGACAGTGCACGGGGTACTTCGTCGCGTCCTCGCGCCAAGAGGCCTGGTCGCGACGGAGCACTCGCGGCAGAAATTCACGAAGCCGAGCTCTGTCGCGCTCGCGACAAGCGTCGCGATCGCGACAGAGACCAGTTCCTTCCTCCTCGCGCGCACGCTCGGCAGCACGCCCGCGCGGAGGTTTCCGCAACCGAGCCCTCTGTCGCGCTCGTGACAAGCGTCGCGATCGCGACAGAGGGCTCTTCAAGAACAAGGGGCCAAGTCCGCCTTCTGTCGCGATCGCGTCACTTGTCGCGATCGCGACAGAACCCAGATGTGCCCAATTCTGCACTTTTTCCTACTCTTTTCACACACAACTCCTCATACATGCATACAACAAGCTCAAAATACTTACCTCTCGCCTCCAACACATCACCGTATCACTTTCAAGCCACATAACACATTTACACTATAATCAACTATAATTTCCACAAGAAATCACTCACAATCAAACTCAGATACACTAACAAGGCATGCACAAATTCCGGAAACACATAATATCTTCACTACATCACTAACACTTCACTAAATCACTACACGATTAACACGCATTCATAACACACTCAGGATTACAAAATAACATGCAAACACTAGCTAGAGTTGATCCAAGGAGGAAAAATAAGGGAAATACCACAATCTATATCACAGCTCATAACACTTACATGCACTCAAACATCATCAAATAACTCCCAAACCTAGAAATCGCAGCTTCGACGGAACTCTTCACGAATCCACTTTATCCTTGCCCTTGCTCTTCCTTCTCTCTTCCGATTCTTGCACAAAAACCCAGTTACAATACACTCAAATCAGACCCAAACACAATCAAAACCCGAAATCAAAGAGTAATGAACCTCTAACCGAACTCAACCACTTACCTTCCACAAACCCAACTCAAACCTTCAAGATCCCACACAAAATCCAAGAAATCACAAGGGAAGAGATGAGAGTAGAAGAATGAAAGCAAGAGAGAGAGGTGGACGGGAAAATGAGAAAGAAAGGGGAATTTGAGATAGCTTCCACGGGAAGCTTAACCCAAAAGTTGCCCCTCCCTTCCTCTCTCCTACTTTCATTAATTACTCACCAACCTCATGCCACATGTCACCATCTAAGAGAATCAAGCCATCAATCCTAACTCATCCACTTATGGCACCATACACTAACCACACACATACCTTTCTAACACAAATATCTTCTAATGTACCAAACACAACCAACACCTTATAATTTCCAATAACTCCACTAACATCCAAGGCACCATGCTCACAAACCACACAATAAAAGCCTTAAGTCCATTAACACCCTACAATTATACACTATAAACACACACTAATATTTCCCTTTACTTCACTTAACACTTAATTATTTAATTCCTTTAACACAAAATTCTTAAATGTCCAAAATTACTCTTACCCAAATTACGAAAATACCCTTACTTTACTGACTTACCGCACAGATTCCGACCAGGCCCTATTTGGGTTGTTACAGACCAAGTGAAGAATAGTGGCAGTGATGATTATACAGTGGCCCCAGATCGTAGTGTATATTACAAACAAAGGTTATGTGTGGCAAATCAACCAGAAATAAAGAAAAGTATCTTGACAGAAGCGCACCATAGTTGTTATACTATGCACCCAGGGGGTAACAACATGTATCAAGATTTGAAGATGTATTATTGGTGGCTAGGAATGAAGCGGTATGTGTCAGATTTTGTACGTAAGTGTCTAATATGTCAGCAAGTGAAGGTAGAACACCAAGTGCCATCCGGGTTACTTCAGCCTATCACCATACCCGAATGGAAGTGGGACCGAGTGACAATGAATTTTGTGACCGGGTTGCCTCTAACCCAAAGGAAATATGATGCAATTTGGGTGATTATCGACAAACTTACTAAATCCGCCCATTCCTTACTAGTGAGGATGGATTTTCAATTGACTCGACTTGCGGAATTATATATGAATAAGATAGTGAGATTGCATGGAGTACCCACCTCCAACATTTTAGACAAAGATCCTTGCTTCACTTCTCAGTTTTGGAAAAAGTTTTAGGAAGCTTTGGGTACTAGATTGCATTATAGTACTGCATTTCACCCATAGACAGATGGGCAATCAAAGAGAGTGATTCAGATTTTGGAAGATATGCTTAGATGTTGTGTGCTTGAGTTCGAAGACAATTGGGAAAGATACTTGCCCTTGGCAGAATTTGCATACAATAACAGCTATCAGTCAAGTATTAAGATGTCCCCGTATGAAGCTTTGTATGGCAGGAAGTGCAGAACTCCTTTGTGTTGGATAGAATTGAGTGAGAACAAGCTAGTGGGGGCTGATTTGATAAGAGAAACCGAAGAAAAGGTTAAAGTGATCAAGCAGTGACTGAAGGAAGTTAGTGATAGACAGAAATCCTATGCTGACTTGAAGAGGAAAGATATAGAATTTCAAGTGGGTGACAAAGTGTTCTTGAAGGTTTCTCCATGGAAGCGAGTTTTGAGATTTGAGAAGAAGGGTAAGTTGTCACCTAGATTCATTGGGCCTTATGAAGTAATTCAACTAGTGGGTCCAGTGGCATACAAGTTAAGGCTTCCACAGGCTTTGGAAAAGATCCATGACGTGTTCCATGTGTCGATGCTTAGGAGATACCGATCCGATCCAAGTCATGTGATTAAACCAAAAGAAGTGCAAGTGCAAGCTGACCTGCCTTATGAAGAATAACCAGTGAAAATCTTAGCTAAAGAGGTTAGACAACTCAGAATAAGCAAATTCCTTTAGTGAAAGTGCACTAGAATCATCACAGTGTGGAAGAAGCAACATGGGAGCCTGAAGCAACCATGCGACAAATGTATCCACAGCTTTTTCATTCAGAGAAATTTCGAGGACGAAATTTTCTTTAAGAGGGGTAGAATTGTAATGGACCAAATACCGGTCCAGAAGTATCAGTGCATTATTCCAGTGTTACTATGATAATCGCAGTGTCAAATGGTGTAGGAAGTGAGTTTACCAGTGTCAGAGTTAAGTGTTAAGTAGGTTAAAATTGTAGTGATTCCGAGTCAGGTGACACCAGGGGTGGCTATACAGTGAACCCGGCGATCCGGCGCCCGAATAATTTTAATTTTGCAAAAATGATCTGTGGGTCATAAGGAGTCTAGTGGTGAAATCGGAACTGAAAACGGAGCTAAATCGACCTCCGAAAGTCATTCTGAAGTTGGTCTTTAGTTCGGTTCAGTTTGAACTGAGATTTGACCAAGGGGTTGTTAGAGGTTTAAATGTCCCAATATATGTTAAGTGTGTAAAATAAGATAGTGGGGGTGTTATCTGTGAATTTTGACAGTTTTAGAGTTGTATTTTATGGCAGAAGAAAAATTAATCGAATCGAACAAGTTTAAGTGAACCAGTGCCCAAATGAACTCCGATTGAGCTAAAAATTTGTAGGAAGCCTATTTTTGATGTTTTAAGATGAATGGATTTGGTTAGGACTGAAAATAATGAGTGGAACATATAGATTCTTAAGAAAAGTGCAAATGAACTGAAAAACCAAAATATTGGTTTAAATCGGTCGGACCACTTCGGTTGGACGTTCGGTTCATTAAAGGGCTATATAAGGAATAGAAGTTGCTGGATTTCTCTAGAAAAACACAGCCAAAGTCGGCCTCCTCTCTCCCTTTTAAAACCGAATTATCTTCCTCTTATTTTCCTCCATTTTTCTCTTCTTCTACTCCATTTTCTCATCAAATCTTAGCTGCCTACCTAAATTTCAGCTCCTGTAAAACATTTTGGAAGTGTTTTGAGTTGAATTGGTGCACTGAAAGTGGAGAAATCAAGTGAGCAAAGTTTAGGGTGAGTTTTTGGGTATGTGATTTAAGGGTTTAAAAATTGTTTCATTGATCCCCACTAAGGTTTTTGGGGCAGTAGAACACGTTTATGAAGTTATATTTTTGATATGAGGTTTCGTTTTGATTATATGAATGGTTTTGTATTTGGCCATGGTAGGAACACAAGGTGAAGAGGGTGTTTCTCAAGCAAAAGGGAAGGAAAAGCAAGTTTGAGGTGATCTAGATCTTGGAATAGAGGTTTGTAGTTACTAAATCTACTTATTTCCTAAGGTTTGGGTTGGTTTTTAGGTTATGTTTAAGGTTAGGTATGAGAAAAAAGATGTGTACAATTAAATCTAACTTGATATTCATGCTTAAGGGACTAAATATAGTGTAAAAGAGTGATTAAAATAAATTAAATCAAATTAGTATGAAAACCCTAAGAGTGGCCGAATTGAACATAAGGAATTTAATTAAATTCTAAGATGATTTAAGGCATGACAATGATGTTTATAGTATATTTAACAAGTGAAATGCATGATGGAGTGAAAGAAATCAAGAAAAGAAATTATATAGTATGAATATGTTAATGGCCGAATAGTATATTGTGTAATAAAGTGGAATATGTGATGAATTATGGTTTAGTAATGGTATATAAGGCATATATAACATGAAATAAATATGATTGAGTTATTAAATAAAATTATAGTGCATTGTATGAAAAATTGAAAGTGTGGCCGAATGGTATACCCAAGTATATATATGTATATTTTGATGTTATATGGAATTTACTGTTATAGAATGATGACATATTGGTAAATAAGTGTATGTGCAAAATGGTAAGTGATAATGAGATGTATGAAAAGTTTTACATAGTGACATAATATGATATTTATATTGAATTTGTGAAAATGTTTCCCTTAGTAGTTGTCTTGTAGTGAAATCTAGTCCCGGATATAGATGGCTAGCCACAGGAATTCTACACCGCGGTATGAGTCATGGCGACTCATTATTGATAGGCCGATGAGAGCTTATCACAGTGTACAGTGCAATTCAGTGTATAAAATAGTGCAGTGCAGTGAAAATGGTCCTACTGGGATCATTTTATAGTGAAATGGGTCTGTGGGGCCCATGTCCCGCATATCCGGTCAGTAGATTTTCTACTGGGTCCATACTAGGGGCATATTGGTAAATATGTGATAAAAATGGAAAAAATAGTGAAATTGATGAAAAAGAGTGAAAACATGACTAAAATTAAGTGAATAAAAAGTTTAGGGGTAAAATGATAATTTTACAAAAAGTTGGTAAAAATTGATGAAAATAAGTTAAAAGATCAAGTGGATGGGTAAAATGGTAATTTTGATAAAATATGGTGTTAAAATAGTGATATAGTGAAAAAGTGATAAAATAGGGACTAAATTGTAATTTGACTAAATTGGAAGTTAAAGAGTGGAAAAATAAGTGAAAAGGGTAAAATTATAATTAAATAAGTTAAATAAGGATAAATGTGCAAAAAGGAATTTAAATAAGGTTAATAGTGTAAAAATGGAATAAATAAGGGCATTTTGGTAATTATGTATATTAGTGAGGATATAAGTGTAATTATGATAAAATTGGAATAAGTGTAAAAATGAGGACATAAGTGGCATTAAGTGAAAAGTGGGGATATTAGTGGAATTAATAGAAAAGATAAAGATAAAATTGGAAACCTTGGAAAAATTATAAGGGTAAAAATGTAATTAAGAAAATAAAAAGTGGAATAAAAAGATTGAAATGTAATTAATGGAAAAATAAATAATTAAGTGAGATAATGAAATAAAAAGTATAATTAAGTGAATAAAAGTGTAATTAAGTGATTAAATTCATAGTTATGTGATTAATTAAATGATGGAATAAATCAATTTGAGTTTAATTAAGTGACTTAACAAGTGAATTGAATATAAATAATAATAAGTGAAAATAATAAGAATATGTAATTATAGCATGTTTATCAAATAGAATTGCTTAGGAAATTTATAGATTGGTAACCACCACTGGGCATCTTAATGCTCAGCACGTAGTTGTTTTTGACTGCGTGTAGGTACCCAATAGGTTCGGAGCAGCGTACATCAGACCGGGGAGCAAGCTAGGAGAAGGAGATATATTTTTGATTTTGTATGTCTAATGAAATATTTTGTGGCATGTATATACACTTTATTAGTAGTTGAAGTTGGCATGTAATATTATAATATATATTTTATCTGTGTGGAATTTTATTATGTTTGTGTGATGAAAGGCGGATGGGATGAATGGTTATAGGATGATTACATTGTTGTGCCCTTGCTGGGGCTGTGGAACTTTCAATTTGCAGGTTTGGGTAGTGCAAATTATAAGCCGTTATACTGCCGAAATTTTTACCAAATGAATAGTGATTTAGACAGTTATAGGTCATCGTAACTAAGTAAAGTAAATGAGTAAGTGGTATGTAAAAGTTGGATAAGTGGTTAAAGTATTAAGTGAACTTAGTGTATATTATAATAAGTGTAGAAAAAAAAATTTAACCCGTAAATTCAATAAGTGATAACTATTAAACGATTATGGTAATCGCACAGTATTGCTAAGTCGGCAGTATACGTATAGGGTATAAGAGTGTTACATGTTGAGTAGCTAAGCATGATGCAGTTTTGATATCTGATACCTCGGTAAGTATATGCATGTGAGATTGTATGTGTTTCTGCATGATAATATTTGTATCTTGTATAGTACTTTGTCTGCTTGGGTTTGATCGACACGAGTTTTGAATGTGGATATGATTTTCTGAACGCATGGCTTTTATATGCAAGTATGTATATCTATTTGTTAGGTCTATGTGCATATGCCATTCGAATGTGTTATGACTTGACGACCATTGTGAATGGTCGTCCATTTTGTTGTGTGTTCTCCCCACTAAGCGTTATCGCTTAGTACGGGTTCTTTTCTCGTGTAGGTGGCAGGTTTGGTTCGGTTCGAGCCGGGCATCTGCAAGGTCGGCCACATAGGAGTTATAAGTTTTGTATTTTGTTCAGCTTCTGTATTTTGGATTTTGTATTTCTGTAGTCTCATGTATATGTAATCATATGTAAGGATCTGGATGTAATATTTTGGCTATGTAAATGTTAATATATTTAAGTTTAAAGTTGTTCCTCGATTTTATCATTTGCCTTATGCTTCCGCTGATTGAATGAGTGAATGGGGATATGCATGTGCTTATGCTTCTGCTTAGTGCATGCGTGTGTGTGAGTTAATGCATGACCAGTTTTTGCCCGCAAGGTAAGTTTTTAATTATTCCGTATTTATGCATGTATGATTATGTATGAATGTATGCTTCCACATAGTGTATGTGTGCATGTATGTGAGTGAGCGTCGGTAGCACTCTCCGGCGTCCTTCTAACGGGAATGTAAGGGGTGTTACAACTATGAATTTCATTGGTGGTGGATACGGGAGACCGAAGCCTCAAAAACAGTTATTACCCGAAGGTAGCACGGGAGAACGAAGTCTCGAAACATTTTATCACTACTAGAATGACCATCTCTGAGATCGGCCGAAAGACCCAAACGGGGCCAACACGGGCAGCTGCACTCACTTTCCCTTTATAAGCATGCTTATCTATCCACTACTTTGACACTTCAGGCTTAAAGCACTCACTCTAAACATTTATCACTAGACAATGTCAAAAGCCAAAGTCCAATACTAGCATGTCATTAATTATTTACACAACTCTAGAACATCAATACACTTGTATAAAAATACAAAACATAACTTATACAGTATGAAAAAGCCATGCAAAGAGAGAAGAAATTGATCAGGCAAAACAGAACAGAATAGGCAGGAGAAGGGGCTTACTGTCGCGATACCGACTCGCGTCGCGCTCGCAAAATTAGCCACAGTGCTACTGGCAAGAGGGCAAGTTGTCGCGACTCGTGTCGCAAGGCACGACTCGTGCAAGCCTCTCTTACTGGGCACGAGTCGTGACAAGATGTCCGACTCGTGCACAAGCCTAGCTCCGACCAGTGCACTCCTTGCCGAACGAAAATTATGCCGAATAAGCGACAGCCGTGCGGGAAATGTCCGAGAGACACAACCGAGCGAGCTCTCGTCCGGCCGAGAGGCAAGTTGTAGACACCGGGTCTTGAGTCAACCTAGATCGGAATTACCCAATGATGATAAATTGCCTATTCACGAGCCAAGAGTTTGAAAGTGATGATTTCCTTGTCAAATTTGCATTTTAGAATAAAAAATAAAAAATAATAAAAATATTTTAAAAATTAGTTTCAAAAAATGAAGTTTGAAAAATTTAAGGGTTTTTTAGTTAGATTTAAAAAAAACCAAATCGAAAATCGGCGAGTGTCGGTGTCGCTGCGTGCAGGCGCACGCGCTCACGCATGGCGTCACCCGCCCGCTAGCGACTCTCTGTGCGTCGCGCACCAGCTGCGAGACCGACGCCCGACGGGCGTCGGTCAGCCCAAATTCACCACAAATGCCTTTTTTCCCCCTTTTTCCAATTTTTCTTCAATTTTCTTGATTTTTTCACCATTATTTCAGGATTTTTAAGGTTTTCTTCCTTTTTTACACCCTAATTAAGGGAAATTAGCTAAAAATCCTATTTTCTTCCCTAATTAATTATTTTTTCCATTTTTGTTGATTTAAGATGAAAATTTGAAGGGGAAAAGAGGGGAATTCATTTTGAGATAAAAAACGTTATTTTCTTCTTCTCTTCTTCTTTAACAATTCTCTCTAGACCATTTTTTTTACATCTTTTTCTCCAAATAAAATTTTTAGGTTAAAAATATAATTTTTAATCTAAAATTTTTCTTGAGACAAATAAATTATTGTTTGTTCTTGAAATTTGGATTTGGAATCAATTGCAATTTTTGAGACAAAAAAATAATTCTTTGTTTTTGGAAATTGAATTTATTTTCTTCTCTTTAACAAATTTTCATCAATAATTATTCTTAAGACAAAGAAATCAATACTTTGTTCTTGAGAATTAATTATTTTTTTCTATTATTTTTTAAGCAATTTTCTTTTGGAATAAAATTTCAATTATTTTATTTCTATTTTGTGAATCAAAGCAAGGAAAATCATCATATTCTTCATCAATCAAATCCGAAATCTGAGGGTAAACATTCTATGCTTAATCCTTTAATTTAATTCATATTTATTTTTTGTTCATATTTAATTATTAACCATGAAGATTTTTATATTGTTGTGTTTTATTTATTTTAGGTGATTTTGTATATAGATTTAACATTTTTAATATTCGTTTTACTTTATTTTATTTAATTGTTCATTCTTTATTATTATTATTATTATTATTATTATTATTATTATTATTATTATTATTATTATTATTATTATTATGTTAGCATGTCAATATGCTAATTTATTTGTTTCCATTATATTAGTTAATCTATTGGTCATACACAGTTCATATTTTATTTATTCTAATCTATTATTTATTGTTTTGTACGTTAATTGATTTTCTTGATTTAATTACTAACATAAAATTTATTTGTGCTTTTTTTTGGTTTCAAATCCTTACTTTTCCTTGTTTGAGCATCCATGAGAGTGAAGGAGGAGATTCGGAGGTTGATCATTTTTATTGTTTTTAGTATTTTTCCTTTATTTGTATTTTATTTTATTTTATATGTAATTTTTAATGAAATCCTTTATTTTATGCACGCTTAATTAAAAATCACACAAAAATATTTTTATAAATAAATTGGATTTTTCGAATAAAATGGGACCAATGTCCTAATTTTTCATGAAAATAAATTGTCACTTTAAAATTGTTTTCTTTAACTATGTATGAGGGACCGATGTCCTCATCTTCAATAAATAACCCGTTTTATGTATGATTTATATTTTATTTACAATGGGGGTTGTATTCCGCCCCTTGTTTTGTTGTAATTTATTTTCATGTACTTTATTTTAATTATGCTTTCATTTACTGCTTTCCTTGGATGACCAACTTGCGCTCTAATTATTACACCAAAACGTATGAGAAAAGGGATGAAAACTTAAATTCAAAACTTAATTTTAACTTAATCAAGGTATGAATAAATGAGAAGTCCCGAACCATCTCTAGTCTTTGGGCTCAACGAGACGAGAGGGCCATCTCAATATTCTATTTGGATGGAGCCTCGAAGACACCTCTTATGTCCCGTAAAAGGCTCAATTTGCACAGTCCTAGGCGCCATGAGGCGAGAGGGCCATCCTAATGTTCTATTAGGGTGGGGCCTCAAAGATACCTCTGCTTTGCCCAAGCGCGAAGCCGAGAGGGCCATCCTAATGTTAGGGTAAGACACCTCCAACTTGCCTATGATGGACATAGCTGCGCTGTCTTAGGCTCACTGAGGCTAGACGCACTTTCCCAATATTCTATTGGGTGACGACTCCATGAAACCTCCTTGTTGTCCAAAATAGACGCCCTTGCAATATTTCACTTGCAAGTTTCATGAACCTCTCTCGATCGCCCTAAAGGCGGGCGTTCGAGGCGCTTCGGAGTTTAGCGCACGTCACAGTGGCGACTCCACTGGGGACCTAAGAGACTTCAATTCGAAAGTACCTTGGTTAAAAATTATAATTCAGTTTTAATTTAAAAATTTTATCCCTTTTCAAAATTGCATTGCATTGCATTTTATTAGAGCCTTAGAACTATGCTAGTTTGGTCCCTATTCTTACCCCGGTGCATTCCCGAAGCATGACGCTACATTCACTCAATGTAGGGAAGTGTTAAGGATAATCACTAGCCCAAGTCTCGTACCATCATGGTATATCAAATGGAGACCCGATCGGCCGTTATGCTCGTGATGAGCTAGACCCATTGGCAGGGACCATGCTTGGGTAGCCGTAAAGTATCATCACCCTTGACCAAATGTCATGTAATTGCAATAGATACTTTCCCTAGGTGACATGTACCTTAATACGATGCTTGCTATGTGGGCCATTATATATTGAACAAAATCAACCAGATTAAATGGTCTTTTATCAAAGGCTTTCTTGCCCCGGTGAGCCCATCTTAATTTAGTTGAAATGTTTAAATACATAAAGGCCAAAACTCATATGTATGCTCATTCGATAAGAAACGTTATGCTGCCGATTTCCCACCGTGCACCATACGCGTTCATTGGGTTCCCCGTTAACCTATGGATCAGGCCCACCAAGGAAAGAGACCGCATTAGCTCGTGTGTGGGAGTAATAAGGTTGGAAGGATCTACTTGCTTGAATGTGATTGTAAATGTTGCATAACACACTATCATGCATTGTATATGTCATTCATGCATCATTCTAACAATTTAAATTTTTTAGCCATTATAGATTCATCTAAGTGGACTAGAGGTTTCGACAGTCGTCTAGTAAGGACAAATCTGCTCTTTGAGTTATCGAAATTAGTGTATGACTGGGATTCCGAATCACTGTCATCAATCAGTGAATCATCTCTAGAATAATCAATGGAAGAAGAGGTTCATTAAAACTTGTAATGAATTACAAGTGCGTCTATGTTGGGCAACAAGGAGGTTTCTTGGAGTCGCCACCCAATAGAATATTGGGACAGGTCGTCTAGCCTCATTGAGCCTAAAACGGTGCATATATATCCATTTTGGGCAAGCCAAAGGGATCTTGGAGACCTCATCCCAATAGAATATTGGAATGATCCTCTAACCCCGTGGAGCCTAGGATTATTTGAGTTGGGCCTTTTGGTGGGCCATAAGAGATATTTTGGAGGCCCCATCCCAATGAAAAATTGAGATAGTCCTTTAATCTCGTTGAGCCTATGACCAGAGTGGGTTTGGGACTTCCCATTTATTCATACCTTGGTTAAGTTTATAACTGAGCTTTTAATTTAGAGTTTCATCCCATTTCTCATTTATTTTAATGCAGTTAATTAAAGCGCAGGTTATCCACTCAAGGAAAGGCGATAAATAAAAGCGTAAAGTATATGCAAATATATTACAACAATACTAGGGGCGAAATACAACCCCCATTGTAAATAAAATACAAAACATGCATAAATCGAGGTATTCATTAATAATGAGAACATTGGTCCTCGCATGCATATTTATTGTGAAACAGTTTTGATGTGATGATTTTGGATGGAGAAAATTGAGACATTGGTTCCATTTTTATTAGGAAAGATTCCAAGTTAATTAATAAAAAAACGGTTTGTTGATTTTCTTTCTAGCGCCTAAAATAAATGATTTTATAAGAAAATTACAAAACAAAACAAATAAGGCAAATAAATAAAATATGACAAATAAAACAATTGAACATTTAACCCGAACGAGCCTTCTGGATCCCCTCGTATGCTCGCAAAAATGTCCAAGCAGAAAATAAGTTGTGAAATAAAAAAAATAAAACAAAAATGAAATGATGTTAGTAATTGAATCAATTAAATATAATAAATGATAAAATAAGGTGATATCAAAATGACAAATGAATTAACATATTAACAATTTAAAATAAATAAAAAATGTATTCTGAAAGACAAATGGATTAAAAGATGTAGTTGAAATAAAATATAACATGTTAATAAATTAATATGTAAAAATATGAACATGATAATAATGAAAAATGAAAATGAATAAATAAATAAATAAACAATAATAAATAAATAATAATAACAATGATAAAAGAATGATAAAAATGAATAAGAGAAGGATGAAAATAATTAAATGAATGACATGATTAATTAAATATGTTCACAAATGATATAAACCATTTACATGGCAAAAAGATCAATCAAAATGAATTAATTTAATTACATGTTAAAAATACTGATGAATTAAAGCAAAAAATAAATTATTTACATGTTAGCAATAATAAGAAATCAATATTTACAAGTTAGAAATGATAAGAAATCAGTATTTACATGAACAAAAATAATATATAAACATATTAAATGAGACAAATATAAAAACAACAGAATAAATGAATAAATAAATGAAAATAATAAAAATAATATACATGTTAATAAATTGAATATGAACAAAATAATAAAAAAAATAAAAAGATTTAAGCCCAGAATGTTTACCCTCAGAGTTTCGGATTCGATGAAGGTAAAAATGATGAATGATTTCCTTGTTTGTGATTTGCAAGATTAGAGTTGAGATAATAAAAATGTTGAAATTTTATTCCAAGGAAAATTAGTCTTAAAAAATGATAAAAAATTCTTTAAGAACAAAGAATTAATTTCTTTGCTTAAAGAATTATTTTTATTGATTAAACAAAAAGGATTTTTAAGAACAAACAATCCTTTTATTTGTCTCAAGAAAAAAATCATTTATGAAAAAAAAAAAAAAAAAATTCCTTTTTTAGAAAATCAAATGAAAAATTAGATTTCAAAAACAAACATTTATTTTGAATGTCTCAAAATCTATTTTTCATCAAAAAGAGATTCAAATAAAAATCATTGAAAACTAAATAAATAATAAATAAAAAATGAATTTTGAGAGCAAACAATTGTTATGTTTGTCTCAAAATCAATTGAAAACCAAGAAAAGAATAATAAATCAAAAATGAATTTTGAGAGCAAACAATTATTATGTTTGTCTCAAAATCAATTGCCATCAACAAAATCCCATCTTAAAATATGTGTTAGAAGAAATTCCATTGGAAAAAGAAGAAGAATTGAAATATTTTTTTTATTTTTGTTGGGAAAAATCTGGAAAATCTGAGAGAATTTGAGAGGAAAAAGAAGAGAAAAAATGAAAAAAACCCGAGAAAAAATCCCCCTACTTTTATTTTTTTATCTTATCCTTTTTATCTCAAGAAAATAAAAATAATTAAAGGGATAAAACCTAATAAAATCAAGTATTATTTATTTGAATTTTTAAAAATGGAAAAAATCCCTTAAAGCCTTCAAAAAAAGGATAAAAAACTGATTTTTAGGTCCAAAAATCGGAAAAAATGATTTTAGGGCCAAAAATGCGAATTTTGGCGGAACAGGTGCTACGGACGCCCATCCACGCACTCGACGGGTGTCTGTAGTGCACGCTGGATGAGAGCTCTCGCCCAGCGTGCCCGCAACGCGCGCGGACAATCGATCGTCGCGCACGACACACAGCAGCGCACGTGCGCCGACGCTCCGAATTTTTTTTTATTTTATTTTTTAATTAAACTAAAAATATTGTAATTTCTAAGCCCCATTTTTCAAATCTAATTTTTAAAATATTTTTTTATTATTTTTCAATTTTTCACTCTAAAATGCAAATTTTACAAGGAAATCACCATTTTTAACCTTTTTTTGCCTGTGATAAGGCATCTTATCATCATTGGGTTAACTCTGATCTGGGGTGCCTCAGGACCCGGTGTCTACAGTTGCCCCCAATTTTGGGGAAAGTAGTGCACTAGTGCTTAGATGAGCCAAAATTTAAAAAAGAAAGGAAAGAGACGAGTACTTGAGGCAGCCCTTACCTTTTTACGGTGTGGAATGTTGCGACTTGTTGCCGTTGTGCTGTAGTTCTATCCGACTGTGGCTCGTTTGCAATCATTTCTATCCCATTGTCAAACTCGCCTCCGGTCGGCTTGCACGGCGTCTGTGAGATGCGGTGTCCTCTAACCACAACCTCTGTTGTGATCTGTTCTATCACCGGTGCGCCGCTAACCTCATCTCGGTCTGCACGGTGGCTGATCTGTCCCGTTAGCCTCATCTTGGCTGGCATGGTGCGAGGTGAAGTGTTGTCTAACTGCATCCTCTATTGCGATCTGTTCTATTGCATGTCCCCTGCTAACCTCATCTCGGTCTGTACGGCGGCTGATCTGTCTCGCTAGCCTCATCTCGGCCTGCGCAGTGTGAGGTGAAGTGTTGTCTTACTGCAACCTCTATTGAGATCTGTTTTATCACATGTCCCTCGCTAACCTCATCTCGGTCTGCATGGCGGCTGGTCTGTCCCGCTAGCCTCATCTCGGCCTGCACGGCGGCTGGTCTGTTCCGCTAGCCTCATCTTGGCCTATGCGGTGTGAGGTGAAGTGTTGTCTAACTGCATCCTCTGTTGCCATCTGTTCTATCGCATGTCCACCGCTAACATCATCTCGATCTGCACGGCGGCCGGTCTGTGCCTCTAGCCTCGTCTCGGCCTGCGCTGTGTGAGGTGAAGTGTTTTCTAACTGCATCCTCTGTTGCGATCTGTTCTATCGCATGTTCCACCGCTAACATCATCTCGATCTACACGGCGGCTGGTCTGTCCCTCTAGCCTTGTCTCGGCCTGCGCTGTGTGAGGTGAAGTGTTGTCTAACTGGATCCTCTGTTGCGATCTATTCTATCGCATGTCCACCGCTAACATCATTTCGATCTGCACGGCGGCTGGTCTGTCTGTCACACCCCAACCTATACCATGGAGACTTATCCGAGAATTAGAGGGAGAAGGATCCAGATAGGTAGGAGTGTCACATCCCACTAGTACAAATAAGGAAAACATCGCATACAAAGTAACATATCAAGGATAAATCAAGCTCGAAAAGAAAGAAGAGTGATACTGAACAAAATGAATACTTTTATTAATATACATAAAAGAGGTCTTTACATTTTGCAACAGGCATAAGAAAACAAATATATAAAAGCCCAAGGTACACTGTTCCAAAGGGGCTAACAAAACATTATATCTATTACAAAAGAAAGGAAAGCCTATAGTACAAAACTTCAATCTCTAGTTGTGTTGGCCTTCCCGATGCGACACGCCCAATAATACGTACCAAACCTTCCACACCTGCACGGATAAACACCCGTGCTAAGCGGAATCGCTTAGTGGGGAAAACACAAATGCATAACCGCCACTCACAATGACGATAATAGAAAGCACATGATAATGATACAATTATAGATATAGAATCATACATAATTAAGACAAATACTTATATTATCATCCAATGTTCTTGTACACAGACACACTAACACCCGCTTAATCATAAAGAGTGGATAACAAGTACACATAGATGCTTGAGAGTATCAATATCGTATTATAAACACATAGATACCCAAAGGTATCAAATCATTCTTTTTATTTTTGTTCCAAATTATTTTCATATAGAATCTTAAGAAAGATTCAAACAGAAGGATCGCGAGGATCCGATCGGGGGACCTGATCAGGGTCCAAAATCGTACACATAGCTGCAGCAACACATAACTCTATTAGGCATGCCAAACTATCCACTTTCCGACATTAGCAGGTTATACGAAATCTTGTCAAATTAACATACATATTATTCATTTAAATAAGTATTCAAGGCTTTAATAAAAGAGTGCATGCAAAAGAAATCATGTCATTAAGCAAAAAGGAGAAGAAATCAAGTTTGGAAGTCACGTCTGTCGCACTCGCGACGACCGTCGCGCTCGCGACAGAAGCCAAAATGCACCTCCCTGCCTCGTCTCGCGATCGCGAGTAACCTCGTGCTCGCGAGAGGACGTAGGTGATGCTCTCTGTCGCGCTCGCAAGGGTTATCGCGCTCGCGACAGAAGAGAGCCTTGCACATGCTCAGAGATCGAGCACTTTGTCGCGCTCGCGACAGAGAGCTCCCTTCGAGCTCCTCGGCGCGACACCTCTCGCGCCGGCGCGAGGGCTGAAACCTTCACGTTCTGTCGCGCTCGCGACAGTGTCGCGATCGGGACAGATACGGGTTTTTCAGCTCTTACGCCCAAAATCTGCAGAATTTTCACACTAACCACATTCAAACTTCCAAAATTGATTCTAAACCTCAAAAGTAAACAACACAAGCATCAACAACTCATAATATAATTAAAACCCAGCTTTATCACCATTTATTTCAATTAAATCAAGCCAAACGCATGCCCAATTCCATGAAATTCCAAAACAGTATATTTAACAACAATTGCAATTATTCACATGATTTCTTGCAAATCCTTCAACAATATTCATTCTCTAGCACCACATATCATGCTAATTTCACTTCAAGCTATACATATTCAATTCGTAACTCTAATCAAAGCTAAAAGTGCCAAAACCCAACTTAAATCACAAATACACATATGAAACAAATGTTCCCAAACCTTATCTCCTCTGTTCCTACTCGTGAGCTCTGCTCCCGCTAGCGATTTCATTCCCTTTTTCCGGTCTAGGAGACTCCTCTGAACCACAAACCCACAACAACTAAAAAATCAATTTTACAACAACTCACACATATACATATATAATTATAAAACCTAGAGAAGAGGAAGAAGAAAATCTAAGACATCGCTAACCCATACTCACCTTTTGAGCTTCAAATTTACAAGCTAAACAACCCAAACTACTCAAGGAAAGGAGAAGGAGCAAGATCGGGCCAAGAAAAGAAGGAACAAAGAAGAAGAAAGAAGAAAAGGAGAGGATGGCGTGAAAGAGGGAAAAAGAACGGGAAACAAGAAGGAGTGGTTGTTCTCTCTCTTTCTCACCAACCCATTAAATGCTAACTTATCATTTATGCCACATGTCATTCTCCCCATAAGACACTTGTCCCATAACACACCCTACTCCCATACACTTCTATACACACTGATTTATCCCTTGCTCACACCTTACTCCCATACACTTCTATACACACTGATTTATCCCTTGCTCACACCTTACTCCCATACATTAAATCATATACCAACCTATATCCTCATCTCAAATTAATACATATACACGCACATAAATTAAATAAATAATCCAAATTAACACATACATGCAACATATAAAGCACACACATACACACACTGACAGGCTCAAACTACTGGGGTGGTTTTGGGGTGTTACAATACTCCCCCACTTAAAAGAATTTCGTCCTCGAAATTCGTACCTGCTTCAAACAACTGAGGGTATTGCAATCTCATAGCTTCCTCTGGTTCCCATGTGGCTTCTTCACTACCATGATGTTGCCATAAGACCTTAACCAATGGTATTTGTTTATTCCGAAGCTGTCTGATTTCCCTGTCAAAAATCCTTTTCGGTTCTTCATCATAAGAAAAGTCTGGCTGAATTCGGACGTCTTGTACCGGTAACACATGCGAAGGGTCTGACCGATATTTTCGAAGCATAGATACATGAAAAACATCATGTAGTCTAGCTAACTCCATCGGCAAAGCTAACTGATACGCTACTGGACCTACTTTTTTTAGGATTTCATATGGTCCAATAAAGCGTGGACTTAGTTTGCCTTTCTTTTCGAAATGGAGAACCTTTCGCCACGGTGACACTTTTAAGAAAACCTTATCACCCACTTCGTACTGAATATCTCTGCGCTTTAGGTTAGCATAAGAACGCTGTCGAACCTTGGCTGCTTTCAAGTTCTGTTGCACCACCCTTACTTTCTCTTCGGTATACCGCACTATATCCGGACCTATCATAGCCTTTTCTGACAGTTCAGTCCAACATATTGGCGTTCTACATTTCCGTCCATACAATGCTTCGTAAGGGGCCATACCAATGCTCACTTGATAGCTGTTATTATACGCGAATTCCATCAAGGATACATACCGATCCCAGCTTCCCGAGATATCTAAAGCACAACCCCGTAGCATATCTTCCAAAACTTGAATAACCCTTTCTGATTGACCATCGGTCTGAGGATGGAAAGCAGTACTGAAATTTAACCGAGTTCCCAAAGCCGCTTGAAGTTCTTTCCAAAACTTGGATGTAAAACGCGGATCTCGGTCAGACACAATGGATAACGGAATCCCATGTAATCGAACTATTTCATCTACATAAAGTTCCGCTAACTTGTCCATCGAATAATCCAACCGCACTAGCAGAAAATGCGCGGATTTTGACAATCGATCTACTATAACCCACACTGAATCATTCTTACGCTGAGTCATAGGCAATCCAGATATAAAATCCATCGTGATGTCATCCCATTTCCATTGAGGAATGGGTAAGGGATGAAGCAATCCCGATGGCACTTGATGCTCGGTTTTCACTTGCTGACAGGTGAGACATCTTGAAACAAATTTTGTTATATCTCTTTTCATGCCTGGCCACCAATAAAATTGTTTCAGATCTTGATACATCTTGTCCCCACCAGGATGCATAGAAAAAACTGATGAGTGAGCTTCTTGCAATAACTTCTTCCTTAACTCACCCACATTAGGTACACATAACCGATTACCGTGTCTAAGCACTCCTTCTCCATCTATCAAATATTCAGTCCGTTTGCCCTCTTTCACTACTTGACAAACACGCTGTAGTACATGGTCATCTAACTGGGCCTTTACAATCTCCGATCTCAAACTTGGTTTAACTTTAAGTCGAGCAATCAGAGCACCTTCAGAATCAAATCTCCATCTTCTTCGGCTAGCCAGCAACGCAGACATAGACTTTCTACTGAGAGCATCAACCACTACATTAGCTTTACCCGGATGGTTGTAATGACCGGGCTCGCACAGAACAGACTCAACTCCGATTACGCTCGGAGGAGGACAGAACAGACCGGGTCCGCGGCCATTACTCACAGAACTTCACACTCCCCTTGTGCATTTTTGCCTTCCGTGGGATTCGAACCAAGGACCTGGGGATAAGTCCTTTAATTCTTAGAATCCCACTACCATTAGGCTAGTAGCCTAATGGTAGTGGGATTCTAAGAATTGAAGGACTTATCCCCAGGTCCTTGGTTCGAATCCCACGGAAGGCAAAAATGCACAAGGGGAGTGTGAAGTTCTGTGAGTAATGGCCGCGGACCCGGTCTGTTCTGTCCTCCTCCGAGCGTAATCGGAGTTGAGTCTGTTCTGTGCGGGCCCGGTCATTACAATAAAAGGCGCCTTTTATTGTAACGACCGGGCCCATACAGAACAGACTCAACTCCCCGGAACACATCCCGTCGGGAGGAGGACAGAACTGACAGAACTGGGTCCCAGCCATTACTCACAGAACTTTACACCCCCCTTGTGCGATTCTGCCTTTCGTGGGATTCGAACCAAGGACCTGGGGATAAGTCCTTTAATTCTTAGAATCCCACTACCATTAGGCTAGTCTTTTATTGTAACGACCGGGCCCATACAGAACAGACTCAACTCCCCGGAACACATCCCGTCGGGAGGAGGACAGAACTGACAGAACTGGGTCCCAGCCATTACTCACAGAACTTTACACCCCCCTTGTGCGATTCTGCCTTTCGTGGGATTCGAACCAAGGACCTGGGGATAAGTCCTTTAATTCTTAGAATCCCACTACCATTAGGCTACTAGCCTAATGGTAGTGGGATTCTAAGAATTAAAGGACTTATCCCCAGGTCCTTGGTTCGAATCCCACGAAAGGCAGAATCGCACAAGGGGGGTGTAAAGTTCTGTGAGTAATGGCTGGGACCCAGTTCTGTCAGTTCTATCCTCCTCCCGACGGGATGTGTTCCGGGGAGTTGAGTCTATTCTGTATGGGCCCGGTCGTTACAATGGTAGTCAATAATACAATCATAATCCTTGAATAGCTCTAACCATCTCCGCTGCCTCAAATTCAACTCCTTCTGAGATAACAAATACTTGAGACTCTTATGATCGGTAAAAATTATGCACGTCTCCCCATATAAGTAGTGCCGCCATACTTTAAGCGCAAACACTACCACTGCTAACTCCAAATCGTGGGTCGGATAATTTCACTCATGAGGCTTCAACTGTCTCGATGCATAAGCTATAACTTTGTTCCCTTGCATCAGAACACAACCTAAGCCAATTCCCAAGGCATCACTGAACATAGTGTACTCTTTACCCGTAACCGGCTGTGTGAGTACAGGAGCTTTAACCAATAACTCTTTTAAACGATCAAAACTGGCTTGACACTTCTCAGTCCATACAAACTTAATATCCTTTCGAAGTAGCTTGGTTAAAGGAGAGGCTAACACTGAAAACCCCTGAACAAACCGTCGATAATACCCTGCTAAACCTAGAAAACTTCTCACTTCAGGTACATTCTTCGGAGGCATCCAATTTACTATTGCTTCAATCTTACTTGGATCAACACGTACACCCTCTGCTGACACCACATGTCCAAGGAAGGCCACTTCTCTCAACCAAAACTCACATTTACTGAGTTTTGCATACAGTTGATGATCTCTTAACATCTGTAACACCAACCTAAGATGTTCCTTATGTTCTTTTCGATCTCTGGAGTATACCAAAATGTCATCAATAAATACCACAACAAACTTGTCTAGATACGGTCGAAAAACTCGGTTCATCAGATCCATAAAGGCTGCAGGCGCGTTGGTCAAACCGAAAGGCATCACTAGAAATTCGTAATGACCATAACGCGTCCGAAAAGCCGTCTTCGCCACATCTGCTTCTTTAACCCCCAACTGGTAATAGCCTGATCTCAGGTCTATCTTAGAGAATACTCCAGCTCCTCTCAACTGATCAAAAAGGTCTTCAATCCTTGGCAATGGATACTTATTCTTGATAGTCACTTTATTAAGCTGTCGATAATCAATACACATCCGTAGAGTTCCATCCTTCTTCTTAACAAATAGCACTGGAGTGCCCCACGGTGATACACTGGGCCGAATGAATCCTTTGTCTAACAACTCCTGTAACTGACTCTTCAATTCCTTCAATTCCACTGGGGCCATTCGGTAAGGAGCCTTAGAAATCGGAGCTGTCCTTGGGACAATCTCGAATGACAATTCGACTTCTCTCTCGGGAGGTAATCCCGGTAATTCTTCCGGAAAGACATCTACAAAATCTCTTACAATAGGAATGTCTTGAATTTTAACTTGTCCTCTCCGAGAATCCAAAACCACAGCCAGAAATGCTTTACAACCCTTCCTGATAAATCTTCTGGCTTTCATAGCTGATACCACGTTATGCAGAGAGCTGCTTCCAATTCCCTTCACAATAACAGGTACTTGATCCTTATCCTTCAAAACCATTACCTTCCTATGACAGTCTACTACCGCCCGGTGTTTATCCAACCAATCCATCCCCAGAATAATATCAGACTCATGGAACGGCAAGCAGATCAAATCCACGACAAACTCTATACCCTGAATCTTTAAGGGACACTTTCGACACACCCGATCAACCAAAACACTCTTACCTAACGGACTGGATACACAGATCTCATATTCCAATTTCTCTTCACTACCCAATTTATTCCATAACTTACCAGAACACACATAGGAATGGGTAGAGCCCGGGTCAATCAAAGCATAAACATCAGAATCAAACAAAGAGAACTTACCGGCAATCACTTCGGGAGCATTCTGTTCCTCTCGGGCCTTCATAGCATAGGCCCTACCAACCGTCGGCACAGGGCGATCTACTGATTCTAAGGGTTCTCTCTCTCGGGCTCGACCGCGCTGACCTCTACCTCTTCCCCGATTACGGCTTCCTTGGGGTGTATTGGACCCAGCTCGACTAGCTTCCTGTTGTCCTGATGGATCTCCATACTGACTTGGACAATTCGCAAGTAAATGGTCCGTAGAACCACATCTGAAACAACCTCCAGTTAACCATCGACACTCACCCCAATGTTGTTTGTTGCAATGAGTACATCGGGGAGTGCTATCTCCTCTACCTGTGCCTGCTCCCCTGGAAGAACCCTGTCTCCTCCCTCTAGGGGCCGGACTAGCTACAGACTCATCAGTAAAGTTTCCTTGCGATTCCCTCGGCCTCTTGCCTGAAGAAGAGCCACCTCTTGCAGACTTCCTTCTTTGAGCTTTCTCTCTCAGAATATTCTCAGAACGTTCTGCCCTCAAGGCTGCTTGAACCAACTGATAATACTTTACATTCGGAGCCGACATCAAGGAAATTAACATCACCTTCAAAGACTCATTCAAGCCTAATTCAAAATGCTGACATCTGAACTCATCTGTGAGAACCCTGGACGGTGCATACTTACTAAGCTTGTTAAACTCATTTTCATACTCGGCCACCAACATCATTCTTTGCTTGAGAGTTAGAAACTGTGCCCACTTGGCCTCCTTATATGTTTTAGTTACATACCGGTTCTGGAACTCACTCTCGAAAAATTCCCATGTAATCGGTTCAGGAACCTGCGGTTGACTAGACACTAGCCTCCACCAATCATAAGCAGAGCCTTGCAACAAAGACAGTGCACACTCCACTTCTTGATCTGGTGGACATCTTATCTCCCTAAGCACTTTGGATGTCTTCTCTATCCACATCTCTGCCTTATCAGATTCGTCTATGCCAGTACCAAAGAAATCCTCTGCACCATGCTTTCTTAACTTCTCAATAGGGGCACTGGGTGCTGTTACCCTCTCAAGTACCCTCGTCATATTCTGAAGCATCGCTTCCAATGGTCCAATACGCACCTCAGGTCGCCCCCTAGGAGGTTGAGCCGGACCAGAAACTGAGGGATCTTGCTCTTGGGGATTCGTACTTTCCGCTGACCCCTCAAGCGATCCACGAACAGACTCCATAACTATAAAACATAAACGCAGTGCGCATCAGGCCAATACAACTCCAACAGACTTACTAACACACTGAAACCCAGTAACATCTAACCCAGTAGCTCTGATACCACCTAATGTCACACCCCAACCTATACCATGGAGACTTCTCCGAGAATTAGAGGGAGAAGGATCCAGATAGGTAGGAGTGTCACATCCTACTAGTACAAATAAGGAAAACATCGCATACAAAGTAACATATCAAGGATAAATCAAGCTCAGAAAGAAAGAAGAGTGATACTGAACAAAATGAATACTTTTATTAATATACATAAAAGAGGTCATTACATTTTGCAATAGACATAAGAAAACAAATATATAAAAGCCCAAGGTACACTGTTCCAAAGGGGCTAACAAAACATTATATCTATTACAAAAGAAAGGAAAGCCTATAGTACAAAACTTCAATCTCTAGTTGCATTGGCCTTCCCGATGCGACACGCCCAATCATACGTACCAAAACCTTCCACACCTGCACGGATAAACACCCGTGCTAAGCGGAATTGCTTAGTGGGGAAAACACAAATGCATAACCGCCACTCACGGTGACGACAACAGAAAGCACATGATAATGATACAATTATAGATATAGAATCATACATAATTAAGACAAATACTTATATTATCATCCAATGTTCTTGTACACAGACACACTAACACCCGCTTAATCATAAAGAGTGGATAACGAGTACACATAGATACTTGAGAGTATCAATATCGTATTATAAACACATAGATACCCAAAGGTATCAAATCATTCTTTTTATTTTTGTTCCAAATTATTTTCATATAGAATCTTAAGAAAGATTCAAGCAGAAGGATCGCGAGGATCCGATCGGGGGACCTGATCAGGGTCCAAAATCGTACACATAGCTGCAGCAACACATAACTCTATTAGGCATGCCTAACTATCCACTTTCCGACATTAGCAGGTTATACGAAATCTTGTCAAATTAACATACATATTATTCATTTAAATAAGTATTCAAGGCTTTAATAAAAGAGTGCATGAAAAAGAAATCAAGTCATTAAGCAAAAAGGAGAAGAAATCAAGTTTGGAAGTCACGTCTGTCGCGCTCGCGACAGAAGCCAAAATACACCTCCCCGCCTCGTCTCGTGATCGCGAGAGGACGTAGGTGATGCTCTCTGTCACGCTCGCGAGGGTTATCGCGCTCGCGACAGAAGAGAACCTTGCACATGCTCGGAGATCGAGCACTCTGTCGCGCTCGCGACAATTATCGCGCTCGCGACAGAGAGCTCCCTTCGAGCTCCTCGGCGCGACACCTCTCGCGCCGGCGCGAGGGCTGAAACCTCCGCGTTCTATCGCGCTTGCAACAGGGTCGCGATCGGGACAGATACGGGTTTTTTAGCTCTTACGCCCAAAATCTGCAGAATTTTCACACTAACCACATTCAAACTTCCAAAATATATTCGAAACCTCAAAAGTAAACAACACAAGCATCAACAACTCATAATATAATTAAAACCCAGCTTTATCACCATTTATTTCAATTAAATCAAGCCAAACGCATGCCCAATTCCATGAAATTCCAAAACAGTATATTTAACAACAATTGCAATTATTCACATGATTTCTTGCAAATCCTTCAACAATATTCATTCTCTAGCACCACATATCATGCTAATTTCACTTCAAGCTATACATATTCAATTCGTAACTCTAATCAAAGCTAAAAGTGCCAAAACCCAACTTAAATCACAAATACACATATGAAACAAATGTTCCCAAACCTTATCTCCTCTGCTCCTACTCGTGAGCTCTGCTCCCGCTAGCGATTTCTTTCCCTTTTTCCGGTCTAGGAGACTCCTCTGAACCACAAACCCACAACAACTAAAAAATCAATTTTACAATAACTCACACATATACATATATAATTATAAAACCTAGAGAAGAGGAAGAAGAAAATCTAAGACATTGCTAACCCATACTCACCTTTTGAGCTTCAAATTTACAAGCTAAACAACCCAAACTACTCAAGGAAAGGAGAGGGAGCAAGATCGGGCCAAGAAAAGAAGGAACAAAGAAGAAGAAAGAAGAAAAGGAGAGAATGGCGTGAATGAGGGAAAAAGAACGGGAAACAAGAAGGAATGGCTGTTCTCTCTCTTTCTCACCAACCCATTAAATGCTAACTTATCATTTATGCCACATGTCATTCTCCCCATAAGACACTTGTCCCATAACACACCCTACTCCCATACACTTCTATACACACTGATATATCCCTTGCTCACACCTTACTCCCATACACTTCTATACACACTGATTTATCCCTTGCTCACACCTTACTCCCATACATTAAATCATATACCAACCTATATCCTCATCTCAAATTAATACATATACACACATATAAATTAAATAAATAATCCAAATTAACACATACATGCAACATATAAAGCACACACATACAGACACTGACAGGCTCAAACTACTGGGGTGGTTTGGGGTGTTACACTGTCCCTCTAGCCTCGTCTCGGCCTGCACTGTGTGAGGTGAAGTGTTTTCTAACTGCATCCTCTGTTGCGATCTGTTCTATCGCATGTTCCCCGCTAACCTCATCTCGGTCTGCACGGCGGCTGGTCTTTCCCACTAGCCTCATCTCGGCTTGCACGACGGCTGGTCTGTCCCGCTAGCCTCATCTCGGCCTGCGCGGTGTGAGGTGAAGTGTTGTCTAACTGCATCCTCTGTTGTGATCTTTTCTATCGCATGTCCCCCGCTAACCTCATCTCGATCTGCACCGCGGCTGGTCTATCCTGCTAGCCTCATCTCGGCCTGCGCGGTGTGAGGTGAAGTGTTGTTTAACTGCATCCTCTATTTCGATCTATTCTACCGCTGGTTTTTATCTTGAACGTCTTCCTTTTTTCTGCAAAAAAAGGAAAAGCAAATGTGCAGGGTATATAAAAGAGATGCTTACCTGTGGCAGTACGTGCATGTTGGGGCGTTGTCAGATGTGTACCCCTTGAGGGACGGTTAGTTGTTCCCTAGATACCGATTCCTGTATCATCTCCATCGGGGTCTCCTTGTTGGGAAGGCCTGTGTGTCTCTTAAGAGGGCTCTGTGCTCACAAGGAGATTTTGAAAATCTGTGCTCACTGAGAGGTTTGAATGCTCAGTGAGAGACTTTGAGGCTCACTGAGAGCCTTAGACGCTCACTGAGAGACTTTGACGCTCACTGAGAGACTTTGATGCTCACTGAGAGACTTTGATTTCGAGCCTCCAAAGAGGAAAAAAGGTTTGAGCCTCCTCAGAGGAAAGTTATATTTGAAGTTTTGGTTGTTTGCCCGCAGGCGGATAGATTTCCCTATCTTTGGCAATTTTTTTGTTTTTGTTTTGGGATTTTCTTTCTTGGAATTTTTACATTTTTGATGCATTTGAATTTATACAGCATGTTGGATTTTTAAGGCCTTGAAAACATCTTCTTCTTTTTGTTTTGTTGTTTTGCTTATTTTTGTTGTTTGTGTTTGAGGATTTGTATTCTTTGTACATTTTGAAGTTGGATTTTGTATACTTATTGTGCGATGTGTGTGAGCATACATCTTATGAGAGAGAAACTTACCTGATTGCCCTTGGCATTGCGTGTATAAATAGGCTTACTCTTTTGACTATCTTCTGGGGAGCAGGTCCGCGAGGTTCCATTCTCGTGAGGACTTCATCTTGACCTGATTGTTCGGCATGGATGAGCACTAATGTAGAGCTGAAACTATACCTTGGCCCACTTTTTCATCTGATTGCCTAAAGTATGTGTGGGTAGTCCGGCTTCTCAAGGGATCTTCTTTTCTGTAGATTTGTGTGATTCCGGATTGCCCTTAGCATGGTGTGTCCGGATAGGCTTGCTCTTCTAGGCGTTCCACCTTTGTACATATTCACCTGATTTTATGCTGGATATAGTTGCAGATCATGTTGAGCTGAATGCATCCCTTGGATCATCCTTGTTCATAAGGCCTATTCGGACCTTTCCTTCTGAGTTATGTGCACAGCAATATATACAGAAGATTGTGTGTGCGTATGGAATCATGTGTGTGAAATATACATGCAAAACTATATATAAGAAACACATGAAAATGATTAATGTACAAGAATTGTGTGTGCATATCTATATGTGTAAAAGACTAAATGCACGTGACATGCACGTGATATGCAAAAATGAATAGACCACATCCCAGGTGGTTAAGGGATTCGTTGAGGGTACTGCTCGGCTGCCCATATTGTCTGATGCTCCCAAGGATGTAGAAAAAAAATGTTGTCTTGGCTTTACGGACTCTGTCCCATAATCTTTTCAAGGAAAACTGACCCGTACGTATCTTTACCCCTCGGTCAATGAGCATTTTTGACCCCAGGACTCTGAATCAAGTTCTGCCTAAAGGAAAGTCATTCGGAGTAATACTGCCTTATCTCTCCACGCATCAAAGGTCATTATTTTAAAGGTAGTGCGTCCCTTGTGGATTTTCACACTAGCTTTTCTTAGTGGGAAATGCATCCCTTTAGGGATTTTCACAGAACCCTGTGCCTAATTTTTGCCTAGAATGGACCCAACACAATCCTGTGGCTTTTATTCATTTCATTTTTTTGTAGGATAGACTACCTGTTCCTAGGTTTTCACCCTACCATTTGGCCTAACTTTTGCTTAGAGAGCCAGTTACGGTTTTCATCTCTAACGGCCTCTCTTTTTTTGTTTGTTTGTTTTTTTTTTAGACTTTCCCGCCTTTCAGGTACAGCTGCAAGAAAAGTTGAAGCTACTATCAAAGCCTCTTCCTAGGGTAAACAGCAGTTATTCTCTGAGATATTTTCTCCTTAGCATCGGTTGCATTCTATGGCCTATCTTGATGAATGTGTTGCGAGATTGGGTAAGTTAGCGGATAAGGATTGGGTTCCTTAGGGCTTTATGAGGTTGCCTTTTTACCTTACCTACCCATTGCGCTTGATAGTTCAGAGGGATTAACGATGTAGTGAGGCATCCCTTATCTTTCCAAGGTGGACCTGTAACACCCCCATACCCCCGGTAAGGAATATCGGGGCGCCACGCGGCTACATATACATATATCGTAGCGGAAGCATTAATATTAAAAGATAAGAATAATTTAGGCCAAACCAAAAAGAGCTCTTATAATATATATATAAACTGTACATAATACAAAAAGCTTTATACTTGTTACATATTCATTTTCGGTACACATATATATAACAATTAACTTTTACATGTCAATACTATACTTCCTATGTACATAATGATGTTACTCAAAATGTAAGAAACTCTATTGCTATCTTATACAAAAAGATGTAACAAAAGCTCCTAGTGGCCTTGACCTGCAGATGCATGCTCTCACTGTTCCGAACCTGTACCTACACGGAAATAAACATCCGTGCTAAGCGATAACGCTTAGCGGGGATGAAAATAATGCAAAGGACTTCTTTACGAAGTCACACATATATCACACATTTCCTATGACAAAATCAAATGTCACATGCATAATCTTGTCACACATATACAAATCATTTATTCAAATACACAAGAGTCATGTGCTCCCATTCATGCAATACTTCTCATGTGCTATAACATTTAATCAGAACAATCTTCTAAATCATTTCATGTTCACTATACCATATTAGTAAGCCTGAATTCCTTTCATGGTGGATACGGGTAACTCTGGATACTGTTCATAGTACTTTGCATATGGAGAATTAACTCAAACCTCTATGAAATACACGAGGTATTCCGAACTCTGGGCACAATTAAGGCTAACTCTAGCAGCTGCACTTTAACCCTTTATAAGCATGCTTATCTATCCACTATAACGGTAATCAGGCTCAATAACAACTCATCAACTATAATTCAAGTGCACTCATCAACTTTAGAGGCATTTAAGTCATATACAGTCTTTATTAATCATGTTCAACAACTAAAAGCATGTAACATTTAAATTCTACTTATAAACTCTTATATCATACTATTATTTACATATAATGTCAATTGGGACATTCATATGCTCATTTGATAGGGTTAAATATGAGTTGGACATGCTATAGGAACTTACCCTGAAGTTTGGGTGCAATACGGGTTCAATTCGGGAAGAAAAACACATAAAATGGTCAAAATAGAAGGGGTGGAGGTTGTCACTACTCGTGATAGATGTCACTACTCGCGACAGGTGCCTGGCCTACTGTCACGACTCATGACGGTCATCACTACTCATGACAGGGGCCTACTATCACAACTCGTGATGGTCGTCACTACTCGTGACAGAGCCACAGAGATCCAGACAAAGTCCCAACAACGTCAATTTTGTTCAGGCTAAACGGATATCAAAACGACATTTTTAGGCAAAAATTTCTTTTTAACAAATATTTCCTAGGATGTTAACTTTCAAATGGGACAATTTTCAAGTCCATTGGACATCTACAACTTGAGTTATGATCTAAACAACCTATAATGTTCAAGTCACCCGACCCAAACAGGGATGCTACGGTCTTTAACCGTTTCGAGAATCATAGGGCAAGAATTAGCTCTAGCTCCATCTTAGACATTTTTAGATATGGATCTTAGCTTTCAGATACAATTTGAGTCAACACAATTGAAGCTCTGTAACTCTACTTATGACAAAAACTAATTCAAAGGTCTAATGAAACCCAAACAGAATTTCTCTAAAATCACTTTTTACACTCAAAACCATTTAACACAACCAAAAGTCATACACCATGATTCAAAACATGATCGCAAACATGTATACATATATCGTGAGCTCACTACAGGCAATCAAAATAGATTCGCACGCGATCCCTACCTCTAGGAGTTGATCACGGCCCTCTACTCCGCTCCGACCTTCTCTTTGCCCTTATTCGGTCCCTTGTCCACAGCTTCCATGCACAACCATTCAAAATACAAGAATTACTCTTCTCTTTATTTTAAATCAAAAACAGAAATATTCAAAGAAAAAGGAGGTCAGATCGAGAAATAAATCCAACCACTCTTACCTTCTTCTCAAGAACTAAGCTCAACCTTTGACTTATACACTTCAAACCAACTTAATGAGCTCACTCAAAATAGACCAAAGGGGAAAGGAAAGAACAAAAGCAAGAGCAAGAGAGGGATAACAGCTGACCAAAGAAAAAGAAAGAAAAAATAAAGAACAAAGGGCCAAAGTAAGGAACCCACGGGAAGAAGGAAAAAAATGGGCAAATGGTCAAAGTAAATCCAAAATTAACTATGCTACTAAATGCTACCTATCCCATTAATTTCATGTTTATCTTCTTTTTACTCTAAATTTCCCATCTTTAATTAATTTATGTAGTAATAGCCAAACTCTTGCCACATGTCACATCCTTACAAAGCCACTTGTCACTCTAATATAAACCACACTTAAGTCTCTTACCAAGTGTCACCCTCTCAAGTTGCCATGTGTCAACACCCTACGATGCCACGTGTCGAAAATCTCAATTTAATTGACATACCACGGGAGGGTTCTGTCGCGCTCGCAACGCTTATTGCGCTCGCGACAGGACTCTCACACTCAACAACTAATCTCTTTTCTGAACAAAAATTCTGCAATTCTTCTATGGCTACTTCGGGGTGTTACAGGACCTTTATCTTCGGTTTTGACCTCCAGATACCATAGCCTCTAGGCACGTTGCCGGTGAAGACTATTATGCCATTTATCGGGGTTGTTCTTTCACTTCCAATAATGTACTCAAGAGGTAGGTGATTTGTCTTGCAGTGGATAACATAACTCATCGACTTAGACATCTGGACGGTGAGAGTAGTAGCAGAGCGTAGCCATTTAGATTTCATGCATTCAGTAATGAAGAACATTTCTCTTTTTATAAATGAACTAGAAAATAATGAGCACGTGCATTTGCAAAGATTATGTACAGTTCGGTATGATTTCTCTATACATGATCATTATCTAACATTGATTCAAAATGTAAAACTATATCTAATCTCAGAGTATATCTTGCAAGCATCAAACTCCTGTCTCCAATCAGCCCTCTCGGGTTTTCTTGATTGGACATTTTCTCTCAAGCCTCTAATTTTTGTCCAGGATGCCTTTTTTCGCTTTTCGCCCTGATGAGGTGCCTGTTTTTAGCAAGGCCGCCTTTTTTCAGTTTTTGACCCGCGGGGCTTTTATTTCTCGTCTTTTAATTTTTAGTCTTTAGCCATTAACCTCCTTAAGTCTATCAACGTTGATCGATTCTTGAAGCCATCTTCATCACTGCCTGTTGCTACTATCTTAGATACAATCTCTGAAGAACAAGGGCTCCTCTCACATTAGCCTAAACCTATCCCGTATGGCTGGAGCACCTGGTCTCATTTGCTTGACAATTGAATCTCCCTTTTTCCTTGGATACTTTCTGATTGTCTTTTCAAATGATCAAGCAGAATGTTTTCTAATATATCTGACTGTGGCGATAATCCTATGACCTATCGTTGTCTGACTTGTTCAATTTCTGCCGTTGTTGTGCCCTATCGGCTTTAAAATCTGAGCTTCCATGACTGTCCTTCAAGTTTTACGCTCCACTTTGAACGGCCGTACTGCTTCTGCCCCCTATATATTGAGAACTGGGAGGTGACTCTTGTAGCGGTTCTGATGGTGGTTTTCCAACCTCAAAGTGCAAAAGGCCATTTCTCTGCCCAATCCTTGTAGTTTCGAGCCATTTTGATTAAGATCTTCTTGTTAGCAGTATCTCCTGCCCTATTGGTTTAAGGGCAATACGGAGTGGACTTGTGGCTTTTAACGTTATACCCCTGGAGCAACTTCCTAGCCTGAACCATAAGGTGTCCTTCTGTCCTTGAACCCTGCGTGGTGCAGGAAACCATCTTGACATGACCCTGTCCGTTGGGGCTGTAGGGCTCACCTCCCCCTATGATGTCTATTTCCAAGCTCGAGCAACCCATATCAATTGCAAGTTGATATGATTCTTGTGGTCCTTTTCGGAAGTCAAGAAAAATAGCAAAGTACGGGCACATGTAGATCAGCCGAATTTGAACAAAGCTTGCTCCCCATGATGGTCTTCCAATCTATATATTGATTCTTTTCCTTCTCTCTTTTTATTTTTATTTTTTTATCCTTTTTTTTTCTGTTCTTTTTTTTTCCTTTTTAGTTCCTTTTTTCCTGAGGATAAGCTTTGTTCAAATCCTAATAGTTTACACCTACACGCACTCCTCCTCTTCTCGATTTGGTACAACATTAACCAACTAAGACTGGCATTGAACTTCGACAAGAAATTTTGACTTCGCTTCTGCTTGTTGATTCCTCTTTTTGACATTTTCTGCCCCTTCCAGCTTTAATCTTCTGTGCTGCTGCGTGGTCGGTTCATGATTGTGGTGTGTTTGAATGATGTGCTTAGTGATTCCACGATCAACTCTTAGCATGTCTTCATATGTCCAGGCAAAGACCTTTTTTATACTTTGTTGAATTTCTCTCAAGTTTTGGGTCTGGCACAAGTTCTTGAAGACGATCTCTCAGAGGATGATGATAGTCTGTTCTATGCCCTGAATATTGATGATACGCGTAATACCAATCTGCTCTATGTCTAGGGTGTCCTTGACTTGGGGCAGGCCCAGCAGGCAAGGGTTGTAACATCCCTTTCTTAACGAGACGGGTGAAGTGCTAAGATAATGGACTACCTGAGACAGTGAGGTGGGGCCGAGCTGCTTTAGTGGTTAAAACTTGTGTAGGCTTAACATTTGCCTCACTGATGTTATGGCTTCCTGAGCTTTCACCTTTTAGAATATGTGTGATTGCGAAGTCCTCTTCCTCTTCGGGCATAATGCTATATCCTAAAGTGGGCCTCCTATTTCGTCCTTATTTAACTGGTGAATTGTAACACCCCCTTCCCATACGTAGGCGATCCCATCAGGTAAGGAGTGAGATGCCGTATGAGTCAAGGTGTCACCAAGCAAGTACAAAGCAAACATACATTCATTCATAACATACATACAGAGATACAGGATAATTAAAACTTTACAGAAAGGAAAGAAAAAGTTGATCATGCATTACAATAATGTTCTGATCAACGAGCTGATACAAAAATAATATTACATATACAAAATATAGGTACAGAAGCGAAAGCTGATACAA
Source organism: Excoecaria cochinchinensis (assembly GCA_947683425.1). Taxonomy (NCBI): domain Eukaryota; kingdom Viridiplantae; phylum Streptophyta; class Magnoliopsida; order Malpighiales; family Euphorbiaceae; genus Excoecaria; species Excoecaria cochinchinensis. Next base: position 5,956,053 of record CANTUQ010000003.1, on the reverse strand, counting down.
AACTGACACAAACTGATACATGAGAGTTCTATACAAAAAGAATCATCACTAATACAAAATTAAGCCCTATACTAAACCCTTCTGTGTTGGCTTGATGGCGGTGACTCTCTCACAGCAAAACTCCTTCCGCACCTGCACGGGTAAAAACACCGTGCTAAGCGATAAACGCTTAGTGGGGAAACACACATAACTTATGGACGGCCATTCACAATGGTCGTCAAGGCATATCACAATCACAATGGCAAAATGCAATAGCTTTAACAATATCCATATAATCATGCTCACAAATTAAAGCCATACATTTGCACCACAAATACATATCCATTTCCATATTAATGGAACACATATCCCATCATTATACTCATTCAGATATCACGTGAATATATATATCCAATTCAGAACAGTGCAATTCAATCAATTATTTAATGAACACCTGCTGACTCTAGATAGTGGATAACGAGTGTACTGAAGGTACCTTACGGGTACGAATCGAATACTGAGGGTACCTCTCAGGTACAAATCAAAAGTCATTTCATTTTTTATCAAAACACATTGTTTGTATACTGAGGGGATCTTAAACAAGATCCTAATATTGATAGGTTCATGAGGAACCAAACGGGGACCTGATCGGGGTCCAAACTGAACTGAGGGCTGCAGCTAAAAGACTCTATTAGGCATGCCTAACTATCCACTTACTTGACTCTAGCAGGTTAAAACTCATTTAAATCACAATTCAAAACATCGCGGATAATTCATCAGAAGAATCATGGTATTACGCATATCAAAGTATATAAAAGTATGACATGCATCATACATAAGTATAAACTCATTCGAAGGAATTACGGAATCCGTTATAGGTTAAAAATCCGAGAAATTTCAGAAAATGGGCAGAACGGGGTGACGGACGAGGTTGGCTGGTCACGAGGCGTGACTGGCCTCCTCACAAGGCTGGTCACGAGACGTGACTGAAGGTCACGCCTCATGACTGGCTCTGTCCCTCGCGGATCACGCGGCGACTCGCCCCTTACCTCTCGCTGGTCACGAGTCGTGACTGGGTGTCACGTCTCGTGACTGGCTTCCTTCTTTGGGCTGGTCACGCGACGTGACTGGCTGCCGTGACTGGCCTCTCTCAGGCCGGTCACGAGTCATGACTGGGAGTCACGTCTCGTGACTGGCTTCCTCATGGCCGGTCACGAGTTGTGACAGGCAGTCACAGCTCGTGACTGGCTTCTATCTGGCAGGTCACGAGCCGTGACTAGAAGTCACGTCTCATGACTTGCCTTTCCTCTTGGCTAGTCATGCTACAGACGGGAATTTCTACAGTAATCGATTTTCAGATTTTCCAGAATATCCCAGAACAAAGAAATCAATCCAAAATTGATTGAAAGTCATTCAAACCTGTTCTTACTTCTCAGAAGATAAATCAATCATCAAAATGACAAATCAACAACTTACTTCAATATTTAAACAACCAAATCAAATCAAGTATATATGCATTCAACTTCTCAAAAACATAAACCCTAGAAATTTACAGTAAACTCAAAATCATACAAGTCATAACCAACAATTCCCAAACCTTAATTCTAAGTTTCACTTCACTTAGTCCCACTACTCCCAGTAATCTCCTTGCCTTTGGGATCGCGAGGAGCTTCAGCTAAACACAAACATCCAACAATGCAAACCCTAAGTTAAATCTAAACTCAAGGAAGAAGAAGAAGAGAAAGAAGAATAAGAGCAAGACCAAGATAGTACTTACCAAGTTAGGAGTAAGAGTGACCAATTTCCACAACCTCAACTTGATTTACAGATAGCAATAATTAGGAAAGGGAAAAGGAAGAAGAAGAAGATGGAGGTAGAAGGGAAAACGTGAATCTGATATTCCCTTCACTCTTCCTTCTTTTCTTTATTCATTTTCCCTAACCTAATACACATGTCAATCTTTTGGTGGTGGAATTTGCTCACTCACACCCTAACTCTAAACTTCACACACATCTTATGCACTCCTAACTTATACACCCTACAATGGTATGAACTAGCTCCATCATAGGGCCAGAATTAGCTCTAGCTCCATCTTAGACATTTTTAGATATGGATCTTAGCTTTCAGATACAATTTGAGTCAACACAATTGAAGCTCTATAACTCTACTTATGACAAAAACTAATTCAAAGGTCTAATGAAACCCAAACAGAATTTCTCTAAAATCACTTTTTACACACAAAACCATTTAACACAACCAAAAGTCATACACCATGATTCAAAACATGATCGCAAACATGTATACATATATCGTGAGCTCACTATAGGCAATCAAAATAGATTCGCACGCGATCCCTACCTCTAGGAGTTGATCACGGCCCTCTACTCCGCTCCGACCTTCTCTTTGCCCTTATTCGGTCCCTTGTCCACAGCTTCCATGCACAACCATTCAAAATACAAGAATTACTCTTCTCTTTATTTTAAATCAAAAACAGAAATATTCAAAGAAAAAGGAGGTCAGATCGAGAAATAAATCCAACCACTCTTACCTTCTTCTCAAGAACTAAGCTCAACCTTTGACTTATACACTTCAAACAAACTTAATGAGCTCACTCAAAATAGACCAAAGGGGAAAGGAAAGAACAAAAGCAAGAGCAAGAGAGGGAGAACAGCTGACCAAAGAAAAAGAAAGAAAAAATAAAGAACAAAGGGCCAAAGTAAGGAACCCACGGGAAGAAGGAAAAAAATGGGCAAATGGTCAAAGTAAATCCAAAATTAACTATGCTACTAAATGCTACCTATCCCATTAATTTCATGTTTATCTTCTTTTTACTCTAAATTTCCTATCTTTAATTAATTTATGTAGTAATAGCCAAACTCTTGCCACATGTCACATCCTTACAAAGCCACTAATATAAACCACACTTAAGTCTCTTACCAAGTGTCACCCTCTCAAGTTGCCATGTGTCAACACCCTACGATGCCACGTGTCGAAAATCTCAATTTAATTGACATACCACGGGAGGGTTCTGTCGCGCTCGCAACGCTTATTGCGCTCGCGATAGGACTCTCACACTCAACAACTAATCTCTTTTCTGAACAAAAATTCTGCAATTCTTCTAGGGCTACTTCGGGGTGTTACAGGACCTTTATCTTCGGTTTTGACCTCCAGATACCATAGCCTCTAGGCACGTTGCCGGTGAAGACTATTATGCCATTTATCGGGGTTGTTCTTTCACTTCCAATAATTTACTCAAGAGGTAGGTGATTTGTCTTGCAGTGGATAACATAACTCATCGACTTAGACATCTGGACGGTGAGAGTAGTAGCAGAGCGTAGCCATTTAGATTTCATGCATTCAGTAATGAACAACATTTCTCTTTTTATAAATGAACTAGAAAATAATTAGCACGTGTATTTGCAAAGATTATGTACAGTTCGGTATGATTTCTCTATACATGATCATTATCTAACATTGATTCAAAATGTAAAACTATATCTAATCTCAGAGTATATCTTGCAAGCATCAAACTCCTGTCTCCAATCAGCCCTCTCGGGTTTTCTTGATTGGACATTTTCTCTCAAGCATCTAATTTTTGTCCAGGATGCCTTTTTTCGCTTTTCGCCCTGATGAGGTGCCTGTTTTTAGCAAGGCCGCCTTTTTTTAGTTTTTAACCTGCGGGGCTTTTATTTCTCGTCTTTTGATTTTTAGTCTTTAGCCATTGACCTCCTTAAGTCTATCAACGTTGATCGATTCTTGAAGCCATCTTCATCGCTGCCTGTTGCTACTATCTTAGATACAATCTCTGAAGAACAAGGGCTCCTCTCACGTTAGCCTAAACCTATCCCGTATGGCTGGAGCACCTGGTCTCATTTGTTTGACAATTGAATCTCCCTTTTTCCTTGGATGCTTTCTGATTGTCTTTTCAAATGATCAAGCAGAATGTTTTCTAATATATCTGACTGTGGCGATAATCCCATGACCTATCGTTGTCTGACTTGTTTAATTTATGCCGTTGCTGTGCCCTATCGGCTTTAAAATCTGAGCTTCCATGACTGTCCTTCAAGTTTTACGCTCCACTTTGAACGGCCGTACTGCTTCTGCCCCTTATATATTGAGAACTGGGAGGTGACTCTTGTAGCTGTTCTGATGGTGGTTCTCCAACCTCAAAGTGCAAAAGGCCATTTCTCTGCCCAATCCTTGTAGTTTCGAGCCATTTTGATTAAGATCTTCTTGTTAGCAGTCTCTCCTGCCCTATTGGTTTAAGGGCAATACGGAGTGGACTTGTGGCTTTTAATGTTATACCCCTGGAGCAACTTCCTAGCCTGAACCATAAGGTGTCCTTCTGTCCTTGAACCCTGCGTGGTGCAGGAAACCATCTTGACATGACCCTGTCCGTTGGGGTTGTAGGGCTCACCTCCCCCTATGATGTCTATTTCTAAGCTCGAGCAACCCATATCAATTGCAAGTTGATATGATTCTTGTGGTCCTTTTCGGAAGTCAAGAAAAATAGTAAAGTACGGGCACATGTAGATCAGCCGAATTTGAACAAAGCTTGCTCCCCATGATGGTCTTCCAATCTATATATTGATTCTTTTCCTTCTCTCTTTTTTTTTATTTTTTTTATCCTTTTTTTTTCTGTTCTTTTTTTATCCTTTTTAGTTCCTTTTTTCCTGAGGATAAGCTTTGTTCAAATCCTAATAGTTTACACCTACACACACTCCTCCTCTTCTCGATTTGGTACAACATTAACCAACTAAGACTGGCATTGAACTTCGACAAGAAATTTTGACTTCGCTTCTGCTTGTTGATTCCTCTTTTTGACATTTTCTGCCCCTTCTAGCTTTAATCTTCTGTGCTGCTGCGTGGTCGGTTCATGATTGTGGTGTGTTTGAATGATGTGCTTAGTGATTCCACGATCAACTCTTAGCATGTCTTCATATGTCCAGGCATAGACCTTTTTTATACTTTGTTGAATTTCTCTCAAGTTTTGGGTCTGGCACCAGTTCTTGAAGACGATCTCTCAGAGGACGATGATAGTCTGTTCTATGCCCTGAATATTGATGATACGCGTAATACCAATCTGCTCTATGTCTAGGGTGTCCTTGACTTGGGGCAGGCCCAGCAAGCAAGGGTTGTAACATCCCTTTCTTAACGAGACGGGTGAAGTGCTAAGATAATGGACTACCTGAGACAGTGAGGTGGGGCCGAGCTGCTTTAGTGGTTAAAACTTGTGTAGGCTTAACATTTGCCTCACTGATGTTATGGCTTCCTGAGCTTTCACCTCTTAGAATATGTGTGATTGCGAAGTCCTCTTCCTCTTCGGGCACAATGCTATATCCTAAAGTGGGCCTCCTATTTCGTCCTTATTTAACTGGTGAATTGTAACACCCCCTTCCCATACGTAGGCGATCCCATCCAGTAAGGAGTGAGATGCCGTATGAGTCAAGGTGTCACCAAGCAAGTACAAAGCAAACATACATTCATTCATAACATACATACAGAGATACAGGATAATTAAAACATTACAGAAAGGAAAGAAAAAGTTGATCATGCATTACAATAATGTTCTGATCAACGAGCTGATACAAAAATAATATTACATATACAAAATATAGGTACAGAAGCGAAAGCTGATACAAAACTGACACAAACTGATACATGAGAGTTCTATACAAAAAGAATTATCACTAATACAAAATTAAGCCCTATACTAAACCCTTCTGTGTTGGCTTATTGGCGGTGACTCTCTCACAGCAAAACTCCTTCCGCACCTGCACGGGTAAAAACACCGTGCTAAGCGATAAACGCTTAGTGGGGAAACACACATAACTTATGGACGGCCATTCACAATGGTCGTCAAGGCATATCACAATCACAATGGCAAAATGCAATAGCTTTAACAATATCCATATAATCATGTGCACAAATTAAAGCCATACATTTGCACCACAAATACATATCCATTTCCATATTAATGGAACACATATCCCATCATTATACTCATTCAGATATCACATGAATATATATATCCAATTCAGAACAGAGCAATTCAATCAATTATTTAATGAACACCTGCTGACTCTAGATAGTGGATAACGAGTGTACTGAAGGTACCTTACGGGTACGAATCGAATACTGAGGGTACCTCTCAGGTACAAATCAAAAGTCATTTCAATTTTTATCAAAACACATTGTTTGTATACTGAGGGGATCTTAAACAAGATCCTAATATTGATAGGTTCATGAGGAACCAAACGGGGACCTGATCGGGGTCCAAACTGAACTAAGGGCTGTAGCTAAAAGACTCTAGTAGGCATGCCTAACTATCCACTTACTTGACTCTAGCAGGTTAAAACTCATTCAAATCACAATTCAAAACATCGCGGATAATTCATCAGAAGAATCATGGTATTACGCATATCAAAGTATATAAAAGTATGACATGCATCATACATCAATATAAACTCATTCGAAGGAATTACGGAATCCGTTATAGGTTAAAAATCCGAGAAATTTCAGAAAATGGGCAGAACGGGGTGACGGACGAGGTTGGCTGGTCACGAGGCGTGACTGGCCTCCTCACAAGGCTGGTCACGAGACGTGACTGAAGGTCACGCCTCGTGAATGGCTCTGTCCCTCGCGGATCACGCGGCGACTCGCCCCTTACCTCTCGCTGGTCACGAGTCGTGACTGGGTGTCACGTCTCGTGACTGGCTTCCTTCTTTGGGCTGGTCACGCGATGTGACTGGCCTCTCTCAGGCCGGTCACGAGTCATGACTGGGAGTCACGTCTCGTGACTGGCTTCCTCATGGCCGGTCACGAGTTGTGACAGGCAGTCACAGCTCGTGACTGGCTTCTATTTGGCAGGTCACAAGCCGTGACTAGAAGTCACGTCTCATGACTTGCCTTTCCTCTTGGCTAGTCACGCTACAGACGGGAATTTCTACAGTAATCGATTTTTAGATTTTCCAGAATTTCCCAGAATAAAGAAATCAATCCAAAATTGATTGAAAGTCATTCAAACCTGTTCTTACTTCTCAGAAGATAATTCAATCATCAAAATGACAAATCAACAACTTACTTCAATATTTAAACAACCAAATCAAATCAAGTATATATGCATTCAACTTCTCAAAAACATAAACCCTAGAAATTTACAGTAAACTCAAAATCATACAAGTCATAACCAACAATTCCCAAACCTGAATTCTAAGCTTCACTTCACTTAGTCCTACTACTCCCAGTAATCTCCTTGCCTTTGGGATCGCGAGGAGCTTCAGCTAAACACAAACATCCAACAATGCAAACCCTAAGTTAAATCTAAACTCAAGGAAGAAGAAGAAGATAAAGAAGAATAAGAGCAAGACCAAGATAGTACTTACCAAGTTAAGAGTAAGAGTGACCAATTTCCAGAACCTCAACTTGATTTACAGATAGCAATAATTAGGAAAGGGAAAAGGAAGAAGAAGAAGATGGAGGTAGAAGGGAAAACGTGAATCAGATATTCCCTTCACTCTTCCTTCTTTTCTTTATTCATTTTCCCTAACCTAATACACATGTCAATCTTTTGGTGGTGGAATTTGCTCACTCACACCCTAACTCCAAACTTCACACACATCTTATGCACTCCTAACTTATACACCCTACAATGGTATGAACTCACACACACAAGCACTTCTCAACTTAAAACACCATAAAATGATATGCTCAAGTGCACGCAAGCAATTCCCAATTAATACATACACTAATGTTATACGTGCAACCACATACTAACAAAACCAAAAAACATGCATTTTACTAAGCTACCCTCCTGATATGTTGAACACATGCACATGCATGCTCACACACAGACAGGCTCATTCTACTAGGGGGCAAACGGGGTGTGACATGAATTAAGTGGCCCCTTGCCTCTGGTTTCAAAAGAAAATGGAGGTACCTCAGTCGTCGTTGTATGGGCCCTCTCGACCGTGGCCCGCTTTACTTGGTTAAGAGCTGTTGCCATAAGTTGAGCTTGGAAAACCAGCGCCATAGCATCCATTCTTGCTTTGATAGTAGTCAGCATCCTTTTTTCCATCTCTTCAAACCTTTTATCTATCTCCTAGGCAATCAGGGCGCGAGTCTCTTCTGTCAATTGTGAAGGGCCAGCCATTTCTAATGCCTTTAGATGCTCTGGTAAGAACACTAAAACTTTGTTAGCCCATGTGAACTCTGATCGCTCCTTAGACAACTATTAGGATCCGTAAACCTCCTAAGCAAATGTTCTACGATGGCTGAAAAGCAAGGAGTTAGAATGATGCTTGAATAATATATAATGCATGATCGTGCTATGCAACAAATGGTATACAGTGACTAAAAGAGATTACAATGATACATGTGAAACATGTGAAAAACTATACATAGGATTATATATACATGTAATAATTATATGCAAAGAATAGGATGTATACATAAGGAGAAAATAAAAAAATTTATTTGTGCATGAATGACATGAATATGCAATGCATCATCCACAACCACATGCAAGAAGATAGATCCTTCTAACCTTATTGCCCCCACACATGAGGTCGTGCAGTCTCTATCCTAGGTAGGCTTGATCCATGGGTTAACAGGGAACCCGATGGATGCGCATGGTGCTCAGTGGAAAATTGCAGCATAACCTCTCTTAACAGGCGCATGAGTTGTGATCATTATATATTTAGGCAGTACGAATAAATTGACATGGGCCTATTGGGGCATGAAAGCCTTTGACTAAGTGACCAGTTAAGTTATCTTGGTTTGTCCAATACATAATGATCCATATAGCAGGCAAGGTATTATGGTTCATACCACCAGGGGGGAGTATCTACTGTCATTACATGGGCTTTGGTCAAAGCTGACGTTGCTTTAAGGCTACCCAAGCATGGTCCCTACCAACGGGTCTAGCTCATCACGAGCGTAACGACTGGTCGGGTCTCCATTTAATATACCATGATGGTACGAGGCTTGGGCTGGTGATTATCCTTAACACTTCCCTACATTGAGTGAACGTAGAGTCGTGCTTCGGGAATGCACCGGGGCTAAAAGAGGGACCAAACTAGCATAGATCTAAGGCTCTAATGAGATGTAATGCAGTTTTGAAAAAGGATGAAATTTTTAAATTAAAACTTAATTGTAAATTTTAACCAAGGCACTTTCAAAGCGAAGTCTCAAGTATTGTCTCCAGTGAAGTCGCCACTGTGACGCACGCCGAACCCCGGGGTGCCCCGCAGACCCGCTTTTAGGGCTTTCGAGAGAGGTTCATTAAAACTTGTAATGAATTACAAGTGTGTCTATGCTGGGCAACAAGGAGGTTACTTGGAGTTGCCACCCAATAGAACATTGGGACAGGTCGTCTAGCCTCAGTGAGCCTAAGACGGCGCATATATATCCATTTGGGGCAAGCCAAGGGATCTTGGTGACCTCATCCCAATAGAACATTAGAATCATCCTCTAACCCCGTGGAGCGTAGGATTATTCGAGTTGGGCCTTTTGGTGGGCCACAAGAGATATTTTGGAGGCCCCATCCCAATGAAACATTGAGATGGTCCTCTAACCTCGTTGTGCCTAAGAACAGAGTGGGTTCGGGACTTCCCATTTATTCATACCTTGGTTAAGTTTATAACTGAGCTTTGAATTTATAGTTTCATCCCATTTCTCATTCATTTTAATACAATTAATTAAAGCGCAGGTTGTCCACTCAAGGAAAATCGATAAATAAAAGCGTAAAGTAAAGTATATGCAAATATATTACAACAATACTAGGGGCGAAATACAACCCCTATTGTAAATAAAATACAAAACATGCATAAATCGAGGTATTCATTAGTGATGAGGACATCAGTCCTCGCATGCATATTTATTATGAAACAATTTTGATGTGATGATTTTGGATGGAGAAAATTGAGACATTGGTCCCATTTTTATTAGGAAAGATTCCAAGTTAATTAATAAACAAATGGTTTGGTGATTTTCTTTCTAGCGCCTAAAATAAATGATTTTATAAGAAAATTACATAACAAAATAAATAAGGCAAATAAATAAAATATTACAAATAAAACAATTGAACATTTAACTCAAAGGAGCCTTCTGGATCCCCTCGTATGCTCGCAAAAATGCCCAAGCGGAAAATAAGTTGTGAAATAAAAAAATAAAACAAAAATGAAATGATATTAGTAATTGAATAAATTAAATATAATAAATGATAAAATAAGGTGATATCAAAATGACAAATAAATTAACATATTAACAATTTTAAATAAATAAAAAATGTATTTTGAAAGACAAATGGATTAAAAGATGTAATTGGGATAAAATATAACATGTTAATGAATTAATATGTAAAAATATGAACATGATAATAATGAAAAATGAAAATGAATAAATAAATAAATAAACAATAATAAATAAATAATAATAATAATGATAAAAAAGAATAAGAGAACGATGAAAATAATTAAATGAATGACATGATTAATTAAATATGTTCACAAATGATATAAACCATTTACATGGCAAAAAGATCAATCAAAATGAATTAATTTAATTACATGTTAAAAATAATCATGAATTAAAGCAAAAAATAAATTATATACATGTTAGCAATAATAAGAAATCAATATTTACAAGTTAGAAATGATAAGAAATCAATATTTACATGAACAAAAATAATATATAAACATATTAAATGAGACAAATATAAAAACAACAGAATAAATGAATAAATAAATGAAAATAATAAAAATAATATACATGTTAATAAATTGAATATGAACAAAATAATAAAAATAAATAAAAAGATTTAAGCCCAGAATATTTACTCTCAGAGTTTCGGATTCGATAAAGGTAAAAATGATGATTGATTTCCTTGTTTGTGATTTGCAAGATTAGAGTTGAGATAATAAAAATGTTGAAATTTTATTCCAAGGAAAAATAGTCTTAAAAAATGATCAAAAATTCTTTAAGAACAAATAATTAATTTCTTTGCTTAAAAAATGATTTTTATTGATTAAACAAAAAGGATTCTCAAGAACAAACAATCCTTTTGTTTGTCTCGAGAAAAAAATCATTTATGAAAAAAACAAAAAAACTTCTTTTTTTAGAAAATCAAATGAAAAATTAGATTTCAAGAACAAACATTTATTTTGAATGTCTCAAAATCTATTTTTCATAAAAAAGAGATTCAAATAAAAATCATTGAAAAAAGTTTAATTGAAAACTAAAAAAATAATAAATCAAAAATGAATTTTTAGAGCAAACAATTGTTATGCTTGTCTCAAAATCAATTGAAAACCAAGAAAAAAATAATAAATCAAAAATGAATTTTGAGAGCAAACAATTATTATGTTTGTCTCAAAATCAATTGCCATCAACAAAATCCCATCTTAAAATATGTATTAGAAGAAATTCCATTGGAAAAAGAAGAAGAATTGAACAATTTTTTTTTATTTTTGTTGGGGAAAATTCTGGAAAATTAGAGAGAATTTGAGAGGAAGAATAAGAGAAAAGATGAAAAAAACCCTAGAAAAAATCCCCCTACTTTTATTTTTTTATCTTATCCTTTTTCTCTCAAGAAAATAAAAATAATTAAAGGGATGAAACCTAATAAAATCAGATATTATCTATTTGAATTTTAAAAAATGGAAAAAATCCCTTAAAACCTTGAAAGAAAGGATAAAAAACTGATTTTTAGGTCCAAAAATCAGAAAAAAATGATTTTGGGGCTAAAAAGGCCAATTTCGGCGGATCAGGTGCTACGGACGATCGTTGGCGAGCGCGACGGGCATCCGTAGTACACGCTGGGTGAGAGCACGATGCTGCGTGTGGACGATTGCGCATCGCACGCGACGTTGCTTCGCGCGCGACGCGTAGCAGCGCGCTGCGAGCGAGAGCGCTGCCGAAGCTCCGAAATTTTTTATTTTTTTTTAAATTTTATTTTTCAATTAAACTAATAAATATTGTAATTTCTAAGCTCCATCTTTCGAATCTAATTTTTAAAATATTTTTTTATTATTTTTCAATTTTTCACTCTAAAATGCAAATTTAACAATAAAATCACCACTTTTGACCTTTTTTTGCCTGTGACAAGACATTTTATCATCATTGGGTAACTCTGATCTGGGTTGCCTCAGGACCCGTTGTCTACAACTATGTTTTAAAAATCATTTATGCATGCCTAGTGATACTGAGGGAAAGAGAAAGCTTTTGTTAGAGGCACACACTACGATTTTCACAATGCATCCTAGAAGTGATAAGACGCATTATGATTTGAAACCGTTTTATTGGTGGCCCGGGATAAAAATAGATATAGTGGATTTTGTTTCTAAGTGCTTAACATGTCAACAGGTGAAGGCCAAGCATCAAGTCCCATCTGGATTGCTCAATCCTTTACCTTTCCCTCAATGGAAATGAGACAATATCACCATAGATTTTGTATCGGGTTTGCCATGGACTCAGCGAAAGCACGATGCCATTTGGGTTATAGTCGATAGACTCTCAAAATTGCCTCATTTCTTGCCAGTCCACCTGGATTATCTAATGGATCATTTAGCCGAGATTTATGTAAATGAAGTGGTTCGATTGCATGGCGTTCCATTATCAATTGTGTCTGATCGAGATCCAAGGTATACATCAAAGTTTTGGAAAGAGTTGCAGTCTGTTTTGGGTACTCATCTGAATTTTAGTACTGCATTCCATCCTCAAACTGATGGTCAGTTAGAGAGGGTAATCCAGATTCTTGAAGATATGCTCCGAGGCTGTGTTTTGGATTTTTTTGGAAGTTGGGATAAATATGTGTTGCTTATGAAATTTCCATATAACAACAGCCATCAAGTGAGCATTGGAATGGCTTCGTATAAAGCCTTTTATGGACGGAAATGTAGGACTCCAATCTATTAGACAAAGTTGTCAGAACATTCTATTGTGGGTCCGAAATTAGTTAGGGACACTGAAGAGAAAATCAGATTAGTGCAACAGAATTTGAAAGCAGAAAAAGATAGATAGAGATCCTATGTCAACTTAAAACGGAAGGATAATCGGTATGAAGTTGGGGATAAAGTTTTTCTAAAAGTGACTCCTTGGCATAAGGTTCTCCGTTTCGATTAAAAGGGAAAGTTAAGTCCAAGATTTATAGGGCCTTATGAGATTCTGGATCGAATCGAACCAGTTGCTTACCGATTAGATTTGCCGACGGAATTAGCTAAGCTGTATGATGTATTTCACTTGTCAATGCTTCGTCGGTATAGATCTAATGTATCTCATGTACTTTCAGTCCAAGATGTAGAAGTTCAGTCTGATTATTCTTATGATGAGGAACTGAAAGAAATTCTTGCTCGGGAAGTGAGACAACTCCGGAATAAGCAGATCCTTTTGGTTAAAGTATTGGGGCAACATCACAGGGTTGGAGAAGTAATCTGGGAACCCGAGGAGATTACAAGATCATAGCATCCTCAGTTGTTTAGTTCAAGTGAGAATTTCAAGGATGAAATTCCTTAAGGAGGGGAGATTTGTAACACCCCGTCTGATACCCTAGTGGTTTTGAGTATTTTGTGGTATAAGTTGTTTGATTGTTATTATTATTCTTGTTTTAGACTTAATTGCATGATTTAGTTAGCTTAGAAGGGTATTATTGTGATTTAATGTTCTAAGTTGGGGGTTTGAATGAGGTTGTGAGGAGAGAAGAGGTTAGTAGTAAGATTTGCCAAATTCACCACATGTGAGTGACAAGTGGAGGAGAGAGAATGAGGAGATAAGAATGGTTGACCAAGAGAGGAAAGTAGGTGAGAGAGAGAGAAAGCAGGAGCTAAATCCCGTTCTCCCTCTCCCGTTCTTTCCCTCTCGCCAGCCTCTCTTCTTCTTCTTCTTCTTCTTCTTCTTCTTCTTCTCTCTTCCATTTGGTTGTGATCTTTGGTTGATTTCTCAAATTCAAGCTCAGTGGTAAGTGATAGTCTTCTACTTTTCTTCTTCTTCTTCTTCTTCTTCTTCTTCTTCTTCTTCTTCTATTCATCCCATTTTCTTTAGCGTTGTGTGGGTTTTTAGTTATTTGTGTTGTGGTTGGTTGGCTTAGTGATCAGAAATACCTGCTAAGGAGGCTAAAGGAAAGGAGAAGGTAGGAGGATCTTCAGCTAAGTGATCCTAGAGGTGCTTAGGAACCTGAGGTTTGGGAAATTTGTATTTTGGTTAATTGTGATTTTTGATCTTGGATATGAATTTCTGGAAATTGAACTATTTGAGCATATTTATGTGTAATTTTTCAAGGGTTTTTTCTATTAAGAGTTGAATTTAGAAGTGGTGATGTGTATGAGAATTGAGATTTATTTTGTGGTTCAGATTGATTTTAGGTGGTTCGGGAACTTAATTTGGTAAGTTGTTCAATTTTGATTGATTGATTACTTTTAATTAGTGTAAAACCTTGATTGAGTGTTTATAAGCATGTTTGAGTGAGTTTTGTTGGTTGAGTTGAAGTAATTTGGTTTTGTGTGTATGTTTGAGGAAGAGCTTAGTGTTGGAGAGCTGTGGAGATCAAAAGCAACCTAGAAAATGAATCTGTCGCGAGAGTGATAGAGCTTGCGGTCCCGATCTCCGGCCGAGGTGCTCTCTATCGTGAGCGCAATGCGATAGATAGCTCGGTAAACTAAAATTCTACTGGGCTCTGCTCTGTCGTGAGCGCGCTTGCGTGCACAGGCGTGATAGTACCCTGCTTGCCCTCTATCATGAGCGCGACAGAGGCTCATAAGTTCTACTATCGTGGGCACGTAGCGTATCTCGAGCGTGACATTTGGCGTGAAATGCCTCTGTCGTGAGCACGAAGGCACGTCGCGAGCGCGACCCTCCCTTCTCTCCTTTTATTGATTTTTTTTACAACTTTGCTTGACTTTTCACTCATACTTTGAGCATATCTTCTTGCTTGAATTACTATATGCTTTATCATGTGAATTATATCTGAATGTTTATTCTTGCCTGCAATAGTCAAGTAAGTGGATAGATAGGCATGCCTATAGAGTTCAGTTAGTTGCAGGCATGCGTTTTGGACCCTAATTAGGTCCCCATTTGGGTCCTCGCAATCCTTATGAGTTTGGATCTTGTTTAAGATCCCATGCAAAAATGTTTTGAAAATTAAAAGAAAAGAAATTTTTTTGGTACCTTCGGGTATTTATGCGTTCAGAAAAGAAATGGTTTGGTACCTACGGGTATCTATGCGTTTACTCATTATCCACTACTCTGAATGTGCAGGTTATTTTACCTATGTGTATCAGTAAAGTAATGTGAATTACTATGATTCTAAAAGGTTTGATACTTATGCGATAAATTCTTATGAAATTGTTGAGTAGGATATTTGTATAACTTTGGATGGTTGATTAATGCTTTATTATAAGGTATGTGCATCTGTATGTGAAGTGCATTTTTCACATCCACTGTGAGTGGTCATTCATTGTTGGTTTTCCCCACTAAGCATTATCGCTTAGAATGGGTGTTTCATCGGTGCAGGTGTGGAAGCAGGTAGAGTTTTTGGGAGGACCGATCCATAACCTTCAGGGCCAACACAAGAGAGAGAGAGTTCTGTAGTATAGGATTTTGGTATTTTGTATTTCAGTTTCTAATGTAAAGCTTTTGGTTATAATTTTGGCTTGTAATATATATATTCAATTAAGGGTATTGTAATCTTTCTAGGATGATGTGTACTTCCGCTTTGTAATGAATATTTCTCATTCATTTAATGAGAGATTTCAGTATTTTTGTTGATAATTCTCTTGTATGTTTTATACTATTGAAAGTTTTAGTTTATTACGTCTATGGATTTTGTATTTTAAGTTTTATGCATTCGTTTGCCTGCTTTATTCTTTGTGTGTGACCACCCTTGCCTATCGTGTCGCTCACTTCCCTTGTGGGGCGAGCTTCCCTACATATAGGTAAGGGGTATTACATCAGTAGGACTTACTCTAAGGTTGTAATGCTAGGTTAGGGAATTAGCTAACTAGAACAGATAAAGATATCGAACAAAGAGTCAGCCACTCCACCTATATTCACCACTACCCAATCTGAACGAAAATTTGTATTGACCCACATTTATCTTACGAACAGTTTCCAAAACTCAACTAAACTTCCGAAAATGAAAAACACTAAACCACAAGAAACTAAGCAGACAAAAAGCCCTAATCAAATTATTCTTTTCAATCCCAATTACCTTTGAACATATAAGCACTTCCCTCTATTTAAGGGTACCCCATACTTGAATTTTTCTATATATGACTAGCTCAAAGATCATATTAACGATCAACAATTTCATTTTTTTTTCTTTTTCTTTTTCTTCTTCTTCTTCTTCTTTTTTTTTCTAATTTTATTTAAAATCATGAGCTAGTATAATTTTTTCAAACATAAATAGTGAGTTACCCATAGCTTTCGTTCTCTGATAAATTTGGACTTCATTAAGGGAAAATCAACACTATAATAAGCAATACCTCAAAGTTTCACAATTCAGCATTTAACACAATTTTTTCTCACACCCAAGCTATTCTAGCAATAAATACCCTTACTCAACCTTCAATGTTATCCCAACCCAATCCTATAGTGGCCAATTCTTAGAAAGGATAGGCAAAAGCATTTAGGTTGAATTGTAAAATATGAGTGTAACAAAGAATTGCATAGTAGGCTTTTAACATACCAAATCGGCTCAACGGGGCTAGCAATGGCAATTATGCATACAGGTAAGTCAATAGTCATTTAAAGTGGTTACCAAAGAAAAATTTCCTAGGTCATGTCCTAATCCTACTTGAGTTGTTATATTGTTTCGAAGGGTGATGAGGAAGGTTCTAACTATCCTAAGATTCCTTCACTCAAATGCTTTCACACACTAGCTTTTTCATGTTTTTTGCAATAGAGCCTAAAGTGCGCATTGGATAAGAAATCACAGGATATATGACTAACTGAGATTAATATGCTGCTAAAACATGTAACTACTCTCTTGCTAAAATCAGTTCTTAAGATAATACATTCACAACTTAAAGTTGAAAACATTCAGATCAGGAATAACTAGAGTTAAGCTAGACTAAGATAAGGAAATTAAGGCAATAACAATTCAGCACAAAGATAGTTTAAAAAAAACAAAAACGCGCGAATTAAAACTAAAACATATGAAACTTAAAAACAAAAATAAAATGTTGCAATTTACATGTTCTTCTTCAACAAAAACACAAAACATTGAGTTTGTTAGTTTTACTCCCCTACCCCACACTTAAAACTTGTTGTCCCCAGCAAGTCAAACAGTAGAAGCATAAAAATAAAACCAAAACACAGGATAGGGGAGGCTCCCTGGCTCAAGTCTATGGTGGTGGTGGTGGTGGAAAATGTGCATCGAAGCGTGCTATCAATGAGGTGAGTCCCAGCAATACTTAATCAACCTAGGACATAAGATCCGCTTGAGATGCTGAAATGGTATCCATATTGTAGACACCGGGTCCTGAGGCAACCCAAATCGGAGTTACCCAATGATGATAAGATGCCTGTTCACAGGCAAAAAGGTTGAAAGTGGTGATTTCTTTGTCAAATTTGCATTTTAGAGTAAAAAATAAGAAATTATAAAAAAATATTTTTAAAATTATATTTGAAAAATAGGGTTTACGAATTGTAGTATTTTTAGTTAATTTTTAATAATGACAAAAAAATCAAGCGTCGGCCGCGGCTGCGCCTTGTGGCAGAAAGCGGTGCTCTGCACGCAGCGCGCCCGAGTGTCTCGCGAGACGTCGCTCGCCGGTCTCGTTTGCCAGTGCGCGCTGGCAGCCCGTCGCTCGTCATCGACTAGCGTCGGACGCACCTTTTCAGCCACAAATGCCCATTTTTTGCCCAATTTCAGTTTTTTTTCGATTTTTTTACCTAAAGATCCGTTTTTTATCCCATTTTTTGTATTTTTATATATTTTTCAGTTTCTAAAATTAATAAATCAATTTTTTAATTTAATTTAATTTTATTTTATTTATCCTTAAGATAAATGTCAAGGATTTAATTTTATCTTTTAAATTCTAATTTGAATTCAAAAGGATTTGATTTTATCCTTAAATCTAATTTGAATTAAAAAAATATTAGATTTTATTTTCTAAAATCAAGTTTGAATTCAAATGGATTTGATATATATTTTTAAAGGATTAAAATTTTAAAAAGGATTTTGTTTTTAAATTCAAATTTTAAAAAGAATTTTGTTTTTAAATTCAAATTTTGAAAAGGATTTGATTTTTAAATTTAAATTTTAAAAAGATTTGTTTTTGAATTTTGAATTCAAAAAGATTTAAATTTTTTATCTTCATCCTCATTTACCTATAAATAGGAGGCTGAGGATCGAGGGAAGGAGGTCGGATTTCTTACTTTTCATTCTTTCTTTTTTCAAGAGAATTCTCTCTACTTTTTTTATGAAATTTCTTCTTCAAATAAATTTATCAAATCAGTTTTCAATAAAATAATCCTTCTTGAGACAAAGAAAATAATTCTTTGTTCTTGAGTTGTTATTTTCTTTAATTCTTCATTTTTAAGCAGTTTTCTTTCTTGGAATAAAACTCCAAATTTTTCATTTTCAACTTTAATTTTGCGGATCAAACCAAGGAAATCAATATATTTTCCCTTCATCGAGCACGAATTCTGAGGGTAAATATTCTGGGACCAATCCTACCTTTCTTTTATTTTCTTATTTTATTTATTCACAATTATTTCATCAATATATAGATATTTATATCTATTGCTTATTTATTTTATTTCCAATATTTCCTTTTATTTCCATTATTTTATTTCGTTATCCCACTCACTAGTTGTTTGTTTTTTTTTTGAGCTTATTTATTTTCATTAAATATGGGGCGCTGAGAAGGGGAGCGTGCTAGGATAATTCGGGAACACCTATTTGGTTCATTTTCGTTATCCTATCTCCTTTTAATTTATCTTCATTTCCAATTTGTTGTAAATGGTATTTTAATCCCGCTAATATAAAAATGGTTAAATGTTTTTTATTAATTAAATTGGGATCTTTTGTAAATTGAGGACCAATGTCCTATTTTTTCAGTAAATAAAACCGACACTCAAAAAATTATTTTGTAATAAATATGTATGCGAGGACCAATGTCCTCACCCTTAATGTATATCCCGTTTTATGCATGCTTTGTATTTTATTTACAATAGGGGTTGTATTCCGCCCCTAGTTTTGTTATAATCTATCTTTAGATGCTTTATTTTAATGCTGCTTTTATTTATTGTTTCCCTTGAATGGATATTTTGCGCTTTAATTTAATTACACCAAATTGAATGAGAAATGGGATAAAATGTTAAATTCAAAAATAAATTATAAACTTAATCAAGGTATGAAAAAATGGGAAGTCTAGAACCTACTCTGGTCTTTGGGCTCAACGAGGCGAGAGGGCCATCTCAGCATTCTGTTGGGGTGGAAGCCTCCAAGACACCTCTTATGTCCCGTAAAAAATGTCACATCACAAATATGGCCTAGTTGGAAATAGCAAGATTAATTGGACATTAAGGGTATTTTTGTAATTTATGTAAGAGAATTTAGGGCTTTATTGGAAAGTTAAATAACGTTTTGAGAGAAGAATTTTTATTAGTGACCATTTGGTAATTAAGTGAGGCCTTAAAGAGTTATGAAAGGAGCTATTGGTAAAAGTGTAGTTAGTGGAATTGAGGGTCCAATGCATGAGTGCCATGTGGATAAGTGAGTGTGTGCATGTTGGGGAGAGAAGAAGGCATAAATTTTAGCTTCTCTTAGAAGCTATCAGATTTTGCTCCTCTTCCCTATTCTCTCTCACTTTTCCTTGCTCTTTCCCTTCTCCATTTTCTATTCTCAAGCTTGCATGTGTAATCCTCCATTCCTTGAGCTAGGGTTTTAAGTTTTGAAGGGTTCCAAGAGGTAAGTGGCTGAAAGTTTTCTTTGGGTTTTCTTCTTCTTCTCCTCTCACGGTTTGGTTTTGATTTTATAAGGTTTTGATTGCTGGGTTATCTGAATATTGGTTTTTGTTAGATCTTTGCAAGCATTTAAAGAGAAGAGGAAGGATAAAGGAAAAGGAAAGGTTGTAGATTGAAGTCAGTGGAATTTTTGAGCTCTATTCCAGGTTTGGGAGTTTACTTGGTTATATGTTTGGGAGTTTATTTGGAGTGTTTTGTCCATCTCGTTTTGGATCCTGTTTTTGAGTTAAATGTTAATATTTTTTGTGTATTTATGGTATATGAAATTGCATGAGTAAAATAGCTTTGTGTTTATGAATATTGATAGATGATATAATTGAGATATTTAATTGACTTGTGTTGAAATTGCTGATTGAATGATTATTGAGCTTATAATTTGTGTATATACCCTAGTTTAGGGAGAATTCTGTTTATGTCTTACCAGACCTCTGTATATTATTTTGATCATATCTTGAGTTTAAAAACTCCAATTTGAGTGTTTGTTGCGCCATTTAAACCACGACTAATGTAACTTTAAAAGTTTAAGAGAGACCATAATTTAATTATATCATTAAGAGTCTCAAAAATGGCAAAACACCAGACGTGTCTCTGTCTAGCTGGGTTCATTTGAACAGACTTTAGTGTTTAATGTATATCTCTTAATTTAGGAACCCAATTTACCTGAAACTTCTCCCATTTGCAAGATAAGACGTAGGGAAACAATTGTTAAGAAGACTATTTTGCCTAAATATGAGGTCTAGAGGTCGATTTTTGCAATGCAAGCCTGGAGCGAAAACTAGTCTCGAAGGGTTCCTGAGGTGAGCTACTGTCGCGAGCGCGACAAAGTCGTGACCTCACGATAGAACAACACATATAAAGCCTTTTATTCTTCATTTTTGAGCCCATGGTTGGTATGGATCAATCCCCTACCTTTCCCCTCTACATATTATGCATGATTAGGGTTATTAAATGATTATAAAAGTAGTTATCATTGGGAAAACTTATGAGTGTGATTAAGATTGGTAATTTAACTAATAAAGTAACAATATATAATTATGTGAAGGTTAGCAAATTGAATGACAAATATGTGTATGAGCTATAATATCTTAAGCATGATGAGTTATATATATATATATACATGAATATTATTATGATTTAAATATTTCTGATTTATACATACATGGGTTAAACTTGTATTATATTTTGATGAGCTTTAATTATGAGATACATGAACATGATTAATAAGATCGTATATGATTTAAATGCATATAATTTATATGTACCTGCATTATTTAATCGTGAGTTATATGTTCATATTGAGACATATATATGATGCATATGTTTCTGAGTTTGACCAACATACATGTATTCATAAAATAACATGATTATACTTGATTTATCCTCAGTTATATGATAATTATTTTAGATCATGATTGAGTTGTTATTTGAGCCTGGTAGTCATAGTTAGTGGATAGATAAGCGCTTATCAAGGGTTAGGGTGTGTGTGCAGCTGCTGTATTTTAATTGTTTCATGCGGGCCCCATTTTGGTCTTTGATTTGGGCCCCGTTTGGGTCATATAAGATGTATGAGGCCTCGGCCTCCAGTATACCTTCGAGTTTACATGATTATAAAAATGTTTTGAGACTCATGTCTCCATTTGCTTGGGATACTGTATCCTATCAGTATCATTAGTACTCGTATCCACTAGTTAGCGAGTAATCAGGCTATTACTTAAATGAGTTTAATTTATGCAGCCGTTATTTATATGAAATGAATATATGTTACATTGATATGTATATGCGTTATGACATCATGAAATGTAATACTTGTATTCTAATATGAATGGTTATTTTTCCGATATACTTGAGTATGATGAACAATTGTTATATGCATGAGGAGTACATGTTTTTATGCTTTTGTCATTATTAAGCTTATATATATGTTTATTGCAATCATATGTACATGCATGTGTTGTTCCTCCCCACTATGCGTTAACACTTAACATGGGCTCTTTTCCCGTGTAGGTGGCAGGTTCTTTTTGGAGTCAGACATCTGCAGGTCGGCCACTAGAAGTTTTTAGTTTGAGTTATTTTGTCTTCCGCTGTATTTTTGTATATGGGAACTGATTTTGGAAAATGTAATTTTGTTAAGGATGATTTTGTATATGTATATGTTTAATGTTTACAAATATCTTTTTGTAAAACTATATGATTATTTATATACGGATTTGATATCTTTATAGTTATTTGTAATTGTTTCTAGCATGCTTGAGTATGTAAATGTATTTGTGCGCGTGGCGCTCCGCTATCCTTCCAACGGGGGTAACGGGGTCTTACAAAAAGGCTCAAACTTGCACAGTCCTAGGCGCCAAGAGGCCAGAGGGCCGTCCTAATGTTCTATTAGGGTGGAAGCCTCCAAAACACCTCTAGTTTGCCCAAGCGCGAGGCGAGGGGACCATCTTATTATTATGGTGGAAGCCTCCAAGACACCTTCAGGCTTGCCTATGATGGACATAGCGGCGCTGTCTTAGGCTCACTAAGGGTAGACGACCTTTCCTAATGTTCTATTGGGTGGCGACTCCATGAAACCTCCTTGTTGCCCAAAATGGATGCACTTGTAATTTCTTACAAGTTCTTATGAACCTCATCCTGAAGGCCCTAAAAGCGAGCGGTTCGGGGTGCCCTAGGGTTCGACGTGCATAACAGTGGTGACTCTACTAGGGACAATACTCGAGACTTCGATTCGAAAGTACCTTGGTTAAAATGTACAATTGAGTTTTAATTTAAAAATTTCAGCCTTTTTCAAAACTGCATTACATCTCATTAGAGCCTTAGATCTATGCTAGTTTGGTCCCTCTGTCAACCTCGGTGCATTTCCAAAGCACGACCGTAATACCCCAAAGTGTACCCTAGTTGGATTATAGTGTCAATTGCATGTTAGGGTGTTAATGAGATTGGATTAAGTGAGTAGTTAATGGGCCAAGGGTGTAATTGAAAAAGGAAAAGTTGCCATTAAAGGACGGAATATATGAGAGGGACTGAATGGTTATTTGCCAAAGATCATTTGCTGGATTTTGGTAAGGCTAAGGAGTGGAATCCATGTGTGGCTTATCCCATGAGAAAGCCAACCCTTTTTGCATGCAAATTATGTTTAATGATGAGGCTGAATTGGTAGTGGAATTTGACAGCATTTCCCATTCTTTGCTTTCCTCAAAATTCTGTATTCCTTCATCTCTTGAGTTTGAGTTTCTTTTTCTTCTTAATTGAATCTGGAATTTGATTGCATGTGGATTGGTTTGAAGAGTTAAACCAAAAAGGTAAGTAAGCTGATGTTTATATGAGTATCCTTTCTTCTACTCCCTTTCTTTGAGTTGGATTTGGATTGAATCTTGAGTATGGACTAAGAGAGAGATTATGTTTGTATTTTGTGTAAGATTTGGACAAGAGGAAAGCTAAGGGAAAGGAGAAGGTGTAGCTGGAGATTGAGAGTGTCCAGCAACCCATTTTGAGGTTTGGGATATATGTGTTCTTATGTGTCCTTATGTTAATTTTATTTGAGTATATGTGATGGATAGATGACTGTGATGTGTAATTGATGTATGATTATGTGTTAATTAATAGAGGTGTACTTGAAGTGTACACATGATGTGTGATGAGTATTGAACAAAATCCATGAGCATACTAAGTGAATAAGCATGAAAAGTATGAACTCTAGTGTTAGGGAAAATTCTGCTTATAGCTTACTAGACCTCTGTATGGTATTTCGGGCATAACTAGAGTTTCAGAACTCCAAATTGAGTTTTTCTTGCTTCATGTTAACCATGACTTCTATACCTATAAATTTTTCAGACATGACTATGAGCTAATTCTGGCTCGAATACCCCTAAAAATAGCACAAACAGACGTGTCTCTACCTTGTAGGGTTCACTAGAACAGTCTATATTGTTTAATTCATATATGATGTTTTACAAATCCAATTGACCTAAAAATTGTCTCATTTGAAAGATAAGACATAGAGAAAGAAATGTTATGAAGGGATCTTTGCCTACAATTTAGTTTAAGACATCCGTCTGGGCTGTACAAAATTGTAGTGTGAAGAAGTCCTGAAGTTTAGCTTCTGTTTTGCTTATTTTGGTATGTCACGGTCACAATGGAATTCATTGCCACCGTGACATATGCTTTTAGCAGGCAGAATGTCTATTTATGGACCTCACGGTCACTACCAATTCATTGCCACCGTGACCCCTCTCTGTTTTGTCTTTTTAGGGTGTTTTTCTTCCCGAAATGCACCCGAACTTCACCACGAGTTCCCATGACTTGTCCGATACATATTTATCATTATAAAATGAGTATCCTAAGTATGATAAATTATGCATACTAATATATATATGAGCTATAAGTGTTCTAAGTGTGATGAATTAAGTATGTGAATGCGAATATGTATAGTCTTAAATATGAATGCGTACAACATGAATGTGAAGGTGAATAAGTGTAAATGAGAATGCGTATAACCATGAACGTGCTAATGCATATATATGAGTATATCCATGTGTAAATTAAGTATGATAAATCATGAATGATGATGCGTATTAACAAGCATATATTTAAAATATCTTGAGCATGGTGAACCATGTATGCAATGATATGCATATAGAGTTACATGTGAATGAGTTTAGAATGACATGTATGCATGTATAGTAAGATATAAAGTAGATTACATGACTAGCATGGGTTTAAGTAAATGTATATGAATGACCATACATGTTTTGATATGGGATAATGGTTATAAGCCTTAGATGCTCATACAAGTGGATAGATAGGCATGCCTATAAAGGGTTAGATGATTTGCAGCTGCTAGATGTTTGACACTGACGGGTGTCTATATGTTTGGCATCGACGGATGTCTAGATGTTGATACTTAAAGTATCTAGATGTTTGGGACTACGGTCTCTAGATGGCTTGAGACTATGGTCTCTAGATGTTTTGGTACCATTACTTGGTATCTACATGTACCTGTATCCACTTATGTTATGACAATGGGCTAAATGTAAGATGTAAAAGTATATGAATTGATACTTAATGTACAAGAGATGATACTGTTATATGTATAAGAAATGATATCTATATGTACAGGAGATGTATAAATGTTAAAGAGCTATAGTACATGGCTAGAGAAGTATATGGCTATCGTATATCTGAAACGCTTATATGAGCTTACATGTATATGAGAAGTTACTATTTGTACAAGATATGTTATAAGTATGCTTTTATGCTTATATGTAAATAAATGGACATGATATGCAATGACATGATATTATATGTTACATGAGCTGATAATTAGAGTTAGAAGAACATGAACATGATATAGGTTACATGAGATTAGTAGATATGTTATATAGCAGAATGACTATATGTTTGGTATGTTACAAGTATGATAAATGCTTATATCCTTATATGCTTATAGACGATTAGCATATCGTCTAATGATATGCTTGATGATTATGCTTGTGACTTCATTAGAAGTCTTTTATATGTGATATCCCCACTAAGCGATTTCGCTTAGCGCGGGTGTTTTCCCGTGTAGGTTTACAGGTTCGGAGGGTTGCACATCTGCAAGGTCATGGCCACTAGGAGTATATATATTGAAGTCTTTTTATATATGGCATAGTTTTGTATACATGATCTAGCATTTCGTATAGCTTTGCATATGTAAAAGTAAAGCGACTTTTGTATAGGACATGCATATGGCAAAGCAAAGTGTATTTTGTATACAGTATATAAATGTAAAGTAAATGTTATAATGTAAAAGAACAGTTTCATTTTGAATATATAATCGAAAATGTGAGTTTGCTTTTTGGCATGTTTTTGTTATGTTAAAGACCATTGTTCCGCTACATGTGATTGTATGATTTTATCTTCGCTTCCACATGAGTGTTCTATATGTGCATGCGTTGTAGCGACTCCGATATCCTCCCAAGGGGTATTGGGGCGCCACAACGACCCTACGTTCACTCAATGTAGGGAAGTGTTAAGGATAATCACCGGCCCAAGCCTCATACCTTTGTGGTATGTTAAATGGAGACTCGATCGGTCATTATGCTCGTGATGAGCTAGACCTGTTGGTAGGGGCCATGCTTGGGTAGCCCTAACGTAACATTACCTTGGCCAAAGCTCATGTAATGAAAGTAGACACTCCACCTAGGTGGTATGAACCTTAATACTATGCTTGCTGTATGGATCGTTATGTATTGGGCGGACCCAAATATTTTGATTGATCACTTAATTAAAGGCTTTCATGCCTTGATAGGCCCATGTTAATTTATTCGAACTGCGTAAATACATAATGATCATAACCCATGCGCCTGTGCATTAGTTAGGAGAGGTTATGCTGCCGATTTCCAACCGTGCTCTATACGCACCCATCGGGTCCCGTCTTGACCCATGGGCCAATCCCACCTAGGAAAGAGACTATGACCTCGTGTGCGGGAGTAACAAGGATGGAAGGACCTATGTGCTTGCATGTGATTTGTGGATGATGCATTGCATGTTCATGTCATTCATGCACAAATAATTTTTTTTTTATTTACTCCCTATGTATAAATCCTATTTTCTGCATATAATTATTACATGTAGACATCATCCTGTGTATAGTTTTTTAAATGTTTTCACATGTATCATTGTAACCTCTTTTAACCATTGTATACCATTTGCTGCATTACATATTATTCATGCATCATTCTAACTCTTTAATCTTTCAACCATCAAAGACCACTTTCCTAGTTGGTTAGGGTTTTGACAGCCGCATTATCGGAGGGTTTTGATTGAGCTACCAGAATCAAAGTCAAAGAGAAATTAACAGGCATTCAGAAAATCTTCAAAAATGGCCAATTCATCGAGAGATAAAGATACAACACGAGGCATGATTGCAGAAGAAGTGGGCAGACGGCTCAACAAATTTGAGAATAGAATGATGGCCATGATGGCGTTAATGGCCCAGCCTACTCCACAAAACCCGATGCCTCCCCCATGAGGCAAAATGAACGGGAGGAGGTTAGAGAGGATCCACTATAAGGGAAACGTCCACCACCAGTAGACTTAAGGGCTGCCACGTCAAGAGGGCAAAGGAGAGGAGTAGCTCACATATTGGAAGATGATCTAGACGAGGATGACTATGAGGAGCCAATGTCAGTAAGGGGGAAGGCGCCTCAGACCGAAGAATCCATCTGGAAGAAGATGGAAGAGAAGTTTGAGGCTATGGCCAGAATGCTGACTAGGGGGCAAGGGATGAACCCCGAAGATAAGGAGCTGGAGGGAGAAGATTTGATCCCAATGAACTTTAAGATGCCGGACGTCTCCAAATTTGATGGCAGTTCCGATCCCACTGCACACATAAAGCAGTACTCTCTGGTGATGAAGGGTACTACATTAACGAAGAGACAGAATATTGAATATTTCTGTCTGAGCTTAACTGGCCTAGTGGTGGATTGGTATCATGGGCTAGATCGTAGGACAAAGGAGTATTGGGACTTACTGACAGAGGAATTTCTCAGATAATGTGATTATAGCACGATAATGGAGGTGACTCTAAAGGATCTGGAACTGCTGCAGCAGAAGTCAGGGGAATCATTCCATGAGTACCTGACCCGATGGAAGAATCGGATAATGGAGATGAAGAGGAAGCCTAATACCTCAAATCAGATCAAGTTATTTATCATGAATGCTTGTCCATATTTAAGAGAAGGGCTAAAAATGAAGGGACTCGAAGACTAGGAGTCACTTAAGGACATAGCCATTGAAGTTGAGGCTGAGCATTTGGATAAAATGGCTAGATCTGCAAATCTAGCCTTGGGCAAGAACAAGGGAAGCAGCAGTGATAATGGGGGCAATGATAGGGCAACAGAAGTCTCAGCCACATGAATGACTCCTAAACACCTCACTATCTCAGGCAGGCCATTATCTTAGCACTTCACCCATCTCATCAAGGAAGGGAAGTTACGACCCTTGCCAGCTGGGCCTACCCCAAGTCAAGGAAAGCCTAGGCACAGAACAGACTGGTATTGTGTGTATCACTAGTACACAGGGCATAGAACAGACTATTTTCATCCTCTAAGGGATCACATTCAAGAATTGGTGCCTGGCCTGGAGGAAGAAAGAAAGAATTAGAGTTGTTACAATGCCTTTCTTTTTTTTAAAAGTGTATTGCTAAACTATGCACTTGTTTCTCTTTTATATTTTAATAATATGGGCTTTTCTTATATATGCATTACATATCTTATCGCATCAAGCATAAATGATAATCATGATTAAGGCAGAGGGTTAAACACTGTTTCATTCAGTTTCAATAAATAGTAATCTTGGTTGTATCTAATTTGACTCCTGAAGCGAGATAAAATTTGAGAGAATAAAAGAAAAAAGGAAAACAAAAGAGAAAAAAAAAGTCTGAAGAAGTCTTTGCCTGGACCTATGAAGACGTGCTGGGAGATGATCATGAAGTCGTTAAGCACACCATTCCAACATACCCCGATCATGGACCAGTCAAGTAAAAGCTCAGAAGACCTAGGACGGAAGGGGCAAAAAGGTCAAAAGGAGGAATCCACAAGCAGAGATGAAGCTGAATTCTTTATACAACACCCGGCTTGGTTAGCATCATCCTAGTAGTCAAGAAGAGCGAAAAAGTACGAGCTATCAGGATTTGAACAAAGCTTATCCAAAAAAACAAAGAAAGATAGAAACAGAAAAAAGAACAAAAGGAAAGGAACAGGAAAAAAACAAACAAAAACAAAGATCATTTTAAGAGATGCCAAAGACATTGAAACCTATCTGCCTGCAGGCAAGCAACAAAACCTCCAATCTAATTTTCCTCTGAGGAGTCTCAAATCCAATTTCCTCTCTGGAGGCTTAAATATAATTTTCCTCTGAAGAGGCTCAAACCTATTTTCCTCTTTGGAGGCTCGAAATCAAAGTCTCTCAGTGAGCATCAAAGTCTCTCAGTGAGCATCAAAGCCTCTCAGTGACCATCTAAGCCTCTCAGTGAGCATAGACATTCAAAGTCTCCCTATGAGCACAAAGCCCTCTCGAGAGGCACATAGGTCTTTTCTACAAGGAGGCTTCGATTGGAGATGATAGAGGAATCGATATTTTGAAAAAAAACCAACAGTCCTTCAGGGGGGCACTCGTCTGACATTGGCCCCAACAGGTATGTTGTCCCACAGGTAAGTATCTCTTTTATATACCCTGCACATTTGCTTTTCCCTTTTTTGCAGAAAAAAAGGAAGAGGTGAAAGATAAACGCAAGCGATAGAACAAATCGCAATAGGTTTATAGTTAGAGAATACTGCATCCCATAGACACCGTGCAAGACGAGATGAGGCTAGCGGGACAGAACAACCACCGTCCATGCAAGATGAGGATAGCAGGGCACATGCGATAGAACAGGTCGTAATAGGGTTTTGGTTAGAGAACACCGCATCCCATAGACACCGTTTAGGTAGAGATGAGGCCAACGGGACAAAATCAGCCATCGTGCATGCCGAGATGAGGAAAGCGGTGCACACACGATAGAACAAATTGCAATAGGGTTGTGGTTAGAGAACACCACATCACACAGTCACCGTGCAAGCCGAGATGAGGCCAGCGGGATAGATCAGCCACCGTGCATGCCGAGATGAGGACAGCGGGACACACGCGATAGAACAAATTGCAACAGGGTTGTGGTTAGAGGACACCACATCCCATAGTCACCGTGCAATCCAAGATGACGCCAGCAGGACAGAACAGCCATCATGCATGCTGAGATGAGGACTGCAGGGCACACGAGATAGAACATGTCGTAACAGGGTTATGGTTAGAGAACACTGCATCCCACAGACACCATTCAGGTAGAGATAAGGCCAATGGGAAAAATCAGCCACTGTGCATGCCGAGATGAGGACAGCAGGGCACACACAATAGAACAGATCGCAACAGGGTTCTGGTTAGAGAACACTGCATCCCACAGTCACCGTAAAAGCTGAGATGAGGCTAGCAGGACAGAACAACCACCATGCATGTTGTGATGAGGACAGCGGGGCACATGCGATAGAATAGATCACAACGGGACTATGGTTAGATAACACTGCATCTCACACCATGCAAGCTGAGATGAGGTCAGCGGGACACAGTGATAGAACAAATCGCAACGGGACTTTGGTTAGATAACACTGCATCGTACACCGTGCAAGTCGAGATGAGGCCAATGGGACACATTCGCTAGAACAAATCGTAAGCGGGTTGTAGTTTGGGAACACTACCTCTCGCGTCACTCTGATGCTGTACAAGCCGAGACGAGGTTAGCGGTGCACATGCAATAGAACAAATTGCTATTGGGTTGCAGTGGGGTAACACTGCTTCTCATGACAGTCAAGAATCATGCAGGCCGAGATAAGGCCAGCAAGATGAAGGTGATTAAATGAATCATCCAAGGGTTGCGGTAAAATACACTACAACTCGGCAGCAAGGGGTCACCAGCTCGAATACCCCGCGGAAGGCAAAGGGCTTCCTCAAGTACGCATCTCTTTCCTTCTCCTCTGAATTTTAGCTCATCTAGGCTCTAGTGCACTAGTTTCCCCAAAATTGGGGGCAACTGTAGACACTGGGTCCTGAGGCAACCCAAATCAGAGTTACCCAATGATGATAAGATGCCTGTTCACAGGCAAAAAGGTTGCAAGTGATGATTTCTTTGTCAAATTTGCATTTTAGAGTAAAAAAAAAAAAAATAATAAAAAAATATTTTTAAAATTATATTTGAAAATTGGGGTTTAGAAATTGTAGTATTTTTAGTTAATTTTTAATAATGAAAAAAAAATTTCGACCTTCGACCGCAGCGGCGCGTTGCGGCAGCTCGCGGAGCGCCATTACGCGACGCTCTGCGCACAGCGTGCACGGGGCATCGTTCACCCATCTCGCCTGCCAGAGTGCGGGGCGCGTGCTGGCAGCCCATCTCTTGCCAGCAACGAGCGTCGGACGCACCTGTCCCGCCGCAAACGCCCATTTTTTGCCCAATTTCAGTTTTTTTTTTCGATTTTTAGACCTAAAGATCTGTTTTTTTATCCCAGTTTTGGTATTTTTATATATTTTTCAGTTTTAAAAATTAATAAATTAATTTTTTTAATTTAATTTAATTTAATTTTATTTATCCTTAAGATAAATGTCAAGTATTTAATTTTACCTTTTAAATTCTAATTTGAATTCAAAAGGATTTGATTTTATCCTTAAATCTAATTTGAATTTTAAAATATTTGATTTTATTTTCTAAAATTAGGTTTGAATTCAGATGGATTTGATATATATCTTTAAAGGATTTAAATTTTAAAAAGTATTTTGTTTTTAAATTCAAATTTTAAAAAGGATTTTGTTTTTAAATTGAAATTTTGAAAAGGATTTTGTTTTTAAATTCAAGTTTTGAAAAAGGATTTGATATTTAAATTTAAATTTTATAAAGATTTGTTTTTGAATTTTGAATTTCAAAAAGATTTAAATTTTTATCTTCATCCTCATTTACCAATAAATAGGAGGCTAAGGATCGAGGGAAGGAGGTCGGATTTCTTACTTTTGATTCTTTCTTTTTTTAACAGAATTCTCTCTACTTTTTTATGAAATTTTTTCTTCAAATAAATTTTTCAAATCAGTTTTCAATAAAATAATCCTTCTTGAGACAAAAAAAATAATTCTTTGTTCTTGAGTTGTTATTTTCTTTCATTCTTCATTTTTAAGCAGTTTTCTTTCTTGGAATAAAACTCCAACTTTTTCATTTTCAACTTTAATTTTGCGGATCAAACCAAGAAAATTAATCATATTTTCACTTCACTGAGCACAAATTTTGAGGGTAAATATTCTGGGACCACTCCTACTTTTCTTTTATTTTCTTATTTTATTTATTCACAATTATTTCCTCAACATATAGATATTTATATCTATTGCTTATTTATTTTATTTCCAATATTTCCTTTTATTTCCATTATTTTATTTCGTTATCCCACTCACATGTTGTTTGTTTTTTTTGTGAGCTTATTTTTTTCACTAAATATGGGGTGCTGAGAAGGGAGCCCTCTAGGATAATTTGGGGACACCAATTTGGTTCATTTTCTTTACCCTATCTCCTTTTTGTTTATCTTCATTTCCAATTTATTGTAAATATTATTTTAATCACGCTAATATAAAAATGGTTAAATGTTTTTTATTAATTAAATTGGGATCTTTTGTAAATTGAGGACCAATGTCTTATTTTTTCAGCAAATAAAACCGACACTTCAAAAAATTATTTTATAATAAATATGTATGCGTGGACCAATGTCCTCACCCTTAATTTATATCCCGTTTTCTGCATGCTTTGTATTTTGTTTACAATAGGGGTTGGATTTCGCCCCTAGTTTTATTGTAATCTATCTTTAGATGCTTTATTTTAATGCTGCTTTTATTTATTGTTCCCTTTGGATGGATATTTTGCGCTTTAATTTAATTACACCGAATTCAATCAGAAATGGGATGAAACGTTAAATTTAAAACTCAATTATAAACTTAATCAAGGTATGAATAAATGGGAAGTCCCGAACCTACTCTAGTTTTTGGGCTCAATGAGGCGAGAGGGCCATCTCAGCATTATGTTGGGGTGGAAGCCTTCAAGACACCTCTTGTGTCCCGTAAAAAGGCTTAAACTTGCACAGTCCTAGGCGTCATGAGGCGAGAGGGCCGTGCTAATGTTCTATTAGGGTGAAAGCCTCCAAGACACCTCTAGTGTGCCCAAACGCGAGGCGAGAGGACCATCCTATTATTAGGGTGGAAGCCTCCAAGACACCTCCAGGCTTGCCTATGATGGACATAGTAGCGCTATGTTAGGCTCACTGAGGCTAGACGACCTTTCCCAATGTTCTATTAGAAGGAGACTCCATGAAACCTCCTTGTTGCCAATAATGGACGCACTTGCAATTTCTTACAAGTTCTTATGAACCTCATCCCGAAGGCCCTAAAAGCTGGCGGTTAGGGGCATCCCGTCGGCGCGCATCACACATACACTCCACCAATGTAGTGTATTGATAAGAGGTGAAGGGATTATGTTCTTGAGCGGAAGCGTCAGGTTCTTGATCTTTCTCGCATGGCAAATGACCCAAACTGCGCTCCACTTTCTGCAAGTATTCCTCTCTGCTAGTCAGGCGAAATCCATGAGCCTCCGTCTCATCATCTGCCACCACCTTTATATTATTTAGAATTTTTCTGTCAATTAAGGCAATAGAAGGTAGTGGTCGAGGTATTCTCAGTGGGTGATGTACACCTTTTGAAATGATTGTTACCCAACCACCAAGTGATATCTTCTTGACCTTCTTCCATTGCAGTTATTCCAAATTTTTCTTTAAATACGGGGCACCATTAATTCTGAATCCACTTACCATACTGTGATGCGCGTCGAGCCCGTGGCCTCCCGAAAGCCCACTTTAGGGTGATCGGGATGGGATTCATTAAAGCTTGTAAGGTATTTACAAGTGCGTATATTTTGGGCAACAATGAGGTTTCTTGGAGTCGCCACCCAATAGAACATTGGGCAGGGTCGTCTAGCCTCAGCAAGCTTAAGACGGCGCATACATATCCATCTTGAGTAAGTCAGAGAGATTTTGGAGGTCTCAGCCTCTACCCCCTAGAGCCTAGGATTTGTAAATTGAAGTCTTTTAGTGAGACTCAAGAGGTGTCTTGGAAGTCCTAGACCTCTCACCTCATTGAGCCCCAAAGACCAAAGTGAGTTCGGGACTTCTCATTTATTTGTACCTTGATCAATATTATGATTAAGTTTTGAATTCATTGTTTCACCAACTTTCCGCATGATGCATTTAATTAAGGCGCAATCATTCATGTCAAAAGCAATAAATAAAGCATTATTAAAATAAACATTCTCAAAATAAATTACAATAAAACTAGGGGCGGAATACAACCCCCATTATAAAAATAATATATAGATCATACAGAAATCGGGATATTCATTGGAGTGAGGACATTGGTCCTGCCATGCATATTTGTTACAATTTGATTTTTAAGAAGTGTCAATTTTGTTGGTTAAAAATAGGACATTGGTCCATAGCTTTTGAGAAAACCCCAAATTAATTACTATAAAATATTTGGCCCTTTTTACTTTGACGACGTTGAAATAATCTTAATAATAACATGAATAAAAAACAAGGGTGAAGAAAGAACCCGTATGGAAATCCTCAGATTGGCTCGACCATCGCCATTACAACTTCAACTCCAAATGGTCAGAAAAAAACTCATAGGAATAAACATGTCAGCGTCAAAATTGAATGAATAAAATAAAGAAAGGAAAATAATAGGAAACTTTAAAAGAAATAAGTTGGAAGATAAAAAATAAAAACGAAAACAATTAATATAAGTTAATTAAAATCATACAAGATGCTAATCAAGAAAGTTTACCCTCGGATTTTACCTTTTAGAGTGAATATCGAATGGTTTAAGTCCCCGCACGGTCCACAAGGATCAAGAAAAATAGATCAAAGTAAGAAAATTTGTATTTCTCCTTTTTGGAAATTTGATGGCGATCGAATATTTGAATCAGCTATATTGATGGAAACGAATGAATTTCGTTACCTCAAATTGGCTTAATTCACAAGAGAAATTTGAGTAAATCAATTAATTGGAAGAATTTTTATCAAATAAAATTCTAAAAATAAACAGAGATTTTAGTAAATTACTCGCAAAAAATCTTTTCTAAAAAATTCAATCTCTCAAAAATTTGTTACTTTTCTCACAAAAATTTGTAAAATTTTTCTAACAAAAATTTTCTCAAATTTTCTAACCCTAAATAATGAATTTCACCTCTCAATTTATAGAATTTTTGTAGATAAAATCAGATAAGCATCCAATTAGAGTTCGAATTTTAAAAGGAGTTTTTAAAATTCAATTTTTAACCAACCTCTATCCCCATTTCCAAGGGTAGAGATCAAATTTTATCCAATCCGGCGTTATCTGTTCAGATCCACTACCGACGGGCATCCCTGCAACTACCGACGGGCGTCCCTACTAAGGGCACACATGGGAATTCGGCTACAGACGGGCTATAACGTGGGACTAGGGATGAGCGTCCCTATTCAAACGCGTGTCCGTCCCTAGCTACAGACGGGCCGTAACGCGGGACTAGGGACGGGCGTCTCTACTCAGACACCTGTCCGTCCCTAGCTACAGACGGGCCGTCCCTACTATGCATAGAGACAGGAATCACCTGAAGTAGAGATGTGTGTCCCTACAGATACAGACGGTCATCCTGTCGGTGGAGCAAAATTTCCATTTTCAACCAAAATTTTCCAAAACTCTTTTAAAACCTCATGCTATAGAGAAAAAGATTTTAATCCTTGTGAAACCAAAAGACGAAAACCTTCGAATTCCATCCATTTATCCGAAAACCAATGTGGATCTCTTCATCGGGTAACTCTGACCTGGACTGCCTCAAGACTCGGTGTCTACAGTTGTCCCCAATTTTGGGGAAACTAGTGCACTAGTGTCTAGATGAGCCAAAATTCAGAGAAGAAAGGAAAGAAACGCATACCTGTGGCAGTCCTTACCTTTTTACCGCGGAAGTAGCGATACGTCGAGTCAATCCAAACTTACAAAATGCGAGGATTGATCTTCTGAACTGCACCGAGTTCGCTCCAACTTACAAAGTGCAGATGGTGACGCGCCGAGTCTGCTCCAGACTTACACAGCGCGGGGATTGCTCTCTTGAGCTGCACCAAGTTTGCTCCAGACTTACAAAGTGCAGATTGCTCTCCTAAGATGCACTGAGTTTGTTCCAACTTACAGAGTGCGGATTGCTCTCTTGAACTGGACCGAGTTTGCTCCAACTTACAAAGTGCGGATTGCTCTCTTGAGCTGCACCGAGTTTGCTCCAACTTACAAAGTGCGGATTGGTCTCTTGAGCTGCACCGAGTTTGCTCCAACTTACAAAGTGCGGATTGCTCTCTATCGCGTACGCTAGGCATGCACGGTGACTGATTTATATCGGTAGTGCCATTTAGACTTGCGAACTTTCCTTGCTAATCCCCATTCAATCTGCAAGGTATGATTCTGATCTGCTGACTCTCATCCAATATTGGATGTGATCTTGAAGGACATCATGTTTGATTGGTTTATCCCTCCTTTTGACTATTGGTCATGTTTGAATTGGTGAAACCATGTTCCTATATTGTAAGAGATTCTTGTTAATTCTCACACCAATTAACTTGATTGGTAGATTTATGAACATTTTTATGTTCCCCCTTATTATTTATCATCCTTTTTATCATATGATCAATTATCTTTTCTCTTTTTTGAGAAAGTTAAATCATGAAGAGATAATATGCAAATTTAACATGTTAACCATAAATGTTTTTCCACTAAAAGGTTAAATTTTGTACAACATACAAATGTGATTACAACAAAAGTATAAATACAAAGCCAAAAGTACTCCCTGAACAATCTATAATGGCGCATAATCTGAGAGCTCCTCTGGATCATCATCATCATCATCATCATCATCTGATAGATGAACCGGCTGGTCTCATGATGAAGAAGCAGATGCTCCCGCATCTGGAGCAGATGGCTGCCTGGGAGGGGCTGATGGTCCGGCCTACTGAGAAGCCGAGGCTCTGGCCTGTCGCTGGTATCTGGGAGGTACAGTCACTGGTACTGATAACGGCTGTGCTCTCGCTGGGTCCTGCTGCTGGAACTGGACCTGAGCATATCTGTCAAGGAAGGGATGTGCGCATACCGTCATGAACTGCAGCGTATCAGTGACGACCCCCCTAACTATCTGAAAGCGCCGGCCAGGCGGAGGGTCTGATCTGTAGAGGTAGTCCCCATACTCTTTAGCCTATCCTCTGTATGCTCCCTAAACTCTCGCATGGACTGGGCAATGGGAGGTATCGCGCCCTTTAGGACCTGGATCCTGAATCTAAGAGCCTCAACTGACTCATCCACCATCTATACCGATGCATCTACCCTCTGGGCCGCCTCATCTTGGGAGACCGTCATCTACTGCCTCAACTGACCCACAAGCCTCTCCTACTCCTATCTCAAATTGTCAATAAGCCTCCCCTACTCCTGGATAATACCCTGCTGCTGATCCAGCCACTCTAAAATGACCCTATCTTGCTCCCCGAGATGCTCGAGAAGGGCCCTGTCTCTCTCCTCCTGCCTGTACTAAAAAGAGGCAAACATAGAGATCAAAATTGCAAAAAAATCTGGCTGTGCCGGGTGTATCGATGGTGTGAATAGAGGGGGAGCTGACTTTGGTGCCCGCTCTGGAGGTGGAGCCGTAGAAGTAGATGCCCCCGGGTCCCCTGGTCTAGCATATGGACTGAATCTCTCAGGTGCTCGTGGGGCTGTCCGATGTACTCTCGATGGCGGAGGCAGAGTAGGACTCTGTACTCTCTGCGTTGGAGGAGTAGCAAATAACTCATCCATAGTGAACTCAATCCCTATGTCTAAAGGTGTATATGGATGCTCCTCCTCATGCTGCTGCTGCGGAGGCTGGCCCTCCTGGTGCTGTGGGTGTTGGGGAGGCTGATCCTCCTAGTGCTGTGGATGCTCAGGAGACTCCTGCTACATCTGAGGCTGCGCCTGAGGATGCTCCATCTGAGGCTGCGCCTGGGGCTGCTCCTCTACTGGCTCTAGTGAGGGCAAGCCAAATGCACGTCTGGTCTCATGAATAGTACGAAGCCTGTATGTCTCGGCCTGACCCAGTATCGGCAATATCATAGCCATCGTCATCGCTGCCGTAGCATCCACATAAATGCTCTCATCCAAGGCACGCCCTAGGATATCTGGACGAACACCCAAACTCAAGAGTAGTCTAGTAATGACTCTACCAACATACACTACAGGGGCGGCCCCCCTGGATACTCTCACCAGGTTAACCAGAATCTCATGCCTGATGTTAAGGCGCTGGCCTGCCACCATGGCCCAAAAACTCCAAATCTCAACAGCGTTGAGAGATCTCGGGTTACCAGCTCGTCCCAAGTAAGAGCTATATAAGACTCTGTGAACATAGCGAAGGGCCTGCGATGAGAGTACCATGCTCTTCGCCGTATCATGATCATACAGCACTCCTGGCAATGCAATAACCGCCCACTGGTGGCGTCTAACTGCCCTGTAGGGCGCTATAACATCCTGCCCAAATGGAAGCCCCATAGCCTCTGTAAATCGCTGACGAGTAATGCTATAATGGTGGCCCTCGATCCAAAACTGAATGACACCCTCCTCTATGTCGGATCTCAAATACCCACCGTACTGTAACGTAGCAAGAAACTGCTGAACTATCTCTGGGTGAGCATGGAAAGTAGGCGTCAGAAACTCAGTCTATCCCGCACCCGCCATCAGAATATCAACCTCGTCTGCCATTCCTAGAGCCTCAAGGAATGGCCTAGAAATGAAATTGCTAGCTCAGAATTGCACCTGAGCCAGCGCTGTATACCTCTTTCTGGCCTCGGCACTCATCCAACCCGGGGGCTGAGGCTCAGGCTGATCGTGCGGAGCATATCGTCGTGGTGGCATCCTGAAAATATGGTAGTTAGTTTGGTATCATAGTCATAAACAGACTTCACTCAGAAAATAATAGCAAAAATTTAGGCAGCATTTCGGTGGGGACGTGTCTAAACCAAAAAAAATTAAAACAATTTGGGCAGCATCCCGGCAAGGGTGTGCCCAACTTCCTGCATGAGAAAACAAAAAAACAACAGGCCTCAGGCCCCAAGCAACAGTGCAACATACTCACATTTGCTTTACTTTCTAATTCTTAGTATTGGTTCCAAAGTACATGTATTCCTAAGGCCATGTCTGAATATCTAAAAAAATTCAATAACTAGAAATATACATCTATCAGTAATTGTTCTCAAGATAGCATATTCATGCATATTATTTACTCTAGTGCTTAAAGCATAAAAAAAACTATGGCATTTCAAATTGTATTGCAAAAATCAGCTTAATTATACTAATAGAAAAAATAAATTAAAATTACTCATCATAAAATAAAATAATTAATAAATAAAAACTAGAAGAATTTTACTAACCTGGAAGTTGAGAATCAATGAAGAGGGAAGAATAAAATACTGGTGCAACAAAACAGAAACTGCAATTGAAAAGAAAGGAAGGGAAGAGCGTCGGTAACCAAAAGAAAAGGAAGAAAGCGATTGTCCGTCGGTACCTGCGTCCTTATATAGGATTTTTGTACCGATGGGCTATGCGTCTATACAGCGACAGACGGGAATGCCGTCTGTCTCTCCGGATTTCGCTTTTAACCCTCATTAATTACCTAATCAATGCGTGTGATATGCATGATGTAAGACCGCCAAGTGGACAATTACAGACGGGATGACCGTTTAAGATAGGGACGGGCTATCCGTCGGTATATTAACCCTATAAAATTCACCTTTTTCTTGGACTTCGTGCCTCTTCTCTCATTTTAGTTTCTTACTAGTCTCTTTTCTCCAGTTTTTTCCCTTTTTCCTTCTTTATTTCCCTTAGTGACCTCGACCTTAGTCACAGAGAAATGAATTCTCCTTTTCTTTCCAAAATGCACCGTATCTTAGACGATGCACAAACATGGGAAAACAACACTCTTGCCCCCCTTTTTGGACTAAAATTTTTACGCAGAGTCAAAATAGACTACAACCTCCTTTTAGCTGCGACTCGCTTCTGGGATCGCTTTCACGTTTTTAGGTTCACCTACCAAGAAATGTGCCTCCTACCTGAAAGATTCTTGACAAGTCATGCAGATTTGGATTTTTTTGACCAGCATTTCGAATACGTGCCATTCGCGGCGGGTAGAAGATCATGTCCTGGATCGAATTTTGCAATGAAAGTTATACCATTAGCTATGGCTAGATTGGTTCAGGGATTTAACCTCACAGCACCAAACAATGAGCCTGTGGATATGACTGAGAGCCACGATGTTTCCTTGTCCAGGGTGACTCCTCTTCATGTTATGCTCACTCCACGCCTTGCTTCTCAACTTTATGACTAGTAAAACTAGCTATAAGGGCTGTTTAAGTCCTACTCCATGTCCTACTATTACAGTTTAATTTCAATAATTAAAGAGAGGTATCACTGGTTAATTACCTCCTTTTATGTCTTTCATAGGACGTAATCTGTGTTGAATTAATGTAGTAAATTAATGCATATATGTGTCTTTTAAGCTTTCCTAGAGCGGAGTTTTCATAATATCATTATATTAGTGTGTTTCATCTCCCTCTTCCATCCTCTGTGTCTTATATGATTTGTCTTTTTTGAGTTGTGTTATCTTGTCTTCTACCTTCTATCTATAGCAAAGTGGTTTTGGGAACCATTCTTAAAATTCCAACAAAGCTACCATGACCCAAAAACATGCGCATTCCCTGATCAAAAAATAAATTAAAAATGGATCGACTTGTTTGGAACTGACCCAAACGTATCATCCTAATGTTTTACCCTGCGTTCCTCGCTGTGGTTTTGTTCAAACTCGGGACATTGCCCTGTCCTTAAGTATAGCTCCTTCTAACGCTGCTCGTCTAGTTCCTCAGGGCCCTGTATTTGCCTTGGAACCTCTGATTGAAGCACTGGATGAATTCCCCAACCTTCCTTCATACAGAGTAAGTGTCATCTTTCTTTTCTGTCTGATGAAGTACCTGGTTGTGACTTCGGAGGAGTTGCTCGGAGACCCTCGTCTGTTTGGAATTCTGGACGATTTTCACCACGGGCTGACCCCTTTTCCACTTATTTTGGCTGAGACCATCTTGGGCTTGGACTCTGTCTGTGCCGAGCCTGCCACTTCATTCTCTGGGAGCCCCTTATTACTCCAGGTACGTCATTGTTTTAAAAGGTAGTGCGTCCCTTGTGGATTTTCACACTAGCTTTTCTCAGCGAGAAGTGCGTCCTTTCGGATTTTCACACAACCCTATGCCTAATTTTTGCCTGAAGTAAATCCAACTTACTCCAGCGGCTTTTCTTTGCCTTTTATCTTATTTTCTTTGGCTTTTATTTTTCCTTGTTTCTTCTTTCAGATTTGGTCGCAAGAGAAATTAAAGCTGCTGTCAGAGCCCCCTCCTAGGGTCATTAGTCAGTACTCAGCGAAACATCTTCTTCCTCGCCGGCATTTGTACCTACTCGAGACCCCTGACGAAGGCGTTATCAGATTTAGTGAGATATCAGATGAGGATATTAGCTTCATGCATGCTTGGCTTTCCTTATCCAGTGCAGTTATTGATGGGTCTTCAGGATGCGTTCCCTTATGCGGGCTTCATGAGGCAACCTTTTACATCACGGCCCGCTGCTCTCATCAACTTGGAATGACTCAAGATGTGGTGAGACTCCCCCTATCCTTTTGAGGTGGAGTCCTTTCTGCGGCTTTTGCCTCCCGCTATCATGAGCTTTGGATTCAACTTCCACTGAAGACTATCATACCTCCCTTCGGAAACCACTCTGTCACCTCCACCCGCGCATACAAGAGGTGGATACTTAGCCCATCATCTGATAACCGAACACGACGACTGAGGCCTTTGGCTAGCGCGAGTAGTAGTAGGGCATAGTTTAGTTTTACATGCATTTTGAACAATATGTTCCTTTTTAAAGCAGAATTGGACAATGATATAAATGAATAAGTCAAGTCTTATTTTATTTCGCAAAATCATCATGTACATTTCAGTACAATTTCAGAATACATGATCATTTTTGACACTAATTCAATTATGCAAGACTACATTCATTTCATGGAACCAAATTCTGACAGCATCAAACTCCTATCTCCAATCAGCCCTCTCGGGTTTTCATGATTGGATATTTTCTCTCGAGCCTCTAAATTTTGCCCAGGATACCTTTTTTAGGTTTTCACCCTGACGAGGCGCCCAATTTTAGCAAGGCCATTTTTTTTGATTTTCGACCCGCGGGGCTTTCATTCTCTTCTTTTAATTTTGTAGCCTTTAGCCATGGAACCTTTTGAGTCTATCAATATTGACTGGTTCTTTGAATTCGTTGCCATTGCTATCCGACAAAATCCCAGCTCCTTTTGACAGCAGCTTCTTGAGGATAAACGGACCTTCCCACGTAGGTCTGAACTTCCCTCTAATATCCAGTGCTCCTGGTCTCATATGTTTGAATACCAAATCCCCCTCCTTCAACGGATGTGTCTTAACCTTCTTTCTAAAAGACCTAGCGAGCCTCTTTTGATAGATCTGGTTGTGATAGTAGGCTTTTAACCTGTTCTCATCCAACATGTTCAAGCGTTGCAACCGCTGCTGCGCCCATTCGGTCTCCGGAATCTCTGCTTCCATTATCACCCTTAGTGGCTTAAGTTCGACCTCGACCAGCAATACTGCCTCCATCCCATATACCAAGGAATAGGGAGTGGCTCCCGTTGAAGTTTTAACGGTTGTTCTGTAACCCCACAATGCAAAAGGCAACGTTTTCGCCCAATGCTTTTAATTCTAGACCATCTTAGCCAGGATCCTCTTGACATTCTTGTTGGCGGCTTTAACTGCCCCTTTAGCTTGAGGACGATATGGGGAAGACTTGTGGTGCTCGATACCATACTTCTGGAGTAACTTCTTCGTCTCGGCCATAAACTGGACCCCATTGTCAGATACCACATGATGTGGAAGGCCATACCTACATATCAAATTCTTCTTTATGAATTTCGCCATATCCCGAGCATCCACTTTCTTAAAGGACTCAGCTTCTACCCATTTGGTGAAGTAGTCGATGGCGATGATGATGTATCTATGTCCATTAGAGGCCGTGGGGCGTATCTCCCCGATAATATTAATCCCCCAAGCTGCGAAGGGCCAAGGTGATGACAAATTATGTAATTCCAAAACGGGTAGGTGCCTTAAATCTGCATACTGTTGGAACAACTGACACTGCTTTACATACTTCGAACAATCGTTATCCATGGTGAGCAAAAAGAATCCTTGTCTCATATTCTTTATGGCCAATGTCAGCCCGTTCATATGGGCTCCGCATACTCTGGCATGTGTTGCTTCCATCACCCTCTTGGCCTCTTTCTCATCCAAACACTTCAACTGGATACCATCAGCCTGTCGTTTGTACAATGCTTTATTTATGCAGATGAATTCAATAGATAGCTTCCGAATCATTCTCTGATCCTTTTCAGTAGCTTCCTCTGGAAACGTCGCATTCTCTAGATAGTTCATAATGACATAATACCACGGCTTCCCATCCGCTACTTCTATCTCCATGACTGATTTAGATTCGAAGCTAGTTCTCTTAGAGCTAGAAATCAAAACTGGCCTCATAACCACTCCTTCGAAATTGTCCCATATTGAGACTAAAGTAGCAAGCACGTCGGCTAGCTGGTTTTCATCCCTCGGAACAAAACGCAACGTACACACTTTAAATTGACTGCTCAGGTCTCTCAAGTACTGGATGTATGGCATTAGCCTCTCTTCCTTAACGGCCCATTCTCCTTGAATTTGATTGATCACTAGGGAGGAATCACCAAACACTTCCACGTTTTTTTCCTCCTAAAGCTATCAATGCCTCTAACCCAAAAGCACATGCTTCATACTCAGCTTCATTATTGGCAGCCTTGAACCTCAATTTCTTGGCCAAAGGGAGCTTCTCATCATTCGGGGTCGTTAAAATGATCCCTACTCCTGCCCTCTTGTTGTTCACGGCTCTGTCAAAATGCAATTGCCAACCTTGACCTCCGATAGCTGTCACATCCTCATCTTGGAAGTTAAATTCGTATGAATCTCCTTGTATTGGGTGTTCTTCCAGGAATTCAGCCACTGCACGCCCTTTGATAGTTTTATGAGTAATATACTCTATATCGAATTCTTGTAACAACAAAAACCACCTACCCATTTTCCCGAGTAAAGAGGGGGCTTCCTGTAAGTACCTTAAAGGATTCTGCTAAGCTACTGCCTATACTCTATAGGCGTGAAAGTAATGCCTTAATTTCTTAGAAGCCCATATCATCGCAAGGCAAATCTTTTCTACTTCTGTGTACTTAACCTCATAGGCCAAGAACTTCTTACTAAGGTAGTAAACAGCAAACTCCACTCCAAATTCGTCCTCTTGGGCCATCATGGCACCTACGGAACTGTCCTCTATGGCCAGGTATAAAATCAGGGGTTTGATTGGCTGCTGCGGTCTCGACACCGGTGGATTCAGTAGATACTCTCTGACAGTATCGAAAGCCTTATGATAACCTTCATTCCATACTACTGGCTAGTCTTTTCTAAGTAGTTTGAAGATCAGTTCGCAGAATGAAGTAAGTTTAGCAATAAACCTACTGATGTATTGCAACCTACCCAGAAAGCTTCTCACGTCCTTTTCCTTCTGCGGTATTGGCATTTCTTTGATTACCTTAACCTTATTCGGGTCAATCTCAATACCTCTTTGGCTAACCACGTGTCTTAGGAGCTCCCCTGAGGTAACACCAAAGATACATTTCTTAGGATTTAACCGCAGATCATACTTATTTATCCTTAGGAAGAACTTTTCCAGGGCTTGAAAATGACATTATCTAGTGGCTAATTTGATCATCATGTCATCCACATATACCTCCACTTCTTTATGGATCAAGTCATTCAAAATTTTTGTTGCCATCCTCAGATAAGTAGCTCCTGCAATTTTCAAACCAAAAGGCATTACTCGGTAAGCATAGGTCCCCCATTCCGTGATGAACGCCGTCTTAATTCGATCAATTATTTTATTGAGAATTTGATTGTAGCCCGCATAACCATCTCCAAAGCTATACATCTCGCAAGTAGCGGCGCTGTCTATCAGCACATCTATATGGGGCAATGGAAAGTCATCTTTTGGATAGGCCTTATTCAAGTCCCGATAATCTACGCATACCCTTACCTTGCCATTCTTTTTGGCTACGGGGACAACATTGGCCAACCAAGTTGGATACTGCACCTCAACTAGAAATTTGGCTTTAACTTGCTGGTGAATCT
This sequence comes from Excoecaria cochinchinensis, assembly GCA_947683425.1. Lineage (NCBI taxonomy): Eukaryota > Viridiplantae > Streptophyta > Magnoliopsida > Malpighiales > Euphorbiaceae > Excoecaria > Excoecaria cochinchinensis. Next base: position 5,911,165 of record CANTUQ010000003.1, on the reverse strand, counting down.
CCTCCTTCACTTTATCCGCCCATTCTGGCCTAAGCCTTCTCAGTTTCTGTTTAACGGGTTTATGGTCTAGATATGTAGGAATAGCGTGCTCTGCGACTCCCCGGTCAATTCCTGGCATATCTTCATAGGTCAAGGTAAAGACTTTTTCATATTTTTTTAAGATTCTCTCAAATTTTTCGCGCTCTTCAGGAGTTATATTTGATGCTATCAAAATTTCTTTTGGATTCTCTACGGTCCCAAGATTGAATGGAGTAGCATCAGTTGAATCAATATCAAATATGGATGGATAATGATCATGATCATGCATAGTGAAATCATCGGAAACATCACACAAGTAAGCAAAATCATTCAATTTATTAACAAGATTTAAATTGTCATTAACATCATTGAAAAGTTCTGGAGCAAAAAGAAAATCTAAACTATTTTCTTCTTCCTCTACTGCTGGTGCATCTGCCGCGGTCGATGGTCCCACATCACTTCGGCTCTTTGGAGGCTCCCCAATCAACTCATGCATGGCTTCCTCTACCTACGCTTTCCCCTTCAACTAGGTGGCTACCATCTTCTTAGTCATTACTTCTTCAAGCATCTCACGGTCCCAAATCGTCCTATTGGTCATGATTTCTTTATCCCAAAAGCCCTCTGCTGGCTTGATCGATCCAATGTCCCAGTCATACACATTATTGAAGACCTCGAACCCTGGCACAAACCTTCCATCCAGCCACTGTGGTTCATCTACCCCTGTATAGGATAATGCTGCAGTAGCTGGCCCAAAAGTCTTACAGATATGACGAATTTCCATTTTTGACTTCTCACCCCTTTCTACAACACCTGTGTATCCTAGACCCCTTTTGTCCTTTTGGCCCTTGGTGGTAACAGCTGTTGGCACCCCCTGAGAATTTTGCCTAGTCCTACGCCTGGGAGAAACGACATCTTTTTCATCATATTCAGTACCTGGGGGCTTTCTTCTTTCTGCTCTTCCTCGCCTATCATGGCAATATGAAACCCACTAAACGGCTGCCTAGCAATTTCCAGTACTGAAACCTGATTCTCCCGTGCAGCCCTTACAGTCACAATCTGACCTTCATGAGGTATCTTTACCATCTGGTGAAGTGTAGAGGGGACTCCACCCAACTTATGAAACCATGGTCTAGCTAAAAGAGCTAAGAAATTGGCGGGTATAGGTAGTACCACAAACTCCACTTCTGACTCTACGTGTCCCGTCTTCACTGTCGCGATGAATGTCCCCGAAGCATGTCTACGTGAGTTGTCATATGCTGTGATGGTGAGATCAGATTTGGCTAACATATCTTCTGTCACCCCAAAAGTAGCCATTGCCACTTGTGGGCACACATTTGTCGAAGAGCCATCATCTACCATTACGCAAGCAATGCGCTTTTGGTTAATCTGTGCCCTTATGTATAGAGGGCGATTATGGTTGCGGCCTTCTGCCGGCAAATCAGCACTGGTAAAAACAACATTTTCCCCTGATCCTCCTTTTACCACATCTAGAAGTTCCGTAGGCGAGATAGTTGTCGCCACAGTTGCCTCGTATAAAGCCTCTACCACCTTCTGCCTATGCGATGGCGACTGTCTCAAAAGATCCCATATGGAAATCTAAGCTGACGTCTTTTTTAGTTGCTTAATAATCGGATCTTCTTCCGTCTCTTTTCCCTTTCTGCCCTCAATCGACTCCTGGGGCTTCTCTACTTTTGGAGCTACCTTCCGCTTCGGGTCACAGCTCCTTCTCCTTTCTTCTTTGCTTCTTCATCCTCCTCCGAATCCCATGGGTCGGTAAATACTTCAGAATCATTGTTTTCAGTTCCTCTATCATCAATGGACCAGCAACCTATCACTGCAGCGGGAAGCCCTTCTTCACTCCCCCTCATTGAGGTTCGTGACAGCAGTGTGGGTATCGTTGCCGTATAATTCATTTAACACAAACTTTTCGGGTAAACTGGACCCGATCATATTTACTGGCGGGGGCATACTATTTTATCCAGCCTTCTTTTGACCTCCTCTCTTCTCCGGGTCTGTGATCTGCTTTGAATCTATTAAATCTTGAATCGCGTGCCTCAACATCTTGCAGTTATCAGTTATATGCCCAGTGTGCTGATGATATGCACAATACTCCTCATCCTTATGTCCTGGCATGCCTTGAGTTCAGCAAGCTTGGGTGGCATAGGCTGTAACTTACCCTCTTTCATCAGTCTTCTCAGCACCCATAATAAAGACCTTCCAAGATTTGAAAAATGCCTTGGGGTAGCATTAGCAGCTGACACCTCAGCAGTCTTCCGTGCGCCACTAGCGAAACCTATGGGTCTACTTACCCCCTAGCTACTGCTTCCCCTTTTGGGATAGTTCTCATTAGCTGCTCTCTTAAAAAGGTACTCTCCCTCGGCCTCAATGGCGATGTCCTTCAGAGACTCCCAGTCTTTCAATCCTTTCATCCTCAATCCTTCTCTCAAATACAGGCTCGCATTTTTAATGAATAGCCGTATTTGATCTTGTGTGTCTGGTTTCCTCTTCATTTACATCACCCGATTCCTCCACTAGGTTAAATACTCATGGAAGGACTCGCCTCCCTTCTGCTGTAACAGCTCCAGGTCCTTCAGACTTCCATCCTTGTACTGCAGTCATACTGCCTCAAAAACTCCTCCGTCAATAAATTACAATCCTCCATGGTTCAGCGATCAAGCCTGTGGTACCAATCAACTTATGGGCCAGTCAAACTCAAGCAAAAGTACTCAATCTTCTGCTTTTTTGTCAAAGTGGTGCCCTTCATTACTAGCGAGTACTGCTTTATGTGTGCCATAGTGGTCGGAAGTGCCGTCAAACTTCGGAACATCCGGCATTTTAAAGTTCATTGGGACTAAATCCTCCCCTTCTAACTCCTTGTCCTCCGGGTTCATTCCTCGACCTTTTGTTAGCATTCTTGTCATTGCTTCAAATTTCTCTTCCATCTTCTTCCAGATGGCTTCTTCAGTTTGAGGGGCTTTCCCTTTCTCAGACATACGTTCCTCACATTCTTCATCTTCCCAATTATCATCTAGCCTTAGGACTGGTCTTCCCCTTTATGCCCCTGAAGTAGCAGCTCTTAGGTTTACAGGTGGCATGCGAGTTTCCTCTTGGGGGTCTTCTCTGAGCTCCCCCCTTTCGTTATTTCTCATAGGAGGAGGTGGTGGGTTCTGTGGGGCCGCTTGCTGACCCAAAGTGGCCATCATCGCCATCATACGGTTCTCAAACTCTTCAAGCCTTCAGCCCACTTCCTCTGCTATCATTGCCCTGGTGGCATCTGCCCCTCTCGGTGAGTTTGCCATTTCTTCGGGTAAAGAAAACTGAGCTGAAGTAGCATAGCTAGTTTCAGAAGAAGTGTCTGGATACTCTACCCTTTCTGATCAGCTTAGAGGTGCGAGAGTCTTTTCGAAGATTGATCTTCGATCGGGTTATTAGCAGCTTTGAATTTAGGATGTAAATGTGGTTAAGACTTTATTTCGGACTCGGTATGGCCATAAGAGCTTGAAGTATCTCCTCACGCAGAAGGAGTTGAATGTGAGACAGTGCCATTGGCTAGAGTTGTTCAAGGACTACGACTGCATATTAGATTACCACCCGGGTAAGGCCAATGTAGTCGCTGATGCTCTGAGTCAAAAATCGATTTCTGCTTCGTTCTTGAGATGGTTTAAGTGGAGGTTTGATTCGGATGGGGCTTTGGTTGGTCAGTTGAGAGTGAAGCCTACCTTGAGACAGAAGATTGTGGATGCACAGAAGGATGATGAGAGGTTGCAGCCGATTTTACAAGAGGTTAGTTCTGGTAAGCAGTCAGAGTTCTCAGTTCTAGATGGTGTGCTGTTGTATAGAAATCATTTATGTGTACCTGAGAATGAGGAATTAAGGAAACAGCTTTTGAGTGAGGCACACACTACGGTTTTCACTATGTATCCCGGTGGTAACAAGATGTATTGGGATATGAAGCAGTTTTATTGGTGGTCCGGTATGAACAGGGATATTATGGATTTTGTGTGTAAGTGCTTGACATGTTAGTAGGTAAAGGCTGAGCATCAAGTTCCTTCGGGATTGCTCACACCTTTATCCGTCCCAGAGTGGAAATGGAATGATATCGCCATGGACTTTGTATCTGGTTTGCCTTTGACTCAGAAGAAGCACGACTCAATTTGGATAATAGTGGATCGGCTTACGAAGTCAGCTCATTTTCTACCAGTTAGAGTGGATTATGCAATGGATAAGTTAGCCAATATCTATGTGGATGAGGTAGTAAGATTGCATGGAGTGCTGTTATCTATAGTGTCAGATTAGGACCCAAGGTTTACTTCAAAGTTTTGGAAAGCATTGCAAAGGGCTTTGGGTACCAAGTTGAACTTCAGTACGACATTCCATCCTCAGACAAATGGTCAGTCTGAGCAGGTCATTCAGATTCTGGAGGATATGTTGCGAGCTTGTGCATTGTATTTTCCTGGTAGTTGGGACAGATATGTGCAGTTGATGGAGTTTGCCTACAACAATAGTTATCAGTCAAGCATTGGTATGTCACCGTATGAAGCTTTGTATGGTCATCAGTGTAGGACTCCAGTTTGTTGGACCGAGCTATCCGAGCATTCAGTTATTGGGCCAGAGTGGGTTAGGGACACAGAGGAAAAGATCAGAGTTGTGCAGCGGAATTTGAAGGCGGCTAAGGATCGGCAGAAGTCTTATGCTAACCTGAAGAGAAAAGATGTTCAGTTTGAGGTCGAGGATAATGTTTTTCTTAAGGTTTCTCCTTGGAGAAAAGTGCTACGGTTTGGTAAGAAAGATAAGCTTAGTCCTTGATTTATTTGACCGTATTGTCACACCCCGTTTGCCCCCTAGTAGAATGAGCCATCTGTGTGTGCATGTATTGTCACACCCCGTTTACCCCCTAGTAGAACGAGCCATGTGTGTGTATGTATTTATATGTGTTTTGGCATGATCTTAAGGGCATTTTAGTAATATTGTATGATTTGGGGTTTTTCTGTTGCGTGTGTGCGCATGTGTAGCACTATGGTGCGAATTAGTTGGGTCAGATTTGTGTGTGCATGAGTGCACCATAGTAGGATATGCACTAGTGGGTTATTGTGGTGTGTGGGCATGCATACATTTGTAGGGTGTATACTTGAGAGATCATTGTGTGTGTTGCTCATACATGTGTAGGGTGCATGATTAGGGTATTTCATTGTGTGCAAGTGATACTTTTAGTTAGGGTGTGAGTAAGTAATCTCCTCCACTAGATGGTTGACATGTGTAAAGGGGAAAGAAAGATGGGAAAGAGAAAATGAAAAAGGGGAAAAATCTGATTTTGAAACCCATTTCCCGTTTTCTCTCTTCCTTCTTCTTCTTCTTCCTCCTTTGCACTCTCCTAAGTGTTTTACTTAGATTCAAGCTCAAGTGGTGGAATTAATTACTCCCTTTCATTTTCCTTGGTAAGTTCATGCTTTTCCTTATATTATTCATGCATTTTTCATCTTCTTTTTCTTGGGTTAGATCTAAGTTAGGGTTTGTGTTTTTGGTGTTTGGGTGCTTGTTTGTGCTTAGTTGAGCCTCCTCGCGAGCCAAAGGGCAAGGAGAAGGCTGGAACTAGTGGATCCAAGCAATAGGAGCTAAGGATTTTGAGGTTTGGGAATTTCTTGGTTTTCTTGTATATATGCTTATGTATGAGATTTGATGGATTCTTGGAATTAGATTGTTGTATGTTCTTTATTTTAATGTATATGCTATGGGTTTGTGTTTTTAAATGTGGATCTTGCAAGAGTATGAGTTAATCGCGACAGAGAGCGCAACCACTATGGCTGTCGCGGGCTCGCGACATAGTCGCGTGCTCGCGATAGCACAGGCCGAGATCACCGGTCTCTGTCGCGCTCGTGACAGTTTCGCGATCGCGACAGAGACGGGATTCACAAAATCTGTAGAATTCTCCCTCTTCCAAAACACACCCACAACACACAAATCACATTCAAATGGTTTCTTACCTCAATTCCAGCCATCCATCAACATCAATAACCACATAATAACATTTATCAACAATTAATTTCACACCAAAAACCAATTTAAACTCACAGTACCAATAAATCTCCAATACCCACTAAATTGCAGCAAAAACCATATCAATCCACCAAAAATCACTACAATAATCCCATAGTCATGCAAAATTACTTTACCCAAACAAAAACCCATAACATACATGCTTCATCAAGAACATATCACAATTAAAATTCCGGAAATTTTCAAGAACATATGCATAAACACATGTATGTACCAAACAATAAATTACCCAGTTTCACATACCTTCCATTCAATCCTAATCATGCATTACTAACACATATATCCACATCAATAATGCATATACACCAACACATTTACAATCTAAGTGAGAATTAGGGCTAAACAACTCACAAAATCAAATCCATAAATCCAAACTTTCAAATACACACACTTAAATACAACTCCCAAACCTGATTTCTTTGTAGCTTCAAAACCCAATCTTCACCTTCTCCTTACCCTTGAGCTTTCTCTTGAAACCCAAAGCTTGCACAAAACCAAAACCCACAATTACTCTTCCAAAAAAAACCCCATCTTAAATAAAATCAAAAGAAGAAGAGGAAGAAGAATCCAAACACAAGAACCCTAAACCACAACTTACCTCTTCAAACTTGCTTCAAAACTCCCTCAAAACACGACTAAGCTTGCACCAACATCCAGCCAAAAGAGAAATAAAGGAAAAGCAAAGAAAGGAGAAGAGGAGAAGAAGAGGAGGCGTGAGAGGGAGGGAGAACGGAAATGCCGTGTTCTCTCTCTCTCTCTCTCTCTCTCTTTTCTTCTTTCCTACAATCAATGCCCACCAACCATGCCACATGGCTGCTCCCTATTGGACCAAGCATCCTCTTTTGACTTTTCAACCCAAGGCACCATACTCTCACATACACCATATCATCTCTTGAATAAATATCTTCAATGCACCAAACACAACTCACACCATAAAATTCCTTAAAATCCACTTACATCCAAGGCACCATATATACAAATCCACATTATAAAACCCCTTAACCCACTTATATCCTACTTCCATACATCACATGCACACTCTAACAATTCTCTTCTCAACATACTTAATTAATTACTTTGCCATTAAATCCTTATTATGCAATCTCCCTCAAATACAAATTACTGAAATACCCTTGAATTCCCGACTTAACTTGCCAAATCCGACTAGGCCTGATTTGGGGTGTGACATCAATCGGCCCTCTCGGGTTTTCTCGATTGAACATTTTCTCTTAGCCCTTAATTTTTGCCCAAGATGCCTTTTTCGGTTTTCACCCTGACAGGGTGCCAAATTTTAGCATGGCCGCCTTTTTTCGATTTTCGACTCGCGAGGCATTCATTCTCTTCTTTTGATTTTTTTGGTCTTTAGCTATGGAACCTTTTTAGTCTGTCGACATTGATCGGATCTTTAAACTCATTCCCATCGCTGCCCTTTTGTTAGTAATTTTTTCAAGACGAACGGACCTTCCCAGGTTGGCCTGAATTTTCCCCTTATGTCTGGCACTCCCCGGCTCGTCATTTTAAAGATCAGATCCCCTTCCTTTAACGGGTGCTTTGGTAAATTTTTGCCAAAGGACCGAGCTAGCCTCTTATGATAAAGCTGATTGTGATAATAAGCTCGCAACCTATCTTCATCCAATAGATTCAACTACAACAATCACTGGTGTGCCCATTCTACCTCTGGAATCTTGGCTTCCATAACTACCCTGAAGAATTTCAGCTCAATTTCAACTGGCAGAACTGCTTTAGTTCCATAGACCAGAGAGAATGGTGTCGCTCCTGTAGAGGTTCTGATTGTGGATCTATAACCCTATAGTGCAAAGAGGTAGCTTTTCTGCCCAGTCTTTATAGCTCTGAACCATCTTGGCTAGTATTCTTTTAACATTCTTGTTCGCTGCTTCAACCGCGCCATTAGCCTGAGGTCGGTAAGGAGAAGACTTGTGATACTGGATTCCATATTTCTGAAGTATCTGTTTAGTTTTTGCCAAGAATTGTACTCCATTATCAGACACAATGTGGTGTGGAAGGCCATATCTGCATATCAAATTTCATTGGATGAACTTGGCCATGTCCTGGGCATCAACCTTTTTAAAAGATTTAGCTTCAACCCATTTAGTGAAGTAATCAATGGCAACTATTATGAACCTGTGCCCATTAGAAGCTGTAGGACGTATCTCCCCTATGATATCTATCCCCCAGGCTACAAATGGCCATGGAGAAGTCAAATTATGTAGCTCTGAAACTGGCACATGCCTCAAATTTGCGTATTGCTGGCATAATTGGCATTGCTTCACATATTTTGAATATTCCATATCCATTGTGAGCCAATAAAATCCTTGGCACATGATCTTCTTCGCTAAAGCTAAGCCATTCATGTGAGCTGCACCGACTCCGGCATGAACCTCTTCCATAACTCTTTCCGCTTCTTTCTCCTCCAAATATCTTAATTGGATATCATCAGCTTGCCTCTTATACAAAGTGCCATCTACACTAATGAATTGAGTGGATAACTTCCTAATCATCCTTTGGTCTTTCTCGGTGGCTTCTTTTGGAAAAACTGACCTTTCCAAATAATTCTGAATGTTGTAGTACCAAGGGTTTCCATTGGTGACCTCAACATCCATTACCTGCTCGGCTTCCAAATAAGGCTTTTTCGAGCTAGAGATTAGCATGGGTCTCATAGCAACCCCCGTTGGATTATCCCACATGGACACTAAAGTCGCGAGAGCATCAGCCAACTGATTTTTATCCCTAGGGATGAAGTGAAAGGTGCAAGTCTCAAACTAGCTACTCAACATTCTCAAGTACTCCACATAAGGCAACAGCCTCTCTTCCTTAACTGACCAATCCCCTCTGATCTGATGGATTACTAAGGATGAATCTCTAAAGACTTCTGCAGTCTTTACCCCTTGAGCAAGCAATGCTTCCAATCCGAAGATGTAAGCGTCATATTCCGCTTTATTATTGGTCGCCTTGTACCTCAACTTCTTGGTTAATGGCAGCTTCTCACCATCCAGGGTTGTAAGAATAATCCCTGCTCCTGTGCCTTTACTGTTAACTGCCCCATCGAAAAACATCTGCCACCCTTGTACTGCTATGGCCATGATATCTTCATCTGGGAAATCGTACTCGAAATGGTCTCCCTCAATAGGGTGTTCAGCCAAGAACTCAAGTACAGCTCTTCCCTTAATGGTTTTCCTGGTGATGTATTCGATATCGAACTCTTGCAACTGTAATAACCATCTTCGCATTTTTTCTAATAAAGAGGGTGCTTCTTGATGGTACCTGAGCGGGTTATGCTTGGCAACTTCTGGTACACTGAAGGAGTGAAAGTAGTGTTGCAACTTTTTGGAGGCCCAAATTACTGCCAAGCAAATCTTTTCTACTTCAACATATTTGGCTCCATATGTCAGGAATTTCTTGCTAAGGTAGTAAACAGCAAACTCCACTCCAAATTCATCCTCCTGAGCCATCATTGCACCCACTGAACTATTTTCTATCACCAAATACAGGATTAGCAGCTTCGCACGTCATGGTGGTCTTAAGACTGGCAGATTCAAGAGATAATCCTTAATAGTATCAAAACCAATTGACAATCATTATTCCACACAACCGGCCGATTCTTCCTGAGAAGCTTAAAGATGGGCTCACACACTGAAGCTAGCTTGGCGATAAACTAGCTAATGTACTGAAGCTTTCCTAGGAAACTTCTAACTTCCTTCTCTTTCTGAGGAACTGGAATCTCTCTAATAGCTCTGACCTTATCAGGATCTACTTCAATTCCTCTTTGGCTTACCATATGGCCCAATAGCTTATCCGAGGTAACCCCAAAGATGAACTTCTTGGGATTAAGGTGTAGATTATACTTATTGATCCTTTGAAAGAACTTTTCTAAAGCCTCAAAATGACCCTCTCTGGTAGCTGACGTGATCATCATGTCGTCAATATACACCTCCACCTCTTTATGGATCAAATTATTGAGAACTCTGGCGGCCATTCTCTGATAGGTTGCTTCTGTATTCTTTAATCCGAAAGGCATAAACCGGTAAGCAAATGTATCCCATTCTGTGATGAGAGCTATCTTAATTCGATCCACGATCCCATTGAAGATTTGATTGTACCCTGCGTACCCATCTATAAAGTTGTACATCATACAAGCAGCGATACTATCTACCAGCACATCAATATAAGGCAGGGGGAAATCGTCCTTCGGATAGGCTTTGTTCAGGTCCCCATAGTCCATAAATACTCGAACCTTTCCATCCTTTTTAGCTACAGGAACTACATTAGCTAACCAAGTCGGGTATTGAACCTCTATTAGAAACTTAGCCTTAATCTGCTTATGGATCTCTTCTTTCACCTTTTTCACCCATTTTGGTCTAAGTCTTCTGAGCTTTTGCTTGACTGGTTTACTCCCTGGGTAGGTTGGGATGGTATGTTCGGCGACTGCTCAATCAATTCTCGACATGTCCTTGTAGGTCCAGGCAAAGACTTTTTCATATTTTTTCAAAATTCTCTCAAATTTTAACCTCTCCTCAGGAGTTATGTTTGATGCTATCAAAATTTCCTTTGGGTTCTCCAAAGTCCCGAGATTAAATGCAGTTGTGCTAGTTGAGTTAATGTCAAAAATGAATGCATCATGTTTATGATCATGAGGAATGAAATCATCCGAAACATCACACAAGTAAGCAAAGTTATTCATCTCATTAATATAATCAGAAACATTAACATTGTCATTACTGAAAAGTTCTGTCATAAAAAGGTTATCTAAATAACTATTGTCTTCATTCTCTATCGACGACGATGTTGCAATCGACAGTTCCTTGACTTCTTGGCTTGGTGGAGGCTTTTCAACTACATTCTGTGAAATCTTCAGATCTTTAAATAAACATGGAAGAATAACAAGAAATAAAATAAATATAACATATTAAAACATGATAAATAATAATACCAATAAAAATAACAATAATAATATATGAACAATTAAATAAGAACACAAAAAATAAAAAGTAAAAAATAATACACTACAAGAAAAAAGGCCAATAAGGAGGGGAAATCCGGTCCCTAAAAGTATTAGTCCGGTCCCTAAAAATCAATAGAGACCGAAAAATCCGGTCGCCATAAGGTCGTTACAGGCTCCGCCGCTAATGACCAAAAAGGACTGGTTACCAGCCGGTCGTTAAAAGTTTTTAGTGACCGACAAGAAATGCGGTCCCCAAAAAGAATTAAGGACCAAATTTCCCGTCCTTAATAATATATACTAATGACCGAAAACTTGGTCCTTAAAAGGTGTAATACGGTCGTTAAAAAGCTTTTAAGGACCGACCAAAAACTGGTCCCTAAAAAATATTAAGGACCAAAATTTCCATCCTTAATAATATTCAAATCATAATAATGGTAAAAAAATCTCATCCTTAAAAATAATAATCATTTGAATATATATTATATTAAGAACCATAAAATCAATTACTGAATATTTAATAAAAATCAAAAATTAATATGGTCCCTAAAAATAATTAGACCATATTTTTACCCTATATTTTTAAACAAACTATAAATGGATACACAATAAATAATTTCATACTTTTATAGATAACTTGTAATTCACTACAAATATAGAATTAGCATTCAAAAAAGATATGTATTGTTTATACAACCCCTTTAAAAAAAAAAAAAAAAAGAAAAAAAAAATCTATATCTAGCCAACATTTCAGTGTTTCTTCAAGTCTTCATAGTCAATTTTTGTACTTCAGTATTTTGTTCATACTAAAAACTGCAAAAATATAAATAAATAAAAATGATTATGTTAGAAAAATATATAGATATACTATAAATAATTGATTGAGACTATAAGTCATTTAAGGACATACCTCAAAAAAATTCTAATTTCACCAAGTTTAACTATATACACTTCAAAAACTCAGCATATTAACCTCAAAAAATTTGTAATTCCACCAAACGTAGCTATATACACTTCAAAAAGTTAGCATATATGATAGAGGCTGCAAGATACAAGAACATAAATTAGTTTTAAGGAATTATATAGATAAAAAATTAATTACCTTTTGAACAATCTAATTGTTACATTTTAAATATCAAAATTCTAATTATAAATTTGTTCAAATATTATAATTTTTTTAGTAGTTGTTCCTAAATACAATAACTAAAGTTCTAATTATAAATTTGAGTGATGAAAAGAAGATCACGCAAGTAGAAAATACTAGTCCTTTTATTAGAAGGTAGTTCCTACACACATTCATAATACTTGGAATAATACTAAGATATTTAACTTTAAGCATTAAAACTTTAAATCTTTGCATTATATTTTCTGGGAAAATGTAAATTTATTTATGCATTAAAGAAAAGAAAAAAATTCATGTTTAAAATATAAACACACAACTTATTCGTTCATCTATTTTCGACAAAATTTCTTGTTATTCATGACAGGGTAGAACTGAAAACTAATAAGATCAACTAAAAATGAAACTTTGAAAGTTTTTGAAAACTTCATATAAATAAATATGTTCTTAAATAAATCATTTGCTAAATCAGCAATCATATTTTTTTTTTAACATTAATCAGACAAACAAGTTATAATTAACCAATTTTCTTTTTATTTTATGTCTGTAATACACCTATCTTCTTCCCAAAATATCAATAAATACAATTTGTTTGACTTTTACTTCAATAACATTTAAACTTCTAGCCTTGACTCTCTCCCTTTTCTAGTCCAGTCAATATTCTAAGGTCTAAAAGCAATTATGTTGATCTCTGCCTATCCTTTACCATCCAAACCGAGGACTACAGGCATCATCATCCCACGACTCTATATGCAAAAGATAAAATAATACTCTAAATTAAGAAATTTATTAAACAAGACTGAGAGTTCATGGAAAACAATATGCCAGCATTAATCAAAATAGCTGATGAATGCATGCTTACATGAATCTGCAATCTTATTTTATGATTAGAATGGAAAAAGGATCTTATAACCACTACTAATATGCCATCAATTTATTACAGCCAATGAAAACATACCTTATAATAACTCCATTCAATCCGACCACCAGATTTATATGAAAAGGGATTGTCACTAGAAAATCCAAAGGCAATACAGAACCTTCAAGAGCAACAATTCTCCCCTGCTGTGTGCTTATTTGATCAATAAGCAATCGCATTTAACTTGTGCAATGGTTCTCTGACTCAACCTGTTAACATAAAAGAAAAAAAAATAGGTGGTAGAAACTTCATCAGCCCATAATTCCTCATAATTATGAAGGTAGGATTAAAAGTTTAGTTAAGAAAAGAGCATTGAAACAAAGGGAATATGAATATGTAAAAGAAATAGAAAGCAGCAAATCCATGTAGCGATTAAGAACATTTGGAAATTCATATACGAGTTCGACCAATTTTGTAGAGGAGATAATTATAACTTATAGGCCATTGAAGACTTTGTCAATTTCATCATTTGATTAATAAAAAATGGAATTAAAAGAATCATATCAACTGAAGCTATGAAACACTAATTCTCATCATATGCACTTCAACAACTTCACCAGGACAACAACATCTATAGCCCTACCTATGTACCTTCAGATCTCCACTAACAAAGTAACAGAGAGAATGAACAGTTTAACTGAACCAAGGTACTGCCAATTCAGCTAAAAATGAACCCAGATTACAATCATACTGAAGAAATACAATATATATATATATATATATATATATATATATATATATATATATATATATATATATATATATATATATATATATAGAGAGAGAGAGAGAGAGAGAGAGAGAGAGAGAGAGATGAATACACATATAGCCGCAGTGAGGCGATCGGCATACTCTGACTGTGTCGCAAAAAGGCAAGTCGACAGAGAGAAAAGAGAATTTAATATGTAAACAAAGTTAATCTAAATTACGGAACACAGTGAGTATCCATTTGCAGCCAAATTCATAGCATAGTCTGATTTGAGATCACAATTACAGTGTAAAAAAGGATATAGAGTGGGGCACCTGTATGTAGAAGAATGCAACAATTGCAGGAATTAAAAGGCACCGAAAATCACAACAACAACCTTGAAATTATGAGTATCACATGATCTTAATACAAAATCCAAAAATAATTTCCTTAGAAAAAACCATAAAATGATTATCTTTTCTAGATATATGCAAAATTTTCCTCAACAAGAATCCATTTACTACATAAGTTTTAAATGTTGTTCTATATTCACATAATCATTGTGCTACAGTCATTCGGATGCTGCTAAAAATACTTCAGCCACTTAGCATTGTCATGATGTTACTAGAATTTCAATCAAAGTTTCTAGGATACAGCACTCTCTATTATTACCATGTGATCCTGGTGAAAATAAACTAGAAAAAAGAAAATGTAAGAAGAGGAATACTTTTTGAGTCGTAGGTAAGATATTGCTCCTTAAAATCTATGTATAAGTTTTTCATCTTTCTCTGGCATCTATTTCTTTTTCAACTAAAATTTCAATTCAAGTATGAGAACACTAGTTTTGAGTCTCCCATACTTGCATCAAAACCTAACTGAAATATCACAACATGTTCATTAATTACACTCAAATTATCGTCATTAGGCCAGAATTTCTGAAATAACTCCAACATAAAGAATAGCAAACTAAAGCATATGTTCCTTCAGCAATTGCAAAAAACAAAGAGTAATAAAGCCATACCACACTATAACACAAAGTACCTATGATCAAAAATAGTGAATCAAACTCAAACTTCAATCAAGTTCCATTTCCAATCATGGAAAATTTTCATTAAAAACTCCTATATAGAAGGTATGCAATGGTGGTCAACTGCCACAACCCATCGCCAGTTGAAATGAATATAATTTCACAATATCATTTAACGCTGACTACTAATATTATAAGAATGGAACTAGCCTTCAAATACATACAAAGAAAAAAGGACTTACAATGCTGCCACGTGTTTTTTTGCAAGATCTTCAGCCTTCCTGATAGCTTCTCCAGCATTTTTCCCCATCTCCCGAGCACATCCCACACTGTAAACACAACATCTGCTCCAAGCACACAAACAAGACATTCCTAAAAAGAAAGAAATAAAAATCCGCACATATGTTTACCTATTTACAAATTCAGCAAAATAACATTACCTTGAACAAAAATGAAGAGGATTGAGCAGGAGACGAAGAAATGTAAGGATTGGATTCATTAAAGAAGACGTTATTACTCTCATTAACCATGTTATGAGAAGCGTGAGATTCAGTCACCAATTCAGGGCTCCAATGAACCGATTTTCTCGCGAACACGGTTCAATTCTGACTTTGCAACTTATCATCCTAAACCACCGTGTGAGACTCCAATCCAAGTAAGAGTTGGTTAGAAGAAAACGAACCAAGAACATGGATCTTAGAGTTGAATTGGTCACGGTTGGATCTTCAAAGCAGGGGTTTATCAAAGCAGGGGCCTGGATTAGAAAATTCCGTAGAGATGAGGAGGATACATAAACTACATCGCATTTTTGCATTCATGAGGATTAAAATTCGAATGAATTAATCATAAAAAAATGGAAATCAAAACAAAAATGAGATCAGTGATGAAGTCGTACCTTGTTTGAGCAATCGAATAAGTTTCTTCAATTGGGTAATGAATCTAGAAGAGAATCAGAAGGTTTGAGGATTATTTAATGGTTAAGTAAAGAAAAAGGTAGAAGAAATCAAAAGAAAAGAAAATGAGGTCGGAAGAGGAGGATGAAGAGCTCTGTAATGACCTGGAATCTCGTTTTCTGCTCTGAGAGAGAAAGATTTAGGGTTTCTTTTAAGTAAATAAATTTCAGCAAATTAATTTTTAAGTGTTTTTACAAGGTAAGGGCAAAAGAAAAAGCGCCGTATGTTCGCGCGCATAGTTGCACAATCAGGGACAGGATTTTTGAGTTTTAGCGACCGTATATTTTTACCTTCACTGTTCATTGGCCCAAATATGAGAGTGGATGAAAGGAAAAAATTCCGGTCCCTATTATTATATGTTTAGGGACCGAAAATTTTTACCTTGGTTAATTTTTGTCACTAATGCCCCTTTTTCTTGTAGTGATAAATCTAAAAGAATTTACATGATAACTATTTAATTGTAAATAAAAATTGAATTCAAAATTAAGCCAAGAATGCTTACTCTCAAAATTTAGCTTGATGAAAATGAAGGTAAATGATCCAATTTTTTGTCTTGATTTGTCGAAATAACATTAGAAAAATAAAATATTGAAAAGAAATTTTAACTTAAGAACAAACACGTAATTTATTTGTCTCAAGGGAAAAATTTTTTAAATAAAAAGGAAGAAAATTCCCAAGAACAAAAATTACTCTTTTTTGCTTTGAGAATTATCCTGGAAAATCCTTTAGAAAATTGAGAGAATTTGCTTTTTGAAGATAGATGAAGACGAAAAAAAATTTCTAAAGAAAATCTGCCCATAATTCTCTCTCCATAAATCATTTTGTACCTCCCCAAAAAATTAGATTTTTATTAAATTAAATTAAAATGATTTAATTTGAATAACCAAAAAAAAATTGATGAATTTGAAGAGTTTGGAATCCAAAAAGTTTTAGAATTAAATTGCATAAAAAATGAAGAAAACCCCATTTTTTAGGCCAAAAAAGGGAAAAACGGCAGAATTGGGAGAGAAGCGCGCGCCAGGGGGCGACAGACACCTGTCGGTGTGCCCGACGGGCGTCGCTGCATGCGCGGCATTGACCCAGCATGCAGGCGGACCCTTTTTGTCTCAAAATAATTTTTTAAAATATATTTTTATTTATTTATAATAAATCAATTTGACAAGAAAATCGTCACTTCCAACTTTCATTTTTGCCTATAAAAAAAAGGCGCACTTAATTTCATCATTTGCTAATCTTGATCTAAGTTGCTCGGGACCCGGTGTCTACACTATGCATTCTTATGTGTGCTCTAAGAGAATATGTCATAAGATGCTTATTGCTGATTGTTGGAATTATGACATATGTGTAAATAGTCCCCTGGGAAGTAGTGTGAATGTGAACAAAGTGCATAGGGATTGCCCTTTAGCAGTTCAAGGTCATGTATTTCCTGTAGACCTGATTGAATTGCCTTTTGATGGATTTGCCTTAATATTGGTCATGGACTAGTTGAGTAAGCATTAGGCTATAATTGATTATGGGAAAAAGATAGTTATGCTTAGCAGTGATAAGGGGTTAAAGGTGACTATAAGGGTGCATGTTCTAATCCCCTAGCTAATGTGTAGTCAGCTATGTAAGCCTATCAAAGTTTAAGGAAAGGATGTGAGGCTTTCTTAGCCCTTATTCTGGATTCAAAATGAGAGTGTATCGCGCGCGGCCTGAACCTGGCCCACTTTAAGGGTCTGAGAAAGGTTAACGTCGAGATTTTGGATAACACGAGACATTTTGGAATCCCCTACCCAATAGAACATTGGGAGGTTCATCTAATCCCATGAAAACTTTAGGCACCTTTGAGGTATCTTGGAGTCGCCACCTAATTTACGAGAAATTAGGAAAAGGTCATCTAACCTCGGGGGTCTTAAACCAGAGAAGGTGTTCGGAACTTCACTCTTATTAATGCCTTAAGTTAAGTTTATAAATGAGTTTTTAAGAAATTAGAATTCCATCTCTCATCTCACGCGATCATGCAATATATTAATACGCGTTTCAAGCATCTTTAGAAAGTAATAAATAAAGCAGAAAATAAAGCAATAAATGAATTACAAGTGTAAAGTATGGGACAGAACAATCCCCCAAAATGAAGAAAGCATAAAAAGAATAAACTCGCCCCAAAATTACTTACAAGGGCACACAATGAATAAATAAATACCTAGAAAGAATAAATAAAATAAATGGACCATACATAAATCGGGAGATTTATTGGATTTTGGGAACATTGGTTCCCTTTATTCACTTAAAAAATTGGAGAATTATTTTTTGGCATTTGTTGAAAACAACCGGGATGAGTGATCCCATTTTATGAAAATTAACTCTCCATTTGAAAATGATATTTTATTGGTCAAAATAGGACATTGGTCCATTTTGTTAATGAAAGTCCTAATTAATTATCATAGAAAAGCATGAATTTTTATAATATAAGCAAATGTGAAATACATTTTACATACAACATAAAATGATATAATAAAGAAAATCCAACAATTAGAAAATGCAAACCCAAATTTTGAAAGTCTTTAATCCATCGATTATCCGGCTCGCCCAAGAATATGACTCGAAGTGAAAATAAACAAATTTTGTCGACATCAAAACAAAGAATAAAATAAAGGGTTAGTAAATTAAATCGAATGAATAAAATATAAACAAATAATTAAATAAAAGCAAATGAAAAAACACTTGAAGCTGAGAAACACAAACATCATGGTAAAAATGGAAATTAATAAAATTATAATTAAGGGTAGAAACAAATGAAGACAAAATTAGTATTAAACATTTTACAGGTTTGACCCATGTCTCATGCCTCATGCCAATGAATCAATTAGACTATTATGAGTTAATATTAATTATAGCAAGCCATCAACAAAAGGATTTGTAATGAATAGCAACGAACATATTAACATAAACTAATGATAAATGAATTAATATTAAACGAATGATAAAAAAATAGCATCACTCATGGTAATTACAACGTCAAAATAATTTAGTGGCTACATAACAACTCTATTAATATACAACAGTAATATGCAAATTAATTATAACAAACAAATACCAGATAACTTAATAATTTATATTAAATAATGGCGAACGACAAATACATCTATGAATAAATAACCCTAAGCAAATTAATAACATTAACAGATAAAGTAAATAATAAACAACAAGAAATACATACAGTATATACAATGCAGGAAACAAATTAGCGATGCAAAATAAGAAAGAAAAAGAAAGAACTGATTTAGCCAAGGTATTTATCCTCAGAGGCATGACTTTTGATTGCAAAATGAAGAAAAACTTAAGTCCTCGTAGATTGCTTGAAAGAAAATTGAAATCAGGATGAGAAAAGCTTCAGAACCAAGTTTCCTCACTAAAATTAAAGTTCAAAAATCTTTATTGTTGAAGAAAATCCAATGTAAACAATGAAGTCCTGAGTGCAAGAAATTAATTTCCTTGGCTCAGAAAACTTTACTGCTCTCAAAAACCCCACGTTTCTCTTTTTTTCTCTAACTTTTCTTTTTATATCCTCCTGAGAAATTAGGTTTCTCAAAAGACCTTTCCGGTTAAAAACCCTTAATTACTCTTTAAAATTAGATTTTATCCCCTTTAAAATTTGAAAGTGAATTGAATTTCAAACCAAACAACCCGAGAAAATTGGAAAAATGGTGTGCTGACGAAGATGGCGACGCGCGACATACATCTCGGCACGGGAGGCCACATGTCTCCTGCGCGACATGCATCCCTTGTACGGGATGCCGCGTGTCGCCTGCGCGACATGTGTCCCCTATGCGAAAGTCGTGTGTCGACTTCGCGGCATGCATACTTGCATAGGGGGCCGCATGCTGTGCGCGGGAGGCCGCAAGTAACCTACGTGGCATGCAGCCTTGCGCACGGAGCCACATGCCGCCTGCACGAGTTGTGCCTTCGCGCAAGGGGCCACACGCTGCGCGCTGGCGCCGCAGCTAGCAAGTACCGCCCATAAGCGAGTACTTCCAGTAGGATCCACCTCATGTGCTGCACTATTCGAGCGGCGACAGGACCCCGAAAACTTTAAAAAACCCGAAAAATAATAGTAATATTTAAAAAAAAGGTTTCAGCGAGGAAATCATCACTTTCAACCATTTCACTCATGAACAAGCATCATTTTCATCATTGGGTAACCTTGGTCTGGGCTGCCTCAGGACCCGATGTCTACAGTTTCCCCCAATTTTGGGGAATGTAGTGCCTGGGTGCCTAGGTGAGCCAAAACTCAAAGAAAGAAAGAAGAGACGCGTACCTGATGTAGTTGTCTTTTTGTCCTAAAACAAGTTATTGGGTTGTTTACCATCTTTTTGTCAACATGTTAACCCTTATTGCTGTGGCGTCTAACCTATGCGGTGTCTAGCCTCTGTCATTATGGTATTTAACCTTCATCATTGGGGCATCTAACCTGTGCAGTGTCTAGCCCCAGCCATTGTGGTTTGTAACCAACTTTGATGCAGTGTCTAACCTCCCTCGTTGGGGCATCTAACCTATACGGTGTCTAGTCCCAGCCGTTGTGGTCTGTAATCGACTTTAATGCAGTCTTTAACCTCCCTCATTGTGGCATCTAACCTATACGGTATCTAGCCTTAGCCGAGTTGGTCCGTAACCAACTTTGATGTGGTGTTTAACCTTCCTCGTTACGGCATCTAACTTGTGCGGTGTCTAGCCTTAGTCGGGTTGGTATCTAACCTGTAGGTGCGGTGTTTAGCCTTCCTCATTCCAGCGTAAAACCTCTGCGGTGTCTAGCGCCAGTCGGGTTGGTATCTAACCTATTGATGCGGTGTCTAACCTTCCTTGTTGCAGCGTCTAACCTGTGCGGTGTCTAGCTCCAGCTGGGTTAGTATCTAACCAGTTGATGCGGTGTAATGGTAATCTTCATTTCCTTTGTTGGCGAGTTGACCATTTATCCAAATGGCAGTTAGACGTCATTATTGTGTGCTTGAAAGTTGAAAGAAAATGGTTTACATGATCGCATTAACCTGTTCCAGTGTTATATGAATCAAATTGTTTTCGTTATTTTAATATTTCTTTATTTTCATTTTGTCATTATTATTATTATCTTTTATTATTATTATTATTATTATTATTATTATTATTATTATTTATTTTATTTTATTATTATTTTTTTATATGTTCGTTTGGTTCAATAGCAAGCCTACAACAAACATAAATATAAAGTTATACTATAAGTAAAAATTTTTGTACATCATACAAAAACAATATCCAATATCTCCCTGAAATGCATATCTACAAAGGAGGATAATCTGTGGGCATGTCTGGATCGTCAGTCTAAGCTGGATGAGGTGTTGGCTGATGTGTGACATCCTCAGGCGGTGGCCTTGATGATGACGGATGGGATACCCAGAATCTAACCTCTGCATGTCTATCGACGAAT
Source organism: Excoecaria cochinchinensis (assembly GCA_947683425.1). Lineage (NCBI taxonomy): Eukaryota > Viridiplantae > Streptophyta > Magnoliopsida > Malpighiales > Euphorbiaceae > Excoecaria > Excoecaria cochinchinensis. Next base: position 5,889,986 of record CANTUQ010000003.1, on the reverse strand, counting down.
GGGCTAGCCATGCTCACAATAGTGTGAGACAGCTCCTGAAAACTGGAAGCTAGGCTAGATAGAACAGAAGCGTATCCATCAATATGAAACCCCAAATCCTCTCGGATGACGGGCAAGTCTCTCCCTAAATTCTCATGCAGATCCCTCACACCCTGGGGTACCCGTGCAGAAGTGTGCTCCAAGAAATCCATCCGGTGTTGGGTGCCGGCAAATGAATCATCCATCCTCTGGAAGGACTCATCAACCTTCTGTGTTGTCATAGCTAGCGAGTTAGTAATAGATCCCTCTATCCTGTCTAAATGCATACTGATCTCTCCGAACCCCTCAGCCATCTACTGGCCAAATAGGGTGAGCCTCTCATCTTGGCGCTGCCCTAGAGCGGTAAATGCAGACATCATATCCTGGTACAAGGACTGGAACGACATCTCTAGAGTGGGCTGACTCTGCTTCGCCCTGTACTTTAGGAGGTGACTACCTATAGCCAGATGAGGAGGAGCCATGTACGCCACAGGATGAGGAGGGTGCATGTAACGCCCCCTACCCATACGTAGGCGAACCCATCCACAAGGGAGTGAGATGTCGTACGAGCAGGGGTGTTACAACACAAAGGATACATAATCATACATTCAATCACATGATACACACTAAAATACAGCGAAAATAAAACCTTTGGAGAACATCAGAATGATCATTCATTAATATAACCAAAATTCGTTATAATAATGTTCTGATCAAAAGCCAATACAAAATAATTACAACAGTTAGAGATACATAGCAGAAGCTTACAAAGTGATGTACAATAGAGAGTTATATTATAAAAGAATCATACTACACAAAAATAAAGCCCTAACACTAATCCCTCTCTGTTGGCTTGACTGGCGGTGACTCTCCCAAAAGCTATACACCTTCTGCACCTGCACGAGTGAAAACACCGTGCTAAGCGATAATGCTTAGCGGGGAAACAAACAACAATATATATGGACGGCCACTCACAATGGTCATCAAGGCAAATTACATACATAATGGCATACTCATGATCACAATACATAAGCACAATATAATTCCATTCCTCATCATTCAAAGGTTCAATACACACATTCATATGCCAATAGATTCGTAAGCTCATAGAAGAGTCTTTCAAAATTCAAATGCTCATAGTTATACTCATTTGGATTCGCATACTTTTGATCATATCAGAACAAACCATAACACCTGCTGACTCAAAGTAGTGGATACCTAGTAAATGCGTAGAGTACCTTACGGGTACAAATCATCACATAGCAGTACAGTGCCTTACGGGTACGAAATAAAAAAACTGTAACACCCCCTACCCATACGTAAGCAATCCCATCCGATAAGGAGTGAGACGCCGTATGAGTAAAGGCGTCACCAAACAGATACAAAGCAAATCATACATTCATTCATAACATACATACTGAAATACAGGATAATTAAAAACTTTAAAGGGAAAAGAAAGCAATAGCTGATCATACATTAATATAACAAAACAATTACAATAATGTTCTGATCAACTAGCTGAAACAAAAGATGTTACATATCCAAAATATAAGTACAATAGCGGAAGCTACAACAAAACTGATACAGGAGAATTCAATACAAAAAGAATCATTACAGATTACAAAACTGAGCCCTACACTAAAACCTTATGTGTTGGCTTGACGGCGGTGACTCTCTCACAAAGCAAAACTCCTTCAGCACCTGCACGGGTAAAAACACCGTGCTAAGCGATAAACGCTTAGTGGGGAAACACACATAAAATATGGACGGCCATTCACAATGGTCGTCAAGGCATAACACATTCACAATGGCAAAGTGCAATGGCTCATAACATAATTCATAAAAACATGCTCACAATTTAAAGCCATACATTCTGCATCTCACATTCATATCCATTCCCATATTAATTGAACATACATCTCATCATTATATTCATTCAGATAACACATGTATTTAGTCATAAGAGTAGAGCAAACCAATCGAACACCAAAAGAACACCTGCTGACTCTGGGTAGTGGATAACGAGTGTACAGACAGTACTTTACGGGTACGAGCCGATTACAGACAGTACCTTATAGGTACGAATCGAGAAAACCATTTTACTTTTAACTTTTACAAATCATTTTCAAAAGGGACCTTAAACAAGATCCTTACACAATAGGGTTCGCGAGGAACCAAACGAGGACCTGGTCGGGGTCCAAACGAAATAGAGGGCTGCAGCTAAAAGACTCTATTAGGCATGCCTAACTATCCACTTACTTGACTCTAGCAGGTTATGCGTCATTCAAATCATATTTCCGAAGATAACAAAAAATTCATCTGAAGAATCATGGTATCACTCATATTAAAGCATATAAAAATATGACATGCATCATATAGCAGTATAAATCCATTCGGAAGAATTACGGAATTCATTGTTGAGTTAAAACCGGGAAATTTCAGAAAATAGGCCAAACGGAGGTGACCAACAAGGTTGGCCGGTCACGGGTCGTGACTGGCATCACAACTCGTGACTGGCCTCCGTCACAAGCCGGTCACGAGTCGTGACTGGGAGTCACGTCTCGTGACTGGTTTTCTTCCTTCGCTGGTCACGCGACGTGACTTGTCCCTTCTCTCTCGCTGGTCACGAGTTGTGACTGGGTGTCACATCTCGTGACTGGCTTCTTTAGGGCTGGTCACGTGTGACTGTCTCAGGCCGGTCATGAGTCGTGACTGGGAGTCACGCCTCGTGACTGCCTTCCTCTTGGCTGGTCACTAGTTGTGACAGGCAGTCACAACTCGTGACTAGCTTCTTTCTGGCAGGTCACGAGTCGTGACTGGAAGTCACGTCTCGTGACTTGTCTCTCTTTTTGGGTAGTCACGCGACAGACACAGCAAAACAGGAATTTTCTACAGTAACACGATTTTCCAGTTTTCCAGAATTTTCCCAGAACACAGAAATCAACTCCAAACTTGAATCAAAATCACACAAATCAGTTCTTACCTTCCAGAAGATCATTCAAGCATCATAATAACATATAACAACTTAATTCAACACTCATGACAACCAAAATCATACATAACCACATTCAAGAACATAAACCCTAGAAATTACAGTAAGTTCAAATCAAGCACAATCCACAAGTAAAAATCCCAAACCTGAGATTCTAAGCTTCAATCACTTAGCTCCACTCGTCCCAGCAATATCCTTGCCCTTAGGATCACGAGGAGCCTCAGCTAAACACAACACACAAAGAACATCCAACAATGCAAACCCTAAGTTAAATCTAAACCCAAAGAGGAAAAAGAAGATGAAACAAATGGAAAACAAGATGAGAAGAATACAATTACTTACCAAAGAGATGCAAAGAGATGATTAACTCCACCAATACAAACTTGAATCCACACCACAATTCTTAGAATGAAGAAAATGAAGAAGAAGAAGGTGAGTGAAGAAAGAAACGTGAATCTGCCAATTTCCTTTCTTTATTTCCTTTCCTTTTTCTTTTTTCTTTTCTTTGTCCTAAGCATGTGTCCATTTCCTATTGGTGAAGCTAACCACTCACACCAAACTAACATGCACTCCACACACCTAATACACTCCCAACTAATGCACACCCTACAATGGTATGAACACACACATACAAGCATATCCCAACTTAGAACACCATAATATGATATGCTCAAGTGCACAAAACTATTACCCAATTAATTCACACACTAATACCTTATATGCACCCACATACTAACGAAACCCAAAAACATGCATTTTACTAAAATACCCCTATGATATGCCGAACACATGCGAATGCTTACACTTACAGACAGGCTCATTCTACTAGGGGGCAAACGGGGTGTGACAAAAACAGTATCACTTTATCTCTTTTCAAAATATTTTACAGAGGAATCTTAAACAAGATTCAAACATGTAGAAGTTCTCGAGGAACTAAACGACGACCTGTCTAAGGTCCAGAACAGTACAAAGGCTGCAACAAAAGGACTCTTTTAGGCATGCCTAACTATCCACTAGACTTACTCTCGCAGGTCATGCATAATCCATTGAATCACATTTGTAGAATTCGTATAACCGTACATGTGTAATACTGTCACACCCCGTTTGCCCCTTAGTAGTACGAGCCATGTGTATGTGTGCATTTGTGTGTATTTCAGCATGTGACAAGTGCATTTTGGGGTATATTACATGTTTGTGGAATTTGTTAGCATGTGGATGCATGTATGTGATTAGAGTGTGAATTAGTTGGGAAATGTTTATGTGTGCATGATGTACTATTGTAGGGTATCAGTAGTGGAGTTGTGGTTGTATGTTTTATTCACACATAAGTAGGGTGTGCATTAGTTGGGAGTGCATTGTGTGTGTGTAGTGCATGCTTGTTAGGTGTGAGTGGTTAGCTTCCACCAATAGGAAAGTGACACATGGATAGGGTTTAGGAAAGGAGGGATTTAAAAGAGGAAAGAGAAAGAGGAGCAGAAATTCTGCCTCCCTAACCCATTCTCTCTTTTCTTCATTCCCTTCTTCCTCTTCTCTTTCCATTTTGGTGCTCTAGTGGAGTTTTAAGCCATTGTGGTGAAATTAATCACCTTTAACACTCTAATCGGTAAGTTATTGCATTTTGTCATTCTTTTGTTCATATTGTTCATCTTCTTCTTCTTAATTTCTAGGTTAAATTTAATCTAGGGATAGTTCTTTGTGTGTTCTTGATGGGTTTGTGTTTAGCTAAGCCTCCTCGCGATCCCAAGGGCAAAGAGAAGGTGGGCAGTAGTGGAACAAAGTGATAAGAGCTAAGGCGTTTTCAGGTTTGGGAATGGGTTTGTTAATTTATGTGTTAATGATTCTTAATTGCTAAATTGAATATTCTGAGATGTTAATTTATGTGTTGTGTTGGTTTGGATTAAATTTGGTGAATTGATGTTGTCAAATGAGTTGGTTTGAAGCTTGTTGAATTCCAAAGTGTATATCTGTTTTTGTGGGTCTAATTGACCTTTGGTCATTCTTTTTAGCATAAGTTGAGTTTTACAACTCCAAAATGCGTAATTCTAGTTGGGTTAGAACCACAAATCTGTGCCTAAAACTTTGTAGAAATAACAATAATTTAATTCGGACTCTAACTATTTCAAAATCTACAGTAGCGAAATTTATCAGGTGTGTCTGTGGAGCAGGTTAGAGAAATTTGAGTATATCTCCCCGATTTTAGCTCGTATTGATCTGAAATTTGTCACTAAAAAGATAACATCATGAGGATTAATTGTTATGAAGATCAGGTGGTCTAAAAATGTCGTTTATTAGTTCAAAAATGAATGTAGATTCAGTAAATTAATTATGCCCTGTGTCTCATAACGTTTGGGGACTGGTTGAAAAGCACAACTGTGCTTTTAGTAGGACACAGCTGTGTTTTTGGCAATTAGATCAACGATTAGCAGCAGAGCACAACTGCGCTTTTTATAAAGCACAGCTGTGTTTTAGTAAAATTTTTCCCTCTTCACCAATTCATCCTAGAATCGGTTCTACACCTCCGAATTAGCCCCAAAGTGTCTAGAAACGCCTGAAAAATTTAATGTTACTTATTTTATAATTAAGTAATGAGGATATATAATTAAATTACTTGTGAATTGAATAATTTTTTTTAACGAAGAATTAATTAATATGGTGATTAACCATGAATTAAACTATAAGCATAATTTTCTAGATGAATAAATACTCATGACGAGAATTATATAACATGTTTATAATTTATGATTAAAGCATTAAACCTAATATATTATTTGATTAAATCTAATTTAATTAGGAAGCAAGAACTTGTGATTTGAATATTACATGAGCTATATATTACTTGTGTTTGTGCTCTATTATAGACGTGATAAGGGTGTACATTAGATCGCTTTCTTTGTTCAGTCATTTCTTTGCATGGATTTTTTTTTTGTATTATATTTCATGCTAATCTATCTAAATGTTATTTAGTGTCTTCTTATATGCTTTACATTTTATAATTGTATTTTTGCTATGCTAAATGTTTGTATGCCATATTATGCCTTAACCTAAGAACTAAATGTTTCATGCTTAAATATAATTGATTTATATATGTTAATTCAAGGGTTATTGTAACACCCCCATCGCCGCCCCCGTTGGAAGGATGCTGATGGGCGCGCTACCCGACGCTTACTCACACAGATATGCACAAGCACAACGCGGAAGCATACATTCATACATAGCATACATACGAAAATATGGGTTAATTAAAAACTTGACTTACTTACGGGCACAGACTGATCATGCAATAACTCACACACACGCAGGCACTAAGCGGAAGCATAAAGCGAATGATAAAACGAAGAATAACTTAACATAAAAATATACTAACGCTTACATTACGCATAAAGTAATCTCACGAATCTTACATAAAGTTACATATATATATAATAATACAGAGATACAAAAGCTGAAGTACAAAAGCTGAACAAAATACAAAACTTCTAACTCCTACGTGGCCGACCTTGTAGAAGCGCGACTCGAACAGAACCAAACCTGCCACCTGCACGAAAAGGAAATCCGTGCTAAGCGATAAACGCTTAGTGGGGAGAACACACAAGAGTATGGACGGCCATTCACAATGGTCGCCAAAGCATAACACATTCACAATGGCAAATGCAACATTCAGAATACATATATAATCAGGCTTGCATAGTAAGGCATTAATCCGAAAACTCATAACCATAACCATATACTTATGTCAAGAATAGGCCAAAACAGACATAATACAATACACGATACAAGTATCATCATGCAGAGCCACATACAGTATCACATTTATATACCTACAATGGTATCAAATATCAGTACCTTACCGAGCGAAGTCACATGAGATTTACACATGCAATTGTCATAACCAAATACCCATGCATGAACTTACAACCCAATCCAAAGCAACACATTTACCATGATAACGCACCAAACTATCATGTTAAGAATACTAGCTATCTAACATACTTTGACATGCCATACACACACTAGCCAAAAATCCAAGAGATGACATCCAAAGCACCACATAACCGCTGCACAACTCTAATATATAAACATTATGCCGAAAACACTCTAATAGCGGAGACCGAAGGCATACTCACATAACATCACATTCATATCATCACCAAGTAGAAAGTACAGTTAAATCTTACATACTTACAGCCACAACTGCTTCGGTTCACATGCTTATGTATAACAAAACCATGCTTGAGTCACATACATAAATACATAGTCGAATCACATTCAAAGCATTCTGAAACTTATAACACATCACAGGAAAAGTGCGGATAATGGTGTAAGGTATTCAATCATGCTTACCATATAAAGACATACATTTCGAAGCTCAAATCCACATTCATATACTTATAAACTGATTTCCCAAATCATTACCGTGCTCATTCGGATAACACATTCTTATAGATATTTCAAAGTAAAACAAACCAACAAAGCACCAGCTGACTCACAATAGTGGATAACGAGTGAACTGATTAGTACCTTACGGGTACAAATCGGCCAAAGGGTACCTTACGGGTACGAATCGAAAACCATTTTGTTTTATCACAATAGAAACATTTTCCTAAGGGGGATCTTAAACAAGATCCAAACACATTAAAAAGGATCGCGAAGATCCGCACATATAAAGGGGTCGCGAGGAACCAAATGGGGGACCTGATCAGGATCCAAACGTCCAAAGGGCTGCAGTTAATGGGACTCTATTAGGCATGCCTACCTATCCACTAGACTGACTCTCGCAGGTCATGCATAATACAATTCACATTTCGAATCGCACAATGCATAAATATATATATATATCATGCATAAACCAGAGTACGATAGACATATAAATATGCTCATAAAGTCGGTCATATATCATACAATTCCCATCGCAAACATAAAACAGTCAACACACCTTAACATTAAACAATATTCTAAAGCATGTCAAAATCAGGTATAGAAGCACTACCATGCCAATGATTATCAATACAAAATCCTAATCATGCATTAGGTGAGGATAACTAAGTATAAATCATGCATAATCCAAAATTACATTTAAACATAACACATTGAGTTCAAAGGCTAAAGCATAATAATGCATTCAGACATCAACCATGTTATTCAAATAAATTTGGTATAGCATACTATCAATCATACCTCATACAATTCATATTCTGAAGCATGCAATAATTCAATCAATCACATTTTAGCACTACTCAATTTACTAAAGCATGTCAGGAACACATGTGGAATTATATTATGCCAATGATTAATAACGCATAATCTTAGACGTGGAATGATACAATAAACTCTTAAGCATGGCAGATTATTCTTAGAGGAGGATCTAATCAAGGATATGCATAACATATTGCTAATCACAAATAAATCATTCATATAAACGAGGTAATATAGCACACAGTAGGGGAAAAAGCCATTGTAACACCCCGCCATCCCCGTTGGAAGGATGCCGGAGTGCCACGCGGGAAAAACACATATAACAAATCCATATACACATGTATAAACAAAAACCAAATGTAAAATAAAGAAACTTTTAATCATGTAATAGTAAATCCTGTTTACATATAACATATATCCGTACTGTTTTACAAAATGAGGCTTGTAATCGAGTACATATACAAAAATATAATATTTGTTCCTTTACAAAAGATTTACTTTGCTATACACAAGCCATATACAAAAATTTACAGCGGAAGACTTCAAAAATAACTTCATCAAAAGACTCCTAATGGCCGACCCGCAGATATCTGACTCCAAATCCAAACTCGCCACCTGCACGGGAAAAGAGCCCGTCCTAAGCGATAACGCTTAGTGGGGAGAAACAAAACAAACTGACAATATGCATATACAATATTTACAACAATACTATAATCTCATCCCAACCATACACATACATTACAAGTAATTAACTATTAAAACATAATTAAAATTCTACATATTTCTCACCATTGCAAATACATATACACTCAAGGTGTATAAACACAAAGTTATACCATATTTCATATACAACATATACCTTTAATCTTGTCAATAAACATCTCAACATATAGATATATATATATAAATCATATATAAACATGTAGCCTGAATAGTTTGAAACACTCTCTAGAAGTGGATACGGTCATTTGGATACTGATTGAACACAGTATCCCAAGCATATAGAGACATGGGTCTCAAACATGTATTTTCCATATAGAGACCGGAGTCTCGCTTTATTTCCATATAGACAAACATGGTCGAAACAAGGATCCAAATGGACCCGCATATATCATTTTATCATATAGCAGCTGCACACACACTCTGACCTAAGTAAGCGCTTACTTATCCACTACTATGACTATTCAGGCTTAAAACTCAACTCAACAATTCAAGCACCAATATCAATATAAGTATTGAAAAATAATACTAATTTATAGTCCCTGTATACAGGTATACTGATCATATTTAAAATAAGAAATTATAAATATTAAATACAACTAAATACAAATACATATTCCACGTATACATGTGTCTAGATCAAATTCAGAAACATTTAAATGTATAAATATCAATTATAGGAGGTGATAATAACAAATAGCTCATATTGAAAAAGTCCCTGTTAAATAAATTATAAACATGTAAATCATGTGTATTAATTATTAATCATGTATACAAAACCCAATATTAAGTGATTATTAAAACACAATACAGATTGTAAATCAAATATTTGTTATGTAGTGCAAAAATTCTTGAAATCAGAAGTTAAACATCATTTTTAATAAAACAGGCAGTAGGGAAAGGCTGGTCACACCGTGACCATTCATCACGTCGCGTGACGCAGGCTTCACGCGAGCGCCAGGCAAAACGCAAGGCAGTCACGGCGTGACCATCAGTCACGTCTCGTGACGCCTTGAGGAGTGGGGGAAGAGAAGAAAAATCACGAGAAGGAGACAGGCGAGGTCGCGAGGCGTGATGCTTCATCACGTCGCGACTTCCCACAGGGAGGAAGGTCACGGCGTGATGCTTCATCGCGTCTCGTGATCCTCCTCTCACCGACTTCTCCTTCTCCCAACTTCTTAGATAAGGGGATCACGGCGTGATGCCCCATCACGTCGCGTGACCTTCTTCAGGGAAGAGGGTCACGGCGTGATGCTCCATCACGTCACGTGATCCTTCTCTCACACAACTTCTTCTTCTCCAACAGATTTCCAGAATTCCCAGAAGGAAAACGTGAAAAAAAACCAAAAAGTCCAGAAAACAGAGTAATTCTAAAATTCAAACTCCACTTTATCTAAAACCATTTTTCATGCAATCATGATTCGAATACATACCTTCAAGTCTCCAAAGCACATTCCCAGCAATTATAACACAAATAGTACATTTTCACAATTAAAACAGAGGCAATATCAGAAATTCAACTTCCCAGGAATCCACATTCAAACTCATACATATTCATCTTCTTATAACACTCACATTAATCTTTTCTACAGGAATCATATATATACAATACATATTTCATGCATTTCAATATACAAACATACACAAACGCATTAATACCAACACTGAAAGCAGGATCCAAACTGAGGAAAACAAACAGTCCCAAACCTGTTACTGAAGTTCCCAAAAACGCCCACTGCTTCTCAATCCACAACCTTCTCTTTCCCTTTATCTATCTTCCTCTCCTCAACAGATTACATGAACCAATAAATAAGATCCAAATTCAATCCAGGGAAAACAGTAATGCAAATCCTTAAACAGAGAAGATGGAGAACCAAACTCACCTTCTGAACTTCAAAGATTAAAACCCTAGCTCCCAATAAAAGAACACGCATGCAAAAGAGAAAAGAACAGCAAATGGAGAGGAATGGTATGGCTAACGTGAGAGAAAGCAAAAGAGAGAAGAACTTCAGTCTGTAGGTTTCCAGCACTAACACAACCAGACCTCTCTCTTCCCTCACCCACGTGCACACACACACTCTCCACTTGGCACACATGCACGAATTCACAGTTCCACTCACTCTTCTTTTACCATTTAATCCTTGTCAATTTACCTTTCACTCACCAAACTAAAATCTGTAGTTTAAATCCTTTATTTCCTTGCAATCAAATCCTCTTTTCTCATATAAATTACCCAAATGCCCTTAATTGTCCAATTAAAATCGCTAAATCCAATTAAGCCACTTATGGGGTGTGACAGCCATAAAAGCATTTGAAAGTCATTTTATAAGAAAACTAGTCACTTGGGGAACAAGGAAAAACAGAAAAGTCCATATAAGAGCGTATAAAAGTATGACATGAATCATACAGCAGTATAAATCCATACAGAAAAGATAGGAAATTTATTTTGGTTGAAACTGGGCTAATTCGGAAAAATGGGGCTGAAGGTAGGTCGGTCACGAGCCATGTCACGACTCGTGACTCGCGTCACAGGAGGGTCACGAGTCGTGACTCTATGTCACGTCTCGTGACATGCCTCAACAGGGAGTCACGAGTCGTGACTCTAAGTCACGACTTGTGACTTGCCTCTCACAAGGCAGTCACGCATCATGACTGGTGAATCACGCCCCGCGATAGCTTCCAGCCCGTCGAAGAGTCACGCGTCGTGACTGGGAGACAGAGTCACGCATCGTGACTGGGAGTCACGACTCGTGACTTGCCTCATAAGGGAGTCATGAGTCGTGACTCTAAGTCACGACTCGTGACTTGCCTCTCACAAGGCAGTCATGACACACACGAACACTGGAAACGAAAATTCTATCATTATCGCGATTTTCCGTTCCCAGCATGCCCAGAATTCAAAGAACTCGACAAAAACCATTTCAATTTGATTCAAAACAATGCCAATCTCATCTTACCTTCCAATCGATCTTCTATACAGCAAAAATAACATAAAACCAACTTAATTCAATAGTCAAAACAATCAAAATCATGCATAAACACATTTAATTCCCTCAAGAACATAAACCCTAAAAATTACAGTAAGTTCAAAACCCAAACTCAGTACCTTCAATTCAACCCTTAAGATGCATTATTAACACATCTACTCACATAAATCATGCATATACACATGCCAAAACACACAAAGTTCCAGAGATTAAACAAAACAGACACATTTACATCCTACGTGAGAATTAGGGCAGAGACATTCAAAAATTCACAAACTGAAATGGAAGAACACTGAGCTCCCAAACCTAGAAAATGCAACTTCAATCCTCTCTTTAGAAGCCCACCTAATCTTTCCCTTTGTCCTTCTTTCTCACTTCAACCACTTGCAAACAAACCCAACCAAGAACACAAAATTAAACCATGAGAACTCCATTCAAAACCCATAAAACGCAGGAGAAGAAGAAGAAGAAGAAGAAGAAGAAGAAGCAGCCATACAAATCCATGATCTTACCTCTTCAATCAAAAAACACTCCAAGCCAAACACAACTCCAAGCCAAAGAGAATGAAAGGAAAAGCAGAGAAAGGAGAAGAGAAGAGGAAGAGGAAGCGTGAGAGGAGAGAACGGGAATGCTAAAAATCTGTGTTCCCTCTCTCTTCCTCTTACTTCTTCTTTTTCTTCTTTCAATGCCCACCTAACAAGCCCACTTGGCAACTCCCAATTGGACCACAAAATCCACTTAGACTTTCAAACCAATGCACCATACACTGACATGCACCCAATCCTTTCCTGAATAAATATCTCATACCAAGGTACCAAACTCACACTTCACTAGATCAATGCCACAACCAAAACACCCTACAACCGTATACCACAAGCACACACTAACATTTCTCTTCTTACATACTTAATTAATTAATTACCATTAAGTCCTTATTATCCAAATTTCTCATGCATAAATTACTGAAATACCCTTGCATTCCCGACTTAGCATACACATTCCGTCCAGGGCTATTTTGGACAATCGATTATCTGGTGTTCCATACTGCCACACCTGAAACAAGCACCTGAGAGCTTCCGACATGGGCCCCGATGTTGCTTCTGGCAGTGCTGACATATAAGCGGTACCCCCTTCTTCCTACTCTTGTCCCCATGTTGCTTCTGACATTGTTGACATGTCGATGCCTCTCGAACCCTTTTCCCTGCTGGCACTTCACTAAATGATCCTTTTCTCTTCTGAGGTACATGCCGCACAAATTCTTGAGAACCAAGAGGAGCAGTCAGCCTATCCAAAATCCGAATCAATCCTTGTACTAATGTCCTATTACCAGAAACAAGACCGAAATCTTCAACTGGAGGACGCTCGAAAACATTCCGATCAGCACTAACTGGGTTCACACTTTCCGTTGTCTCGCCCACATTCTCACTAAGATCAGACTCCATCTAGGCACGACACAAAATAAGACGCATCTGCATTAGGCCACGACACAAAACCGACTCTCATACAAAGACTCAACACATAACAAACAACACACCCAGAATCATCAAACCTGGGCTCTGATACCACTAACTGTAACACCCCCATCGCCGCCCCCGTTGGAAGGACGCCGACGGGCAGGCTACCCGACGCTCACTCACATAGATATGCACAAGCACAATGCGGAAGCATACATTCATACATAACATACATACGAAAATACGGGTTAATTAAAAACTTGACTTACTTATGGGCACAGACTGATCATGCAATAACTCACACACACGCAGGCACTAAGCGGAAGCATAAAGCGAATGATAAAACGAAGAATAACTTAACATAAAAACATACTAACGCTTACATTACCCATAAAGTAATCTCAGGAATCTTACATAAAGTTACATATATATATAATAATACAGAGATAAAAAAGCTGAAGTACAGAAGCTGAACAAAATACAAAACTTCTAACTCCTACGTGGCCGACCTTGCAGAAGCGCAACTCCAACAGAACCAAACCTGCCACCTGCATGGAAAGGAAATCCGTGCTAAGCGATAAACGCTTAGTGGGGAGAACACACAAGAGTATGGACGGCCATTCACAATGGTCGCCAAAGCATAACACATTCACAATGGCAAATACAACATTCAGAATACATATATAATCAGGCTTGCATAGTAAGGCATTAATCCAAAAACTCATAACCATAACCATATACTTATGTCAAGAATAGGCCAAAACAGACATAATACAATACACGATAGAAGTATCATCATGCAGAGCCACATACAGTATCACATGCATATACCTACAATGGTATCAAATATCAGTACCTTACTGAGCGAAGTCACATGAGATTTACACATGCAATTGTCATAACCAAATACCCATGCATGAACTGACAACCCAATCCAAAGCGACACATTTACGATGATAACACACCAAACTATCATGTTAAGAATACTAGCTATCTAACATACTTTGACATGCCATACACACACTTGCCAAAAATCCAAGAGATGACATCCAAAGCACCACATAACCGCTTCACAACTCTAATATATAAACATTATGCCGAAAACACTCTAATAGCGGAGACCGAAGGCATACTCACATAACATCACATTCATATCATCACCAAGTAGAAAGTACAGTTAAATCTTATATACTTACAGCCACAACAGCTTCGGTTCACATGCTTATGTATAACAAAACCATGCTTGAGTCACATACATAAATACATAGTCGAAACACATTCAAAGCATTCTGAAACTTATAACACAACACAGGACAAGTGCGGATAATGGTGTAAGGTATTCGATCATGCTTACCATATAAAGACATACATTTCGAAGCTCAAATCCACATTCATATACTTATATACTGATTTCCCAAATCATTACCGTGCTCATTCGGATAACACATTCTTATAGATATTTCAAAGTAAAACAAACCAACAAAGCACCTGCTAACTCATAATAGTGGATAACGAGTGAACTAATTAGTACCTTACGGGTGCAAATCGGCCAAAGGGTACCTTACGGTTACGAATCGAAAACCATTTTATTTTATCACAATAGAAACATTTTCCTTAGGGGGATCTTAAACAAGATCCAAACACATTAAACAGGATCGCGAAGATCCGCACATATAAAGGGTTCGCGAGGAACCAAACGGGGGACCTGATCAGGGTCCAAACGTGCAAAGGGCTGCAGCTAACGGGACTCTATTAGGCATGCTTAACTATCCACTAGACTGACTCTCGCAGGTCATGCATAAAACAATTCACATTTTGAATCGCACAACGCATAAATATATATATATCATGAATAAACCAGAGTACGATAGACATATAAATATGCTCATAAAGTCGGTCATATATCATACGATTCCCATCGCAAACATAAAATAGTCAACACACCGTAACATTAAACAATATTCTAAAGCATGTCAAAATCAGGTATAAAAGCACTACCATGGCAATGATTATCAATACAAAATCCTAATCATGCATTAGGTGAGGATAACTAAGTATAAATCATGCATAATCCAAAATTACATTTAAACATAACACATTGAGTTCAAAGGCTAAAGCATAATAATGCATTCAGATATCAACCATGTTATTCAAATAAATTTGGTATATGTGACGCGCGCCGGATCCCGATGCGCCGCCCTTTCGGACCGCCCGCACGTGGGCGACCGGGGCATTTGCGGGTCCGTTGGCATCTTGCAATAAATCGCAAGTGCGTCTATGTTGGGCAACAAGGAGGTATCATGGAGTCGCCACCCAATAGAACATTGGGAAAGTTACTCTCGCCTCGGAGAGCCTAAGACTGCGCTTAGCATCCATGTTGGGCCATGAGGCCTAGGATTAGCGCTAAAGTCTCGTGACCCAAGAAGTATTTTGGAGGATAACCTCTAACCTCTTGAGCCCAAAGACCAGAGCTGGGTCCGGGATTTCTCATCTATTTCTACCTCAATTAGTTTATGATCAAATTTTAATGTCATTAGTTCGCTCTCTCTCCACACTATGCAGTTTAATTAAAAGGCGCATTTATTCACATTTGGAAAGCAATAAATGGGCAGAATAAATATCAAAGCAATAAATTACAATAATACAAGGAGCGGAATACAACTCCCTTTATAAAAGCGCGATTCATACACAAATCGGGGCATTGTTTATTTTGAGGACTTTGGTCCTCTCATGCATCATCTTTAAAAAAGGTGATATTTAATATGTGATGATTTTTATTGGATGAAAATAGGGCGTTGGACCCTTTTTGCATTTTATACAAAACTCAATTTTATTTAAGTACAAATCGTTAATCTATTCTTACATTCGACGGGATAAAAAAAAAGCTTATTCATATACATAAAATAATCAATGAATGAAAGAGCGAGAGAAATAAATCAAGAGGTTTAAGAAAACTAAACCAGACGAAATCCACCATGCATGGTAGGCGACCGCTCAAGCTCGAAATTATCCAAGAGAGCCAATATACACTCACAAAAAGTTAAGAGATGTTAACATTCATAAAATTTACACATAAGAAATCGAAGGGACTGAATAGAGATGGAAAATGATCAAAAAAAAAAATGGAGGCAGAACCCACCGACGGCCTTTCCTGATTGACCGACGGGCGTCGGTTTGGTTATTCGATATGCCCGTTTGTCACTCAAGGATGGCGTCTGTAGGTGGGTGACCGACGGGCGTCGGTCATAAAGATGACCCGTCGGTCACCTCTGTCTCCAGAAAACAGAAAGGAAAAAAGGGCCTTTTGAGATCAAAAAAAACAAGTTTTATCCAAGAAGGAGATGAGGGAGTCAAAATGAAGAAAAGTAATAATACGTATTCAAAATTTTCACGGAATAAATAAATGAATGATAAATAATTAAATATGAGATAAAATGGAGAGAGAATCCGGAATATTTACCCTCAGATAGTTGCCTTGGGTAGAATTTTGATGTCGGTTAGATCCCCGCGCGTTCCACGAGAAAGTAAGAGAATGAAAGATCAGAGAGAGAAAATGAGCTATTTCACCTCCGATCCTTCAGAAAGTCGATTTAGGAGTCCAAATCTAAAGAAAACTAATTAGCTTTTAGTTCCTTTGATCGATTTGATCCTTGATTAAGTAAAGTTCTTTGGAAAATGTGTGTTTTTGGAAGAGAGAGGAAATGTGCTCGAATTTTGGCAGAGTTTCCCCTTCTGAAAAATTTTCCAACCCTTTTGAAGTGGAAATCCGGACCTTATATAGCCAGACACGACCGACGGGCGTCGGTGCGTAGGGGCGGGCGTCGGAAGAATCCTACTGACACAAGGACACTTCCGACGGCCCTGCCACCTTCACCGACGGGCGTCGGAACGGTTGCGTGCTCCGGGAAACCAGGCGGCTCCTGACAGGGGCGGTGACTTTCCGACGGGCGTCGGAAAAAACCCTGAGCCGTCGGTGACTCGGAGCGACGGGCCATCTCCACAGACGGGCTGGCCGTCTGTGGAGGACAAAAAACCTTTTTTACTCGGAAAACTCCCGTTTTCCCCCCTCTGCCCCTGAAGTGTAGAAAAAAAACCTCATTTCTCATGGAACGCGGGACTAAAACCATCCAACTTCAGCCTCCTGCACAGGCCTTGAACATTGATTTCATCATAGGGTAACCTCCGATCCGGACCGCTCCAGGACACGGTGCTTACAGCTGCCCCCAGTTTTGGGGAAACTAGCGCACAAGTGCCTAGATAAGCCAAAACTCAGAGAAAGGTTGGAAAGAAAGCGTACCTTCGGCGGCTTTTCACCTTCCATACCTTTTTGCCGGTTAGACCTCATCTCGATCCGTAGGGCTTGGTGAGATGCAGCAAGCTTTGGCTTCAATCTCGATCTGGTGAAGAGCGGCGTTTCCTCAACCGCAGCTTCGAGGTGAAGAGCAGTGTTTCTTCAACTGCAGCTTCGATCTGGTGAAGAGCAGTGTTTCTTCAACTGCAGCTTCGATCTTGGAGTGTGGAAACTCTTCGATCTGATGAAGAGCGGTGTTTCTTCAACTGCAGCTTCGATCTGGTGAAGAGCAGTGTTTCTTCAACTGCAGCTTCGATCTTGGAGTGTGGAAACTCTTCGATCTGATGAAGAGCGGTGTTTCTTGAACCGCAGCTTCGAGGGTGAAGAGCAGTGTTTCTTCAACTGCAGCTTCGAGGTGAAGAGCAGTGTTTCTTCAACTGCAGCTTCGATCTGGTGAAGAGCAGTGTTTCTTCAACTGCAGCTTCGATCTTGGAGTGTGGAAACTCTTCGATCTGATGAAGAGCGGTGTTTCTTGAACCGCAGCTTCGAGGGTGAAGAGCAGTGTTTCTTCAACTGCAGCTTCGATCTGGTGAAGAGCGGTGTTTCTTCGACCGCAGCTTCGGGGTGAAGAGCAGTGTTTCTTCAACTGCAGCTTCGATCTTGGAGTGTGAAAACTCCGCTGGTTTCCTTGTTTCGAAGGAGACCTCCTTAATCGATGTCCGTGCTTAGGTTGGTATTCCTTTATGCCTGTGAGATAAAAGATTTTGTTAATTCATGTTTGAAAGGTCATCTTTTGACCTGTTATTGATTATTATTCTTTTGTTGTTTGTCTTTCTTTCGTGTTATTATTTTTATTGTCATTTTTATCGACACATGATTAAATATGAGAATATACACTTCCTGTGGTGTTATTTAAGTAATTAATCGAAAAGAAAATCATGCAAATAATGGAGCAAAAGTTTTCCACTAGAAATGTCATTTTTGTACAATGCATATACAAAATACAAGAGATACAAAAATAACTCCCTGAAGCTCAGAGAGGTGTGTAGTCTGAAGGCTCATCGGGATCCTCATCATCTGATATGTGCACGGTCCCTGGCGGAGGTGGACGGGCATGAGGTGATGACGGAGCTGTAGAGGGTCCTGCCTCGTGGTCATGGGCTCGCCTGAACTGTACCTGAGCATAGCCATCTAAGAAGGGCTGGGTACAAGTGCCCAGAAACCCTAAGGTCTCAGAGATCTTGTCCCCCAACTTCTTGAAGGCTTGGCTCAACTGAGTGGTCTGCTCTGCGGCGGCCGTCCTCCTACGCTCTAAGCTCTGCTCCGTCTGCTGCCTAAACTCCCTCATGGTCTGAGAAAGAGGAGGGAGAATCCCCTCCATCGCCTGGACGCGGGATCTCAGAGAGTCAAGTGACTCATCAATCATCTGAAGGGTCATATCGACTCTCTGAGACGCCTGGTCCTGTGACGTCCTCACATCATGAGCGAGCTGCTGCCTGAGCTCCCTCTGACCCTGAGCAATCTGCTCAAATAGCCTCACCTGCTCTCCTCTGAAGGTCTCGAGAACCCGAGCCTGCTCATCTCTAAGGGCATCCATGGCCCGAATCTGCTCCCGCGCTGCATGCTCCATGTAGCCTGCCTGCTCTCGGGATAGGCGCTCCACTGCCTGAGACTGCTCCTGGATAGCAGCCTGCTGGCGATCCAACCTCTCATGAATGGCTCTATCCCTCTCATCCTGTCGCCGCTCAAAGGCCATAAACATGGAGGAGAGGAGCTGGAAATAGTCCGGCTGAGCTGGCTGATGTGGCGCTGGCTCTGGTGGTGGTGCCAAAGAAGTGGATGCCCCAGGATCGCCTCGGGAGTACGGATGGTATCTCTCGAAGGGCTCGCGGGCAGGCCTCTGTATCCTGGTACCTGGTGACGGGGCCGGAGTCGGGACCCTAGACGCCGGTGAAGAGCCGAAGAGCTCGTCCAGCGTGACCTCAAAATCAAAATCCATGGGGGTCCTAGGAGGCTCCTGCTGCTGTGGCGGAGGTACTGTCTGTGACTGAGGAGGTGGAGGAGGCTGATGCTCCGGCTGAGGCTCAGTCTGTGGAGGCTGCGGCTGCACCTGCGGAGGCTGAGGCTGTGGCTCGGGCGGTGGAGGCTGCCCCTCCTGGTGCTCTGGGTGATCAGGGTCTGCCCCCAGGGGTGGAAGCGAGAACAGTCGCCGGGTCTCATGGATAGTCAACACCCTATAAGCCTCCGCCTGACCTGGAATCTGAGAGATCATCCCCATCTGAACTGCGGCTGCAGCATCTACATGGATCCCCTCCGGCAGAGGTCCTCTCAGCCTCTCGGGTGTAAACCCTAATCCCAACAGTAATCGGGTGATGACTCCTCCTACCATCACCACCGGTGTCGACCCTCTGCCCACTCTGGTCAGGTTGGCCAAGATCTCGTGGCTAATGTTGAGACGCTGGCCTGCCACCATAGCCCAGAGGCTCCAGATCTCGGCCGCGTTAAGCGACCCTGGATTACCAGCTCGACCGAGGTACGAGCTGGAAAGCACTCTGTGCAGATACCGGAGTGCCTGAGACACCAGTACGGTGCTCTTCGCTGTATCGTGATCATACAGCACTCCTGGTATAGCAATAGCCGCCCAATGGGCGCGTCTCACCGCTCGCCGCGGGATCTCAACCTCCTCCCCCGAAGGAAGCCCCATAGCCTGAGCGAACCTCTGCCTGGTGATGCTGACATGGTCGCCATCAAACCAAAACTGTATCACCCCCGGGTCAGTATCTGCGCTCTGAAAGCCTGTGTAACGGAGAGTGGCTAAGACCTGGCGGGTAGCCTCTGGAAATGTCTGGAAGGCAGGCTCAAGAAACTCTGTCCAGCCCGCTCCCTCGGCAAGTAAATCAAACTCCGGGGCCAACCCGAGGGCCTCTAAAAAAGGGCGAGATACAAAGCGGCTGGCCCGAAACTCTACCTGAGCCAACGCCCTGTACCTCTGGGCGGACTCATCATCCATCCAAGCCGGGGCCTCAAGCTCGGGCTGGGCCTGTGGTGCTCTGCGTCTGGGAGGCATCCTGTAAAAAGGAAAAAAGTCAGATAGCGAAAACTTAGCAAAGCAAGCACTATCAGGTTTATTTTTCAAAATCTAAGGTCCATCTAGGCCTTAACAGGGCAATGGCAGCCCATCATGAGATAAAAAGTAATGACAGATAAAAATAGCAAACATCCTGTCTACGGAAGTATCTTAACATGCCTTGCACGCATCATGGCAAAGGAACATGTAATCCTCACGGAGATAATTAAAGCGAATAAAGATGGGCTTTCCAAGTCCCAAGGCATGCATCATACTCGGAAAGTAAATAAATATTCAATTCTAGAATAAAAGATAAAAATTTGGGCAGCACCCGGGCAGGGACGTGCCCTACCCCCTGCGTGAAAAAAGCAAGACAACAGGCCTCAGGCCCTAGCAATAGTAAATGCTTTAAATGGGGCGCACCCCGGCAAAAGTGTGCCCCCAACAAATCAAAATAATTGCCTCAGGCCATAAAAGCAAAGAAATGCACAAAATGGTGCGCTAAAAAGGGGTGTAACTCTACAGCACCAAGGTTATAGAAAAACTCTATTTTTATGTGATCATGCAAAAAGTTCAGATTTAACTACAAAATAATATAGAAAATTGGGCAGCATTTCCCCCTGAATTCTAAAATTATCTAAAACTCCTTAAAGTTAAAAGAAGAAAGAATGTAGAAATGAATTAAAAAAATAAAAAAAGAAGTAATTATTTACTTACTTGTAATCCGGAGAAGTGTAGAAACTAGGGAAATACAAATATCCGAGCACCGGGTGAGTATATAATGCGAAAAAACGAAGAAATCGTGAAAAAATAAGCAGAAAAGGCTCAAAAAACGCCAAAAACTACTTAAAAAACCGCTTGAGAGAGGAGGGAGAAAGGGACAGCAACGTTTGCGCCGTCTGTCACTCGCCCTTATATAGAATTTCGTGACCGACGGGCAGGGCGTCTATAAAAGCGACCGACGGGCTGGCCGTCTGTCGCGAAATGAATGCAATTTAATTTCGTGATGAATGCGATGATGACGCGTGTTTCTGCCCGGTGGACTTCCGACGGGCGGGCCGCCTCTATGGAGGGGCGGTCAGGCCGTCTCCGTAGAGAGGCGGGCAGACCGTCTCTGTAGAGGGGCGGGTAGGCCGTCGGTGACCTTCTCCTATATAATCTGCAAGATTTTCTTGTCTCTTCATTTTCCAACACCTTGGGATTTCATTCTTCTCAAAATGTTCTCCCCTCCTGCCCAAAGGATGCACCATATTTTAGATGACAAGCACACTTGGGGAGAAGGCGCCCTTTCCTCTCTGGCTGGGCTGAAATATCTGTGTCGGGTGAAAATCAACCAGAACCTCCTCCTGGCGGCGACCCACTTCTGGAACCCTCGATTTCACGTCTTCCAGTTCACCTATCAGGAACTGTGCCCTCTTTCTGAAGAATTGGCTTCTATTCTGGGAGCCCAGTTCCCTCCTGGCGCCTTGCCTTGCATCCCCCGCTGCGACCCACTTCAGACCCGGGATGTAGCCCTAGCCCTGGGGATATCCCCCTCGGCGGCCAACCGGCTGATTCCTCTGAGTTCCTCCTTTTCTCTGGAGCCCCTGATCGAGGCCCTAGATCAGTTCACTGACATCCCCACCTATCGGGTAAGTATCACGTTCCTATTCTGCATGGTGAACTTCCTTACTGTTGTTCCAGGAGGCTTGACAGGTGACTTTCGTCTGTTTGGAGTTCTGAGCGACTTTCATCTAGGACTGTCCCCTCTACCACTTGTCTTGGCCGAAACCATCTTAGGTCTGGACGCTGTGAGTTCTGGGTCCACTACAACTTTTACTGGTAGCCCCTTATTACTCCAGGTATGTCATTATTTTAAAGGTAGTGCGTCCCTTATGGATTTTCACACTAGCTTTTCTTTGCGGGAGGTGCGTCCTTTCGGATTTTCACACAACCCTGTGCCTTATTTTTGCCTGAAGCAAACCCTACTTACTCCAGCGGCTTTTTTTTTTTTTTTTTTTTTTTTTTTTTTTTTTTTTTTCAGATCTGGCTACAGGAAAAACTGAAAATGCTGTCTGAACCACCTCCCCGAGTCATTCCGCGGTACATGCCGAGCCATTTCTTGCCCCGTCGGCGACTGTATGGGTGTGCCACGACTAGCGAAGGCATTACCAGGTTTAATGAGCTGTCAGATGACGACATCAGTTTTACATCCGCCTGGCTCCCGCTGTCCCATGCGGTCACCGATGGGTCATCAGGTTGTGTCCCCCTCTGCGGCCTCCGCCAGGCTACCTTCTGCATTACCTCGCGATGTTCACGGCAGCTTGGGATGACCCAGGATATAGTGAGGGTTCCCCTTGCTTTCCGAGGAGGAGATCTCTCGGTCGCATTTGCTTCCCGGTATCATGAGCTATGGGGCAGATTACCTGTGAAGACTGTCATCCCGAGGTTTGGCAATCATTCTGCATCCTCAACCAGCGGGTACAAGAAGTGGATCCTCAGCCCAACCTCCGATAATAGGACTCGAGGGCTCAAGCATCTGATCGGCGAGAGCAGCAGCAAGACCTAGTTTAGCCTACATGTGTATTTTTGCTACATTTCTTTTTAATGCAGAACTAGAAAATGACAAAAGTGAAAAGAATAATATTCATCCTTTTCACAAGTTTCGTGTGCATTTCTAGATAATTTCAGCATACATGATCAGTTTTGGCATTTACTCAGCTGCTTATGCACTATCAATACATGAAACCAAATTTTAACAACATCAACTCCTGTTACCGATCGGCCCTCTCGGGTTTTCACGATCGGACATTCTCTCTCATGCCTCTGATTTTTGCACAGGATGCCTTTTTTCGGTTTTCACCCTGTCGAGGCGCCCAATTTTAGCACAGCCGCCTTTTTTCGGTTTTCGACTTGCAGGGCATTTTATTCTCTTCTTTTTATTTTGGTCTTTAGCCGTGGAACCTTTTGAGTCTGTCGACATTGACTGGCTCCTTGAACTCGTTCCCATCGCTGTCTGATAAGATTGCAGCCCCTCTGGACAACAGCTTCTTAAGGATGTACGGCCCTTCCCAGGTAGGTCTGAACTTTCCCCTGATATCTGGTATTCCTGGCCTCATCTGCTTGAACACCAAGTCCCCCTCTTTCAGCGGGTGTTTCCTCACCTTTTTTCCGAAAGTTCTCGCTAATCTCTTCTGATATATCTGATTATGATAATAAGCTTTCAGCCTACTCTCATCCAGCAAGTTCAAGTGCTGCAATCTCTGCTGCGCCCATTCGGCTTCCGGGATTTGGGCCTCCATGACCACCCTTAATGATTTAAGCTCTATCTCTACCGGCAATACTGCTTCTGTTCCGTATACCAGAGAAAATGGTGTAGCGCCCGTAGATGATCTTACTGTCGTTCTGTATCCCCACAGGGCGAAGGGCAACTTCTCAGCCCAATCTTTGTAGGTTTGGACCATCTTGGACAAGATCTTTTTCACATTCTTATTGGCGGCTTCCACTGCTCCATTCGCTTGCGGTCGGTAGGGAGAGGATTTATGATGCTCAACACCGTACTTCTCGAGAAGTTTTCTGGTCTCTCCCATAAACTGCACTCCATTATCAGACACCAAGTGGTGAGGGAGACCATATCTGCAGATCAAATTCCTCTCTATGAACCTGGCCATATCCCTTGCGTCAATTTTCTTGAAAGATTCTGCCTCGACCCATTTGGTGAAGTAGTCGATCGCGACTATGATGTACCTGTGCCCATTGGACGCCGTAGGGCGAATCTCCCCAATGATATCTATCCCCCAGGCGGCAAACGGCCAAGGAGATGTTAAGTTATGTAGCTCTGATACCGGCAGGTGCCTCAGATCCGCGTACTGTTGGCACAATTGACATTGCTTGACATATTTGGAACAATCAGTGTCCATCGTAAGCCAATAAAAGCCTTGCCTCATTATCTTTTTGGCCAAGGTCAGACCATTCATGTGGGCCCCGCAGACCCCTGCATGGGTTTCTTCCATTATCTTGCGCGCTTCTCTCTCATTCAAACATCTGAGCTGGATCCCATCTGACCGTCTCTTATACAGCACCCCTTCCAAGGATATGAACTGAGTAGATAACTTACGTATCACCCTCTGATCCTTTTCAGTGGCCTCCTCTGGAAATCTATCGCTTTCCAAGTAATTCATGATATCAAAGTACCACGGCCTCCCATCTGACACCTCTAATTCCATTACAGGCACGGTTTCAAAGCTGGGCCTATCAGAGCTCGAAATCAGCACCGGCTTCATGGCCACTCCCTCAGGGTTATCCCATATTGATACTAAGGTTGCCAACGCATCAGCCAAACGGTTCTCGTCTCTTGGCACGAAGTGGAAGGTGCAAATCTCAAACTGCCCACACATCCTTTTCAGATATTGAACATAAGGGACCAGCCGCTCTTCCTTAACAGCCCACTCACCTCGGATCTGGTTTATTACCAAGGACGAATCACCAAATACCTCTACATTTCTGGCCCCCAACACAGCCAAAGCCTCCAACCCAAAAGTGCATGCTTCATACTCAGCTTCGTTGTTGGTTGCTTTGTATCTCAGTTTCTTAGCGAGAGGAAGTTTCTCATTATCTGGGGTTGTTAGGATGACTCCGACTCCGGCTCCTTTGTTGTTTACCGCCCCGTCAAAATGCAATTGCCATCCTTGAACAGAAATCGTGCCTATGCTCTCGTCAGGAAAGGTAAATTCGAGGGTGTCCCCTTGGATAGGGTGCTCAGCAAGAAATTCGGCTACAGCTCGCCCCTTAATAGTCTTGCGGGTGATGTATTGCACATCAAACTCTTGTAGCAAGAGCAACCACCTCCCCATCTTTCCAAGCAAAGATGGTGCCTCCTGCAAATATCTTAAAGGATTCTGCTTGGCTACAGCCTGAACCTTGTACGAGTGAAAGTAATGCCTTAGCTTCTTTGATGCCCAAATCACTGCAAGGCAGATCTTCTCTACTTCAGCATATTTTATTTCGTAAGCCAGAAACTTCTTGCTGAGGTAATAAACTGCAAACTCCACTCCAAACTCATCCTCTTGAGCCATCATGGCGCCCACTGAACCGTCTTCTACTGCCAGGTACAGAATAAGTGGTTTGACAGGTTGCGGAGGTCTTAGTACTGGCGGATTTAACAGGTACTCCCTGATATTATCAAAGGCTCTCTGGCAGTCTTCATTCCAGACTACGGGCTGATTCTTCCTAAGTAGCTTAAAAACAGGTTCACATATCGAAGTGAGCTTGGCAATAAACCGGCTAACATACTGCAACTTGCCCAGAAAACTCCTTACATCTTTTTCCTTTTGTGGCACAGGCATCTCTCTGATAGCTTTCACCTTATCGGGGTCAATTTCTATCCCCCTCTGACTGACGACATGTCCCAACAGCTTTCCTGAAGTCACCCCAAAAATGCACTTCTTGGGGTTAAGTCGCAGATTATACCTGTCGATCCGGGTGAAGAACTTCTCTAGAGCTTCAAAGTGCCCCTCTCGGGTGGCTGATTTGACCATCATATCATCAACATACACCTCTACTTCTTTGTGAATCAGGTCGCTTAGTATCTTGGTCGCCATCCTCTGGTACGTGGCCCCCGCATTCTTTAAGCCGAAAGGCATAACCCGATAGGCATAAGTACCCCACTCCGTGATGAAGGCAGTCTTGACCCGGTCAGCTATCTTGTTCAGGATCTGATTGTAGCCCACATATCCATCCCCAAAGCTGTACATTGCGCAGTTGGCGGCACTGTCTATCAATACATCAATATGGGGCAGTGGAAAATCATCCTTAGGACAGGCTTTGTTAAGATCTCGATAATCCACGCACACCCTGACCTTCCCGTTCTTCTTAGCCACAGGAACCACATTCGCGAGCCAAGTAGGGTACTGGACTTCCACCAGAAACTTAGCTTCGATCTGCTGTCGGATTTCCTCCTTAACCTTATCAGCCCATTCTGGCCTTAGCC
Organism: Excoecaria cochinchinensis; assembly: GCA_947683425.1. Classification (NCBI taxonomy): domain Eukaryota; kingdom Viridiplantae; phylum Streptophyta; class Magnoliopsida; order Malpighiales; family Euphorbiaceae; genus Excoecaria; species Excoecaria cochinchinensis. The sequence goes on along the minus strand of CANTUQ010000003.1, from coordinate 5,863,296 downwards.
TTCTCAACTTCTGCTTCACAGGCCTGCAATCTGGGTAAGTGGGGATGGCATGCTCCGCCACGGCTCGGTCAATCCCTGGCATATCCTCGTAGGTCCAGGCAAAGACTTTTTCATGTTTTGTTATTATTCTCTCAAAATTTTTTCTCTCCTCAGGAGTTATATTTGATGCTATTAGAATTTCTCTCGGATTTTCCGAAGTTCCAAGATTGAAAGGCGTTGTGCCAGTAGAGTCAATGTCAAAAATTGATGGAATATGATCATGTTCATGCATGTTGAAATCATCAGAAACATCGCACAAATAAGTGAAATTGTTCATCTTATTGATAATATTATAGTTATTATTTACATCATAAAAGAGTTCTGGAATAAAAAGACAATCTAGGCTAGAGTCTTCTTCTGCCGCTCCCGAGGTTGACGCTAATGCAGCTTGCTCATTGACTTTCTGATCTAGCAGAGGCCCTTCAGGCACGTCGGAAGAGATCTTCAACTCCTCCACTTCTATCTCTAAACCTGCTATCTTCTCTTTTCCTTTAAGCCTGGCAGCTACCATTTTCTCAGTAACGATCTCCTCAAGCTCGCACTTGTCCCAAGTGATCCCCTGGGTCATGATTTCTTCATCCCAAAAGTCTTCAGCGGTCTTGACAAATCCGATGTGCCAATCATATACATCATTAAAAATCTCAAAGCCAGGGACAATCCTCCCATCTACCCACTGCGGTTCATCTTCACCAGTATAAGCACATACTGAGGATGCGGGGACAAAGCTTTCTGAAATGTGAGGAATCCTGTCTGTTACCCTCTTCTTGCCAAAACCACCTCTGTACCCCAGACCTTTACGGTTCTTCTGCCCTCGAGTGGTAATCGCGGTCTGCAGCCCTTGGGAGCTTCTTCCCAAACCAGCCCCAGGAAGATAGTGCATCCTCTTCAACATATTAACCACAGCCGGGCCACCTCCTGATTCGTGCTCTTCCTTTATCATAGATACATGAAAACCACTGAACGGCTGATTGGCAATTTCTAGCGCTGAGACCTGGTTTTCCCTGGCTGCCTTGATAGTCACCACCTCCCCTTCGTGCGGGAATTTTATCATCTGATGCAGCGTGGATGGCACTCCTCCTAATTTATGAAACCAGGGTCTCCCTAGCAAAGCCGAGAAATTAGCAGGAATGGGCAGAACCACAAATTCGACTTCCACTTCGATAGGTCCTGTTTTGACCAAGGTCTTGAAGGTTCCCGAGGCTTGCCTCCTTGAGTTATCGTAGGCCGTGATAGTCAGGTCAGATTCGCTGAGCATATCCCTGCTTAAGCCAAAAGCTTGCAAAGCTATCAAAGGGCATACATTGATAGAAGACCCATCGTCCACCATAACGCAAGCAGTGTGCTTGCCGCTAATCTGTGCCTTAATGTATAAGGGTCGGTTATGATTACGGCCTTCTGCCGGTAAGTCAGCATCGGAAAAGATCAACCTCTCCTCGGATCCTCCCTTGATTAGACCCAAAAGCTCTGATGGGGAAATAGTGGTGGCAACTGTGGCCTCAACCAAAGCCTCCACTACCTTCTGCCTATGAGAGGGAGACTGCCTCAACAAATCCCAAATGGTTATCTGAGCCGTGGTTTTCTTCAATTGCCTTATAATCTGTTCCTCCTCTGGCTCTTTCTCTGCCACTGGCTGAACTGGCCCAGGTAGCTTCGCAATCTCGGGGATCACCCTTCCGCTTCTAGTGACAGCGCTTACCTCCCCATCTTCTCCATCGGAGCCCCACAGATCAAGGTTCAATCCTTCTTCATCATCGGCTTCCCCACCGCTCTCACTGCTAGACCAGCAATCAAGAGTCGCCACAACTGCTTTCTCCTTCTCATTCTCGGAACCACCGACAGCAGATTCCTCATTCCCATACAGATCTTGTAGCACGTACCACTCTGGCAGGCTAGATTGGATCATAAACACAGGTGGGGGTACGGCATTATAACTAGGCTTCTTCTCAGCTTCCCTCCTCTCAGGGTCAGAGATCTGTTTGCTATCGATCAAATCTTGAATAGAGTGCCGAAGTGCTTTGCATTTATCAGTGATATGGCCCGAGTGCTGGTGGAATGCACAGAATTCGTTGTCCTTATGTCCCGGCTTCCCTTGTGTCAAAGCCGGCCTAGGAGTTAGAGGACGCAATTTTCCTTCCTTCATCAGCCTCTTCAAGACCCAGGATAATGGTCTCCCTAAGTTCGAAAACTTCCTCGGGGTGGTTACCTCAGTAGCAGACACCTCACCCATTCTTCTAGTGCTGTTACTGGGGCCTGCCGGCCTACTAGCTCCTTGACCGGGGTTAGCCCTTTTGGCAAAATTATCATTGTTAGCTTTTCGGGTCAAGAACTCCCCTTCCGCTTCGATGGCTATATCCTTGAGAGACTCCCAGTCCTTTAACCCCTTCATCCTCAGTCCCTCCTTCAAGTATGGGCTCGCGTTCTTAATGAAAAGACGAATCTGATCTTGGGTATCAGGCTTTCGGCGCATCTCCATCACTCGGTTCCGCCATCGGGTAAGGTACTCATGGAAGGATTCTCCAGCCTTCTGCTGGAGCAGCTCAAGATCTTTCAGAGTCACCTCCATTCTGGTATTGCAATCGTACTGTTTCAGAAACTCCTCAGTGAGCAGATCCCAATCTTCTTTAGTGCGGCGGTCAAGGCCGTGATACCAATCTATGGCATGAGAGGTCAAACTCAGACAAAAGTATTCCACTTTCTGCTTCTTGGACAATGTGGTCCCCTTCATGACCAGAGAATATTGCTTCACATGTGCAGTAGGATCAGAAGTACCATCGAACTTCGGCACGTCCGGCATCTTGAAGTTATAAGGGATCGGGTCTTCTCCGTCCAGTTCTCTATCCTCAGGATTCATCCCGTGGGCTCTACCTATCATACGAGCCAGGGCCTCGAACCTCTCTTCCATCTTTTTCAAAATAAAATCATCAGCCTGAGGTGCCTTCCCCTTTTCGGATGCCACGCTCAACCTATCATCCTCAATATCTCTATCGTCATCAATTCTCAGCACTGGCCTTCTTCTCAGTTCTCCCGAAGCCACTGATCTCAACTCTACCGGTGGCGGCCTAATGGGCTCCTCTCGCCTTTCAACCCTTTCTTCTTCAGGCTCATTCAGTCTCACTGGAGGAGGAGGAGGAGGACTCTGGGGGACATTCGGCTGAGCGTTCTGCTGCGTCAAGGCGGCCAACATATTCATCATCCTTCCCTCGAATTCTTCAAATCGACGGCCCACTTCTTCGGCAATCATGGCCCTGGTGGCGTCTTCCCCCCTGGGTGAGTTTGCCATATGAGATACTGTGCCACTTACTTCTGATAAGATCTCCGGCAGACCTTCTCTATCCGACAGCTCGGGAGTAAGAACTCGGATCAGTCGCCCGGTCGGTGATCTAGTCCACCTGGGCAGATCTATGATGGCTGCAGGGACAAAAGTTAGAATGATGCATGAAATGTATGTATAATGCATGATCGTGATATGCAACATTTACAGAGCACAAGCAAGCAAGTAAGTCCTTCCACCCTTATTTCTCCCACACACGTGGTCGTGCAGTCTCTTTCCTAGGTGGGATTAGCCCAAGGGTTAACGAGGAACCCAATGGACGCGTATGGTGCGCGGCGAAAAACCGGCAGCATAACACTCCTATGCTAATGTACAAGCAGATGGATAATGATCGTCACGTATTCGAACGGTCCATAAATTTCGACATGGCCCTACCGGGGCATGATAGCCTTTGGCTAGGTTACCAAGCGAGATATTTGGATTCACCCAATATGTGAGGATCCACACAGCAAGCATGAGATTACGGTTCATTTCACCTGTGGAAAGTGACTACAGCCATTACATGAGCTTTGGACAAGGGAGATGTTTCTTTGAGGCTACCCAAGCATGATCCCTGCCGACGGGTCTAGCTCATCACGAGCGTAGCGACCGATCGGGTCACCATTTTGATATACCATTGAGGTACGTGGCTTGGGCTGGTGATTATCCTTAACACTTCCCCAAATTGAGTGAAAATGAGGAGGTGCTTCAGGAACGCACCGGGGCTAGAAGAGGGACCAAACTAGCTTATTCTAAGGCTCTAATGATATGTAAATGCAAATTTGAGAGAAAGCGAATTCATGAATTAACTTTTAATCATAAATGTTAAAAGAGGTATTTTCAAATTAAAATCTCGAACCAATAAGTTCCCCAGTGGAGTCGCCACTGTGACGCGCGCCGGATCCCGATGCGCCGCCCTTTCGGACCGCCCGCACGTGGGCGACCGGGGCATTTGCGGGTCCGTTGGCATCTTGCAATAAATCGCAAGTGCGTCTATGTTGGGCAACAAGGAGGTATCATGGAGTCGCCACCCAATAGAACATTGGGAAAGTTACTCTCGCCTCGGAGAGCCTAAGACTGCGCTTAGCATCCATGTTGGGCCATGAGGCCTAGGATTAGCGCTAAAGTCTCGTGACCCAAGAAGTATTTTGGAGGATAACCTCTAACCTCTTGAGCCCAAAGACCAGAGCTGGGTCCGGGATTTCTCATCTATTTCTACCTCAATTAGTTTATGATCAAATTTTAATGTCATTAGTTCGCTCTCTCTCCACACTATGCAGTTTAATTAAAAGGCGCATTTATTCACATTTGGAAAGCAATAAATGGGCAGAATAAATATCAAAGCAATAAATTACAATAATACAAGGAGCGGAATACAACTCCCTTTATAAAAGCGCGATTCATACACAAATCGGGGCATTGTTTATTTTGAGGACTTTGGTCCTCTCATGCATCATCTTTAAAAAAGGTGATATTTAATATGTGATGATTTTTATTGGATGAAAATAGGGCGTTGGACCCTTTTTGCATTTTATACAAAACTCAATTTTATTTAAGTACAAATCGTTAATCTATTCTTACATTCGACGGGATAAAAAAAAAGCTTATTCATATACATAAAATAATCAATGAATGAAAGAGCGAGAGAAATAAATCAAGAGGTTTAAGAAAACTAAACCAGACGAAATCCACCATGCATGGTAGGCGACCGCTCAAGCTCGAAATTATCCAAGAGAGCCAATATACACTCACAAAAAGTTAAGAGATGTTAACATTCATAAAATTTACACATAAGAAATCGAAGGGACTGAATAGAGATGGAAAATGATCAAAAAAAAAAATGGAGGCAGAACCCACCGACGGCCTTTCCTGATTGACCGACGGGCGTCGGTTTGGTTATTCGATATGCCCGTTTGTCACTCAAGGATGGCGTCTGTAGGTGGGTGACCGACGGGCGTCGGTCATAAAGATGACCCGTCGGTCACCTCTGTCTCCAGAAAACAGAAAGGAAAAAAGGGCCTTTTGAGATCAAAAAAAACAAGTTTTATCCAAGAAGGAGATGAGGGAGTCAAAATGAAGAAAAGTAATAATACGTATTCAAAATTTTCACGGAATAAATAAATGAATGATAAATAATTAAATATGAGATAAAATGGAGAGAGAATCCGGAATATTTACCCTCAGATAGTTGCCTTGGGTAGAATTTTGATGTCGGTTAGATCCCCGCGCGTTCCACGAGAAAGTAAGAGAATGAAAGATCAGAGAGAGAAAATGAGCTATTTCACCTCCGATCCTTCAGAAAGTCGATTTAGGAGTCCAAATCTAAAGAAAACTAATTAGCTTTTAGTTCCTTTGATCGATTTGATCCTTGATTAAGTAAAGTTCTTTGGAAAATGTGTGTTTTTGGAAGAGAGAGGAAATGTGCTCGAATTTTGGCAGAGTTTCCCCTTCTGAAAAATTTTCCAACCCTTTTGAAGTGGAAATCCGGACCTTATATAGCCAGACACGACCGACGGGCGTCGGTGCGTAGGGGCGGGCGTCGGAAGAATCCTACTGACACAAGGACACTTCCGACGGCCCTGCCACCTTCACCGACGGGCGTCGGAACGGTTGCGTGCTCCGGGAAACCAGGCGGCTCCTGACAGGGGCGGTGACTTTCCGACGGGCGTCGGAAAAAACCCTGAGCCGTCGGTGACTCGGAGCGACGGGCCATCTCCACAGACGGGCTGGCCGTCTGTGGAGGACAAAAAACCTTTTTTACTCGGAAAACTCCCGTTTTCCCCCCTCTGCCCCTGAAGTGTAGAAAAAAAAACCTCATTTCTCATGGAACGCGGGACTAAAACCATCCAACTTCAGCCTCCTGCACAGGCCTTGAACATTGATTTCATCATAGGGTAACCTCCGATCCGGACCGCTCCAGGACACGGTGCTTACAGTATAGCATACTATAAATCATACCTCATACAATTCATATTCTGAAGCATGCAATAATTCAATCAATCACATTTTAGCACTACTCAATTTACTAAATCATGTCAGGAACACATGTGGAATCATATTATGCCAATGATTAATAACGCATAATCTTAGACGTGGAATGATACAATAAACTCTTAAGCATGGCAGATTATTCTTAGAGGAGGATCTAATCAAGGATATGCACAACATATTGCTAATCACAAATAAATCATTCATATAAATGAGGTAATATAGCACACAGTTGGGGAAAAAGCTATAAAAGCATTTGAAAGTCATTTTATAAGAAAACTAGTCACTTGGGCAACAAGGCAAAACAGAAAAGGCCATATAAGAGCGTATAAAAGTATGACATGAATCATACAGCAGTATAAATCCATACAGAAAAGATAGGAAATTCATTTTGGTTGAAACTGGGCTGATTCGGAAAAATGGGGCTGAAGGGAGGTCGGTGACGAGCCATATCACGACTCATGACTGGCCTCACAGGAGGGTCACGAGTCGTGACTCTATGTCACGTCTCGTGACATGCCTCAACAGGGAGTCATGAGTCGTGACTCTAAGTCACGACTCGTGACTTGCCTCTCACAAGGCAGTCATGCGTCGTGACTGGTGAATCACGCCCCGCGATAGCTTCCTGCCCGCCGAAGAGTCACGCGTCGTGACTGGGAGACAGAGTCACGCGTCGTGACTGGGAGTCATGACCCGTGACTTGCCTCACAAGGGAGTCACGAGTCGTGACTCTAAGTCACGACTCGTGACTTTCCTCTCACAAGGCAGTCACGACACACACGAACACTGGAAACAGAAATTCTATCAGAATCGTGATTTTTCGTTCCCAGCATGCCCAGAATTCAAAGAACTCGACAAAAACCATTTCAATTTGATTCAAAATAATACCAATCTCATCTTACCTTCCAATCGATCTTCCATACAGCAAAAATAACATAAAACCAACTTAATTCAATAGTCAAAACAATCAAAATCATGCATAAACACGTTTAATTCCCTCAAGAACATAAACCCTAAAAATTACAGTAAGTTCAAAACCCAAACTTAGTGCCTTCAATTCAACCCTTAACATGCATTACTAACACATCTACTCACATAAATCATGCATATACACATGCCAAAACACACAAAGTTCCAGAGATTAAACAAAACAGACACATTTACATCCTACGTGAGAATTAGGGCAGAGACATTAAAAAATTCACAAACTGAAATTGAAGAACACAGAGCTCCCAAACCTAGAAAATGCAACTTCAATCCTCTCTTTAGAAGTCCACCTTATCTTTCCCTTTGTCCTTCTTTCTCACTTCAACAACTTGCAAACAAACCCAACCAAGAACACAAAATTAAACCATGAGAACTCCATTCAAAACCCATAAAACGCAGGAGAAGAAGAAGAAGAAGAAGAAGAAGCCATACAAATCCATGATCTTACCTCTTCAATCAAAACACACTCCAAGCCAAACACAACTCCAAGCCAAAGAGAACGAAAGGAAAAGCAGAGAAAGGAGAAGAGAAGAGGAAGAGGAAGCGTGAGAGGAGAGAACGGGAATGCTAAAAATCTGTGTTCCCTCTCTCTTCCTCTTACTTCTTCTTTTTCTTCTTTCAATGCCCACCTAACAAGCCCACTTGGCAACTCCCAATTGGACCACAAAATCCACTTAGACTTTCAAACCAATGCACCATACACTCACATGCACCCAATCCTTTCCTGAATAAATATCTCATACCAAGGTACCAAACTCACACTTCACTAGATCAATGCCACAACCAAAACACCCAACAACCGTATACCACAAGCACACACTAACATTTCTCTTCTTACATACTTAATTAATTAATTACCATTAAGTCCTTATTATCCAAATTTCTCATGCACAAATTACTGAAATACCCTTGCATTCCCGACTTAGCATACACATTCCGTCCAGGGCTATTTTGGACAATCGATTATCTGGTGTTCCATACTGCCACACCTGAAACAAGCACCTGAGAGCTTCCGACATGGGCCCCGATGTCGCTTCTGGCAGTGCTGACATATAAGCGGTACCCCCTTCTTCCTACTCTTGTCCCCATGTTGCTTCTGACATTGTTGATATATCGATGCCTCTCGAATCCTTTTCCCTGCTGGCACTTCACTAAACGATCCTTTTCTCTTCTGAGGTACATGCCGCACAAATTCTTGAGAAGCAAGAGGAGCAGTCAGCCTATCCAAAATCCGAATCAATCCTTGTACTAATGTCCTATTATCAGAAACAAGACCGGAATCTTCAACTGGAGGACGCTCGAAAACATTCTGATCAGCACTAACTGGGTTCACACTTTCCATTGTCTCGCCCACATTCTCACTAGGATCAGACTCCATCTAGGCACGACACAAAACAAGACGCATCTGCATTAGGCCACGACACAAAACTGACTCTCATACAAAGACTCAACACATAACAAACAACACACCCAGAATCATCAAAGCTGGGCTCTGATACCACTAACTGTAACACCCCCATCGCCGCCCCCGTTGGAAGGACGCCGACGAGCGCGCTACCCGACGATCACTCACACAGATATGCACAAGCACAATGCGGAAGCATACATTCATACATAACATACATACGAAAATACGGGTTAATTAAAAACTTGACTTACTTACGGGCACAGACTGATCATGCAATAACTCACACACACGGAGGCACTAAGCGGAATCATAAAGCGAATGATAAAATGAAGAATAACTTAACATAAAAACATACTAACGCTTACATTACCCATAAAGTAATCTCACGAATCTTACATAAAGTTACATATATATATAATAATACAGAGATACAAAAGCTGAAGTATAGAAGCTGAACAAAATACAAAACTTCTAACTCCTACGTGGCCGACCTTGCAGAAGCGCGACTCGAACAGAACCAAACCTGGCACCTGCACGGAAAGGAAATCCGTGCTAAGCTATAAACGCTTAGTGGGGAGAACACACAAGAGTATGGACGGCCATTCACAATGGTCGCCAAAGCATAACACATTCACAATGGCAAATGCAACATTCAGAATACATATATAATCAGGCTTGGATAGTAAGGCATTAATCCGAAAACTCATAACCATAACCATATACTTATGTCAAGAATAGGCCAAAACAGACATAATACAATACACGATACAAGTATCATCATGCAGAGCGACATACAGTATCACATGCATATACCTACAATGGTATCAAATATCAGTACCTTACCGAGAGAAGTCACATGAGATTTACACATGCAATTGTCATAACCAAATACCCATGCATGAACTGACAACCCAATCCAAAGCGACACATTTACCATGATAACGCACCAAACTATCATGTTAAGAATACTAGCTATCTCACATACTTTGACTTGCCATACAAACACTAGCCAAAAATCCAAGAGATGACATCCAAAGCACCATATAACCGCTGCACAACTCTAATATATAAACATTATGCCGAAAACACTCTAATAGCGGAGACCGAAGGCATACTCACATAACATCACATTCATATCATCACCAAGTAGAAAGTACAGTTAAATCTTACATACTTACAGCCACAACTGCTTCGGTTCACATGCTTATGTATAACAAAACCATGCTTGAGTCACATACATAAATACATAGTCGAATCACATTCAAAGCATTCTGAAACTTATAACACATCACAGGACAAGTGCGAATAATGGTGTAAGGAATTCAATCATGCTAACCATATAAAGACATACATTTCGAAGCTCAAATCCACATTCATATACTTATAAACTGATTTCCCAAATCATTACCTTGCTCATTCGGATAACACATTCTTATAGATATTTCAAAGTAAAACAAACCAACAAAGCACCTACTGACTCACAATAGTGGATAACGAGTGAACTGATTAGTACCTTACGGGTACAAATCGGCCAAAGGGTACCTTACGGGTACGAATCGAAAACCATTTTATTTTATCACAATAGAAACATTTTCCTGAGGGGGATCTTAAACAAGATCCAAACACATTAAAAAGGATCGCGAAGATCAGCACATATAAAGGGTTCGCGAGGAACCAAATGGGGGACTTGATCAGGGTCAAAACGTCCAAAGGGCTGCAGCTAACGGGACTCTATTAGGCATGCCTACCTATCCACTAGACTGACTCTCGCAGGTCATGCATAAAACAATTCACGTTTCGAATCGCACAACGCATAAATATATATATATCATGCATAAACCAGAGTACGATAGACATATAAATATGCTCATAAAGTCGGTCATATATCATACAATTCCCATCGCAAACATAAAACAGTCAACACACCTTAACATTAAACAATATTCTAAAGCATGTCAAAATCAGGTATAGAAGCACTACCATGCCAATGATTATCAATACAAAATCCTAATCATGCATTAGGTAAGGATAACTAAGTATAAATCATGCATAATCCAAAATTACATTTAAACATAACACATTGAGTTCAAAGGCTAAAGCATAATAATGCATTCAGACATCAACCATGTTATTCAAATAAATTTGGTATAGCATACTATCAATCATACCTCATACAATTCATATTCTGAAGCATGCAATAATTCAATCAATCACATTTTAGCACTACTCAATTTACTAAAGCATGTCAGGAACACATGTGGAATCATATTATGCCAATGATTAATAACGCATAATCTTAGACGTGGAATGATACAATAAACTCTTAAGCATGGCAGATTATTCTTAGAGGAGGATCTAATCAAGGATATGCATAACATATTGCTAATCACAAGTAAATCATTCATATAAATGAATCTTGCATAACCTGTCCACTTGCAACTCCTCTAGTCTTCTTACTACTAACTCTATCATTTCCAGATACTTTCCTCTTATGCTCTTTCTTTTGCTTTATTAACTCAGCTTCTTCCAAATTGAAAGCAGCCAATACCAACTGATAATAATTTACTAATTGCATAACAGCCATGGCAGACAAAGGTCCTCTTATAGATTCTCTTAATCCATCCTCAAATTGTCGACATCTAAAATCATCTGTTAACAATCCTTTTGGCACATATTTACTCAATTGACTGAATTCCTTGTCATATTCTCCTATATAACATATCTACTAATCTCATGTAACCTATATCATGTTCATGTTCTTCTAACTCTAATTATCAGCTCATGTAACATATAATATCATGACATTGCATATCATGTCCATTTATTTACATATAAGCATAAAAGCATACTTATAGCGTATCTTGTACAAATAGTAACTTCTCATATACATGTAAGCTTATATAAGCGTTTCAGATATACGATAGCCATATACTTCTCTAGCCATGTACTATAGCTCTTTAACATTTATACATCTCTTTTACATTTAGCATCAATTCATATACTATTACATCTTACATTTATCATTAATTCATATACTTTTACATCTTACATTTAGGCCATTGTTATAACATAAGTGGATACGGGTACATGTAGATACCAAGTAATGGTACCAAAACATCTAGAGACCATAGTCTCAAGCCATCTAGAGACCGTAGTCCCAAACATCTAGATACTTTAAGTATCAACATCTAGACATCTGTCTGGGCTGTACAAAATTGTGGTGCGAAGCAGTCCTGAAGTTTAGCTTCTATTTTGCTTATTTTGGTATGTCACGGTCACAATGAAATTCATTGCCACCGTGACATATATTTTTAGCAGGCATAATGTCTATTTATGGACCTCACGATCACAACCAATTCATTGCCACCGTGACCTCTCTCTGTTTTGTCTTTTTAGGGTGTTTTTCTTCTCGAAATGCACCCGAACTTCACCACGAGTTCCCATGACTTGTCCAATACATATTTATCATTATAAAATGAGTATCTTAAGCATGATGAATTATGCATACTAATATATATGTAAATATGTATGAGCTATAAGCATTCTAAGTGTGGTGAATTAAGTATGTGAATGCGGATGCTATAGTTTTGAATGCGAATATGTATAGTCTTGAATATGAATGTGTACAACAAGAATGTGAAGGTGAATAAGTGTAAATGTGAATGCGTATATCCATGTGTAAATTAAGTATGATAAATCATGAATGATGATGCGTATTAACAAGCATATATTTAAAATATCTTGAGTATGGTGAACCATGTATGCAATGATATGCATATAGAGTTGCATGTGAATGAGTTTAGAATGACATGTATGTATGTATATAAAGTAGATTACATGACTAGCATGGGTTTAAGCAAATGTATATGAATTATGACGCCCCAATACCCCTTGGGAGGATATCGGAGTCGCAACAACGCATGCACATACAGAACACTCATGCGGAAGCGAAGATAAAATTATACAATCACATGCAGCGGAACAATGGTATTTAACATAACAAAAACATGCAAAAAAAAAAACAAACTCACATATTCGATTATATATTCAAAATGAAACTGTTCTTTTACATTATAACATTTACTTTACATTTATATACTGTATACAAAATACACTTTGCTTTGCCATATACATGTCCTATACAAAAGTCGCTTTACTTTTACATATGCCAAGCTATTCCAAAAACTCTAGAACATGTATACAAAAAGACTTCAATATATACTCCTAGTGGCCATGACCTTGCAATAATGATACTGCACATGTCACACGCTGATCTTGTGGACAATTGATTTCCTTTAATATCCTTTCCGTCCTTTGTAACCAAAACTCAGCCATCTCTGACTGATCCAAGGTAGTCCCACTGAACTCCTCTGCCCCTCTCTTTCTAATCAAATATGTTGGAGGCTTAGGGGCACTTAACCTTTCCATTACTTGTATCATTCCTTGCCACAACATTGGGTCACCATAATTCGGACCTACACCTTCTGCTCGAGGTCTCTCTTGCACTGGCGGATTAACTCTCGCAGGATTAACACTACCCGTCGTTTCTCCTACATCCTCACTCGAATCTGACTCCATCTACTACCTACACAGGGTAACAACTGCATTAGGCCACAACTCTAGACAGACTAACATACATGTAATCATTACTCTAACATCTTATCATCCAGAAACATCTACCTAGGCTCTGATACCACAACTTGGGACGCCCAAACCGAAGTCTTAGACGCAATTTTAGGCAAAGATTCCTTCATAACATTTCTTCCTCTATGTCTTATCTTTCAAATGAGACAATTTTCAGGTCATTTTGATTTGTAAAACATCAGATATGAATTAAACAATATAGACTGTTCTAGTGAACCCTACAAGGTAGAGACACGTCTATTTGTGCTATTTTTAGGGGTCTTAGAGCCAGAATTAGCTCATAGTCATTTCTAACAAATTTATAGGTATAGAAGTTATGGTTAAAATAAAGTAAAAAAAACTCAATTGGGAGTTCTGAAACGCCAGTTATGCCCAAAATACTATACGGAGGTCTAGTAAGCTATAGGCAGAATTTTCCCTAACACTAGGGTTCATACTTTTCATACTTATTCACTTAATATGCTCATGGATTTTGTTCAATACTCATCACACATCATGTGTACACTTCAAGTACACCTCTATTAATTAACACATAATCATACATCAATTACACATCACAGTCATCTATCCATCACATATACTCAAATAAAATTAACATAAGGACACATAAGAACACATATATCCCAAACCTCAAAATGGGTTGTTGGACACTCTCAATCTCCAGCTACACCTTCTCCTTTCCTTAGCTTTCCTCTTGTCCAAATCTTACACAAAATACAAACATAATCTCTCTCTTAGTCCATACTCAAGATTCAATCCAAATCCAACTCAAAGAAAGGGAGTAGAAGAAAGGATACTCATATAAACATCAGCTTACTTACCTTTTTGGTTTAACTCTTCAAACCAATCCATATGCAATTAAATTCCAGATTCAATTGAGAAGAAAAAGAAACTCAAACTCAAGAGATGAAGGAATACAAAATTTTGAGGAAAGCAAAGAATGGGAAATGCTGTCAAATTCCACTACCAATTCAGCCTCATAATTAAACATAATTTGCATGCAAAAAAGGGTTGGCTGTCTCATGGGAGAAGCCACACGTGGATTCCACTCCTCAGCCTTACCAAAATCCAGCAAATGATCTTTGGCAAATAACCATTCGGTCCCTCTCATATATTCTGTCCTTTAATGGCAACTTTTCCTTTTTCAATTACACCCTTGGCCCATTAATTACTCACTTAATCCAATCTCATTAACACCCTAACATGCAATTGACACTATAATCCAACTAGGGTACACTTTGGGGTATTATATGGCTGCCATGTGGAGGAGAGAGAGAGAAGTACAGAAATTTTAGCTTCTTGGAGAAGCCATCTGCATTTGGCTTTTCCCTTACTCTCTCTATCTCACGTTTTCTTTGTTCTTCGTCCTCCCCATTTTCTACTTTTTCCTCATCTACATGTGTTGTTCTTCAATCTAGGAGCTAGGGTTTGAGATTTGAGTTGCTACCAAGAGGTAAGTGAATGGGTTTTAAAGGCTGAATCTTCTTTTTCTTCCCCTTTTCACGGGTTGAGTTGGGATTATATGGTTTTGTGCATGGATTAACTGAATTTATGGTTTTATTGGTTGGATATTTTGCAAGCATCTGAGGAGAGGAGGAAGGATAAGGGGAAAGGAAAGTTAGAAACTTGAAGAAAGTAGGATTTTTGAGCTCCAATTCCAGGTTTGGGAGTTGATTTTTTTGCTATCTTGATAGTTGGATGTTTATGACCTAGTTCTCATTTTAGATTTTATGTGTATGTGTATGTGTTTTGTGTCTTTTAAACTCTGAAAATTTTAAGTGATTTGTTTATGAAAATGCATGTGTGATGATGATGTTAGATGGGTTTTCGATATGGTTGTGATGATAAGGTATGTTTTGGCAGATTCTGTTCAGTTTTCATCTGACCTTGGTGTAATACTTTTGTCATAAGTAGAGTTTTAGTTCTCTAAATAGAGTTATTCTTAAGGCAATAGAACCGTGACTTCCATTCCTACAAATATCTAAGAATGACCATAATTTAATTCTATCTCTATATGGCTGAAAAATTGTAAAAACCGGAAGAGTATCTGTCTAGCTGGGTTGGCTTGAACAGTCTGTAGTCTTTAATGCATATCTCTTAATTTAGGAATCTAAATGACCTGAAACTTGTCCCAGTTGAACGTTAAGACGTATAGACACAATTGTCAAGAAGACCACTTTGCCTAGCAATGAGTTTTATGGGTTGGTTTTTCGCGATGTAAATTTGTAGTAAAAAGCAGTCTCGTAAGGCATCAGAGTTAAGCCTCTGTCGCGAGCGCGACAGGGTCGCGACCTCGCGATAGAATAACATATATAAAGCCTTTTATTCTATATTTTTGAGCCTATGGTTGACCTGGATCCATCCCCTACCTTTCCTCTCAACTTATTATGCATGTTTAGGGTTATTAAATGATTATAAAAGTAGTTATCTTTGGGAAAAACTTATGAGTATGATTGAGATTTGTAACCTAACAAATAAAATACCAATATATAACTATGTGAAGGATGGCAAATGAATGAGTATAAATATGTGTTGATCTCATGAGTATCTTAACCATGATGTACCATATATATGAATGCATATAAATATGGGTGTGATTGAGGTGAATGGGATGTGGAAATATGATCATTGTACAGCAATATACCTATTATAGTGTATAGAATGTAGAGTCTATTCTCCATTTTTTCATCTTGCTTCTGTCACGAGCGCGACATCCAGTCGCGATCACGATAGTAAGTTCCCTCATTTGCCCTATATTGCTCCTGAAAATGTTTTCTCCTTGTCTTGTTTTGCATGTTTCCTTTCTAGTGTATGTTGTATGCCTATTAATGCTCGTTTATTACATGATTAGAGTCTTGTATGGATAATTATTGACATGTTAGTGTTTCAATTTGTATTCTTGATTATGCTAAGTGGTTTGGCTTGAGTGAGTGAGTTTGGCCTGAAATGTCAGTGTAGTGGATAGATAAGCATGCTTATAAAGGGATAGTGAGTGCAGCTGCCAGAGTTTGCCTTCGGGTATAGCGATGACCCCGCTAACAGGGTTTAGTGATACCGTTGAGGCCTAGCCTCCGGTTTTGAGCGATGACCCCGTATATAGGGTCTTAGTGATGCTATTGAGGCCTAGCCTCCAGTTTTAGTGTAGTGATTTTCCCGTATCCACCACGAGTGAAGTTCAGGTTATCTTGTAGTGTTTTGAATCTATATTAATGTAGTCTAGTGATATATAGTTGCTTGAATGAAGTGTGTCGATTTATGAATGAGCTTCGGTTAGTGACTTTGTTCTTGGGAATATATTTTGTTTTGTTTGTAAGATAATTGTATTGACTTAATGAAGCAGTTTCCAATTAGTGTATTCATGCCTAGTATGTTATTATGTGGTATAGTGATTAATTATATTATGTTCTTGATCACCTGTTCGTATAGAGATTTCGATAAGTTTATATTATTTCTCTTTTTACGCATGATAATTTTTGTGCTTGTATTTTGTTAGTGCTTCTCTGCTCTTGTTACTCCCCACTAAGCGTTATCGCTTAGCACGGGTTCTTGTCCCGTGTAGGTTATAGGTTTTTGGGGAGGTTGCAGCATCGTACATCTGTAGGGTTAGCCACATAGGAGTGGAGTTATTTTTTTTATCTCCTCCTGCTTTTCTTTTTTGTATATGTATTATTTTGTAATAGTGGCTTATGTAACTTTTTGTAAAGGAATGATGTAATCTTTTGGGATTGTATATAACTCTATATTTGATTATATGAGGTATAAGTTTTGCCATTATTATTGTTAGTGATTGCTTCCGCTTAGCGCTTGTATGTGATTTTATTGCCAGCTTCTGCTTAGTGTGTGTATTATATGTGAGCGAGCGTCGGTAGCGCGCCTGCCGGCGTCCTTCCAACGGGGGCAGCGGTGGGTGGTGTTACAAAGACGGTAAGGTTATGGCTTATGCTTCTTGACAGTTGAAGCCACATGAGAAGAATTATCCGAAACACGATTTGGAATTAGCAGCTATTATCTTTGCTCTGAAGATTTGGTGCCATTATCTGTATGGGGAAAAGTGTAGGATCTTTGCGGACCATAAGAGTTTGAAGTATTTCCTCACGCAGAAGGAGTTGAACATGAGACAGCGTCATTGGCTTGAGTTGTTTAAGGACTACGACTGCATAGTGGATTACCATCCTGGTAAGGCTAATGTAGTCGCCGATGCTTTGAGTTGGAAGTCGGTTTCAGCTTTGTTCGAGAGACGGTTTAGGTGGAGGTTGGATTCAGATGGGGCTTTGATTGCTCAGTTGAGAGTGAAGCCTACCTTGATACAGAGGATTGTGGATGCTCAGAGGGATGATGAGAGGCTACAATAAATTGTGCAAGAGGTCAGATCGGGCAAGCAGTCAGATTTCTCAGTTCTGGATGGAGTGTCGATGTATAGAAATTGCTTGTGTGTGCCTGAGGATGAGGAGTTGAGGAAACAGCTTATGAGTGAGGTGCATAGTATGGTTTTTACTATGCATCCTGGTGGTAAAACGATGTATTGGGACATGAAGCAATTTTATTGGTGGTCCGGTATGAAGAGGGACATTGTGGATTTTGTGTCCAAGTGCTTGATATGTCAGCAGGTAAAGGCCGAGCATCAAGTTCCTTCGGGATTGCTTACGCCTTTATCCATTCCTGAGTGGAAGTGGGATGATATAGACATGGACTTTGTATCTGCTTTGCCTTTGACTCAGAAGAAGCATGATTAAGTTTGGGTGATAGTGGATCGCCTTATGAAGTCAGCTCATTTCTTGCCTGTGAGAGTGGACTATCCGATGGATAGGTTGGCCAGTATCTATGTGGACGAAATAGTTCGGTTGCATGGAGTGCTGTTATCCATAATATCAGATCAGGACCCAAGGTTCACTTTGAAGTTTTTGAAAGAGTTGCAGAGAGCTTTGGGTACCAATTTAAACTTCAGTATGGCATTTCATCCTTAGACAGATGGTCAGTTAGAGCGAGTCATTCAGATTTTGGAGGATATATTGAGGGCGTGTGCTTTGGATTTTGCGGGTAGTTGGGACAGATATGTGTCACTTATGGAGTTTGCCTACAATAATATCTATCAGTCGAGCATTGGTATGGCATCGTATAAAGCTTTATATGGTCGGCAGTGTAGGACTCCGGTTTGTTGGACCGAGCTATCCGAATGTTCAGTGATTGGACCAGAGTTGGTTAGGGATACCGAGGAGAAGATTAGACTTGTGCAGCGGAATTTGAAAGAGGCTAATGATCGACAAAAGTCCTATGCCAACTTAAAGAGGAAAGATGTGCAATTTGAGGTCGGGGACAAGGTTTTCCTTAAAGTTTTGCCCTGGAGGAAAGTGCTTCGATTTGGTAAGAAAGGAAAACTTAGTCCTCGCTTCATTGGTCCTTATGAGATTTTGGCTAAGGTTGGTCCGGTAGCCTATAGATTGGCTTTACCGATAGAGTTGGCGAAGTTGCACGATGTCTTCCACGTTTCGATGCTTCGTCGGTACAGGTCAGATCCGTCACATGTCCTATCGGTTCAAGATGTGCAGGTGCAGCCAAATTTTTCTTATGATGAGGAACCAAGAGCTATTCTAGCTAGAGAGGTGAGACAGCTGAGAAGTAAGCAGATTCCGTTGGTTAAAGTGTTATGGAACCATCATGGAGTCGAGGAAGTGACTTGGGAACCAGAAGAGTCGATGAGAGCTCAGTATCCGCATTTGTTCAGTTCAAGTGAGAATTTCGAGGACGAAATTCTTGTTAGTGGGGGAGAGTTGTCACACCCCGTTTGCCCCCCAGTAGTACGACCATGTGTATGTGTGCATTTGTGTGTATTTTGGCATGTGACAAGGGTATTTTGGGGTATATTACATGTTTGTGGATTTTGTTAGCATGTGGATGCATGTATGTGATTAGAGTGTGAATTAGTTGGGATATGTTTATGTGTGCATGAGTGTACTATTGTAGGGTATGAGTAGTGGAGTTGTGGTTGTATGTTTTATTCACACATAAGTAGGGTGTGCATTAGTTGGAAGTGCATTGTGTGTGTGTAGTGCATGCTTGTTAGGTGTGAGTGGTTAGGTTCCACTAATAGGAAAGTGACACATGGATAGGGTTTAGGAAAGGAGGGATTTAGAAGAGGAAAGAGAAAGAGGAGCAGAAATTCTGCCTTCCTAACCCGTTCTATCTTTTCTTCATTCCCTTCTTCCTCTTCTCTTTCTATTTTGGTGCTCTAGTGGAGTTTTAAGCCATTGTGGTGGAAATTAATCACCTTTAACACTCTAATTGGTAAGTTATTGCATTTTGTCATTCTTTTGTTCATATTGTTCATATTCTTCTTTTTAATTTCTAGGTTAAATTTAATCTAGGGTTTCTTCTTTGTGTGTTTTTTATGGGTTTGTGTTTAGCTAAGCCTCCTCGCGATCCCAAGGGCAAAGAGAAGGTGGGGAGTAGTGGAACAAAGTGATAAGAGCTAAGGAGTTTTCAGGTTTGGGAATGGGTTTGTTAATTTATGTGTTAATGATTCTTAATTGCTGAATTGAATATTCTGAGATGTTAATTTATGTATTGTGTTGGTTTGGATAAAATTTGGTGAATTGATGGTGTCAAATGAGTTGGTTTGAAGCTTGTTGAATTCCAAAGTGTAAATCTGTCTTTGTGGGTTTGATTGACCTTTGGTCATTCGTTTTAGCATAATTTGATTTTTAAAGCTCCAAAATACGTAATTCCAGTTGGATTAGAACCACAATATCTGTGCCTAAAACTTTGTAGGAATAACTATAATTTAATTCGGACTCTAACTATTTCAAAATCGCACATTACAGTAGCAAAATTTGTCAGGTGTGTCTGTGGAGCAGGTTAGAGAAATTTGAGTATATCTCCCCGATTGCAGCTCCTATTGATCTGAAAATTTGTTACTAGAAAGATAACATCATGAGGATTAATTTTTATGTAGATGAGGTGGTCTAAAAATGTCGTTTATTAGTTCAAAAATGCATGTAGATTCAGTATATTAATTCTGCCCCGTGTCTGATAACGTTTGGGGACTGGTTGGAAAGCACAACTGTGCTTTTAGTAGGACACAGCTGTGTTTTTGGTAATTAGATCGACGATTAGCAGCAGAGCACAGCTGTGCTTTTTATAAAGCACAGCTGTGTTTGAGTAAAATTTTTCCCTCTTCACCAATTCATCCTAGAATCGGTTCTACACCTCCGAATTAGCCTCAAAGTGTCTAGAAATGCCTGAAAAATTTAATGTTACTTATTTTATAATTAGGTAATGAGGATATATAATTAAATTACCTGTGAATTGAATAAATTCTTATAATGAAGAATTAGTTAATATGATGATTAACCATGAATTAAACTATAAGCATAATTTGCTAGATGAATAAATACTCATGACGAGAATTATATAACGTGTTTATAATTTATAATTAAGGCATTAAACGTAATATATTATTTGATTAAATCTAATTTAATTAGGAAGCAAGAACTTGTGATTTGAATATTACATGAGCTATGTATTACTCGTGTTTGTGCTCTGTTAAAGACGTGATAAGGGTGTACATTAGATTGCTTTCTTTGTTCAGTCATTTCTTTGCTTTGGATGTTTTTTTTTTGTCTTATATTTCTTGCTAAGCTATCTTAATGTTATGTAGTGTCTTCTTATATGCTTTACATTTTATGATTGTATTTTTGCTATGCTAAATGTTTGTATGCCATATTATGCCTTAACCTATGAACTAAATGTGTCATGCTTAAATATAATTGATTTATGTATGCTAATTCAATGGTTATTCATATTGAACAAATGTGTAACTAAATGTGAATTGTATTATACATGACCTGCAAGAGTCAATTTAGTGGATAGTTAGGCATGCCTAATAGAGTATTTAGCTGCAGTCTCAGTTCTGTTTGGACCCCGATCAGGTCCCCATTTGGTTCCTCACGAACCCCCCCTCAGTATTTGGATCTTGTTTAAGGTGCCCTCAGTAAAATGTTGTGTAATTGATAAAATGAAATGGTTTTCGATTCGTACCCATAAGGTACTGTCCGTATACTCGTTATCCACTAATATGAGTCAGCAACTGCTCTTTTTGTGTTGTTCCGCTTTGATATGATTTCAAGAATATGGTATTCGGATAAGTTTGATGATATGTATGAGAAATCAACTAAAGTGTAAATGAATGTGGATGTGAACTTCTTAATGTATGTCTTTATTATGCAAGTATGATTATATAGTTGATATCATTATCCGCATTTGTCATATTGTATGTGTATGGCATTGGCGACCATTGTGAATGGTCGTCCACTCTTTTGTTGTGTGTTCCCCACTAAGCGTTTATCGCTTAGCACGGTGTTTTATCCGTGTAGGTGCGGAGGATGGTGTTCTTTTGGGAGAGTCATCGCCAGTCAAGCCAACAAAGAGGGATTAGTGTTAGGGCTTTATTTTTGATAGCATGACTGATTCTTTTGTACCAGAACACTCTTTATACCATTATTTTGTAAAGCTTCCGCATTTATATACTTTTGGGTTATGTAATTATCTTATTCTGAATTTTGATCATAACATTTTTGTAACGAATTTTGCTATTGTAATGATGGATCATTCTGATACTTATGAAGGTTTTAATTTTCCCGTAATGATGTATGGTTATTATGTATGAATGTATGCTTTGTATCTTTATATGCTTGGTAACACACCCGGCTCATATGGCTTCATACTCCTGGAGGATGGGTATGCCTACGTATGGATAGGGGGTGTTATAAATACACCCAATTATACTCATATGCTTCATAAGATAGTCCAAGAATAATTCTAATAGCATCACAAGTTTGAAAAATAAACATCAAAAATCACACAAGAAAACGCAATTTTTGAAAACAGGGGTGTGGCGCTCGTGACAGAGGCATAACTTTCCACCTTGTCGCGATCACGGTAGTCCTCGCATTCTCACGAAAATAGAACATGCCTCACTGTCGCACTCACGACAGTGAGCTGCCAACAGAGACTGTCGTGCTCGCGACAGCGAGCTGCCACGAACTATCTAGCAGATTAGCCCTCTGTCGCGCTCGCGACGAGTGTCGCACTCGTGACAGAGAGCTCACGCTTCGAGCTCGGCAGACGGGCGCTCGTAATCCAATTCGATCGGCAGTCGAGCACCCTGTCTCGCTCGCAACAAGCATCGCGCTCACGACAGAGAGCTCTCACTGTGAGCGTTCGGTAGCCCAGCCTCTCGGCCATACAAATCCTCTCGGCCTCGCGCAAGGGCTGAAATCACCGAGCCCTGTCATGACCTCGCGACAGCGTCGTGATTTCAAGCTCATGCATGAATTTCCACAGATTTCCACATTTTCAAAAAATCCAAAATTCCAAACTCAAACATGCATCACCTCAACTTTACCTTACCTTCAAATCCACCTTTCCAACACCTCAAATCACATAACCCACAACTTAAATTCACATTTAACACAATCAAAAACATGCATCATCAAAATCAAACCCCTCAAGAACACAAACCCAGAAATTTATAGCAAACATTCATCAAACATCAAAATTTTGTCAAAACTTCAACACTCATGCATCATAACTCAAATCAATTAATTACCCACAACGATAACACTAAAATATAACTCATCAAACATCAATTTTCCATAAATCATATAGAAAAGCATAAATCACCATATGACATGAAACATTCAAATTTGAAACAAAAATCCAAAACCTGTAACTCCTTAGCTTCAAATCTACTTGGTACCACTTCCACACGCCTTCTCCTTCCCTTTGGGATTGTGAGGAGGCTCAACTAGAAATGATACCCACAAATCACTCAAAACACAACCCTAGATTAAAACCCCAAACCAAAAATGAAGAAGAAAAGAATATGAAGAAGAAATGCTACAAAGCTTACCAAATGAGGTCAAGAGATGATTAATTTCCACCTCTCCTTTGATCCAAGCTAGGGCACTCTTTCAGAAGAGAAAGGAAGAAGAAGGGCAGAAAGAAGGGAAAAACAGGAAATGAAGATCAATTTCTGATTTTTTTCCCCTTTTCTCTTTCTTCCTCTTTTACTTTTCCTAACCCTAAACACATGTCATTTCCTTATTTGTGGAGATTAACCACTCATACCCAACAAGCATGCACTATACACACATAAGGCTATCGTCACTAATGCACACCATACCAACATGTGAGCATGCACACACTGTTACCACCCATACACTCACATCCTACTCCTCTACATGCATTCACACCATGAAAACCAACAAAATTTGCGTTTTACACAAAATACCCTTATCACATACCAAAATACACCCAATGCACACATGCCAAAATGGCTCAAACTTCTAGGGGGCAAACGGGGTGTTACAAATCTCCTCTACTAAGAAGAATTTTGTCCTCAAAATTCTCACCTAAACTGAAAAGTTACAGATATTGAGCTCTCATCGCTGCCTCTGGTTCCCAAGTTTCTTCCTCAACTACATGATGATGCCAAAATACTTTGAATAAAGGGATTTGCTTATTCCTCAATTGTCTCACTTCCCAAGCTAAAATGGCCTTCGGTTCCTCATCATAAGAATAATCCAACTGCATTTGCACATCTTGAACTGACAACACATGCGAAGGATCTGATCTATACCAACGAAGCATGGAAACATGAAAAACATCATGCAACTTCGCCAACTCCATTGGTAAAGCCAACCTATAGGCTACCGGACCAACCTTAGCTAACACCTCATAAGGTCCAATAAACCTGGGACTAAGCTTGCCTTTCTTACCGAATCTCAACACTTTCCTCCAAGGTGAAACCTTAAGGAAAACTTTTTCCCCGACCTCAAACCGAATATCTTTCCTCTTCAGGTTAGCATAGGACTTTTGTCGATCCGTAGTAACTTTTAGATTCTGCTGCACAACTCTGAGTTAATGGCAAAATCGACACGAAATCCATAGCAATATCATCCCATTTCCATTCGGGGATGGGCAAAGGAGTGAGCAATCCCAAAGGAACTTGGTGCTCAGCCTTTACCTACTGATAGTTCAAACACTTTGCCACAAAATCCATAATATCTCTCTACGTGTCGGACCACCAATAAAACTGCTTCATGTCTCGATACATCTTCTCACTACCGGGATGCATAGTAAAAACTATAGTGTGCGCTTCACGCAAAAGCTATTTCCTTAACTCAACATTCTCAGGCACACACAGACGATTTCTATACTTAAGCACCCCATCCAAGTCTGAAAACTCTGACTAATTACCAGATCGGACCTCTTGCAAAACCCGTTGCAATCTCTCATCATCCTTCTCAGCACCCACTATCAACTGTCTCAAGGTAGGCTGCATGTAACACCCCAAAACGGGCCTAATCAGAATGGGTATGCTAAGTCTGGACAAATGAGGTTATGTCGATAATTAGTGTAGGTGAAATTGGATTTAGTAAGGACTTAATTGAAGAGATTAAATTAATAAGATGTTAAGTGAGGAGGTTATCTAGTGTGTATGTATGTGTATGGTGTTTGAGTGTATGAAGTCAAGATATTTATGAGTGAGAGCCAATAAAAATGTGCTAAGTGGGCTTGTAATATTATGATATGTGGATCTATAGGAGGCGGCCATGTGGAGTGGGTAATTAATGGGAAATAAGAAAAAGGAAAGAGAGAGAAAGAGAGAAGGCAGATCATGTTATGCTCTCCTCCTCCTTCTTCTTTCTTTTCTTTTCCATGGATTGTGCTCTTCTTCGTGGCTAAGCGTGAGTTGGTGTCTTAGTGGAGCTTGAGGGTCTCTTGAAGAGGTATGTATATGTGTTTTGGGTGCTAGGGTTTCCTACGTGAGATTCTTTTCCTCGTCTTCTTGTTTTGTTTGAGTTAGGGTTTATGGGTTAAGAGTAATTCTCTGGGTTTTTGTTTGTGCAAGCTTTGGTTGGCAAGAGGAAGCTTAAGGGCAAGGAAAAGATTGAGGATTAAAGCTTGACGAAGTGTGCATTGTGCTTCAAAAGAGGTTTAGGAGTTGTCTCTGCTCTTTCTCTTTTTCTAGGATCAAGTTTGTGTGTATGTGCATCTGTGTTTGATTTCTAGGATTTTGAGTTTCTTGGCATGGGTTTATGCAAGATTTTGTTGGGTAATTGCTCTAGTAATGTATGTGTAGTAATTAGGATAAGTGCATGTTAATTTTGGTATGGGAATTGCTTGAATTTGATAACCCCTGTTTTAGAGTTCTTGATCTACTATATCTATGATTTCTTTGATTTAAGTGTTGAATTAATTGAGTGGGATTTAATCATGAGCATGTTGTGTTATGCATTTGAGTGATAAGGTAAGAGTTTGTGCATGAATGAGTGGTTTTTAAAAGGTTTTCAAATGGTTTTGGAAAAAGAAGAATTTCTGCATTTTATTGGGAATCGGGAATATCGTCTTTGTCGCGAGCGCGACAGAAAGGAGCTTCCCGTTTTCGTGTTAAAGTTTGTTGTAGTTGTGTCTGTGTCCGACTCGGATAGAGAAGCATGACTCGTGCTCCTTTGGCGTGTAAGTCGTGCATTTCAGCTGGATTTCGTCAGGCAGAAAGGATCAGCATGACTCGTGCTCTTGTAGCATGACTCGTGCTTGCTCAGCACGAATCGTGCTACTGCTACTTCTCCTCCGTGGTGTGCTATGGAGCACGACCGAAGAGAGACAACATGGACAAGAGTCGTGTCCCTCAGCATGACTCGTGCTCATGTCATTTTGTCTGCATGTCGTGCTTTAGGAGCACGACTGGGATAAGTCATCGACATGAGTCGCGTCCCTCAGCATGACTCAAGCATGACTCGTGTCCGTGGCTCTTCTGTCGCGAGCGTGATAGAGGCCCTAATCTGCCCTATTTTCCCATATGCCCAGCTTTTCGAAAATGAGTTTCAAATACCCTTTCCATGGTTTATCTTTACTGCATGCTATATGAACTAGTTTTATGCCCACTATATTATAGATTATACTCAATAAATTATATGTTGTGACCTGAAACATGATTTGTGTGCTATTGAAGTGATGGTATGTTAATACCTGATTATGATACGCTTAGTGGTGGTGATCCCTGATAGACTATCATTTGATTTTAGTTGTATGATTTACTTTATCAGTATTAATATTATGAATTGTATCACGTTTTGCATTTTGAATACAAGTAAGTTATGAATGTCAACTTCATGATTATTTATTGTGAACATGTTCTACTGAAACGTGAAGTGTGTAAATTCACGATTCTTCCCTAAGAATAATATATGACATTAGATTTGACATGAATTGTACTAATGCATGATAAGGGTTTTATTTGGATAATCTTTGGAACAATATGGTTTCCCATATTTGATTCTGATATGCTTTTGAGTATGTGCTTGGCAATATGAATTGTATGAGGTGTGTCCAATACTAGAAAGAACTGATATGTCTATTATACTCTGATTTGTGCATGATGATATATATATATATATATATACACTATGCAATGCAAAACATGAATTGTTTTATGCATGACCTGCGAGAGTCAGTCTAGTGGATAGTTAGGCATTCCTAATAGAGCTTTGTAGATGCAACGCCCTTTGAACGAATGGACCCCAATTAGGTCCCTGGCTGGTTCCTCGCGAACCTTTATACTGTATGGATCTTCTTTAAGGTCCTTTCACCGAAATGTTTTTGAATGTGAAAAAATGATGTTGCTTTTTAATTTGTACCCGCAAGGTACATTACCGTATTTTTCTCGTTATCCACTAAAGTGAGTCAGCAGGTATTCTGTTTGTTTTGTATGATCTGAAGATGAGAATGCAATTATGAATCTTGGAATGGATTAATTGTCACTCAATCATGTATATTGTGTATTCTCTGCTTGTATGTAAACGGCCTTGTTTATTGTATGTGTATATTGTTCATGTGTGTCGTATAATATGTAAACTACACTTCGGTATAGTGATGAGATAAATTAAAATGTATATAAATGTAAGCTAGAATTTCGGAATGCTATGGTTAATTTGTATGTATATTAATGTGATTTTGTGCTATTAACTATTATGATTAGCTTATGAATTAAGATGAGTATGAATATAATCTTGATCTAGCGAACGCAACAAATTTAATACTATGCTATATGTCTTCCTTGGTGTCAGCTATTGTAATATCCTCGACATGTTGTTATGTGTTTATGTTCCATGGTATGATATTTCATGTATTAGAGTTGTACAGGGGAAGTGTGGTGGTTTTTGACATTGTCCCTTGAGGTTTTGGCTGGTGTGAGTGTTATGTCCTGACAAAAGCATATTTAAATGTCTCATAGTTTTTCATGATAGTCGGGTGCATTATTGCATGGTAAATTGTCTTGCACGTGAATGGGTTTTCAGTTAACGTTTGGGTTATTGGTATGAAGGCTGCATGTTTAATTGTTGAATAGCTAACCGTAATGCGGTTTGATATCTAACACCTCGGTAAGTATATGCATATGAGATTTTATGTGTTTCTACATGATGATACTTGAATCTTGTATGGTACTTTGTCTACTTTGGTTTGTTCAACACGAGCTTTTGTGAAAGTGGATATGATTGTCTGAATGCATGCCTTTTATATGCAAGTATATATATCTATCCGTTAGGTTTTTATGCATATGTCATTTGAATGTGTTATGCCTTGGCGACCATTGTGAATGGTTGTCCATATTCTTATATGTTTTCCCCACTAAGCGTTATCGCTTAGCACGGGTTCTTTTTCCCGTGCAGGTGGCAGGTTTGCTCTTGTTCGAGTCGCGCATCTGCAAGGGTCGGCCACATAGGAGCTAGAAGTTTTGTATTTTGTTTAGCTTCTGTATTTTGGATTCTGTATCTCTGTGTAATATGTATATGTAATAATATGTAAAGATTATGATGTAAATATTTTGGGCTATGTAAATATTTTTATATTTGTGTATTAAATATTTCCTCAATTTTATCTTTCTTCTTAGGCTTCTGTTGTATGATTGTAAGTATGCATGTGTGTGTGCTTTCACTTGGTGTATGCGCATTGGTGTATTATGTATGTTCAGCTTTTGCTCCTTAAGTTTTAAATTCTTTCGGATTTTTATATGCTTTGTATCATTTCTGTCCGGTAACACACCTGCTCGTACGGCTTCCTACTCCCTAGCGGATGGGTTCGCCTACGTATGGGTAGGGGGTGTTACATTTAGTGGGATCAAAGTGCGGTTTGGCGGTTCTGGTTGTCCTTGTTTATTTGAGTGTCAAGTCTTTGTATGCTACTTTGTTTGTGTTGTGTCGTTGCATGTAAGTTGGTTTTGTGTCGTGGCCTAATGCAGATGTGTCTTGTCTTGTGTCATGTCTAGATGGAGTCTGACCCTAGTGAGAATGTGGGCGAGACAACATAAAGTGTGAACCCAGTTAGTGCTGATCAGAGTGTTTCTGAGCATCCTCCGGCTAAGGATTCTGGTCCTTCTTCCGATGATAGGACGTTAGTGCAAGGGTTGATTCGGATCTTGGATAGGTTGACTACCCTCGCGTTCCTCAAGATTGTGTTCGGAAGGTACCTCAGAAGAGAAAAGTGTCGAGTAAAGAGGTGCGAGCAGGTAAGAGGATTCAAGAACCTCCGATGTGTCAACATTGTCAGAAGCAACATTGGGACAAGTGTAAAAAAGTTAAGGAACCGCCGATATGCCAGCACTGTCGGAAGCGATATTTGGGTTTGTGTCGGAAGCTCACTGGTGCTTGTTTTCGATGTGGCAGCTGTGACGCGCGCCGGATCCCGAGCGCCGCCCTTTCGGACCGCCCGCACGTAGGGCGATCGGGGCATTTGCGGGTCCGTTGACATCTTGCGATAAATCGCAAGTGCGTCTATGTTGAGCAACAAGGAGGTATCATGGAGTCGCCTCCCAATAGAACATTGGGAAAGTTTCTCTCGCCTCGGAGAGCCTAAGACTTGCGCATTTTATCCATATTGGGCCATGAGGCCTAGGATTAGCGCTAAAGCCTCGTGACCCAAGAAGTATTTTGGAGGATAACCTCTAACCTCTCGAGCCCAAAGACCAGAGCTGGGTCCGGGATTTCTCATCTATTTCTACCTCGCTTATTTTGTGATCAAATTTTAAATATCATTAATTCGCTCTCTCTCCACACGATGCAATTTTAATATAAAAGCGCATTTATTCATGTTAGGAAAACCATAAGTTAGCAAGTAAAGCAATGAATTACAATAATACAAGGAGCGGAATACAACTCCCTTTTAAAAGTGCAAACATGCATAAAACCGGGGAATTTATTAATTATGAGGACTTTGGTCCTCGCATGCACAATTAAAGAAAATATTCTGGATGTGATGATCTTATTTGGGATGAAAACTGGGACATTGGTCCCGCTTTATTATGAAAGATCCAAGTTAATTTAGTAAAAATATTTTGGTGATTTTTATTTTGGTGCGCATAAGAAAACATTTTATTTAATGAATATATACAAGGAAATTAAAAATATAAACGAAATGAGAATTAAAAATGTATAAAGGAAATACCAAACCCCGCAACTCCTCCTTCACGTGCATGGGTGCTCAAATGAGAATAAAACAATGATTTGCAACCAAAAATCAAAAAGAAATTCATGTTAGTGATTAGGCCAACGAAA
This sequence comes from Excoecaria cochinchinensis, assembly GCA_947683425.1. Taxonomy (NCBI): domain Eukaryota; kingdom Viridiplantae; phylum Streptophyta; class Magnoliopsida; order Malpighiales; family Euphorbiaceae; genus Excoecaria; species Excoecaria cochinchinensis. Next base: position 5,833,307 of record CANTUQ010000003.1, on the reverse strand, counting down.
TAATACAACATCAAAGGTAATATGTACAATGACCATATAACATGCATAAGATACTATAACATGCATAAAAAATAATTATGATGCAATTTAACATGCATAAAGTGATTAAGATGTAATTTAACATGCATAAGGTGATGAAGTATCATGGCATATGCAACTTATTAATAATAGTTATTAACATGCATGGAAAATTAGTGACAATCAATTTTACTATAGTTAAGGCATGAATTAAAAATGTAACATGAGAATAACACAACTTAACATGCATGACTAGCATAAAATAATGATTATAACACTCATACATGCACAAGAAAGCATAATAATAAACATGATATAGCATTAAGAAATTAAAGGTATTTACAACCTAAAACATGCATAATTACATGAATAAAGAATAATTTGACATGAAAAAAAGATAATAGAATTTAAAAAGCTTATTTGTTATATGAATAATTGAAGATAAAAAAAATAAGAAGAAGAATATGGAGACTAAGAGAATTTACATGTTTGATATGTTAATTGGAAGCCAAAATAAATGAAATTAACAAGAGAATTAATGAGTAAAGCCAAGAATAATTACCCTCAAATTCAGTTTTGAAGAATCGAAGATAGAAGTGTTGAATTCCTTGTCTTCTCTTGTGAAAATCCTTAGAAAATAGCTTGAAAACTTGAAGAAAAGCTCTAGGAAACAAGTGTGTAAGATGGATTTTTTTCTCTCAACTCAAAGCTCCAAAATTCAGTTTTTTCTCTCCAAAATGTTCTTTTCTCGTCCTCCTTTCTGTTCTGAATTTTTCTAGTGTTTTTAACCATCAAGAATTACCCAAAAACCACCCAAAACCGTCCAAAAACCGCTAAAAATCGTGTTTGGGTCGAAAAATGGGCGAAATGGGGCGAGAAATCGGCGTCAGGGGCGAGAGATCGTGCGCGTCGCGCACGTTTCCGCGCGATTTGCGCGGAGTTTCCGCGCACGACGTGCGCGGGGCGAGCGACGCCCTGCGCGTCGCTCGCGCGGAGCGCACGGAAATTCGCGACGACCCTTGGCCGTCGCCTTTTCGTCGTGATTATTTCCCCCATTTTATTTTCAACATTTTTCCATCATTTTTCACCTTTTTTATATATTTTTTTTTTATATAAAATACCCTCAACCTAAAACACACTTTTTCTTCTTCAAAATAATTAAAAAAATATTTTTAAAATATTTTTAAAATACCCTTTTTACTCACCGAAAAGACAAGGAAAATCACTTCTGAGCTCCAATCTTTTTGCCTATAAGCCGGCATAGCTAAATTTCATCATCGGGTAATCCTGATCAAGGCTACTCGGGACCCGGTGTCTACAGTTGCCCCCAATTTTGAAGAGACTAGTGCATGGGTGCCTAGGTGAGCCAAAATTCAGGAAAAGGAAAGAAACGCGTACCTGAAGCGGCGATCTTCCTGCTTGATGGAGTTATGATGATAGCTACTGTTGTCTTTTGGTTGTAGCTGGTAATACCGTAGGTGCGCTAACCTCTTGTGGGTGGCGCCGCTATCGTGCTAAACATTGTGAGTTGGTAATGCCGTGGTCGTGCTAACCTCTTATGGGTAGTGCCGCCATCGTGCTAACCGCTGTGAATTGGTAGTGCCGTGGTCGTGCTAACCTCTTGTGGGTAGTGCCGCCATCGTGCTAACCGCTGTGAATTGGTAGTGCCGTGGTCATGCTAACCTCTTGTGGGTAGTGCCGCCATCGTGCTAACCGCTGTGAATTGGTAGTGCCGTGGTCGTGCTAACCTCTTGTGGGTAGTGCCGCCATCGTGCTAACCGCTGTGAATTGGTAGTGCCGTGGTCGTGCTAACCTCTTGTGGGTAGTGCCGCCATCGTGCTAACCGCTGTGAATATATGTTGTGGTCGTGCTAACCTCTTATGGGTAGTGCCGCCATCATGCTAACCGCTGTGGATTTATTTTTATTTTTTATTTTTTTATTTTTTTTGCTCCTTTAGATGTTTGGACTAGTGTCATCACTTGGCTTTTGTGGGTGCTTCCCGCCGATTTCTCCTGCAAGATTGTATGCATAGGAATATACAAGAAATCATGTGTGTATGTTATGGAATGCAAATGCTTGCAAAAATGTATAGATCGCGCCCTAGGTGATCCATGGTTTGCTGAACTTATAGCTTGTCTGCTGTATCATGCCCCCTGAATCCTGAGGATTGTCGACAAGCTTTCTGAAAGAGACGTCCGGTGTATATCCCTTGCCCCCTGGTCGATGATCATTTACTTGGGATTCTATTTCATGTTCTGTGTTGTGTGTTGTCTGACTGACGGAAGATCATCTTGAAATAACGCCGCCTTATCGCTCCAGGCATTGAATGTCATTGTTTTAAAGGTAGTGCGTCCCTTGTGGATTTTCGCACTAGCTTTTCTTTGCGGGAAATGCGTCCCTTATGGGATTTTCACACAACCCTTTGCCTAACTTTTGCCTGGAATGGACCCAACCCAATCCAGCGGCTTTTGTTTATTTTATTTTTTTTGTAGGGCAGACTGCCTGTTTCCAGGTTTTCACCCTGCCCTTTAGCCTAACTTTTGCTTAGAGAGCCAATTACGGTTTTCATCTCTAACGGCTTTTTTTTTTATTTTTTTATTTTTTTTTTATATAAGGTTATCACCAAAGCTTCTGTTAAGTGCAAATAGGACATATCTGATGAGCGATAATCATTAGATAAAAATTGATATAACTCTTTTTGAGACAGAACTGAAAGATCAATGAAAATATATTCTTTTATTCCTTGCAAAATTGTGTACATTTCTATATGATTTCATCATGCATGATTTTTCATTTGACAAGAATTCAAAAGCATGTGACTACACCTAATCTCGGAGTGGGTTTTGTCAGCATCAAACTCCTGTTATCAATCGGCCCTCTCGGGTTTTCTCGATTGAATATTTTCTCTTGGCCCTTAATTTTTGCCCAGGATGCCTTTTTTCGGTTTTCACCCTGACAGGGCGCCCAATTTTAGCAAGGCCGCCTTTTTTTTCGGTTTTCGACCCGCGGGGCATTTATTCTCTTCTTTTTATTTTTTATCTTTAGCCATGGAACCTTTTAAGTCTATCGATATTGATCGGGTCCTTGAACTCATTCCCATCGCTGTCTGCTAAAATTGCTGCTCCTTTTGTTAGCAACTTTTTCAAAATGAAAGGTCCTTCCCAGGTTGGTCTGAACTTTCCTCGTATGTCTGGAACTCCCGGCCTCATCAACTTAAAGACCAAGTCCCCCTCCTTCAACGGGTGCTTTCGTACTTTCTTGCCAAACGACCGAGCCAGCCTCTTTTGATAAACTTGGTTGTGGTAATAGGCTCGTAACCTATCTTCATCCAACAGATTCAGCTGTGACAAACGTTGTTGTGCCCATTCTGCTTCAGGAATCTCAGCTTCCATGACTACCCTTAATGATTTCAGCTCAATTTCAACCGGCAGGACTGCTTCAGTTCCGTATACCAGAGAGAATGGTGTTGCCCCCGTAGAGGTTCTGACTGTTGTTCTATATCCCCAAAGTGCGAAGGGTAACTTTTCTGCCCAATCCTTGTAGTTCTGAACCATCTTGGCCAAAATTCTCTTCACATTCTTATTTGCCGCTTCAACTGCACCGTTTGCTTGAGGACGATAAGGAGAAGACTTATGATGTTGGATCCTATATTTCTGGAGCATCTGTTTAGTCTCTGCAAGGAATTGTACCCCATTATCAGACACTATGTGATGAGGGAGGCCATATCTGCATATCAAATTCCGCTCAATGAACTTAGCCATATCCCTTGCATCAACCTTCTTGAAAGACTCAGCTTCAACCCACTTAGTGAAGTAGTCAATGGCAACTATGATGAATCTATGCCCATTAGAAGCCGTAGGACGGATTTCGCCTATGATGTCTATTCCCCATGCTGCAAATGGCCATGGAGATGTTAAGTTATGTAACTCTGAAACTGGCACATGCCTCAAATTCGCGTACTGTTGGCATAACTGGCATTGCTTCACAAATTTTGAACAATCTGTATCCATTGTGAGCCAATAAAACCCTTGGCACATGATCTTCTTTGCTAAGACTAAGCCATTCATGTGAGCTCCACAAACCCCGGCATGAACTTCTTCCATAACTCTTTTAGCTTCTTTCTCTGCCAGACATCTTAACTGGATACCATCAGCTTGCCTTTTGTATAAAGTGCCATTAACACTGATGAATTGAGTGGATAACTTCCTGATCATTTTTTGGTCCTTCTCAGTGGCTTCCTCTGGAAAGACTGATTTCTCTAAATAAATCTGAATGTCATAATACCATGGATTTCCATCAGTGGCCTCAATGTCCATCACCTGTTCCGCTTCAAAACCAGGTCTTTCCGAACTATATATCAGCACGGGTTTCATCGCAACTCCTGTTGGGTTGTCCCACATGGACACTAAAGTTGCTAGAGCATCAGCTAACTGATTTTCGTCTCTGGGGATGAAGTGAAAAGTGCAAATCTCAAATTGGCTGCTCAACGCTCTCAAGTGCTTTACATAAGGCAACAGCCTTTCTTCCTTGACTGACCACTCTCCTTTAATTTGATGAATTACCAAGGAGGAATCCCCAAATACTTCTGCGGTCTTTGCCCCCAGAGCAAGCAATGCTTCCAATCCAAAGATGCAAGCTTCGTATTCTGCTTCATTATTGGTAGCCTTATACCTCAGCTTCTTAGCCAATGGTAACCTTTCACCATATGGGGTCGTAAGAATAACTCCTACGCCTGCCCCCTTATTATTGACTGCTCCATCAAAGAATAACTGCCACCCTTGCACTGCTATGGCCGTGACGTCTTCATCTGGGAAGTTGTATTCAAATTGATCTCCCTCAATAGGGTGCTCGGCTAAGAATTCCGCTATGGCTCTTCCCTTAATAGTTTTCCTGGTTATGTACTCAATGTCAAATTCCTGCAACAGCAGTAACCATCTTCCCATCTTCCCTAGTAAAGAGGGTGCTTCTTGGAGGTATCTGAGCGGATTATGTTTGGCAACCGTTTGTACCTTGAAGGAATGAAAGTAGTGTCGCAACTTCTTAGAAGTCCAGATAACTGCTAAACAAATCTTTTCCACCTCTACATATTTGGCTTCGTAAGGCAGAAATTTCTTGCTAAGATAGTAAACGGCAAACTCTATACCAAAATCATCTTCCTGAGACATCATAGCACCCACTGAGTTATCTTCCACAGCTAGGTACAGGATTAGTGGTTTGGCATGGCGTGGTGGTCTTAACACCGGAGGATTTAACAAATACTCCTTAATGGTGTCAAAGGCCAATTGACAGTCATTGTTCCATATCACCGGCTGATTCTTCCTAAGAAGCTTAAAAATAGGGTCACATACTGAAGCTAGCTTGGCAATAAATCGGCTGATGTACTGAAGCTTTCCTAGGAAACTTCTGATGTCCTTCTCCTTCTGGGGCACTGGCATCTCTCTTATGGCTTTGACTTTATCGGGATCTACCTCGATTCCCCTCTGGCTTACTACATGGCCTAACAACTTTCCTGATGTAACTCCAAAAATGCACTTCTTGGGATTGAGTCGCAGATCATACTTGCTAATCCTTTGAAAGAACTTTTCTAAAGCCTCAAAATGGCCTTCTCTGGTAGCTGACTTAATTATCATGTCATCGACGTACACCTCCACTTCTTTGTGGATTAAGTCATTGAGAACCTTGGTCGCCATCCTCTGATAGGTTGCTCCTGCATTCTTCAACCCAAAAGGCATAACCCGGTAGGCATATGTCCCCCACTCGGTGATAAAGGCTGTCTTGATCCGGTCCACTATCTTGTTAAGAATTTGATTGTACCCTGCGTATCCATCCACAAAGCTGTACATCATGCAAGCAGCAGCACTATCTACTAGCACATCAATATGAGGCAGTGGGAAATCATCTTTAGGGCAAGCTTTGTTCAGGTCTCGATAGTCGACGCATACTCGAACCTTACCGTCTTTCTTAGCTACAGGAACCACATTAGCTAACCATGTTGGGTATTGAACCTCTATCAGGAACTTAGCCTCAATCTGCTTATGGATCTCCTCTTTCACTTTCTGTGCCCATTCTGGCCTAAGCCTCCGAAGCTTTTGCTTGACTGGTTTAAACTCTGGGTAAGTTGGGATGGCATGTTCGGCAACATCTCGATCTATTCCCGGCATATCCTCATAGGTCCAGGCAAAGACTTTTTCATATTTTTTTAATATTCTCTCAAATTTTATTCTCTCTTCAGGAGTTATGTCTGATGCTAGCAAAATTTCCCTTGGATTTTCCAAAGTTCCGAGATTAAATGCAGTTGTGCCAGTTGAATTAATATCAAAAATGAATGCATCATGCTTATGATCATGCGACATGAAATCATCAGAAACATCACACAAGTAAGCAAAGTTGTTCATCTCATTAACATAATCAGAAACATTAACATTGTTCTCAAAGAGTTCTGGTATAAAAAGAGAATCTAAATGACTATCAACTTTAGTCGACGCTGATGCTGCAGATGACTGTGCTTTGGCTTCTTGATTTGGTGAAATCTTGAGATCCTCAATCTTCGGCTCTGGTTCCACTATCTTCTCCTTCCCCTTAAGTCTGGTGGCTAACAGTTTATCAGTTACAATCTCTTCGGGCTCATCCCTGTCCCATATGCTGCATTGGGTCATAATCTCCTCATCCCAAAAGTTCTCTACAGCTTTAACAACTCCGATCTCCCAATCAAAGACATCGTTGAAAATTTCAAATCCAGGGATAATCTTCCCATCTACCCACTGCGGTTCTTCTTCTCCAGTGTAAGCACAAACCGATGATGATGGCACAAAGCTCTCCAAAATATGGGGAATCTTCCCTGACCCTTTCTTCTTACCATATTCTCCTTTGTAGCCCAACCCCTTTCGATCTTTCTGACCACGTGTAGTGATAGCATTCTGCAGCCCTTGTGACTCTTTTCCCAAACCAGCCCCTGGGAGGAAGTGCATCTTCTTCAGCATATTCACCACTTGAGGGCTACCTTCTAGGTTTTGCTCTTCTCCGATCATCGATACATGAAAGCCACTGAATGGCTGATTAGAGATCTCCAAGGCAGACACTTGGTTCTCTCTTGCTGCTTTAATGGTCACTACTTCTCCTTCATGGGGTATTTTAATTATCTGGTGTAATGTGGATGGTACTCCCCCTAACTTGTGGAACCACGGTCTACCAAGCAGAGCTGAGAAGTTTGCTGGAATCGGCAAGACCACAAAATCTGTTTCTGTCTCAATGGGCCCTGTCTTTACCAAAGCTTTGAAAATTCCCGATGCTTGCCTCCTGGAGTTATCGTAGGCAGTGATGGTCAGGTCAGATTTGCTTAACATACTCTCATCCATCCCAAAGGCCTGAAGTGCCACCAAAGGGCAGACATTTATCGATGACCCGTCATCAACCATGACACAAGCGGTGTGTTTACCATTGATCTGTGCCTTGATGTACAAAGGTCGGTTGTGGTTGCGACCCTCTGTTGGTAGGTCTGCATCAGAAAAAACCAACTTCTCCCCGGATCCCCCCTTTACAAGGTCTAAAAGCTCGGATGGAGAGATTGTAGTTGCTACGGTGGATACGCTCAATGCTTCAACTAACTTCTGTCTGTGAGAGGGAGACTGTCTCAAGAGATCCCAAATAGATATCTGAGCCGTGGTCTTTTTCAGTTGCTTCACTATTGAATTTTCTTCCGGCTCTTTCTCTGCGATTGCTTGTGCTGGGTCTTGCTGCTTCTCAACTTCTGGAATGACCCTCCCACTTCTTGTTACTGCTTCTACTCTTTCTTCTTCCTCTGAATCCCACGGATCCGTAAACTCTCCATTTTTCTCATCTTCGTCATCTCCACTCTCACTAGTGGACCAACAGTCTATCGCTGCCACGGAAACCCCTTTTCCATTCACTGCAGGGCGAGTAATAGCGACATACTCATTTCCATATAGATCTTGCATTACGTACCACTCTGGTAGGCTCGATCCGATCATAAAGACCGGAGGTGGCACTGTGTTATAACCAGACTTCTTCTTGCTTTCTCTCTGCTCAGGATCGGTGATCTGCTTGTTGTCAATTAGATCTTGGACCCGATGTCTTAGCGTTATACACTCATCCGTCAAATGCCCGGTATGTTGGTGGAATGCGCAATATTCATTCTCTTTGTGCCCTGGCTGTCCTTGGGCCTTGGCCGGTTTAGGTGATAGGGGCCGTAGTTTTCCTTCTTTTATTAGCCTATTCAGCACCCATGATAAAGGCCTACCCAAGTTGGAGAAATACCTCTGACTTACGCCGGTTGCAGACACCTCGGCAGTCTTCCCAACTCTGTTACCACTGCTTGAACCTACTGGTTTGGCCGTCCCCTGATTGCTGTATCCCTTTCGGGCATAGGACTCACTATTTGCCCTCTTGGATAAATATTCTCCTTCCGCTTCTATGGCAATGTCCTTCAAAGACTCCCAATCCTTGAGTCCCTTCATTTTCAGTCCCTCTCTCAAGTAAGGACTGGCATTTCGAATGAATAGCCGGATCTGATCAGAAGTGTCCGGTTTGCGTTTTATCTCCATAACCCGGTTTCTCCACCGAGTAAGGTACTCGTGGAAGGACTCCCCAGCCTTCTGCTGTAACAACTCGAGATCTTTCAAAGTGACCTCCATCCGGGTACTGCAATCGTACTGCTTAAGGAACTCTTCGGTCAACAAGTCCCAGTCCTCCTTGGATCTCCTGTCAAGCCCATGGTACCAATCAATAGCAGCTCCTGTGAGACTCAAGCAGAAATATTCTATCTTCTGCTTTCTTGTTAAGGTCGTTCCCTTCATGACCAACGAGTATTGCTTGATGTGTGCGGCAGGGTCAGAGGTTCCATCAAATTTGGGAATGTCCGGCATCTTAAAATTCTGGGGAATTAGGTCATCCCCATCCAGCTCTCGATCTTCCGGGTTCATTCCTTTTCCCACGGTCATCATCCTTGCCATGACCTCAAATCTCTCTTCCATTTTCCTCCACATTGCCTCATCCAATTTTGGCAACTTTTCTTTAGCTACTGCATGCTCCTCATGCTCATCTCCCCAAAACTCAACTTCGGACCTGGGGCCTTCTCTGCGCTCAATGGGTGCAGGTACTCTTTGCTCAATAATAGGTGGGTCAACCACTGGTTGGTTAATCGCAGCAGGACGTTCTTCTCTAACAACCTCTTGTTCAGCTGGTACTCGGACAGGAATAGCAGCAGCTTGTTGCCCAGCTATAGTGGCGGCAAGATTGCCCATTATTGCAATCATTCGGGCTTCAAATTCCTCCATTCTCTTTCCTACCTCCTCAACGATTACTGCCCGGGTTGCATCAGACTCATTTGATGGATTAGCCATGCTTACTTCTGTTGATGATTCGGAAGAAAACCCCACACTATTTTCTGAGATTGACTCTGAACTCTGAGCTGACACTAACTCAGTTAACCCCAAAAGCGGCGTCCTTCTTAACCGTCCGTCGGGACCTCTAGACCACCCAGGAGAATCTATGATGGCTGAAATGCAAAAATTGTTAAGATGATGCATGATTAAAATGCAATGCATGCTCGTGCTGATGCAACATAGACAAACACATGCAAGCAGATAGATCTTTCCAACCTTGTATCTCCCACACACGTGGTAATGCGGTCTCTTTCCTAGGTGGGCTTGATCCATGGGTTAACGGGGAACCCAATGGACACGTATGGTGCGCGGTGAAAAACCGGCAGCATAACAGCTCCTATCTAATGTACATACGTATGGGTGTTTGGCAATTATGTATTTAAACAATTCAACTTAACTAAGATGGGCCCACCAGGGCATGAAAGCCTTTGATGAAGACCATTTAATTAAATTGGTTTCGTTTAATATATGATGGCCCATATAGCAAGCATAGTATTACGGTACATTTCACCTAGTGGAAGTATCTATTGCCATTACATGAGCTTTGGACAAGGGAGATGTTATTTTAAGGCTACCCAAGCATGATCCCTGCCGACGGGTCTAGCTCATCACAAGCATAGCGACCGATCGGGTCGTCATTTTGATATACCATTGAGGTACGTGGCTTGGGCTGGTGATTATCCTTAACACTTCCCCAAATTGAGTGAAAATGAGGTCGTGCTTCGGGAACGCACCGGGGCTTGAAAAGGGACCAAACTAACTTAATCTAAAGCTCTAATGAGATGATATGCAATTTTGAGATAAAGCGAATTTATGAATTAAATTTTAACCATAAATGTTAAACGAGGTATTTTCAAATTGAAATCTCGAACCATATCGTCCCCAGTGGAGTCGCCACTGTGACGCGTGCCGGATCCCGAGCGCCGCCCTTTCGGACCGCCCGCACGTAGGGCGATCGGGGCATTTGCGGGTCCGTTGACATCTTGCGATAAATCGCAAGTGCGTCTATGTTGAGCAACAAGGAGGTATCATGGAGTCGCCACCCAATAGAACATTGGGAAAGTTTCTCTCGCCTCGGAGAGCCTAAGACTTGCGCATTTTATCCATATTGGGCCATGAGGCCTAGGATTAGCGCTAAAGCCTCGTGACCCAAGAAGTATTTTGGAGGATAACCTTTAACCTCTCGAGCCCAAAGACCAGAGCTGGGTCCGGGATTTCTCATCTATTTCTACCTCGCTTAATTTGTGATCAAATTTTAAATATCATTAATTCGCTCTCTCTCCACACGATGCAATTTTAATATAAAAGCGCATTTATTCATGTTAGGAAAACCATAAGTTAGCAAGTAAAGCAATGAATTACAATAATACAAGGAGCGGAATACAACTCCCTTTTAAAAGTGCAAACATGCATAAAACCGGGGAATTTATTAATTATGAGGACTTTGGTCCCCGCATGCACAATTAAAGAAAATATTCTGGATGTGATGATCTTATTTGGGATGAAAACTGGGACATTGGTCCCGCTTTATTATGAAAGATCCAAGTTAATTTAGTAAAAATATTTTGGTGATTTTTATTTTGGTGCGCATAAGAAAACATTTTATTTAATGAATATATACAAGGAAATTAAAAATATAAACGAAATGAGAATTAAAAATGTATAAAGGAAATACCAAACCCCGCAACTCCTCCTTCACGTGCATGGGTGCTCAAATGAGAATAAAACAATGATTTGCAACCAAAAATCAAAAAGAAATTCATGTTAGTGATTAGGCCAACGAAATAATACAACATCAAAGGTAATATGTACAATGACCATATAACATGCATAAGATACTATAACATGCATAAAAAATAATTATGATGCAATTTAAAATGCATAAAGTGATTAAGATGCAATTTAACATGCATAAGGTGATGAAGTATCATGGCATATGCAACTTATTAATAATAGTTATTAACATGCATGGAAAATTAGTGACAATCAATTTTACTATAGTTAAGGCATGAATTAAAAATGTAACATGAGAATAACACAACTTAACATGCATGACTAGCATAAAATAATGATTATAACACTCATACATGCAAAAGAAAGCATAATAATAAACATGATATAGCATTAAGAAATTAAAGGTATTTACAACCTAAAACATGCATAATTACATGAACAAAGAATAATTTGACATGAAAAAAAGATAATAGAATTTAAAAAGCTTATTTGTTATATGAATAATTGAAGATAAAAAAAATAAGAAGAAGAATATGGAGACTAAGAGAATTTACATGTTTGATATGTTAATTGGAAGCCAAAATAAATGAAATTAACAAGAGAATTAATGAGTAAAGCCAAGAATAATTACCCTCAAATTCAGTTTTGAAGAATTGAAGATAGAAGTGTTGAATTCCTTGTCTTCTCTTGTGAAAATCCTTAGAAAATAGCTTGAAAACTTGAAGAAAAGCTCTTGGAAACAAGTGTGTAAGATGGATTTTTTTCTCTCAACTCAAAGCTCCAAAATTCAGTTTTTTCTCGCCAAAATGTTCTTTTCTCATCCTCCTTTCTGTTCTGAATTTTTCTAGTGTTTTTAACCATCAAAAATTACCCAAAAACCACCCAAAACCGTCCAAAAACCGCTAAAAATCGTGTTTGGGTCGAAAAATGGGCGAAATGGGTGAAGTGGGGCGAGAAATCGGCGTCAGGGGTGAGAGATCGTGCGCGTCGCGCACGTTTCCGCGCGATTTGCGCGGAGTTTCCGCGCACGACGTGCGCGGGGCGAGCGACGCCCTGCGCGGAGCGCGCGAAAATTCGCGACGACCCTTGGCCGTCGCCTTTTCGTCGCGATTATTTCCCCCATTTTATTTTCAACATTTTTCCATCATTTTTCACCTTTTTTTTTTTTATATATAAAATACCCTCAACCTAAAACACACTTTTTCTTCTTCAAAATAATTTAAAAAATATTTTTAAAATATTTTTAAAATACCCTTTTTACTCACCGAAAAGACAAGGAAAATCACTTCTGAGCTCCAATCTTTTTGCCTATAAGCCGGCATAGCTAAATTTCATCATCGGGTAATCCTGATCAAGGCTACTCGGGACCCGGTGTCTACAGCAGCCTGGGACATCAAATTGTTGATTGTCCTAAGACCGGGGAGAATCTAGCTCAGCAAGCTAGGAAGGATGTGGAGGAATTGTTACGAGTTGCTCGGGTGCCATCGGAAGTTGTTGTGCACCGTAGTGGAGTAACAGATCCTGCAGAGCCTTCCAGTAAGTTTATATTGATATGTCTGAGTAAAGTTTTTCTTTTAATATTTTGAAGTGGATGAGTATTTGGATTCTGTAAGGTTTTGGTAGTACTCTATATACCTGTCAGCTATCTCCAGAAAAGTGTTTGAATAAAGCATATTGAATCATGGGGATGGGATAAAGTGCATCATCATAGCATAAATTGCATTTCTTCAGCATCACTCTGCATACATGAGCCATGACATTCTCATTGCATCATTATCCCTTTGACCATACATGATAAAGCATTTGCATATGTGTTTTGATTGAGAGAAAGCTGACAGGGTATATGTGTACTATTTGCTATTAAGAGTAAGGGTGGAAATGGCGAGCATAGCAACGGTTAAGGAAAGTGTTCTGCGTTTGGTTAAGGTGGGGTAGAAAATGATTTAAGAGTAGCGTGATGGTAGTGAGAATAAGCAAGTGAGTAGTTCGAAAATGAAATGTATGAATATGATGGTGATTTGAAGTGTAGTATTGGGGTTTCTTACTGGTGTAAGTGAATTTTAAGAATGAAATTCTTTTAGGAGGAAAGATTTGTAACACCCCAAAACGGGCCTAGTCAGAATGGGTATGCTAAGTCAAGACGAATGAGGGTATTTCGATAATTAGTGTAGGTGAAATTGGATTTAGTAAGGACTTAATTGAAGAGATTAAATTAATAAGATGTTAAGTGAGGAGGTTATCTAGTGTGTATGTATGTGTATGGTGTTTGAGTGTATGAAGTCAAGATATTTATGAGTGAGAGCCAATAAAATTGTGCTAAGTGGTATGATATGTGGATCGATAAGAGGTGGCCATGTGGAGTGGGCAATTAATGGGAAATAAGAAAAAGGAAAGAGAGAAAAAGAGAGAAGGCAGATCATGTTCTGCTCTCCTCCTCCTTCTTCTTTCTTTTATTTTCCATGGATTGTGCTCTTCTCCGTGGCTAGGCATGAGTTGGTGTCATGGTGGAGCTTGAGGGTCTCTTGAAGAGGTATGTATATGGTTCCTACGTTAGATTATTTTCCTCTTCTTCTTGTTTTGTTTGAGTTAGGGTTGTTGGGTTAAGAGTAATTCTCTGGGTTTTGGTTTGTACAAGCTTTGATTGGCAAGAGCAAGCTCTAGGGCAAGGAAAAGATTGACGATTAAAGCTTGATGAAGTGTGGGTTGTGCTTGAAAAGAGGTTTGGGAGTTGTCTCTGCTCTTTCTCTTTTTCTAGGATCAAGTTTATGCGTATGTGTATTTGTGTTTGATTTCTGGGATTTTGAGTGTCTTGGCATGGGTTTATGCAAGATTTTGTTGGGTAATTGCTCTAGTAATGTATGTGTAGTAATTAGGATGAGTGCATGTTAATTTTGGTATGGGAATCGCTTGAATTGGATAACCCATGTTTTAGTGTTCTTGATCTACTATATCTGTGATTTCTTTAATTTAAGTGTTGAATCTTGTGTTAATTGAGTGGGATTTAATCATGAGCATGTTCTGTTATGCATTTGAGTGATAAGGTAAGAGTTTGTCCATGAATGAGTGGTTTTTGAAAGGTTTTGAAATGGTTTTGGAAAAAGAAGAATTTTCAGTGTTTTGCTGGGAATCGGGAATATCATCTCTGTTGCGAGCGTGACAGAGAGGAGCTTCCCGTTCTCGTGTTAAAGTTCATTGTAGTTGTGTCTTTGTCCGACTCGGATGGAGAAGCACGACTCGTGCTCCTTTGGCGTGTAAGTCATGCATCTCGGCTGGATGTCGTCAGGTAGAGAGGATCAGCATGACTCGTGCTCGTGTAGCACAACTCGTGCTTGCTCAGCACAAATCGTGCTGCTCCTACTTCTCCTCCGTGGTGTGCTGTGGAGCACGACTGAAGAGAGACAACATGGACACGAGTCGTGTCCCTCAGTACGACTCGTGCTCATGTCATGTTCTCTGCATATCGTGCTCTGTATCGTGTTTAAGCAGCATGACTGGGATAAGTCATCGACACGAGTCATGTACCTCAGCACGACTCGTGTCCGTGGCTCTTCTGTCGCGAGTGCGACAGAGGCCCTGATCTGCCCTATTTTCACATTTGCCCAATTTTTCGAAAATGAGTTTCAAATACCCTTTCCATGGTTTGTCCTTACTGCATGCTATATGAACTAGTTTTATGCCCACTATATTATGGATTATACTCGATAAATTATATGTTGTGACTTGAAACATGATTTGTGTGTTATTGAAGTGATGGTATGTTAATACCTAATTATGATACACTTAGTGGTGGTGATCCCTGATAGACTATCATTTGATTTTAGTTGTATGATTTAGTTTATCAGTATTAATATTATGATTTGTATCACGTGTTGCATTTTGAATACAAATAAGTTATGAATGTCAACTTCATGATTATTTATTGTGAACATGTTCTACTAAAATGTGAAGTGTGTAAATTCACGATTCTTCCCTAAGAATAATATATGATATTATATTTGACATGAATTGTAGTAATGCATGATAAGGGTTTTATTTGGATAATCTTTGGCACAATATGGTTTCCCATATTTGATTCTGATATGCTTTAGAGTATATGCTTGGCAATGTGAATTGTATGAGGTGTGTCCAATACTAGAAAGAATTGATATGTCTATTATACTCTGATTTATGCATGATGATCTATATATATATATACTATGCAATGCAAAACATGAATTGTTTTATGTATGACCTGCGAGAGTCAGTCTAGTGGATAGTTAGGCATGCCTAATAGAGCTTTGTAGCTGCAGCGCCCTTTGAACGAATGGACCCCGATCAGGTCCCTAGCTGGTTCCTCGCGAGCCTTTATACTCTATGGATCTTTTTTAAGGTCCTTTTACCGAATGTTTTTGAATGTGGAAAAATGATGTTGCTTTTCAATTCGTACCCGTAAGGTACATTACTGTACTGTTACCTTATTTTTCTCGTTATCCACTAAAGTGAGTCAGCAAGTATTCTGTTTGTTTTGTCTGATATGAAGATGAGAATGCAATGATGAATCTTGGAATGGATTAATTGTGACTCAAGCATGTATATTGTGTATTCTCTGCTTGTATGTAAATGACCTTGTTTATTGTATGCGTATATTGTTCATGTGTGTCGTATAATATGTAAACTGCACTTCGGTATAGTGATGAGATAAATTAAAATGTATATAAATGTAAGCTGGAATTTCAGAATGCTATGGTTAATTTGTATGTATATTAATGTGATTTTGTGCTATTAACTGTTATGATTAGTTTATGAATTAAAATGAGTATGAATATAATCTTGATCTAGCGAACGCAACGAATTTAATACTATGCTATATGTTTCCCTTGGTTTCAGCTATTGTAATATCCTCGACATGTTGTTAAGTGTTTATGTTCCGTGGTATGATATTTCATGTATTAGAGTTGCGCAGGGGAAGTGTGGTGGTTTTGGACGTTGTCCCTTGAGGTTTTGGCTGGTGTGTGTGTTATGTCCTGACAAAAGTATGTTTAAATATCTCATAGTTTTTCATGATAGTCGGGTGCATTATTGCATGGTAAATTGTCTTGCATGTGGATGGGTTTTTAGTTAACGTTTGGGTTATTGGTATGAAGGCTGCATGTTTAATTGTTGAATAGCTAACCGTAATGTGGTTTGATATCTAACACCTCGGTAAGTATATGCATATGAGATTGTATGTGTTTCTGTATGATGATACTTGTATCTTGTATGGTACTTTGTCTACTTTGGTTTGCTCGACACGTGTTTTTGTGAAAGTGGATATAATTGTCTGAATGCATGGCTTTTATATGCAAGTATATATATCTATTCGTTAGGTTTATATGCATATGTCATTCGAATGTGTTATGCCTTGGCGACCATTGTGAATGGCCGTCCATATTCTTATGTGTTCTCCCCACAAAGCGTTATCACTTAGCACGGGTTCTTTTTCCCGTGCAGGTAGCAGATTTGCTTCTGTTCGAGTCACGCATCTGCAAGGGTCGACTACATAGGAGCTAGAAGTTTTGTATTTTGTTCAGCTTCTGTATTTTTTATTTTGTATCTCTGTGTAATATGTATATGTAATAATATGTAAAGATTCTGATGTAAATATTTTTGGCTATGTAAATATTTTTATATTTCTGTATTAAGTATTTCCTCAATTTTATCTTTCTTCTTAGGCTTCTGTTGTATGATTGTAAGTATGCATGTGTGTGTGCTTTCGCTTAGTGTATGCGAATTGGTGTATTATGTATGTTCAACATTTGCTCCTTAAGTTTTAAATTCTTCCGGATTTTTATATGCTTTGTATCGCTTCTGTTCGGTAACACACCTGCTCGTACGGCTTCTTACTCCCTGGCGGATGGGTTTGCCTACGTATGGGTAGGGGGTGTTACACTGCACTCTCAACTGGGCAACCAATGCCCCATCTGAATCAAATCTCCATCTAAACCGCCTCAAAAATAAAACCGAAATTGACTTCCGACTCAGAGTATTTGCAACTACATTGGCCTTACCCGGATGGCAATCCAAAATGCAGTCATAGTCCTTGAACAACTCTAACCGTCGGCGCTGCCTTATATTCAACTCCTTCTGCGTGAGAAGATATTTCGGACTCTTATGATCCGTAAAGATCCTACACTTCTGCCCATACAGATAATGCCGCCATATCTTCAAAGCAAAGATCACAGCCACCAATTCCAAATCATGTGTCAGATAATTCCTCTCACGTGGCTTCAACTGATGGGAAATGTAACCCGCAACCTTCCCCTCTTGCATTAAAATGCATCCAAGTCCAACACTTGAAGCATTGCTGTACATTACAAACTCTTTACCCGAGATGGGTTGAGTAAGTATCGGAGCTTCGACAAACAACCTCTTTAACTTCTTAAAGCAAACCTGACACTTATCCGACCACTCAAACCTAACTCCTTTCCTCAACAACCTCGTCATAGGAGCGGCAATAACTGAGAAACCCTTCACAAACCGACGGTAGTAGCCTGCTAACCAAGGAAAGATTCTCACTTCTGGAACATTCCTAGGTGCTTTCCAATCAACGATCACCTCTATCTTAGATGGATAAACTTGGATACCCTGAGCCGAAATAATACACCCCAAGAAAGATACTTCCCAAAGCAAAAAGTCACACTTGCTGAGCTTCGCAAATAAACGATGCTCCCTCAAAACTTGCAATTCCAACCGAATATGCTCCTCATGCTCACTCTCATCCTTCGAGTAGACCAAAATATCATCTATGAAGACCACTACGAATCGGTCAAAATATGGCCTAAACACTCGGTTCATCAAATCCATGAAAGCCGCCGGTACATTGGTCAAACCAAACGGCATTACAAGAAACTCATAATAGCCATATCGAGTCTGAAATGTCGCCTTAACCACATCTGCATCCTAAACTCGAAGCTGGTAATACCCTGACCAAAGATTAATCTTCGAAAAGACTCCCGCACCTCTAAGCTGATCAAATAAGTCCTCAACTCTAGGTAAAGGGTACTTATTCTTCACTGTGACCTTGTTGATTTGCCTATAATCGATACACATCCTCAAGGAACCATCCTTCTTCTTCAGAAACAACACCGGAGCTCCCCATAGAGATATGCTGGGTCTAATAAACCCCTTATCCAATAACTCTTATAGCTGAGTTTTGAGTTCTCTCAACTCTACAGGAGCCATCCGATAAGGTGCTTTAGAAATGAGCGAAGTACCCAGCACTATCTCCATGGATAACTCCACCTCCCTCGCCGGAGGTAACCCAGGCAACTCACTAGGGAAAACATCTCCAAACTCCCTAACCACTGGAATACCCTCAATCCCAACCTGATCACGCTTAGAATCCAGCACTACTGCTAAAAATGCTTCACAACCCTTCCTTAAGAACGTCTTAGCTTGCATAGAGAAAATCAAATTGCTCAAGGAACTCGAACCCAAACCCTTAACAACCACAGAAGACTAATCTCTATCCCGAAGCACCACTACCTTCCTATGACAGTCCACCATAGGTCGATGCTTACTAAGCCAATCCATACCCAAAATCAAATCGAACTCTCTAAAAGGCAACTCAAACAAATCCGCAGGGAATTCAACTCCTTGAACCAAAAGAGGACAATTCCTATGCACCCTATTCACATTGACACTATGCCCTAAAGGACTGGTAACACAAATCTCATAGTCTAACAAATCTACATCATGCAACTTATCACATAACTTATCCGTGCACAAATATGAGTCTGTGGAACAATGGTCAATTAGATCGTATAATTCAGTGTCAAGGAATAGAAACTTATCAGCTATCACATCAGGGGCATCCTGCTCCTCCCGAGCTCTCATAGCATAAGCTCTAGCTGGCACTGAAACATGACGTTCAACTGACTCCGACGCAGCTCCATCTCTAGGTCGACCGTCTCGACCTCTACCTCGACCTTTACTACGACTCGCTTACGGACCATTAGAGCAGACTCTACTGGCCTTGCGCTGATCACCTGAAGCCTTATTATACCTCGGACAATTTGCCAAGTAGTGATCAGTGCTACTGAAAAAAAAATCAATTTCGGGTGAAATTAGCGTATTGCGGCAGAACAGGGGTGACCGACGCCCGTTGACGCGCACGATGGGCATCGGTCGAGCACGTTGGGCGCAGAGCAGCGTGCGGATATGCGCTGTGCATCGCTTAGCGCGGGCGACACCCTGCGCGTCGACATTCGTGGAATTTTTTTTATTTTTATTTTTAAATTTAACTAAAAAATACTATAATTTCTAAACCCCAATTTTATAATCTAATTTTCAAAATATTTTTTTTATTTTTATTTTTTCACTCTAAAATGCAAATTTAACCATGAAATCATCACTTTTAACCTTTTTGCCTATGAGTAGGCATCTTATGATCATTGGGTAACTCTGATCGGGGCTGTCTAAGGACCCGGTGTCTACAGTTGCCCCTAATTTTTGGGAAACTAGTGCACTAGTGCCTAAATGAGCCAAACTTCAGAGAAGAAGGAAAGAGATGCGCACCTGAGGTAGTGCTTACCTTTTTGTCGTGTGGAAATTTGTGGCTTGTCTCTATCGAGCTGTAGTTTTATGCAACTGTGGCTCATTCGCATTTTCCCGCTGGCCTCGGCTCGACTTGCACGGTGTGAGGTGCAGTGTTATCTAACTGCAACTCCATTGTATTTGTCCAGGTGGCCTCGTCTCGGCTTGCATGGTGTGAGGAGTAGTATTCTCTAACTACAACTTAGTTGCCATTTGTTTTATCGCATGTGCCTTGCTGTCCTCGTGTCGGCTTTAACGGTGGCCGATCTGTCCTTGCCTTATCTCAGCTTGCACTGTGTGAGATGCAGTGTTATCTAACCACAGTCCCGTTATGATTTGTTCTATCGTTGTGTCCCACTGGCCTCATCTCGGCTGGCATAGTATCTGTTAGATGCAGTGTTATCTAACCACAATCCCATTGCTATATGTTCTATCATAGGTGTCCTGCTGGCCTCATCTCGGCTTGCACGGTGTCTGTGAGATGCAGTGTTCTCTAACTACCATCCCGTTGCGATCTGTTCTATCGCAGGTGTCCCGTTGGCCTCATCTCAACTTCCATGGTGTCTGTGAGATGCAGTGTTCTCTAACTAGCATCCCGTTGTGATCTGTCCTATCAAAGGTGTCCTACTGGCCTCATCTCGGCTTGCATAGTGTCTGTGAGATGCAGTGTTATCTAACCATAATCCCATTGTGATATGTTCTATCGCATGTGTCCCGCTGCTCTTATCTCGGCTTGCATGATGTCAATGAGATGTTGTGTTATCTAACCACAATCCTATTGTGATCTACTCTATCGTAAGTGTCCCGCTGGCCTCATCTCAGCTTACACGGTGTCTGTGAGATGCAGTGTTATCTAACAATAATCCCGTTGTGATCTGTTCTATCGCAAGTGTCCCACTGGCCTCATCTCAGCTTCCATGGTGTCTTTGAGATGCAGTGTTATCCAACCACAATCCCATTGCGATCTGTTCTATCCCAGGTGTCCCGCTGGCGACCATCCGGCCAGTACAATCTCTGATCTGCTAACCCCCATCTGGCTAGTACAATATTATGATCTATTAACCCCCATCGGGCTAGTACAATGTCTGATATGCTAACCCCCGTCCGGCTAGTAAAATATTCTGATCTACTAACCCCATCCGGCTAGTACAATGTCTGATATGCTAACCCCCGTCCGGCTAGTATAATATTATGATCTACTAACCCCATCCGGCTAGTACAATGTCTGATCTGCTAACCCCCATCCGGCTAGTACAATATTCTGATTTGCTAACCCCCATCCAGCTAGTACAATGTCTGATCTGCTAAACCTCCATCTTGCTAGTATAATATTCTGATCTATTAACCCCTTATATAATATTCTGATCTACTAACCCCCATTCGGCTAGTACAATGTCTGATCTGCTAACCCCCATCCGGCTAGTACAATATTCTGATCCACTAACCCCCGTCCGGCTAGTACAATATTTTGATTCGCTAACCCCCATCCGGCTAGTGCAGTGTCTGATCTGCTAACCTCCATCTGGCTAGTACAGTGTCTGATCTGCTAACCCCCATCTAGCTAGCATAGTGTCTGATCTGCTAACCCCCATTAGCCTAGTATAATATTCTGATCTGCTAACCCCCATCCGGTTAGTGCAATATCTGACTGTCGACCATCCTTAGGTTGGCATGGTGACTCGCTCATCATTGTCTTTACTAGCGCTTATCATTAAACCCTTTTTTTTTCCTACAATAAAGGGCAAAGCAAATATGCAGGGTATATAAAAGAGATACTTACCTGTGGCAGTACATACCTATTGGGGCCAATGTCAGACGGGTACCCCCAAGAAGGATGGTTGGCTTTTTCCCAAATATCGATTCCTCTATCATCTCCAACGTAGCCTCCTTGTTGAAAAGACCTATGTACTTCTCAAGAGGGTGAGAGAATTTGATGTTGAGCCTCCAGAGAGGAAAATAGATTTCAGCTTCCTTAGAGGAAAATTAGATTGGAGGTTTTGTTGCTTCCCTACAGGTGGATAGGTTTCAATGTCTTTAGCGTCTTTTAAAATGATCTTTGTTTTTGTATTTTTGTTTTTGTTTTTGTTTTTGTTTTTTTCTTTCTTGTAAGTTTTTGGGGTTCTTACATTTAGGATGTATTTGAATTTTTATAGTATATTGGATTTTCAAGGCCTTGAAAATATCTTCTTCTTTTTGTTTTGTTTTGTTTTTGTTTTTGTTGTTGTTTTGTTCGTTTGTTTGAGATTTTGTACATTTTACTTTGGATTTTGTACATTTATTGTGTGATGTGTGTGAGCGTGCCTCTTATGAAAGAGAAACTTACCTGATTGCCCCCGGCATGGTGTGCATGAATAGGCTTACTCTTTTAAATGTCCTTTTGGGAGCGGGTCCGCGATATTCTATTTTCATGAAGACTTCATCTTGATCTGATTGTTTGGCATGGATGAGTGCCGATGTAAAGCTAAAACTGTACCTTGGCCCACTTTCGTATCTGATTGCCTCTAACTAAAGTATGTGTGCATAGTCCGGCTTCTCAAAGGATCTTCTTTTTTGTAGATTTGTGTGATTCCGGAGTACCCTTAGCATGGTGTGCCCGGATAAGCTTGTTCTTTTGGGCATTCCACCTCTATACATATTTACTTAATTTTATGTCAGATACAGTGGCCTATTATGTTGAGCTGAACCCATCCCTTGGATCATCCTTGCTCATGAGGTCTATTCGGACCTTTCCCTCTGAGTCATATATGTAATAACATATACAAAAGATTGTGTGTGCATATGGAATTATGTGTGCGAAATAAACATACAAAACTATATACAGAAACACATGTAAAGGATTAATATACAAAAATTATGTGTACACAACTATATGCATAAAGGATTGAATGCACGTGATATGCTTATGATATGCATGCTAAACATGTGCAAAGAATTATGCATTACATGTATGCAAAGATTATGTACATGGAATGTGCATCAAGAATTGCATATGCAAAATATATACAAAGTTGAAGCATGTGCGAATGCATGTTGGGCATCATGAAAGGCTATGTACGTGTAAAGTTATGCAGGGAGATATGCAAAAGATTCTACATGCGAGATGCATGTGAGATGCAAAAATGGATAGACCACATCCTACGTGTTTGAGGGTACTGCTCGGCTGCTCACATTGTCAGATGCCCCTAAAGATATAAAAAAGCACTGTCTTGACTTTAGGGACTCTTACCCATAATCTTTTCAAAGAGAACTGACCCGCATGCATCTTTGTCCCCCGGTCAATGAGCATATTGCCCCCAGGACTCTGAATTAAGTTTTGCATTATGCACTACCTGCCTAAAGGGAAGTTATTCGGAGTAACGCTGCCTTATCACTCAAGGCTTCAAAAAGTCATTGTTTTAAAGGTAGTGCATCCCTTGTGGATTTTCACACTGGCTTTTCTTAGCGGGAAATGCGTCCTTTTTAGGGATTTTCACATAAGCCTTGCCTAATGTTTGCCTGGAATGGACCCAACCCACTCCAGTGGCTTTTATTCTTTTTTTATAGGACAGACCGCTTGTTTTCAGGTTTTCACCCTGCCCTTTGGCCTAGCTTTTGCTTAGAGAGACACCTACAGTTTTCAACTCTAACGGCCTTTTTTTTTAAAGGCATGACCGCAAGAAAAGTCGAAGCTACTATTAGAGCCACCGTTTGGAGTAATCGGCAGTTATTCACTGAGGCATCTACTCCCTAGGCATCGGCTGCATTCCTTTGAATGTGTCACTAGAATGGGTAAGGTGGCGGATAAGGATCAGGTCCCTTAGGGCTTCATGGGGTTACTTTTTACCTTACCTACCCCTTGTGCTCGATAGTTCAAAGGGATTCATGATGTATTGAGGCATCTCTATCTTTCCAAGGTGGACTTTATCTTTGGCTTTTACCTCCAGATACCACGACCTCTAGGCGAGCTGTTGGTGAACACTATGATACCATCTATCAGGGGTTGTTCTTTCACTCCCACTAATGCATTCAAGAGGTAGGTGCTTAGCCCCACAATCGATACTAAAACTCATCGACTTAGACATCCGGATGGTGAGAGCAGTAGCAGAGTGTAGCCATTCAGATTTCATGCATTCAACAATGAATGATGTTTCTCATTTTTACAAACAAACTAGAAAATAAGGAACACATGTAAATGCAAATATTGTGTACATTTCGGTATGATTTCTCTATACATGATCATTATCTAACATCGATTCAAAATTGTGATGCGCGCCGAACCCCCTGGCTTCCCGAAAACCAGCTTTTAGGGCTTTCGGGTGGGGTTCATTAGAACTCGTAAGAGATTTACAAGTGCATCTATTTTTGGCAACAAGGAGGTTTCATGTAGTCGCCACCCAATAAAACATTGGGAAAGTTCGTCTCGCCTCAATGAGCCTAAGACGGCACATAATATCCATTTTGGGCAAACCAAATGGATCTTGGAGGCAATCACCCCAATAGAACATTGGAATAACCCTCTAACCCTATGGAACCTAGGATTTTAAATTAAGCCTTTTAGTAGGAAACAAGAGGTGTCTTGGAGATCCCATTTCAATGAAACATCAATATGGGCCTCTCCCCTCGTTGAGCCCAAAGACCAGGGATAGGTTTGGGACTTCTCATTTATTCATACCTTGATTAATTTTACAATTAAGTTTTGAATTTATTATTTCACCCTCTTTCCATACGATGCAGTTAATTAAAAGGCGCAATCATTCATATAAAAGCGGAGAATAAAATAGCATAAAAATAAAGCATACAAAAATAAATTACAAAAAAACTAGGGGCGGAATACAACCCCCATTGTAAATAAGGTACAAAACATGCATAAAACAGGATATTCGTTAAGATTGAGGACATTGGTCCTTCCATGCATTTATTACAAAACAACAATTTTTCATGTGACAGTTTTTTATTGGCTACAACAGGACTTTTGTCCTTGCTTTGCAAAAATTCCCAAATTGATTACTATAAAAAATTTAACCATTTTTATATTAACGGGATAGAAATAATTTTATAAATACCCAAACAAATAAATAAGCATAACAATAACAATAATAATGCAATTAATTTAATAATGATTAGTAAAACTGATAATAATACTAGTAATAATAATAATAGGAATAATATAATACTAATAATGATAATAATAATAATAATAATAATAATAATAATAATAAAAAATAGAAAAAATAAATAATAATAAACTAACAATAGATATCAAATAAATAATAGTAATAAAGATAAGATTAAAGGGATAAACCAGGTATAAATCCTTAGATTTGGGTAGCCATTGTCACACCCTGTTTGCCCCCTAGTTGAATGAGCCATATATGTATGTGTGTGCATTTGCATGAGTCTAGCATAATAAGGGCATTTTGGTAATATTGTATGATTTGGGGTTTTTCTGGTGCGTGTGTGCATGTGTAGCACCATGGTGTGAATTAATTAGCACAGATTTGTGTGTGTGTGAGTGCACCATAGTAGGATATGCACTAGTGGGTTATTGTGTGTGTTGCTCATACATGTGTAGGGTGCATTATTAAGGTGTTTCATTGGGTGCATGTGATACATTTAGTTAGGGTGTGAGTAAGTAATCTCCTCCACTAGATGGTTGACATGTGTAAAGAGGAAAGAAAGAGGGGAAAGAGAAAATGAAAAAGGGAAAAATCAGATTTTTGAAACCCATTTCCCGTTTTCTCTCCTCCTCCTTCTTCTTCTTCCTCCTTTGAACTCTCCTAAGTGCTTTACTTAGATTCAAGCTCAAGTGGTGGAATTAATTACTCCCTTACATCTTCCTTGGTAAGTTCTTGCTTTTTCCTTGTGTTATTCATGCATTTTCTTCTTCTTCTTCTTGGGTTAGATCTAAGTTAGGGTTTGTGTTTTTGGTGTTTGGGTGCTTGTTTGTGCTTAGTTGAGCCTCCTCGCGAGCCAAAGGGCAAAGAGAAGGCTGGAACTAGTGGATCCAAGCAATAGGAGCTAAGGATTTTAAGGTTTGGGAATTTCTTGGTTTTCATGTATATATATGTTTATGTATGAGATTTGATGGTTTCTTAGAATTAGGTTGTTATATGTTCTTTATTTTGATGTATATGCTATGGGTTTTTATTTTGGAATGTGAATCTTGCAAGAGCATGAAATAATTGTGAGAATGTTGGAGTGATGTGGTTTTGTGCATAAATTGGGGTTTTGTATGATTCTTGGAATTAGAGGTTTAAACTAATGAATTGTGTGAAATTTCTTGTTGATTAATGTTATATTATGGTTTTTGATGCTAATGGATGGCTGGGTTTGAGGTAAGAGGTTCTTGGATGAGTTTTGTGTGTGTTTTTGGTTGATTGTGGGAGGAAGAAAATCTGTAGAATTCTGCAGATTTTTGAAAACCCGATGCTGTTGCGATCGCGACGATATCGCGAGCGCGACAGAGATAGGTGTTTTGAAGCTTCGCAGTCACGAGCACGCGATTCCGTCGGGAGCCCACGATAACCGAAGTGTTGAGCACCCACTGTTGCGAGCGTGACTTCCGTCGCGATTGCAACAGAGCACGATGTTGTCCAAGTGCTATCGCGAGCATGCGATTCGTCGCGAGCCCGCGACAGCAATATTTGTTCTTTGTCGCGATCGCGACATCCGTCGCGACCGCGATAGAGCCTGGCCCCTTCGTCCTCCTTGCGGTCGCGAAATACGTTGCGTACGCGCAGTGAAGAGACTTTGGTCTCTGTCGCGAATGCGATAGACGTCGCAAGCACGACGGCTCCCTGTATGCTGAATGAGTTTTCTTTTGTTGTGTGCGGTTTTTGAACTCCAGTTTCCTTTGATGTCTATGAGATTTATGCTTGATATCTTATGAATTATATGAATGCGGATCCATGATACGACTATGTACATGTATGATGCTGATTTTGGAATGTTATGAAATGGATTGAATGGTTTATGCATGACCTGCTATAGTCTAGAAAGTGGATAGTTAGGCATGCCTAATAGAGTCTTATAGCTGCAGCCCTTTGTTATGTTTGGATCCCGATCAGGTCCCCGTTTGGTTCCTCGCGAACCCCTATGTGTTCGGATCTTATTTACGATCCATTTGGAAAATCTTTTGTGAAAGTTAAAAGTATCTTGGTTTTTCGATTCGTACCCATAAGGTACTATTTGTGATCGGCTCGTACCCGTCAAGTACTGTCCGTACACTCGTTATCCACTCCCTCGAGTCAACAGGTGCCTGGTATGAAGTGTGTTATGAGGAAATGTATGTGATACATGTGTGAACTGATAAATGAAAAGTATAATCTGTTATGGGAATATGAATATTGTTATGAGCTTCTGAATGTATGGCTTCAGTATATATGCATGCCTATGCAATTGATATGCTATGTGTATGGTATATTATGATGTACACTTGTGTTTTGCCTTGATGACCATTGTGAATGATTGTCCTTTGATATATGTGCGCTTCCCCACTAAGCGTTTATCGCTTAGCACGGTGTGTTTACCCGTGCAGGTGCGGAAGGAGTTGCTTTAGGAGAGTCGCCGCAGTCCAAGCCAACACAACAGGGTTTAGAATAGGACTGAGTTTTGCATTTTGAGATTCTTTTTGTATAGAACTCTCTTATATTATTTGTTTTGTAATAGCTTCCTCTTTTGTTTATGTAATTTGGTATTTGTAATTAATTGTTGTATTTCTTAATTGATCAGAACAGTAATGTAATGCCTCCGTTATATTAATGCATGATCAGCTTTCGCTTTCTTATACTTCACAAAAGTTTTTAATTATCCCGCTTTTGTGTATGTTTATCTATGCATTGTTCTCTACTTTGTTTGGTAGTACCCTGATTCGTACGGCATCTTACTCCTCTTGGGATGGGATCGTCTGAGTACGGGTAAGGGGTGTCACAGCCATCCTCATTCCCGATTCTAATCCATCAAAAAAATAATAAAATGATATCTCACAAAAAAAAACAAACACATTAGTGCAAAAATCAGAAATAAAATAAAGAACAACTAAAAAGGGAATTTTGAAGGAAAGTATTAAAGAATAGATGAAAACAAGTGAAAAAGGAGTAAATAAATTGAAAACATGAAGAAAAGCCTAGGGACGGCCTTCTGTCAACGACAAACGGGCGTCCTTGGTGTGACCGGCGGGCAGTGTAGTGCGCTACCTACGTCCCGTTCCTCAAATGAGCGATAGATGTCGGTAACACCTCTGCCCGTCGGTCACCCCTGTTCCTCAAAAAACACCATATAAATCAGATTTTTAAAAGAAAATTCTTTATTTTCACAAAAGATAAAAGAAAATAATCAAATTAAATCAACCAAATATTGAGTCTAGAATATTTACCCTCAGATTATACATTTTTGGATGAATGTAGGATAATTTTCAGTCCCGCGCGCTTCACAAGGATTGAATAAAAATCAAGAAAAGAAAATTTATGTTTCTTCCTTGAAACTTTAACAGCGATTCGAATGTCGAGAATAAATAAATTAATGGAAATAAATTAATTTTGTTCCCTCAATTTAATTAGATTCGCCAAAATAAGATTTTGAAAAGAGATTAAAAAAGATGAAAAGAGTTTTTTTTTTTTTGTAAAAAAATGATTTTTGAGAGAAAATATTAGAGATTATCCTTGAGAGAAAGAAAATCCCCTAATTAAAAATTGTCTAACGTAAAAATCATTAAAAATCCCCCCTTTTATAGAAAAATGGGAATCCTATTTGGAGTAGCAAAGAGAAATCCTATTCCCAATAGGATTTGGAAAAAAATCTTCTGTTTTCCCAAAAATCCGGCGACCAAATCAATTGACCGACGGGCGTCTGAAGCTCACCGATGGTTGTCGGTTACAGGGGTACGTGCGATCATTTGGCCAACGGATGGACCGAGGCACGGGGAGGGACAGACGGGCATCGATTTACAAACACGTGTTCGTCGCTTGCTTCACCGACAGCCCATCTCTCATGGCGGGAAACGGATCATCTCGACTATCGACGGGTGTCGGACAACCGACGGGTGGGCGGTCTGCGAAAAAAATCACTTTTCATGCTAAATCTTCCCAATTTTTTTATTTCTTTCTGCTACAAATGAAAATCTCCAATCCTTGTGAATCTGAAGGACCAAAATTCCTGAATTTCATCCATTAGATCAGAAATGGAAACTGATTTCTTCATCGGGTAATCTCTGATCTGAACTGCCTTATGGCACGGTGTTTACAGTTGCCCCCAATTTTAGGGAAACTAGTGCACTAGTACCAAGATGAGCCAAAATTCAGAGAAGAAGAAGGGAAGAAACACGTACCTGAGGCAGTCCTTACCTTCTGAAAGTTGTGGAGGAATGGTTGGTTGTTCACCTGGCGGGCCTCATCTCGGTCTGCTCAGTGATGAACGTCGTGGATGATAGCGTTGTCTAGCTATGATTTGTTCTAATGTATGTGTCCCTACTGGTCTCGTCTCGACCTGTAAGGTGTTTGCGAGATGTAGCGTTCTCTAGCTATGATCCTGTTGCGAAGTGCAGTGTTCTCTAACTGCTACTTCATTTGCTTTGCTGGCCTCGTCTTGGCTCGCGCAGCTTTGGTGAGAAGTGGTGCTCTATGACTACAAATCTCGATTGCGAGATGCAGTGTTATCTAACCGCAGTCCCGTCGCGATGTATTCTATGGCTGGTGCGCTACTAACCTCATCTCGGTCTGCATGGCATTCCGCTAGCCTCGTCTCATCCTGCATGGAGATTGTGAGATGCAGTACTCTCTGACTGCAACCCCCATTGTAAGATGTAGTACTCTCTGACTACAATCCCGATTTGTTGGAATTTCCTTACTAACCCCCATTCAATCTGCAAGGTGTGTAGTACTCTCTGACTGCCCCATGTGTTGTGAGACGCAGTACTCTCTTACTACAATCTCGGTTTGTTGAAACTTCCTTGCTAATCCCCATTCGATCTGCAAGGCATGTAATGGAATATGATTTTGAAGGATGTAGTATTTGGTCTGTTTATCTTTCGCTTGGATTGATGTCCATTCTTGTATTGATTGCGAAATCATGCTCCTGTGTCATAAAGGATTTTTTGTTAATTCGCACATAAGTTGATCTGATTGATAATTTTATGAGCACTTCTTCTGTTGCTATTTTTGTATTTATCATTTTTATCGTTACATCATCCTTATTATTTCGCCATCTTTTTAAGTGTAAGTCAAATATTAACATGACAAATATAGAGAAATGACATGTAAATTTAGCAAGCTGAACATGAGTATTTCACTAAAAGAACCAATTTTGTGCAATATATACAAATATGATGACAATAATGAAAATTCAAGAAGTAATGCCAAAAACTCCCTGAACAGTCTATAGGAGTGGATAATCTGAAGGCTCCTTCTCTGGATCATCATCATCCGATATGTGAACTGGCTGAGACTGTGATGAGGAGGCAGAGGGTCCAGCTCTCGAGATAGATGGCTGGCTAGGAGGCGCTGATGGTCCAGGCTGTCGAGAGGCTGAGAACCCAGGCCGCTGGCAAAATCGAGGAGGAACGACCACCGGCATGGACAAAGGCTGCTCTCCCGCTGTGTCCTATTATTGGAACTAGACCTGATCATACCCATCAAGGAAGGGTTGTGCACAAATCATCATGAACTATAGTGTCTCTCTGATCACCCCTCCTAGCTCTCCAAATACGGTGCCCAGGCGGAGGTTCTGATCCGTGGCAGCAGTCCTCATGCCCTCTAGTCTATCCTCTGTCTGCTCTCTAAACTCCTGGATAGACTGGGCGACAGGAGGTATGGCCCCCTCCAATACCTGAATCCGAAATCTGAGAGCCTCCACCAACTCGTCCACTACCTGAAGGGATGCATCTACCCTCTGAGCTGTTTAATCCTGAGAAGCCCTCATCTCCTGTCTCAACTGACCTATAAGCCTCTCGTGCTCCTACCTAAAATGATCAATGAGCCTCTCCTGCTCCTGAATAATACCCTACAGCTGATCCAGCCACTCGAACACAACCCTATCTCGCTCATCCCACTCCCCGAGCCACTATAAAAGGATCCTATCTCTCTCCTCCTATCTGCGCTCAAAGGATGCGAACATGGAAGAGATGACAGCCATGAAGTCCGGCTGTGCTACTGGAGGTGGAGCTGGCTCTGATATCTGCTCTAGAGGTGGAGCTATAGAAGTAGATGCCCTTGGGTCCCCTGTATCCTTGATGATGGAGGAGGGGTAGGACTCCGTACCCTCGGCGCTGGAGGAGTAGCAAAAACCTCATCCATAGTGAACTCGATCCCTATGTCAGATGGTGTGCTCGGCTGCTCCTCCTCGGGCTGTGGCTGTGGAGGCTGACCCTCCTGGTGCTGTGGCTATGGAGGCTGACCCTCCTAGGGTTGATCCTTGGCCTGCTCCTGTACTGGCTCTAATGAGGGAAGGAAAAATGAATGTCGGGTCTCGTGAATAGTGAGGAGCCTGTATGCCTCGGCCTGACCCTATATCTGTACTACTATGCCAATCGTGACAGCTAATGGGGCATCTACATACATGCTTTCCTCTACAACCTGCCCAAAGATCCCTGGATGAACGCCCAAACTCAATAACAATCTAGTGATCACTCCACCAACAAAGACTATCGGGCCTGTCCCCTTAGATACCCTCACTAGGTTAGCCAAAATCTCATGGTTAATGTTGAGCCACTGGACTGTCACCATGGCCCACAAGCTCTATATCTTCGCGGCATTAAGAGACCCAGGGTTACCAGCCCGTCCCAGGTAAGAGCTGGATAGAACTCGGTGAAGATACCAGAGAGCCTGCGATATAAGCATCGTAATCTTCACCGTATCGTGGTCGTACGGCACTCCTGGCAGAGCAATGATCGCCCAATGATGACGTCGAACCACTCTCTAGGGCACCATAACAACCTGCTCATGAGGAAGCCCCATGGCCTGTGCGAAACGCTGGTGAGTGATAATGTAATAATGGCCCTCAATCCAAACTATATAACGCCGGGCTCCATATCAGATCTCTGAAACCCTCCATACTGCAAGGTGGCAAGGAACTGCTGCACCATCTCTGGATGAGTCGAAAAAGCTGGAGTCAGGAACTCGGTCCACCCAGTGCTCGCCATCAAGGCATCAACCTCATCCGCCATCCTCAGGGCCTCAAAGAATGGCCTGGAGATAAATCGGCTGGCTCAGAACTCCACTCGAGCTAATACTTCGTATCTCTGCCTAGCCTCGGCAGCCATCCAGTCAGGAGCCTGTGGCTCAGGCTGATCGCGTAGAGCATGTCATCGTGGCGGCATCCTGGAAAGAAAGTGAACAATTAGTTTAACGTCATGGTCGTAAACAGGATTAATCCTGCAAATAGTAAATTGGGCAGCATCCCGGTAAGGATGTGCCCCACCAGTAAACTAAAAAAAATTTTGGCAGCATCCCGGCAGGGATGTGCCCGGCCTCCTACACAAGAAGATAAGAATAAAGAACAGGCCTCAGGCCCCAATCAACAACACATTGATCTAAAAAATTTGGGTAGCACCCTGGCAAGGGCGTGCCCAACTTTTTGCACAAAGCTCAAAATGACAGGCCTCAGGCCCTAAGCAATAGCTCATGTGTATTATTATCTCAATAGAAAGCATATTAGACTGCTCAGGCTAACTTATGCACTTTAAACTATTTTACATATGCACTTAAAATCAAACAGCATTTAAAAATTACATTAACAGTGTTTAAAATCTCAGTCAAACAAATAAAAGCGATATCAACTAAACAAATATTTATCATGCTACACAAAAAAAATTTTATTTAAATAACTGACTAAAAATCATGCAAAATAAATTAAACTAACCTAATAATAGAGTGAAAGAGAATTAAATTTTACTTACAGCAAATAAAAAAGGAAGAAAAGTTGGTTACCGACTTCGAATTGTAGAAAAATGAAACTTGACGAAATGCTAAGAAAAATACTTCGGGAGATGCACAATGATGCAAGGGTCACAATGGTGCAATTAAAGTGCAAAATGATGCAAAAATGGCAAAAATATGAGGGAAAAATGGAATCTGGGCGTCGATGAACAGGAAAACGAAAAGGAAGAAGAGAAAAAAAAAAACTATTAGCCCATTGGTCTGACAGACTTATATAGATTTTCATGACTGATGGGCATCCTGTCTCCAGGAGCGAGCGACAGGCTTACCGTCTGTCGCTCTAGATTCCCCGTTTTAAATACGCAGTAAATGCTTTCGATGCACGTGAAATGCAATGATGACCCTGCCAGGTGGACAATGACAGACGGGCAAGATGTCTAAAATGAGGGACGGGCAGGCCGTTTGTGGAGTTACTTTATAAATTTCATTTTTTCCTTGGACTCCGCGCCTTTTTCGTTATTTTAACCTTGTCGCAGCTTCTTTTCTCCAGTTTTTCCCTTATTTTCTTCTTTATTTCCTTTGTTGACTTCGATTTCAACTCTCAAAGCATGACTTCTCCTCTTTTTCAGAAAATGTGCCGTACTTTAGACGATACTCAAACTTGGGAGAACAACATCCTGATTCCATTTTCTGGTTTGAAATTTCTAAGAAGAGTCAAGATAGACCATAACCTCCTCCTAGCTGCAACCCACTTCTGGGACCCACGCTTCCATGTTTTCAGATTCACTTATCAAGAGTTATGCCCCCTGCCTGAGGAATTCGCTGCTATCATCGGAGCATGGTATCCTCCTAATGCTATGCCCTGCGTTCCCCGCTGCGGACTGACTCAAAGTTGGGATATTGCTCTATCCTTGGGTATAGCTCCTTCTGAAGCTGCTCGTTTAGTTCCTCAGGGACCCGCCTTTTCTTTTGAGCCATTGATTGAGGCATTGGATAGATTTTCTGATGTTCCCACATACCACGTAAGTGTCGTCTTCATGTTCTATATGCTGAGGTATTTGACTGTAACCACAGAGGAGTTGATTGGCAATCCTCGCCTGTTTGGGATTCTTGATGACTTTCACCTCGGGCTGACTCCTTTCTAACTTATTCTGGTTGAGACCATCCTAGGATTGGATTCTGCTCGTTCCGGGTCTACCACTTCATTCACTGGAAGACCCTTATTACTCCAAGTACGTCATGGTTTTAAAAGGTAGTGCGTCCCTCGTGGATTTTCACACTAGCTTTTTCTTAGCGAAAAGTGCGTCCTTTTCGGATTTTCTCACAACCCTGTGCCTAATTTTTGCCTGAAGTAAACCCAACTTACTCCAGCGGGCTTTTTTTTTTTTTTTTAAAGGTATGGTTGTAGGAGAAACTGAAGTTGCTATCGGAACCTCCTTCCCGAGTCATTGCACAATATTCCCCAAGACACTTCCTCCAACATCAGCGGCTGCTCTCATTTCTAACTTCCGACGAAGGTATCGCCCGATTCAGCAAGATATCAGACGAGGATATCAACTTCGTGTATGCTTGGTTTCCCCTTTCTAGCGCAATCATTGATGGCTCTTCAGGGTGTGTCCCCTTATGTGGGCTTCGTCATGCCACCTTTTACATTACGGCCCAATGTGCTCGTCAGCTCGGGATGACTCAAGATGTGGTGAGGATTCCCTTATCCTTCCGAGGAGGAGTGCTTTTTGCATCTTTTACTTCTCGTTACGACGAGCTTTGGAGCCAACTTCCACTGAAGACCGTCATACCTCCATTCGGGACTCACTCTGTGACTTGTACTAGCGAGTATAAGAGGTGGGTGCTTAGCCCGGCATCTGACAACAGGACACGACGACTTAGGCATTTGGCTGGCGAGGGTGGTAGTAGAGCATTATTTAGCATAGTTTTGTATGTCCTTTTGAGCATTGTGTTCCTTTTCAAAATAGAACTAGAAAACGATGTAAATGAACAAATCAAGTTTATTTTCATTTCACAAAGTTGTGTACATTTCCGTAAGATTTCAACATACATGATCGCTATTTGTCACTAATTCAATTATGCAGACCACATTCGCTCATGGAACAAAATTTAGCCAAATTTTGATAGCATCAAACTCCCGTTACTAATCAGCACTCTTTGGTTTTCTTGATTGGATATTTTCTCTCAAGCCTCTAATTTTTGCCCAGGATGCCTTTTTTTTGTTTTCACCTTGACGAGGCACCCAATTTTAGCAAGGCTGCCTTTTTTCGATTTTGTACCCGCGGGGCTTCTTTTCTCTTCTTTTTATTTTATAATCTTTGACCATGGAACCTTTTGAGTTTGTCGATATTGATCTGTGCTTTGAACTCGTTGCCATCATTATCCGACAGAATCGCAGCTCCTTTCGATAACAGCTTCTGAGGAGAAATGGCCCTTCCCATATTGGTCTGAACTTTCCTCTGATATCTGGTGCTCCGGGTCTCATCTGCTTGAACACCAAGTCCCCTTCTTTTAACGGATGCTTCTTGACTTTCTTTCCAAAGGACCTGGCAAGTCT
Organism: Excoecaria cochinchinensis; assembly: GCA_947683425.1. Taxonomy (NCBI): domain Eukaryota; kingdom Viridiplantae; phylum Streptophyta; class Magnoliopsida; order Malpighiales; family Euphorbiaceae; genus Excoecaria; species Excoecaria cochinchinensis. The sequence goes on along the minus strand of CANTUQ010000003.1, from coordinate 5,798,189 downwards.
CTTCTGATAGATTTGGTTATGGTAATAGGCTCTCAACCTATTTTCATCCAGCATGTTCAGGTGTTGTAACCGCTTTTGTGCCCATTCAGCTTCTGGGATCTGTGCTTCCATGACCACTCTTAACGACTTGAACTCGATTTCAACCGGCAGCACTACCTCCGTCCCATATACTAAGGAATACGGCGTGGCCCCTGTAGACGTTCTGATGGTTGTTCTATACCCCCAGAGTGCAAAAGGCAAGTTTTCTGACCAATTTTTATAATTCTGCACCATCTTAGCTAGGATCTTCTTGATATTCTTGTTGGCGGCTTCTACTGCTCTATTGGCCTGAGGACGGTATGGGGATGACTTGTGATGCTCAATATCGTATTTCTAGAACAACTTCTTCATTTCAGCCATGAACTAGACCCCATTGTCAGATACCATGTGGTGTGGAAGGCCATACCTACAAATCAAATTCTTACTTCGCCATATCCTGAGCGTCAATCTTTTTGAAAGACTCAGCCTCTACCCACTTGGTAAAATAGTCAATGGCGACTATGAAATATCTGTGTCCATTAGAGGCCGTGGGATGAATTTCCCCAATAATGTCAATCCCCCAAGCTGCGAACGACCAAGGTGACGTCAGATTGTGTAATTTTGAGATGGGCAAGTGCCTTAGATCTGCATACTGCTAACATAACTGGCACTGCTTTGCGTACTTAGAGCAATTGTTATCCATGGTAAGCCAGAAAAATCCTTGCCTCATAATCTTTTTGGCTAGCGTCAACCCGTTCATGTGGTCCCCCGTATACACCGGTGTGAGTTTCTTCCATTACCCTTTTAGCCTCTTTCTCATCCAAGCACCTCAACTGGATACCATCGGCCTGTCGCTTGTACAATACCCCATCTATACAAATGAACTAAGTAGACAATTTGCAAATCATTCTCGGATCTTTCTCGGTAGCTTCCTCTGGAAAGGCCGCATTCTCTAGATAATTCATGATATCGTAGTACCACGGCTTCCGGTCTACCACTTCTATCTCCATTACCGATTTTGAATCAAAACTAGGTCTCTCAGGGCTAGAAATCAAAACTGGCTTCATGATTATCCCTTCTGGATTGTCCCACATAGATACCAAAGTGTCGAGCGCATCGGCCAACTGATTCTCGTCCCTGGGAATGAAGTGGAACGTGCACACCTCAAACTGACCGCTCAAGTCTCTCAAGTGCTTAATGTATGGCATTAGCCTTTCTTCTTTAACAGCCCATTCTCCTCGAATTTGATTAATCACCAGGGATAAATCTCCAAATACTTTAACACTCTTTGCCCCAAAGATTACTAATGCTTCCAACCCAAACGTACACACCTCATACTCAGCCTCATTATTGGTAGCTTTGAACCTTAGTTTATTTGCCAAAGGGATTTTCTCATTCTCCGTAGTTGTTAAGATAATCCCTACTCCTGCCCCCTTGTAGTTCACAGCTCCGTCAAAGTATAACCGCCGACCTTGAACTGCAATAGCTGCCACACTCGTCTGGGAAATTAAACTCGTATGAGTATCCTTAAATTGGGTGTTCTACCAGGAATTCAGCCACTACACGCCCCTTGATAGTTTTTTGAGTGACATACTCTACATCAAACTCTTGTAGCAGTAACAGCCATCTGCCCATTTTCCCCAACAGAGACGGTGCTTCCTGCAAGTATCTTAAGGGATTCTGCTTTGCCACTGCCTGTACCTTGTAAGAGTGGAAGTAGTGTCTCAACTTCTTAGAGGCCTAGATTACTGCAAGACAAATCTTCTCTACTTCAGCGTACTTAACCTCATACTCCAGGAATTTCTTACTCAGATAGTAAATAGCAAATTCCACCCCGAACTCGTCCTCTTGGGCCATCATGGCGCCTACAGAACTATCCTTTATTGCTAGGTACAGAATCAGGGGCTTACTCAACCGTGGCGGTCTCAGCACCGGTGGATGCAGCATGTCACACCCCATTTGCCCCCTAGTAGAATGAGCCTGTCTGTTCGTCTGTCTGTCTGTCTGACTGTCCGTCTGTATGTGTAAGTATTTGCATGTGTTCAGTATTCATATGGGTATTTGAGTAAAATATATGATTTTGGGGTTTTATTATTGTGTGGGTGCATACATGGCATTAGTGTGTTTAATTAAATGAGATATACTTGTGTGCATGTGTTCATACCATGGTAGGATATGCATAAGTGAAGAGGGTTTAAGGTGTGTGTAGTGTAGGTTGTTTTGGTGTGAGTGATTAATGTCACCAATAGGAGTTTGATACATATTTTGAATATAGAAAAGAAATAGAAAAGGGAATGAGGGAAAAAGGAACCTAAACTTACAGATTTACGTTCTTTCTCACTCACTCTCTCTTCTTCCTCACTTTCTTTATTCTCAAGTACTGTGTATTTTGGATTCAAGATTCTATTGGTGAAATTAATCCTCTCCTTGCATCCCCTAGCTTGGTAAGTGCATGATTTTGTCTTTGTTTTACTGTAAGTTTGCATCTTCATCTTCTTCTTTAGGTTGAGTTTTAACCTAGGGTTGAATTTACTGTGTTTGTGTTTTAGCTGAGGCTCCACGTGATCCAAAGGGAAAAGAGGTTGCTGGGCCTAGTGGAGCTAAGTGAGAGAGATATAAATTTCAGGTTTGGGAACAATTGTTTGTGATCTGCATAATTTGAGTTTACTGGTATTTCTAGGGTTCTTGAACAATTTGAATGCAAATACCTTGAATTGGGTTGATTGAATTCTGTTTGAGTTGTTTATATGATGGTTGAATTGTTTGGGATAAATTCTGGAAGGTAAGAACAGGTTTGTATTGAGTTAAATCAAATTGGGATTGAAATCTGGAAATTCTGGAAATTCTGGGAAAAATCGTATTACTGTTGGAACTCCCTCTGTCGCGCGATTCGCTACGCAGGAAGGCACGTCACGTCACGTGACCCTTGGTCACGGCGTGACATGCCTGCTGTGAAGCCAGTCGCGTGACCAGCTGAAGAGGAAGCAAGTCACGCGACGTGATCTTCGGTCACGTCGTGTGACCTGCGAAGGAAATAGGCAGATCACGCAACGTGATCTGCGAGGGAGAGCAGCGTCACGTCGCGTGACCTTCGGTCACGCCGTGACCTGCATGTGCATTGCGTGATCCGCGAGGATCACGCAAAGCAATTGGCGAGGAACAAGCAGGTCACGAGACGTGACCCTCGGTCACGCCGTGACCTGCCTGTTGAGTCGCCAGTTTTCTCCACTCAGCTTGTTTTTCCGAAATTTTCTGGTTTTTAACTCTGAAATGAATTTGGCATTTTGTCTGAATGGATCTTACTGTTGTATAATGAATGTCTTACTGTTTAATGCTTCGATATACGTGATACCATGATTTTTTTGATGAAATATACTCCGTATTCTGAAATGTGAATTGAATGTCGCATAACCTGCTAGAGTCGAGTAAGTGGATAGTTAGGCATGCCTAATAGAGTCTTTCAGTAGCTGCAGCCCTCAGTTCAGTTTGGACCCCGATCAGGTCCCCGTTTGGTTCCTCGCAAACCCTACAGTATAGAATCTTGTTTAAGATTCCCTCAGTTTATAAATAACATGATTTGATAAATGATATAATATTTGACTTGTACCTGTGAGGTACCCTCAGTATTCGATTCGTACCCATAAGGTACCCTCAGTACACTCGTTATCCACTGTCTAGAGTCAGCAGGTATTCTTTGAATGTTAATGGAAATGTTCTGATCTGATCTGACTATGAAATGGATTATCTGAATGAGTTAATGATGAAATATATGCTGGCTTATTCTGTAATGTATATGATTATAAGATTCTGAATGTATGACTTTTAAATACGAGCATGCTTATATGAATTATGCAATAGACCTTGCATTCTGCCATTGTGAATGTGATATGCCTTGATGACCACTGTGAGTGGCCGTCCATAAATTATGTGTGTTTCCCCACTAAGCGTTTTATCGCTTAGCACGGTGTTTTTACCCGTGCAGGTGCGGAAGGAGTTTTGCCTTGGGAGAGTCTCCGTCATCAGGCCAACACAGAAGGGTTTAGTGTAGGCTCAGTTTTGTATCAGTTTTTGATTCATTTTTGTATAGAACTCTCTGTACCAGCTTCCGCTTTTGTAATTATATTTTGTATATGTAATATTATTTTGATATCAGCTTGCTGATCAGAACGTTATTGTAATAGCTTAATTATAGTAATGCATGATCAGCCTGTGCTTTCTTTTTATGAAAAGTTTTTAATTATTCTGTATTTTCTGAATGTATGTTATGAATGGATGTATATTTTGCTTTGTTGTTGTTTGGTGACACCTTGTCTCATACGGCATCTTACTCCTTATCGGATGGGATTGCCTATGTATGGGAAGGGGGTGTTACAGTCAGTGGTATCAGAGCATAGGTTTAGGCGTTTCTGGGTGTTGTTATGATTGTTCTGATTTTCTTAGATGCGTATGTGTCTAGATCTGTGTTGGCTGATACGGTTGTTTCTTGTTTGTTTAGATGGCTTCTAATTCTGCTCATGGTGCGCGTGAGGAGTCCGCCGAGAGTGTGAATCCTCCCGCTGTAGATCAGTCTGTTTCTGTTTCTGGGTCGGCTCAGCATGCTAGGGTTCAGCCCGAGGCCGCAGCCATGCCCTTAGAGGCTATGTTTAGACTGCATCAGGACATGGCTAGGGTATTGGAGAGAGTGACTGCTCCTAGAGCACCTATGGAGAATCTGAGGAGAGCAGGAGTTGAGGATTTCTATGGTACCAGTTTGAATGAGTCTGAGACTGCAGAGAGATGGTTAGATAAAGTCAAGCGTGCTTTGAGAGAGATTCGATGTCCTCCCGACCAGCAGGCAGAGTGTGCTTTAGCTCTTCTACAGGGGTCTGCTTTTGAGTGGTGGGAGTTAGTTTGCAGGCATCCTCAGTTATCGGATCCGATCACCTGGGAGTTCTTTGAGGGTGAGTTCTTAAAGAAGTACATCACTCAGACCTATAGAGATTCGAGATGGGCGCAGTTTTTGGGTTTGAGACAGAGAGCATTGTCAGTAGCTGATTATGAGAAAGAGTTTAACAGGTTATCTCGCTATGCCCCTCGAGGAGTTATGACTGATGACTTTAGATGTAAGCATTTCGAGGCAGGGTTAAATGAGTCACTGAAGACTGCTTTGATTTCTCTGATGTGCATTCCTGGGGTTAGTTACTATCAGATAGTGGAGGCTGCAGTGAGAGCTGAGTTGAATGAGACTGTGATGAGAGAGAGAGCTCAGAGGAGGAGTTCTTCTCGTGGAGGATCTTCTTCGAGTAAGAGATCGAGGGACCCACAGGATGAGTCAGAATCTGGTTCGGCTTCTAGAGGTAGACGTCAGGGTTCTACAGCTCAGTCAGGTTCTGGTAGGGGTGGTAGAGCTGAGACTACTCCAGTTTGTCCTCATTATAGTAGGTCGCATCGTGGTGAGTGTAGGTGGCTCACTGGGGCATGCTTCAGGTGTGGGAGTTCTGAGCATCGGTTGGCCGGTTGTCCGAGAGCACAGGAGGATTCAGGTTCTCAGAGAGAGGGCAGTAGGGTCGGTTCGAATGCTTCTCAGGTTACCCGTGGCAGAGGCCGAGGTAGAGGTAGAGGTGGTCGGCATAGAGATGGTGCTGCTTCTGAGACTGTTGAGCATCCTCATCAGAGTGGTATTAGAGCTTATGCTATGAGAGCCAGAGATGAGCAGGATGCGCCTGATGTTATTGCTGGTAAGTTCCTACTCCATGACACTGAGTTATATGCTCTAATTGATCCTGGTTCCACACACTCATACTTGTGCACAGATAGAGTTATTGATAAATTGCATTCAGTTGATCAGTTAGATTATGAGATTTGTGTGACCAGTCCATTAGGGCATAGTGTCAGTGTGAGTAGAGTTTTTAGGAGTTGTCCTCTGATTGTTGAGGGAGTTGTGCTTCCAGCGGATCTGATTGAGTTACCCTTCAGAGAGTTTGACTTGATTCTGGGTATGGATTGGTTGGGTAAGTATCGGGCTGTAGTGGATTGCCATAGGAAGACAGTGGTACTTCGGGATAGAAGTCAGTCTCTTGTGTTTCTGAAAGGTTTGGGTGCTAGTTCAGTGAATAATGTTATTTCTGCGATGCAAGCTAGGAGATTCATCAGGAAAGGTTGTGAGGCTTTTCTAGCAGTGGTGTTAGATTCCAGGAGGGATCAGGTACAGATTCAGGATTTTCCAGTAGTGCGAGAGTTTGGGGATGTGTTTCCGAGCGAGTTGCCTGGTTTGCCTCCTGAGAGAGAGGTTGAGTTGTCCATTGAGATCATGCCAGGTACTGCACCTATTTCGAGAGCACCTTATCGGATGGCTCCTGTAGAGTTGAGGGAACTTAAATCTCAGCTACAAGAGTTATTGGATAAGGGGTTTAATCGACCTAGCATATCTCCTTGGGGAGCTCCAGTGCTGTTTGTTAAGAAGAAGGATGGATCCCTGCGGATGTGCATTGATTACCGCAGATTAATAAGGTTACAGTGAAGAACAAGTATCCTTTGCCTAGGATTGAGGATTTATTTGATCAGCTTCGAGGTGCGGGTGTCTTTTCCAAGATAGATCTTCGATCAGGATACTACCAGCTTCGGGTTCAGGATGCAGATGTGGTGAAGACTGCATTTCGGACTAGATATGGCCACTATGAGTTTCTTGTGATGCCGTTTGGTTTGACAAATGCTCCAGCGGCTTTTATGGATCTGATGAATCGTGTGTTTAGGCCATACTTAGATCGATTTGTAGTAGTGTTTATTGATGACATCTTGGTGTATTCCAAGAATGAGAGTGAGCATGAGGAGCATCTCAGATTGGTTCTTCAGATGTTGAGAGAGCATCAGTTGTTTGCTAAGCTTAGCAAGTGTGATTTCTGGCTTCGAGAGGTATCATTCTTGGGTCACATCATTTCAGCTAGTGGTATCCAGGTGGATCCAGCTAAGATTGAGGCGATTGTTGATTGGAAAGCGCCTCGAAATGTTCAGGAAGTGAGGAGTTTCCTCGGCTTAGCAGGTTATTACCGTCGGTTCGTTAATGGATTTTCTGTGATTGCTGCTCCTTTGACTAGATTGTTGAGGAAAGGAGTTAGATTTGAGTGGTCAGACAGGTGCCAGTCTTGTTTTGATCGGTTAAAGCAGTTACTTGTTGAGGCTCCTATCCTTACTCAGCCCATTTCGGGTAAGGAGTTTGTCATTTACAGTGATGCTTCTGGAGTTGGTCTTGGTTGTGTGCTTATGCAGGAGGGTAAAGTAGTGGCTTATGCTTCTCGTCAGTTGAAGCCACATGAGAAGAACTATCCGACACATGATTTAGAGTTGGCAGCTGTGATCTTTGCTTTGAAGATTTGGCGTCACTACTTGTATGGGGAAAAGTGTAGGATCTTCTCGGATCACAAGAGTTTAAAGTACTTCCTTTCACAGAAAGAGTTAAATATGAGGCAGCGCAGATGGCTTGAGTTATTTAAGGACTACGACTGCATTGTGGATTACCATCCTGGTAAGGCCAATGTAGTTGCAGATGCTTTGAGTCGTAAGTCAGTTTCAGCTTTGTTTTTGAGGCGATTCAGATGGCGATTTGATTCAGATGGGGCTTTGCTTGCCCAGTTGCGTGTGAAGCCTACTTTGAGACAGAGGATTGTGGATGCTCAGAGAGATGATGTGGGACTTCAGCGGATTGTGCATGAGGTTAGATCGGGTAAGCCATCAGAGTTCTCAGTTCAGGATGAGGTACTTATGTTCAGAGGTCGCTTGTGTGTGCCAGAATCTGAGGATTTGAGGAGACAGCTCATGAGTGAGGCGCATAGTTCAGTTTTCACTATGCATTCTGGTAGTACGAAGATGTATCAAGACATGAAGCAATTCTATTGGTGGTCCGGTATGAAGCGTGATATAGTGAATTTTGTTTCCAAGTGCTTGACTTGTCAGCAGGTAAAGGCTGAGCATCAGGTTCCTTCAGGTTTGCTTATGCCTTTATCCATTCCTGAGTGGAAATGGAATGACATCACCATGGACTTTGTTTCTGGCTTGCCTTTGACTCAGAGGAAGCATGATTCGGTTTGGGTTATTGTAGATCGGCTTACGAAGTCAGCTCACTTCTTGCCAGTTAGAGTGGACTACTCCATGGACAGATTAGCCAGTATCTATGTGGATGAGATAGTTCGGTTGCACGGTGTGCCTTTGTCCATAGTGTCAGATCGAGATCCGAGGTTTACTTCCAAGTTTTGGAAGGAGTTACAGAGAGCTTTGGGCACTAGGTTGAACTTCAGTACAGCGTTTCATCCTCAGACCGATGGACAGTCAGAGCGAGTTATTCAGATTCTGGAGGATATGATGAGAGCTTATGCATTGGATTTTCCGGGTAGTTGGGACAGATATGTGTCATTGATGGAGTTTGCCTACAACAACAGTTTCCAGTCTAGTATCGGTATGGCACCATATGAGGCTTTGTATGGTCGTCAGTGTAGGACTCCGATTTGTTGGACCGAGCTATCCGAGAGAGCTATGATTGGACCCGACTTGGTTAGAGATACTGAAGAGAAAATCAGAGTAGTGCAGCGGAATTTGAAGGCAGCCAAGGATCGACAGAAGTCTTATGCCAATTTGAAGAGGAAAGATGTACATTTTGAGATCGGGGACAAAGTTTTCCTTAAAGTTTCTCCTTGGAGGAGAGTACTTCGATTTGGAAAGAAGGGTAAGCTGAGTCCTCGTTTTATTGGACCTTATGAGATTTTGGCTAAGGTGGGACCTGTAGCCTACAGATTGGCGCTACCGATGGAGTTAGCAAAGTTGCATGATGTGTTTCACGTTTCGATGCTTCGTCGGTACAGATCAGATCCTTCTCATGTTCTGTCAGTTCAGGATATCCAGGTTCAGCCAGACTACTCTTATGATGAGGAACCGCGAGCTATTCTAGCCCGAGAGGTGAGGCAGTTGAGAAATAAGCAGATTCCTTTGGTTAAAGTATTATGGATCCATCATGGAGTCGAAGAAGCGACTTGGGAACCAGAGGAGTCGATGAGAGCTCAGTATCCGCAGTTATTCAGTTCAGGTGAGAATTTCGAGGATGAAATTCTTATTAGTAGGGGAGAGTTGTCACACCCCATTTGCCCCCTAGTAGAATGAGCCTGTCTGTTCGTCTGTCTGTCTGTCTGACTGTCCGTCTGTATGTGTAAGCATTTGCATGTGTTCAGTATTCATATGGGTATTTGAGTAAAATATATGATTTTGGGGTTTTATTATTGTGTGGGTGCATACATGGCATTAGTGTGTTTAATTAAATGAGATATACTTGTGTGCATGTGTTCATACCATGGTAGGATATGCATAAGTGAAGAGGGTTTAAGGTGTGTGTAGTGTAGGTTGTTTTGGTGTGAGTGATTAATGTCACCAATAGGAGTTTGATACATATTTTGAATATAGAAAAGAAATAGAAAAGGGAATGAGGGAAAAAGGAACCTAAACTTACATATTTACGTTCTTTCTCACTCACTCTCTCTTCTTCCTCACTTTCTTTATTCTCAAGTACTGTGTATTTTGGATTCAAGATTCTATTGGTGAAATTAATCCTCTCCTTGCATCCCCTAGCTTGGTAAGTGCATGATTTTGTCTTTGTTTTACTGTAAGTTTGCATCTTCATCTTCTTCTTTAGGTTGAGTTTTAACCTAGGGTTGAATTTACTGTGTTTGTGTTTTAGCTGAGGCTCCACGTGATCCAAAGGGAAAAGAGGTTGCTGGGCCTAGTGGAGCTAAGTGAGAGAGATATAGATTTCAGGTTTGGGAACAATTGTTTGTGATCTGCATAATTTGAGTTTACTGGTATTTCTAGGGTTCTTGAACAATTTGAATGCAAATACCTTGAATTGGGTTGATTGAATTCTGTTTGAGTTGTTTATATGATGGTTGAATTGTTTGGGATAAATTCTGGAAGGTAAGAACAGGTTTGTATTGAGTTAAATCAAATTGGGATTGAAATCTGGAAATTCTGGAAATTCTGGGAAAAATCGTATTACTGTTGGAACTCCCTCTGTCGCGCGATTCGCTACGCAGGAAGGCACGTCACGTCACGTGACCCTTGGTCACGGCGTGACATGCCTGCTGTGAAGCCAGTCGCGTGACCAGCTGAAGAGGAAGCAAGTCACGCGACGTGATCTTCGGTCACGTCGTGTGACCTGCGAAGGAAATAGGCAGATCACGCAACGTGATCTGCGAGGGAGAGCAGCGTCACGTCGCGTGACCTTCGGTCACGCCATGACCTGCATGTGCATTGCGTGATCCGCGAGGATCACACAAAGCAATTGGCGAGGAACAAGCAGGTCACGAGACGTGACCCTCGGTCACGCCGTGACCTGCCTGTTGAGTCGTCAGTTTTCTCCACTCAGCTTGTTTTTCCGAAATTTTCTGGTTTTTAACTCTGAAATGAATTTGGCATTTTGTCTGAATGGATCTTACTGTTGTATAATGAATGTCTTACTGTTTAATGCTTCGATATGCGTGATACCATGATTTTTTTGATGAAATATACTCCGTATTCTGAAATGTGAATTGAATGTCGCATAACCTGCTAGAGTCGAGTAAGTGGATAGTTAGGCATGCCTAATAGAGTCTTTCAGTAGCTGCAGCCCTCAGTTCAGTTTGGACCCCGATCAGGTCCCCGTTTGGTTCCTCGCGAACCCTACAGTATAGAATCTTGTTTAAGATTCCCTCAGTTTATAAATAACATGATTTGATAAATGATATAATATTTGACTTGTACCTGTGAGGTACCCTCAGTATTCGATTCGTACCCGTAAGGTACCCTCAGTACACTCGTTATCCACTGTCTAGAGTCAGCAGGTATTCTTTGAATGTTAATGGAAATGTTCTGATCTGATCTGACTATGAAATGGATTATCTGAATGAGTTAATGATGAAATATATGCTGGCTTATTCTGTAATGTATATGATTATAAGATTCTGAATGTATGACTTTTAAATACGAGCATGCTTATATGAATTATGCAATAGACCTTGCATTCTGCCATTGTGAATGTGATATGCCTTGATGACCACTGTGAGTGGCCGTCCATAAATTATGTGTGTTTCCCCACTAAGCGTTTTATCGCTTAGCACGGTGTTTTTACCCGTGCAGGTGCGGAAGGAGTTTTGCCTTGGGAGAGTCTCCGTCATCAGGCCAACACAGAAGGGTTTAGTGTAGGCTCAGTTTTGTATCAGTTTTTGATTCATTTTTGTATAGAACTCTCTGTACCAGCTTCCGCTTTTGTAATTATATTTTGTATATGTAATATTATTTTGATATCAGCTTGCTGATCAGAACGTTATTGTAATAGCTTAATTATAGTAATGCATGATCAGCCTGTGCTTTCTTTTTATGAAAAGTTTTTAATTATTCTGTATTTTCTGAATGTATGTTATGAATGGATGTATATTTTGCTTTGTTGTTGTTTGGTGACACCTTGTCTCATACGGCATCTTACTCCTTATCGGATGGGATTGCCTATGTATGGGAAGGGGGTGTTACACAGCAAGTACTCTCGGATAGTATCGAAGGCTTCTTGGCAATCATCGTTCCATACTACAGGCTAATTTTTCCTCAGGAGTTTAAAGATTGGCTCACAAATTGAAGTTATTTTTGCGATGAATCTACTGATATATTGCAACTTGCCCAGGAAACTCCTTACATCCCTTTCCTTCTAAGGCACCGACATCTCTCTGATGGCCTTAACCTTGTCTGAGTCAATCTCAATTCCCCTCTAGCTAACCACATGTCCCAGCAACTTTCCTAACGTAACCCCAAAGATACACTTCTTAGGATTTAACCACAGGTTGTACTTATTTATTCTCTAGAAGAACTTTTCCAAGGCTTCAAAATGGCTTTCTCTAGTGGCGGACTTGATCATCATATCATCGATATACACCTCCACCTCTTTATGGATCAAATCACTTAAGATTTTTGTTGCCATCCTTTGATAAGTAGCTCCTACTTTTTTTAAACTAAAGGGCATTACCCTGTAAGCATACGTCCCCCATTCTGTGATAAAAGCTGTCTTGATCCCGTCAATTATTTTATTGAGAATCTGATTGTAACCTGCATAACCATCTCCAAAGCTATACATCTCACAAGTAGTTGCGCTGTCTATCAATACATCTATATGAGGTAACGGGAAATCATCTTTCGGACAAGCCTTATTTAAATCCCGATAATCCACACATACTCTTACTTTACCATTCTTTTTGGCTATAAGGACGACATTGGCCAACCAGGTTGGATACTGCACCTCCACTACAAACTTGGCCTCGATCTGTTGGCGAATTTCCTCCTTTAACTTATCTGCCCATTCCGGCCTGAGTCTTCTCAGCTTCTATTTTACGGGTTTCTGATCTGGATACGTCGGAATGGCAAGTTCTGCGATCTCCCGATCAATTCCTGGCATGTGTTCGTAGGTCCATGCAAAGACTTTTTCATATTTTTTTAATATTCTCTGAAATTTTTCTCGCTCTTCAGGAGTTATATTTGATGCTATCAGAATTACTTTTGGGTTTTTCATGGTTCAAAGATTAAATGGGGTAGCATCAGTTGAATCAGTGTCAAATATAAATGCATTATGATCATGATCATGCATGATGAAATCATCAGAAACATCGCACAAATAAGCAAAATCATTCACTTTATTAATAAAATTGAAATTGTCATTAACATCATTGAAAAGTTCGGGAATGAAAAGAAAATCTAAACTAGTTTCTTCCTCTTTCTCTGCTGGTGCATCTGCTGCGGTTGACGGTCCTGTGTCGCTTTGACTCTTTGGAGGCTCCTCGGTCATCTCTTGTTTGGCTTCCTCAACCTTTGCTTTCCCCTTCATCTGGGTGGTTACCATTGCCTCAGTGATCACCTCTTCGGGCATGTCATGGTCCCAAATTGTCTTACTAGTCATGATTTCCTCATCCCAAAAGCCCTTTACCTGCTTGATCAATCCAATGTCCCAGTCATAGACATCATTAAAGACCTCGAACCCTGGCATTATTCTTCCGTCTACCCATTGTGGTTCAGCCTCCCCTGTGTAAACACTTATTGTGGTTGCCAGCACAAAACCTTTCTGAATATGGGGAATTTCCATCTCTGACTTTTCACCCTTTTTTACAGCACCAGTATAACCCAAACCCCTTCTGTCCTTCTCACCTTTGGTAGTAATGGCTATTGGCACCCCCTGAGACTTCTTTCCTAACCCAGCGCCAGGAAGGAATGACATCTTCTTTATCATGTTTAGCACCTGAGGATTTTCTTCCATCCATTCTTCCTCCCTTATCATGGCGATATGAAACCCGCTGAATGGTTGCCTTGCAATCTCCAGAATTTAAACCTGATTCTCCCGTGCAGCCCTTATGGTTACTACTTGACCTTCATGGGGTATCTTTACCATTTGATAAAGCGTAGAGGGGACTTCACCCAACTTGTGAAACCATGGCCTACCCAAAAGAGCTGAGAAATTAGCGGGTATGGGTAGCACCACAAACTCCACTTCAGATTCTACCTGTCCCGTTTTCACTGTTGCCATAAATGTTCCCGAAGCATGTCTGCGCGAGTTATCATATGCAGTGATAGTGGGGTCAGACTTGGCCAACATATCCTCCATAACTCCAAAAACTACCATTACCACTTGGGGGCACACATTTATCGACGAGCCATCATCCACCATTACGCAGGCAGTGCACTTATGGTTAATTTGTGCCCTTATGTAGGAAGGGCGATTATAATTGCAGCCTTCTGTTGGGAATTCAGCATTGGTAAAAATTACATTTTCCCCTGCTCCCCCTTTCACGACATCCAAAAGCTCGGTAGGCGAGATAGTTATGGCCACAGTTGCCTCGCATAAAGCTTCCACTACCTTTTGCCTATGCGATGGAGACTGTCTCTAGAGATCCCATATAGAAATTTGAGCCGGCGTCTTTTTTAGCTGCTTAACAATCAAATCTTCTTCCAACTCTTTCTGTTTTTGGCCTGCTTCTGGTTCTTTAGGCTTCTCAACTTCTGGAGCTACCCTTCCGCTCTGGGTCACAGCTCCCACCTTACTCTTCTTCTTTCCTTCGCATTCATCCTCTTCTGAACCCCACGGGTCAGCAAACCTCTCGGCATTATCATCCTGCTCTCCACTTTCATCAGTGGACCAGTAATCGATTACAGACACTAGTAACTCTTCTTCACTTGCCCTGGTAACATGCATATCATTGCCATACAGCTCCCTCAATACAAATTTTTCAGGCGGACCTGACCCGATCGCGTTCACTGGTGGGGGCACATTGTTGTATCTTATCTTCTTCTGACATCCTCTCTTTTTCGTGTTCGTGATCTGCTTAGAATCAATAAGATCCTGAATTATGTATCGCAGAGCTTTGTAATCATCAGTGGTGTGCCCAGTGTGCTGATGATATGCACAGTACTCATCATCTCTATGCCCTGGTTGGCCCAGCGTTCTGGCCGGTCGGGATGGTAAAGGCTGCAGCTTCCCTTCTTTCATTAGTTTTCTCAATACCCACGACAAAGACCTTCCAAGATTTGAAAAACATTTTGGAGTAGAGTTAGTAGATGATACTTCTGCGGTCTTTCTAGGGCCTGCTGATCTGCCAGCTCTACTAACACCCTTCCTAGGATAATTCTCATCACTTGCTTTCTTAACCAGGTATTTCGCCTCAGCTTCTATGGGGATATCATTCAGAGACTCCCAATCTCTCAATCCCTTCATCTTCAGCCCCTCTCTCAAATATGGGCTCGCGTTCCTGATGAACAATCGAATTTGATCTTGGGTATCCAGTTTTCTCTTCATTTCCATCACCCGGTTCCTCCATCGGGTATGATATTCATGAAAGGACTCACCTCCCTTCGGCTGCAATAGCACCAAGGTCACTTCCATCCTCGTACTACAGTCATACTGCCTCAAAAATTCCTCAGTCAATAAATCCCAGTCTTCTTTAGTTCGGCGATCCAACCCATTATACCAATCCCTTGCTGGGCCAGTCAAGCTCAAGCAAAAATATTCAATCTTCTGCTTCCTCATCAGAGTAGTACCCTTCATCACCAACGAGTACTGTTTGATATGTGAGATAGGGTCAGAAGTATCGTCGAACTTTGGAACATCTGGCATCTTAAAGTTCATCGAGATAGTGTCCTCTCCATCTAATTCTTTATCTTCTGGACTCATCCCTTGACCCTTCGTCAAAGTCCTAGCCATTGCTTCGAACCTCTCTTCCATCTTTTTCCAAATGGCCTCCACAGTTTGAGGTGCCTTTCCTCTTTGAGCCATGCGCTCCTCATGATCTTCATCTGAATCATCGTCTAACCCTAGGACTTGCTTTCCCCTCTAAACCCCTGAAGTAGTAGCTCTAAAAAGCAATGGCGGTGGATGATTCTCTTCTAGTGGGTTTGCTCAGACCTCCTCCATTTCATTGCTTCTCACAGGAGGAGGTGGTGGGTTCTGTTGAGCAGCTGGTCGACCCATTGTGGCTAACATGTCACACCCCAACCTATAACATGGATACTTCTGCTCCCTGATTAGAGCGAGAAGTACCCCGATAGGAAGGAGTGTCACATCCCACTAGTACACACATGCAACCATCACATTCGCAGAATCACATATTCAATACAAATAAAAACTTTAATAGAAAGAAGAGGATAATAGAACAAAATGAGTACTTTTATTAATATACAGAAATAGTTCTTTACATATTACATCCGATTACAAAAAAAAAGAACCAACTTACAAAAGCCCAACATACATAGTTCAAAAGGGCTAACAAAATATTATACTATTACAAAAGAAGGAAAAGCCTATACTATAAAACATCCCATCTCTAGTTGCGTTGGCCTTCCCGATGCGACACGCCCAGAACACGCGTACAAAAACCTTCCACACCTGCACGGATAAACACCCGTGCTAAGCGAAATCGCTTAGTGGGGAAACACATAATGCATGACCGCCACTCACAGTGACGGTAACAGAAAACACATGAAAACAATACAATTCTATATACATAGATATATCATCAAACTCAAATCACAAAATACACAAAAATATGAAAAATTCCCAAACCTTCTCTCCTTAGCTCCTAATCGCGAGCTCCGCTTCCGCTTGCGATTCCTTTTCCTTTATCAGGTCTAGGAGCCTCCTCTGAACCATAAACCCATAATAATCAAAATCAATTCTAAACAACCCATAAATAAATACATACAAATCAAAACCTAGAGAAGAGGAAGAAGAAGCAAATCTAAAACCCCAACTCACCTTTAAGCTTCCAAAACCCACAAGCTAATCAACTATAATTACTTAATTAAAGGAAGTGGGAGCAAGGTTGTGCAAAGAAAAGGAAGAACAAGGGAAGAAGAAGAAGGAAACGAAGAAGAGGGCGTGAGGAAGGAAGAAGAACGGGAAAAACAAGGGAAATGGCTGATTTCTCTCTCCTCACCTAACCCATAAATGCCCACTTATCCTCCTAGCCACTTGTCACTTCCCCAATAAGCCACATGTTTCAATCTCCCTAAACCACATGCCATCTAACACATCCTACTCCCATACTTGCCTATACACACTAAGCTAACTCCTATTCATACATTTACTTCCATACACTCCCACATACTCTAGTCTAATTTCCTCTTCTCACTAATACACACACTTATACAATAAATAAATTAAATAATTCAATTTAACTCAAACACATATAACAATACACAGATATATACACGGACAGGCTCAAACTACTGGGGTGGTTTTGGGGTGTTACAATACTCCCCCACTTAACAGAATTTCGTCCTCGAAATTCATACCTGTTCCGAATAACTGAGGATATTGCAATCTCATAGCTTCTTCTGGTTCCCATGTAGCTTCCTCAATACCGTGATGCTGCCACAAAACTTTGACTAACGGTATTTGCTTATTCCGAAGCTGTCTGACTTCCCGCTCCAAAATCCTCTTCGGTTCTTCCTCAAAAGAAAAGTCTGACTGAATCCGGATATCTTGCACTGGTAACACATGTGAAGGATCTGACCGATATCTCCTGAGCATAGATACATGAAAAACGTCATGTAATCTAGCTAACTCCAAAGGTAGCGCTAACTGATATGCTACTGGACCCACTTTCCTTAGAATCTCATACGGCCCAATAAATCGTGGACTTAATTTGCCTTTCTTTCCGAAACGGAGAACCTTACGCCACGGTGACACTTTCAAGAAAACTTTATCCCCCACTTCGTACTGTATATCTCTACGCTTCAAATTAGCGTAAGAACGTTGTCGATCTTTTGCTGCCTTCAAGTTCTGTTGCACAACCCTTACTTTTTCTTCGGTATCCCGCACTATATCCGGACCTATCATAGCTTTTTCTGACAGTTCAGTCCAACATATTGGTGTTCTACACTTCCGTCCATACAGCGCTTCATAAGGGGCCATACCAATGCTCACTTGGTAGCTGTTATTATATGCGAATTCCATCAGAGACACATACCGATCCCAACTTCCTGAGAACTCTAAAGCACAACCTCGAAGCATATCCTCTAGAATCTGAATAACCCTTTCTGATTGCCCATCAGTCTGCGGATGGAAAGCAGTGCTGAAATTTAACCGTGTTCCCAAAGCTGCCTGAAGTTCTTTCCAAAACTTAGATGTAAAGCGAGGATCTCGGTCTGATACAATGGATGACGGAATCCCATGCAACCGGACTATCTCATCCACATACAGTTCCGCCAACTTATCCATCGAGTAATCCACCCGCACAGGTAGAAAATGTGCAGACTTTGACAATCGATCCACTATAACCCATACCGAATCATGCTTACGCTGAGTCATAGGCAAACCAGATACAAAATCCATCGTGATGTCATCCCATTTCCATTGAGGAATGGGTAAGGGATGAAGCAATCCCGATGGCACTTGATGCTCGGTTTTCACTTGCTGACAGGTAAGGCACCTTGAAACAAATTCTGTTATCTCTCTTTTCATTCCGGGCCACCAATAATATTGCTTCAAATCTTGATACATCTTATCTCCACCAGGATGCATAGTGAAGACTGAAGAATGAGCTTCTTGTAACAACTTCTTCCTTAATTCACCCACATTAGGCACACATAACCGATTACCGTGCCTCAACACTCCTTCACTGTCTAACAAGTACTCGGACCGCTTACCCTCTTTCACTGCTTGACAAACACGCTGAAGCACATGATCTTCTAACTGAGCCTTTGCAATTTCAGATCTCAAACTTGGCTTAACTCTCAGTTGAGCAATCAGAGCACCTTCAGAATCAAACCTCCATCTACCTCGGCTAGCCAGCAAAGCAGACAAAGACTTCCTACTAAGAGCATCCGCTACCACGTTAGCTTTTCCCGGATGGTAGTCAATGATACAATCATAATCCTTAAAAAGTTCTAACCATCTCCGCTGCCTCAAATTCAACTCCTTCTGTGTTAACAAATACTTGAGACTCTTATGATCGGTGAAAATTCTGCACGTTTCCCCATACAAGTAGTGTCGCCAAATCTTAAGCGCAAACACTACCGCTGCCAACTCTAGATCGTGAGTCGGGTAGTTCCGCTCATGAGGCTTCAACTGTCTTGATGCATAAGCGATTACTTTATTCCCTTGCATCAGAACACAACCTAAGCCAATACCCGAAGCATCACTATACATAGTGTATTCCTTACCCGAAACTGGCTGCGAGAGCACAGGAGCTTTAACCAACAACTCTTTCAACCGATCAAAACTGGCTTGACACTTTTCAGTCCATACAAACTTGACATCCTTCCGAAGTAGCTTGGTCAATGGAGATGCTAACACTGAGAACCCCTGAACAAACCTTCGATAATACCCTGCTAAACCCAGAAAACTCCTCACTTCTGGCACATTCTTCGGAGGCATCCAATTAACAATCGCTTCAATTTTACTTGGATCAACACGTACACCTTCTGCTGATATCACATGTCCAAGGAAGGCCACTTCCTTTAACCAAAACTCACACTTGCTGAGTTTCGCATACAGCTGATGATCTCTTAACATTTGCAATACTAACCTAAGATGTTCCTCATGTTCTTTGCGGTCTCGAGAGTACACCAAAATGTCGTCAATAAATACCACAACAAACTTATCCAGATACGGTCGGAAAACTCGGTTCATCAGATCCATGAAGGCTGCAGGCGCGTTTGTCAAACCGAAAGGCATTACTAAAAATTCATAGTGACCATAACGCGTCCCAAAAGCCGTCTTTGCCACATCCGCTTCTTTAACCCCCAACTGATAATAACCTGACCTCAAATCTATCTTAGAGAATACCCCGGCTCCTCTCAACTGATCAAACAAGTCTTCAATCCTTGGCAATGGATACTTATTCTTGATAGTCACTTTGTTAAGCTGTCGGTAGTCGATGCACATCCGAAGGGTTCCATCCTTTTTCTTGACAAACAATACTGGAGCACCCCACGGTGACACACTAGGCCGGATGAATCCTTTATCCAACAATTCCTGTAACTGACTCTTCAATTCCTTCAATTCCATTGGAGCCATTCTATAAGGAGCCTTTGAAATCGGAGCTATACCCGGCAGAATCTCTACTGACAATTCAACCTCTCTCTCGGGAGGTAACCCCGGTAACTCTTCCGGAAAAACATCGACAAAATCTCTTACAATCGGAATATCTTGAATCTTAACTTGACCTCTCCGTGAATCCAAAACCACAGCCAGAAAAGCTTCACATCCCTTCCTGATGAATCTTCTGGCTTTTATAGCTGATACCACATTATGCAAAGAACTACTTCCAATTCCTTTCACAATTACTGACAAATGATCTTTATCTCTTAAAACCATTACTTTCCTATGACAGTCTACTACTGCTCGGTGCTTTCCTAACCAATCCATTCCCAAAATAATATCAAACTCATGGAATGGCAAACAAATCAGATCTACTACAAATTCAATACCCTGAATCTTTAAAGGACACTTTCGACATACACGATTAACCATAATACTCTGACCCAACGGACTGGATACACAAATCTCATATTCCATCTTCTCTTCACTACCCAAACTATCCCATAACTTACCAGAACACACATAGGAATGGGTAGACCCCGGGTCAATCAAAACATAAACTTCAGAATCAAGCAAAGAAAACTTACCGGCAATCACTTCAGGAGCATTCTGTTCCTCTCGGGCTTTCATAGCATAAGCTCTACCAGATGATGGCACAGGGCGATCCACTGTTTCCGAGGCTTCTCTATCTCGAGATCTTCCACCTCGACCCCTTCCTCTACCCCTATTACGACTTCCTTGGGGTACATTAGATCCAGCTCGACTCCCTTCCTGTTGTCCCGAAGGATCTCCATATCGACTCGGACAATTCGCGAGCATATGATCCGTGGAGCCACATCTAAAACAGCCTCCTGTTAACCACCGACACTCACCCCAATGTGGTTTATTACAATATGAACATCGGGGAGGGCCATCTCCTCTACCTGAGCCCGCTCCCCGGGACGAACCCTGCCTTCTCCCTCTAGGGGCCGGACTAGCTACTGACTCATCAGCAAAGTTTCCTTGTGATTCTCTTGGCCTCTTGCCTGAAGAAGAGCCACCTCTTGCAGACTTTCGTCTTTGAGCTTTTTCTCTCAATATATTCTCAGAACGCTCCGCCCTCAAGGCTGCCTGCACTAACTGATAATACCTCACATTCGGAGCCGACATCAATGATATTAACATCACTTTTAAAGATTCATTCAAGCCTGCTTCAAAATGCTGACATCGAAACTCTTCTGTGAGAACTCTTGGCGGTGCATATTTGCTCAACTTGGTAAACTAATCCTCAAAGAACTCCCATGTTATCGGTTCAGGAATTTGCGGTTGACTAGTCACCAATTTCCACCAATCATAAGCTGAACCTTGTAACAAAGACAAGGCACACTCTACTTCTTGCTCCGGTGGGCATCTTATCTCCTTAAGTACTCTGGCTGTCTTTTCTAACCACTTCTCTGCCTTGCTAGATTCATCTATGCCAGTACCAAAGAAATCCTCCGCACCATGCTTTCTCAGCCTTTCAATAGGTGCACTAGGCGCTGTTACCCTTTCCAGTACTCTGGTCATACTCTGAAGCATCGCTTCCATTGGTCCCAAAGGCACCTCAGGTCGTCCCCTAGGAGGTTGAGCCGGACCAGAAACTGAGGGATCCTGCTCTTGGGGATTTGCACTTTCTGCTGACCCCTCGAGTGATCCACGAGCGGACTCCATAACTACAAAACATAAACGCAGTGCGCATCAGGCCAACACAACCCCAACAGACAAACTAACACACTGAAACCCAATAACACTTAAACCTAGGGCTCTGATACCACCTAATGTCACACCCCAACCTATAACATGGATACTTCTGCTCCCTGATTAGAGCGAGAAGTACCCCGATAGGAAGGAGTGTCACATCCCACTAGTACACACATGCAACCATCACATTCGCAGAATCACATATTCAATACAAATAAAAACTTTAATAGAAAGAAGAGGATAATAGAACAAAATGAGTACTTTTATTAATATACAGAAATAGTTCTTTACATATTACATCCGATTACAAAAAAAAAGAACCAACTTACAAAAGCCCAACATACATAGTTCAAAAGGGCTAACAAAATATTATACTATTACAAAAGAAGGAAAAGCCTATACTATAAAACATCCCATCTCTAGTTGCGTTGGCCTTCCCGATGCGACACGCCCAGAACACGCGTACAAAAACCTTCCACACCTGCACGGATAAACACCCGTGCTAAGCGAAATCGCTTAGTGGGGAAACACATAATGCATGACCGCCACTCACAGTGACGGTAACAGAAAACACATGAAAACAATACAATTCTATATACATAGATATATCATCAAACTCAAATCACAAAATACACAAAAATATGAAAAATTCCCAAACCTTCTCTCCTTAGCTCCTAATCGCGAGCTCCGCTTCCGCTTGCGATTCCTTTTCCTTTATCAGGTCTAGGAGCCTCCTCTGAACCATAAACCCATAATAATCAAAATCAATTCTAAACAACCCATAAATAAATACATACAAATCAAAACCTAGAGAAGAGGAAGAAGAAGCAAATCTAAAACCCCAACTCACCTTTAAGCTTCCAAAACCCACAAGCTAATCAACTATAATTACTTAATTAAAGGAAGTGGGAGCAAGGTTGTGCAAAGAAAAGGAAGAACAAGGGAAGAAGAAGAAGGAAACGAAGAAGAGGGCGTGAGGAAGGAAGAAGAACGGGAAAAACAAGGGAAATGGCTGATTTCTCTCTCCTCACCTAACCCATAAATGCCCACTTATCCTCCTAGCCACTTGTCACTTCCCCAATAAGCCACATGTTTCAATCTCCCTAAACCACATGCCATCTAACACATCCTACTCCCATACTTGCCTATACACACTAAGCTAACTCCTATTCATACATTTACTTCCATACACTCCCACATACTCTAGTCTAATTTCCTCTTCTCACTAATACACACACTTATACAATAAATAAATTAAATAATTCAATTTAACTCAAACACATATAACAATACACAGATATATACACGGACAGGCTCAAACTACTGGGGTGGTTTTGGGGTGTTACATAACATGTTCATCAAATGACTCTCAAAGTCCTCAAGTCTACGGCCCACTTCCTCTGCAACCAAAGCTCTGGTGGCATCAATCCCTCTCGGTGAGTTTGCCATCTCTGAATTAGCGTAGCTAGCTTCTGAAGTAGTATCTGAATATTTTACCCTTTATGGTAGCTCAAAAATAGAATTCTGGATCAACCACCCCCGAGGACCTCTTGTCCACCTAGGCAGATCTATAATGGCTGCAAACACAAAGAGTTAGAATGATGGATGAATGCGATAAGATGCATGATCGTGCTATGCAACACCCACAAATCACATGTAAGCACATAGGTCCCTCCAACCTTGTTGCTCCCACACACGAGGTCATAGTCTATTTCATAGGCGGGATTAGCCCATAGGTCAACAGGGGACCGGATGAGCACATATAGCGCACGGGAAAAACCGGCAGCATAACCTCTCTTAACTAAAGCACAGGCGCATGAGTTATGATCATTGTGTATTTAGGCAATCCGAATAAGTTGACATGGGCCTATCGGGGCATGAAAGCCTTTGATTAGGTAACCAATCGAATTATTTAGGTTTGTCTAATATGAAATGATCCATATAACAAGCAATGTATTATGGTTCATACCACCTAGGGGATGTATCTATTTTCATTATATGAGCTTTGGTCAAGGTAATGTTACTTTAGGGCTACCCAAGCATGGTCCCTGTCGATGGGTCTAGCTCGTCACGAGCGTAATGACCGATCGGGTCTCCATTTTATATACCAAACGGTACGAGGCTTGGGCTGGTGATTATCCTTAACACTTCCCTACATTGAGTGAACATAGGGTCATACATCGGGAATGCACAGGGGTTGATAGAGGGACCAAACTAACATAATCTAAGGTTCTAATGAGATGAAATGCAACTTTAAAAGAAAGCAAAATTTCTAAACTAAAACTTAAATGTAAATTTTAATCAAGGTACTTTCGAATCGAAGTCTCGAGTATGTCCCCAGTGGAATGGCCACTATGACGCGCGCCCAACCCCGTGGCTTCCCGAAGACCTGCTTTTAGGGCTTTCGGGAGAGGTTCATTAGAACTTATAAGGGATTTACAAGTACGTCTATTTTAGGCAACAAGGAGGTTTCATGGAGTCGCCACCCAATAAAACATTGGGAAAGTTCGTCTC
The DNA here is from genome assembly GCA_947683425.1 of Excoecaria cochinchinensis. NCBI lineage: Eukaryota > Viridiplantae > Streptophyta > Magnoliopsida > Malpighiales > Euphorbiaceae > Excoecaria > Excoecaria cochinchinensis. The sequence continues at coordinate 5,774,374 of CANTUQ010000003.1, read as the reverse complement.
ACCCCAGTGAGCCTAAGACGGTGCATAATATCCATTTTGGGCAAACCAAAGGGATCTTGGAGGCAATCACCCCAATAGAACATTGGAATTGTTATAGAGCTTAGGATTGTAAATTAAGCCTTTTAGTGGGACATAAGAGGTGTCTTGGAGATCCCATTCCAATGAAACATCGAAATGGGCCTCTCGCCTCGTTGAGCCCAAAGACCAGAGATAGGTTCGGGACTTCTCATTTATTCATACCTTGATTAATTTTACAATTAAGTTTTGAATTTATTATTTCATCCTCTTTCTATATGATGCAATTAATTAAAAGCCGCAATCATTCATATAAAAGCGGAGAATAAAATAGCATAAAAATAAAGCATACAAAAATAAATTATAAAAAAATTAGGGGCGGAATACAACCCCCATTGTAAATAAGGTACAAAACATGCATAAAACGGGATATTCGTTAAGATTGAGGACATTGGTCCTTGCATGCATTTATTACAAAAAAATAATTTTTCATGTGACGATTTTTTATTGGCTAAAATAGGACTTTGGTCCTTGCTTTGCAAAATTTCCCAAATTGATTACTATAAAACATTTAACCATTTTTATATTAACGGGATAGAAATAATTTTACAAATACCCAAACAAATAAATAAGCATAACAATAACAATAATAATGCAATTAATATAATAATGAATACTAAAACTAATAATAATACTAGTAATAATAATAATAGGAATAATATAATACTAATAATGATAATAATAATAATAATAATAAACATAAAAAATAAATAATAATAAATTAACAATAGATATCAAATAAATAATTGTAATAAAGATAAGATTAAAGGGATAAACTAGGTATAAATCCTTAGATTTGGGTAGCCATCCTCATTCCCGATTCTAATCCATCTAAAAAATAATAAAATGATATCTCACAAAAATAAACAAACACATTAGTGCAAAAATAAAAAATAAAATAAAGAACAACTAAAAAGGGAATTTTGAAGAAAAGTATTAAAGAATAAAAGAAAACAAGTGAAAAAGGAGTAAATAAATTGAAAACATGAAGAAAAGCCTAGGGACGGCCTTCTGTCAATGACAAATGGGCGTCCTTGGCGTGACCGGTGGGCAGTGCAGTGCGCTACCTACATCCCGTTCCTCAAACGAGCGACGGACGTCGGTAATGCCTCTGCCCGTCGGTCACCCCTGTTCCTCGAAAAACACCAAAAAAATCAGATGTTTACAAGAAAATTCTTTATTTTCATTAAAGACAATGCTAATAATCAAATTAAATCAACCAAATATTGAGTCCAGAATATTTACCCTCGGATTATACCTTTTTGGATGAATGTAGGATAATTTTCAGTCTCGCACGCTTCACAAGGATTGAATAAAAATCAAGAAAAGAAAATTTATATTTCTTCCTTGAAACTTTAACAGCGATTCGAATGTTGGGAATAAATAAATTGATGGAAACATATTAATTTTGTTCCCTTAATTTAATTAGATTCGCTAAAATAAGATTGTCAAAAGAGTTTAAAAAAGATGAAAATAGTTTTTTTTTTTTTTTAAAAAAATATGATTTTTTAGAGAAAATATTAGAGATTATCCTTAAGAGAAAGAAAATCCCCTAATTAAAAATTATCTAGCCCCAAAATCATTAAACCCCCCCCCCCCCCTTTTATAGAAAAATTGGAATCCTATTTGGAGTGGGAAAGAGAAATCCTATTCCCAATAGGATTTGGAAAAAAATCTTCTGTTTTCCCCAAAATCCGAAGATCAAATCAATTGACCGACAGGCGTCTGAAGCTCACCGATGGTCATCGGTTACAAGGGTACGCGCGGTCATTTAGCCAACGGACGGACCGAGGTACGAGGAGGGACAGACTGGTGTCGGTTTACAAACATGTGTCCGTCGCTTGCTTTACCGACGGCCCATCTCTCATTGCGAGAAACGGATCATCTCGGCTACCAACGGGTGTCAAACCACCGACGGGTGGGCCGTCTGCCAAAAAAAAATCACTTTTCACGCTAAATCTTCCCAATTTTTCTAATTCTTTCTGCTGCAAATGAAAATCTCCAATCCTTGTGAATCTGAAGGACCAAAATTCCCAAATTTCATCCATTTGATCAGAAATGGACACTGATTTCTTCATCGGGTAATCTCCAATCTGAACTGCCTCAAGGCACGGTGTTTATAAAAATACTAAATTACATATAATCTCAGAGTAGATCTTATAAGCATCAAACTCCTGTCTCCAATCAGCCCTCTCGGGTTTTCTTGATTGGACATTTTCTCTCAAGCCTCTAATTTTTGCCCAGGATGCCTTTTTCCGTTTTCACCCTGATAAGGCGCCCATTTTTAGTAAGGCTGCCTTTTTTCGGTGTTTGAACTGCGGGGCTTTTATTCTCTTCCTTTAATTTTTAAGTCTTTAGCCATGGACCCTCTTGAGTTCGTCGACGTTGATCAGTTCTTGAAGACATCTTCATCGCTGCCTGTTGCTGCTGTCTTAGATACAATCTCTGAAGAACAAGGGGTCCTCTCACGTTAGGCTAAACCTATCCCGTATGCCCAAAACACCTGGTCTCATTTGCTTGAAAGTTGAATCTCCCTCTTTCATCGGATGCTTTCTGGCTGTCTTTCCAAATGATCAAGCAGAATGTTTTCTAATAGATCTGACCGTGGCGATAATCCCATGGCCTGTCCTTGTCTGACTTGTTCAATTGCTGCTACCGTTGTTGTGCCCTATTGGCTTCCAAAATTTGCGCCTTTCATGAATGTTCTTAAAGATTTGAGCTCTATTTTGATCTACCATACTGTTTCTGCCCTATGTATTGAGAACTAGGAGGTGACTCTTGTAGGGGTTTCGATGGTGGTTCTCCAGCCTCAATGTGCAAAAGGCTATTTCTCTGCCCAATCCTTTTAGTTTCGAGCCATCTTCATAAAGATCTTCTTGTTAGTAGCCTCTCTTACCCTATTGGTTTGGGGGCAATACAGAGTAGACTTGTGTTTTTTAACGTCATACCCCTGGAGCAACTTCTTAGCCTTAGACATAAAGTGTACTTTTGTCCTTGAACCCTATGTGGTGCGGGAGACCATATTGAAATATCGGATTCCTTTTGGTGACCCTGTCTATTGAAGGTCATATGACGCACCTCCCCTATGATGCTTATTCCCAAGCTCGAGCAACCCATATCCATTGTAAGTTAATATAACCCTTTTGGTCCTTTTCGAAAGTCAAGAAAAATGGCAAAGTACGGGCATGTGTAATCAACGGGATTTGAACAAAGCTTGCCCTACATATTGATTTTTTTTTACTCCTCTCTCTTTTTTGTATTTTATTTTTCTCTTTTCCTCTTTGTTCCTTTGTTCTTTTTCCTGTTCTTTTTCTTCTATTCTTTTTCTTTTGTTCTTTTTTTCAAGGATAAGCTTCATTCAAATCCTAATAGTTTACTCATACACGCACTCCTCCTCTTCTCAATTTGGGACAATATTGACCAAGTCTGGCATTGAACTTCGATTAGAAATTTTTGCTTCATCTCTGCTTGTTGACTCCTCCTTTTTATCTTTTCTGCCCCTTTTGGCTTCAATCTTCTGAGCTTCTGCATGCCTGGTCCATGACTGGGATATTTAGAATGGCGTGCTTGGTGATTCCGCGATCAACTCTTAGCATGTCTTCATACGTCCAGGCAAAGACTTTTTCATATTTTGTTTTAATTCTCCCAAATTTTGATCTCACTTCAAGAGTTGCATTAGATGCTATCAAGATTTTCTTTGGGTTTCCCAAAGTTCTGAGATTAAATGGAATGGCATTAATTGAATCAATGTCAAATGAGTTATGATTATGATTATGCATAGTGAAATTATAAGAAATATTGCACAAGTGAGCAAAAACGTTCATCTTATTAATGGAACTAGAATTAAAATATCATTATTAAACAGTTCAAAGATAAAAAGAACATTCTAAACAACTAATCAATTTCCGTTCTTGCTAACACAGCTGTTGCAAGTCGATGGTCCATTATCATCCTTAAGAACAATCCTCCCCTTCCCACTTAGACACTTAATCCATCTTACTCTTTCCATCTTGCTTTTTTGGGTCAGATATCTACTGGGAGTCAATCAGATCTTGAATAGCATGTCTCAAGGTCTTACAATCGTTTATGATATGCCCAATATGCTGGTGGAAGGCGCAATACTGATCCCCTCTGTGATCGGGCGGCCCCTGGCTTCTAGTAGGCCTAGCTGACAATGGCTGTAACATCCCCTCCTTTATCAGCCTCTTAAGGACCCAAGACAATGATCTGCCCAAATTAGAAAAATGCCTTTTCTTTACCTCCGTGGTTGGCGCTTCTACAATCTTTTCCTTTTCTATGTCTTGCATCAGTTCTTGAATTTGATCTCTCAAAGGATGACAGTAGTCTGTTCAATGCCCTAAATACTGGTGATACGTGCAGTACCAATCTGCTCTATCTCTAGGGTGTCCTTGACTTGGGGCAGGCCCGGCCGACAAGGGTTGTAACTTCCCTTTCTTGATGAAATGGGTAAGTGCCAAGATAATGGCCTACCCAAGATAGTGAGGTGGGACCAAGCTGCTCTAGTGGCTGAGACTTCTGTAACCTTAACATTTGCCTCACTAATGTTATAGCTTCCTGAGATTTCACCTTTTAGAATATGGCTGATTGTGGGGTCCCCATCCTCTTCAGTTATAATACTATATTCTAGAGTAGGCCTCCTATTTCCTCCTTGCTCACCTGGTAAGTCAAGTGGCCCTTTGCCTCTGGTTTTGAAAGAAAATGGACGTATTGCAGCCGTCGCTATATGAGCTTTCTTAACCATGGCCGGCTCTACTTGGTTATGAGTTATTGCCATAAGCTGAGCTTGGAGAACAAGTGCCATGGCATCCATTCTTTCTTTGACCATGGCCAGCATCCTTTTTTCTAGGTCTTCAAACCTTCTATCCATCTCCTAGGCAATTACAGCGTGAGTTTCTTCATTCTGTTGTGAAGGGCCAGTCATTTTTGATACTTTTAGACGCTCTGGTAAGGACGCTAAATCTTTGTCAACCCATGTGAACTCTGATTGCTCTTTAGACAATTACTAGAATCCCTAAACCACCCAAGCAAATGGTCTATGGTGCCTGACAAGCAAGGAGTTAGAATGATGCATGAATAATATGTAATACATGATCGTGTTATGCAAGTGGTCCTCAACGGCTGAAAGAGACTACAGTGATACACCTTAAATATGTAAAAACTATACACAGGTTGATATGTACATGTAAGAATTATATGCAAAGAACAAGATGTACACATAAGGAGAAAATAACTTTTCTTTTTTGCATAAATGACATGAATATGCAATGCATTATCCACAACCACATGCAAGCAGATAGATCCTTCCAACCTTATCTCTCCCACATAGGAGGTCATGCGGTCTCTTTCCTAGTTGGGATTGGCCCATGGATTAGCAGGGAATCCGATGGACGTGAATGGTGCACAGCGAAAATCGGCAGCATAACCTATCTTAACCAATGCATAGGCGCATGGATTTTGACCATTGTATATATAGGCAGTCCGAATAAATTGACATGGGCCTATCGGGGCATGAAAGCCTTTGATTCGGTGACCAATTAAATTATCTGGGTTTGTTTAATATATAATGATCCATACAGCAAGCATAGTATTATGGTTCATACCACCTAAAGGAAGTATCTATTGCCATTACATGAGTTTTAGCCAAGGTGATGATACTTTAGGGCTACCCAAGCATGGTCCTCTCACCTTGCGCTTGGGCAAACCAGAGGTGTCTTGGTGGCTTCCACCCTAATAGAATATTATGATAGCCCTCTCGCCTTGTGGCACCTAGGACTGTGCAAGTTTAAGCCTTTTTACGAGATACAAGAGGTGTCTTGGAGGCTTCCACTCCAACAGAATGCTGAGATGGCCCTCTCGCCTCTTTGAGCCTAAAGAACAGAGTAGGTCCGGGACTTCCCATTTATTCATACCTTGATTAAGTTTATAATTGAGTTTTGAATTTAGCATTTCATCCCATTTCTCATTCAATTTAGTGCAATTAAATTAAAGCGTCCAAGGGAAATGATAAAAAAAGGCAGCATTAAAATAAAGCATCTAAAGATAGATTACAACAAAACTAGGGGCGAATACCAGCCCCATTGTAAATAAAATACAAAGCATTTGTAAAACGAGATATTTATTAAGGGTGAGAACATTGGTCCTCGCATACATATTTATTACAAAATAATGTTTTGAAGTGTCGGTTTTATTTGCTGGAAAAATAGGACATTGGTCCTCAATTTACAAAAGATCCCAATTTAATTAATAAAAAACATTTAACCATTTTTATATTAGCGGGATTAAAATAATATTTACAACAAATTGGAAATGAAGATAAACTAAAAGCAGATAGGGTAAAGAAAATGAACCAAATTGGCGTCCCCGAATTATCCTAGCGAGCTCCCCTTTTCAGCGCCCCATATTTAGTGAAAATAAATAATCTCACAAAAAAAGAATAACATGTGAGTGGGATAATGAAATAAAATAATGGAAATATAAGGAAATATTAGAAATAAAATAAATAAGCAATAGATATAAAAATCTATATGTTGATAAAATAATTATGAATAAATAAAATAAGAAAATAAAGGAAAAGTAGGATTGGGCCCAGAATATTTACCCTCAGAATTCATGCTCGATGAAGGGAAGATATGATTAATTTCCTTTGTTTGATCTGCAAAATTAAAGTCGAAAATAAAAAAGTCAGAGTTTTATTCCAAGAAAGAAAACTGTTTAAAAATGAAGAATGAAAGAAAATAAGAACTCAAGAACAAAGAATTATTTTCTTTCTCTCAAGAATGATTATTTTATTGAAGACTTATTTGAGAAATTTATTTGAAGAAGAAATTTCATAAAAAAGTAGAGAGAATTCTGTTGAAAAAGAAAGAATTCAAAGTAAGAAATCCGACCACCTTCCCTCGATCTTAATCCTCCTATTTATAGGTAAATGAGGATGAAGATAAAAAATTTAAATCTTTTTGAAATTTAAAATTCAAAAACAAAACTTTTTAAAATTTAAATTTATAAATCAAATCCTTTTAAAATTTTCAATTTAAAAACAACATCCTTTTCAAAATTTGACTTTAAAAACAAAATCCTTTTTAAAATTTAAATTTAAAAATAAAATCGTTTTTAAAATTTAAATCCTTTAAAGATATATACCAAATTCATTTGAATTCAAACCTGATTTTAGAAAATAAAATCAAATATTTTTAAATTCAAATTAGATTTAAGGATAAAATCAAATCCTTTTGAATTCAAATTAGAATTTAAAAGATAAAATTAAATCCTTGACATTTATCTTAAGGATAAATAAAATTAAAAAATTAATTTATTAAGTTTAAAAACTGAAAAATATATAAAAATACAAAAAATAGGATAAAAAACGGATCTTTAGGTGAAAATCGAAAAAAACCAATCAATTTCGGGCGAAATTGACGTTTTGGGGCGGAACAGGGGCGACCGATGCCCGTCGGCGCGCGCGACGGGCATCGGTCGCGTACGCTGGGCGCGGAGCAAAGCATGGATGCATGTCGCTCGGGCGCGGGGCGCCGCCCATTGCCCTCGGGCCTACGTGCTGCCACGCGTCGACATTCGAGGATTTTTTTTTTATTTTTACATTTAACTAAAAAATACTATAATTTTTAAACCGCATTTTTCAAATCTAATTTTCATAATATTTTTATTATTTTTATTTTTTCACTCTAAAATGCAAATTTAACTAGGAAATCATCACTTTTAACCTTTTTGCCTGTGAGTAGGCATCTTATCATCATTCGGTAACTCTGATCTGGGCTGTCTCAGGACCCGGTGTCTACAATGGAGTATGAAATTGCGATTTGATTGGGGACTAAATTGAAAGATGATTAAAGTTGGGAAAAGAAATAATTTTGTTTAGTGACCAAGTGGTAATTGTCAAGGACCAAAGATGTAATAAGTCAAGATTTTTATTTAAGGACCAATAGGGGCTTGACATGCGGCTTGGTTGGTGTCGGCAATTAATGGAAAGGAAAGAAAAGGGAAAAGCAAGATAGAGAAAGAAAGAGGCAGACAATCTGCTTTCCTTCTCCTCCCGTTCTTCCTCTTCTCTTCTTTTTCTTCTTCTCCTTCTTGTCTCCACGCCATTCACTCTCTTTTAAGATCAAAGCTCAAGATTTGAAGCTGAAGTTTGATAGATCAAGTGATTTAAATGAAGTGGTTGCTTAGAGAGGTAAGGTTTAGTTTTGATTCCTTCTATCTGTTTTGATTTGGATAAAACCCTAGATTTATGTTTTGTATTTATATGTGTTATTATTGAGGATTTTGGATGAGTTTTGGAACAAGAAAGATCAACCAAGGAAAGCGATTAGGATCAAAGGAGTTAAGGTTAGGGATTTTGTCATTTTGATGCATATTCTAATTTTGAGGTTTTTTATTTGAATTTTTGGAACTCTATTGTGACGCCCATTCCCTAATGACAGAATAGCTCAGCTAATCTTAGTTAGAGAAGACCGCACACACACAATAGAACACATGCTTAGCCTGAATAATAAAATTTCATCACATACAATCTTAACTCACACATCACATGCCAACTACTTATAGTGCATTTTCATAGCCACACGCATTGCACATACATATTTAGGTTAACATTTATAGTTATCAGATTTTACATGCCTTTACATACCCGCTATACATACGATGGTACAAAAGCTTATACAGAAATCCCAAAATATTAGACCTAGAACCTACACTTCCTATTTCCTACTGTTGACCGTACAAAATGCGGGGACGTCCTTCGATCACCTCTGGTCCGTACCTGCACGGATTAGAGTAAATCCATGCTAAGCAACAACGCTTAGTGGGGAACTCATATATAGCAAATAATTTATCACACCTCAAAAACACCATACATTACATGCTAGAAGTCATGCCAGAGCAATTATTATCAAGCAAATATCATTTTAAGCATAGTACTGTCCATTACTACATTCAATCATAAAGCATCAATCACTTATTCACATATCCACATCACATGCTTTATTATATTACAGTGACTTCCCTGTATTATTTGATTAATCAGTTAGCCTACAATTCAATGACGCGGATAACGGGTATCGCATTGGTACCACTCAGGTACAAGAATCTCATTGAGATTACACTTACGCATGGGTACCCTCAGGTACCAAAATATCATTTCACTTACAATATAATCCAGCAAGGATTATTCACATTATTTTCGCATTGTGATTCCCATGGAATCAGACACATTATACGCATGGGGCTGCAGCACTTGACCCTCTAGGCATGCCTAACTATCCACTACTTGACTCGCAGGCTTAAATTGTTACACAAATTATTCAGTTCACATTGATCGCTTTTCACATCACATACAGAGAGAGCTCATATCATACTCACTGGCATATTCAATATGCTTACAAATTCATTCTTCATAGTTCATAACTACATATTTGATTGCATTCAAGATTTATCACATAGTATGCAAGTGTACCCGCTTAACACCTACTCATAATGTCCTTCATTTCACTTGAAGACTCACCATTAGAAAGTCTGAACACATTAGGGTTATATTGCCAAAATAGGGTAGGTCACGGTCACAATGAATTTCATTGTCACCGTGACATGTTGAAGTTCAAAACAGAATGCAAACTGGTTATAGGTCACGGTCACAATTAATTTCATTGTCACCGTGACATGTTCCCAAGTCTTGGCAGAATGCATCTTGAGGGTATGTCACGGTCACAATGAACTCAATTGTCACCGTGACATATTCTCACCTTGCAAAACAGAATGCTCTCTTAAGTACCTCGCGGTCACAATGAATTCCATTGTCACCGTGACATACAAAAATCAAGTAGGCAGAATTGAACTCAAGCATATCTCACGGTCACAATTAATTTGATTGTCACCGTGACCTATGCAAAAACACCATGACATAGTTATGTTTTTCAGTCCATTTCTTCCATCTCATTTAAGCTTCAAATCTCACTCTCACTTTTGGCAATCAACCCATAAACATCAACCACATAATCAATTAGCACATACCTGTTTTCCCTTTTTGTTTTGACATTCAATAGTAGCACAAATCATAATCATTCTCAAGCATTATATCACCAAGCATATTACTATTACAATCACATAATCTAGCATCACATAATTCATGCTCAACTTCAATTTCGCATACACATACAATTCAATTCAAATCTCTGTTCAACCAACACAAATCATACAACCACACAATTAAGGTTTGTTCCCAAACCTCGTCGCCTTAGCTCCTAATCTCGACGGACGCTCGGCTCTCCGATTACAGCTTTTCCCTTATCTCTCTTCACTTCTTCAGCTAGCAAAACCAATTCAAATTCCAGGATTGAACACAACCCATCAATTATCATACCAATACCAAATCAAAACCAAGAAGAAGAGTAGAAGATGAGAATAAGCACACATAATCACTTACCCTTAGGTCTTAACACTTAATTCTTGCTCCAATTAGCTATATGCATACATCCACTTAAACCACTCTCATCCTCACTCACAGAAGCAAGAAGAAAGATAAAGTCAAATGCAGAAAAATGAAGAATGAGGCCAACACTTACTCACCTCTCACTTCTCTAGGCAAATGCATGCAAAGAAGGAGGTGGCTAACTCTCATGATACCACACGGATTCCACTCTCAATTCTGCCTCCACTATCCATTTAATCAAGTTATTTTATTCTCTAATCCACACTTACTTAACTTAGTTAATCCACTTCTTACTAATCATGCACAATTCCCTTTTTAACCTCTTAAATTCCCTTAGCCTTTCAATTAAGTCCAATCCTACACACTTAATTACACTTAGACCCCAAATTAAACTAATTGCAACTAGGGTACAAGTCCGGCCATGACATCTATGGAGTTTAAGTTGTTTAGATTTGTTCAATGTTATGGGTTTTGAATGAATCATTTGAGTCGTGCTAAAGTTTTGAATTGATTAGGAGTTTTGGGTATGAGTTTTGGATGAAAGAATTTATGTAGTTTTGGTCGGAGAACTGGAAAATCGTGACTCTGTCTCGATCACGACAGAGTCATATAATTCCAGCATCTACCGATCAGCCGAGCTATCAGCAGAGGAATGCACGAGTCATGTCATGTTTCATGACTCGGCATGAGGATTCCGTTCGGCGTGTGAGATTCCGCTCAGCATGGCATGAGGAGCACGACTTGTGCTTCGGGAGCACAACCTGTGCTTGGGGAGCACGACTCGTGCTGGGAAGCACGATTCATGCTGAGCATCCGTTCGGCTTGAAAGCCGTTTGGCTTTGGGGAGCACGTCTTGTGCTCGAGAGCACGCCTCGTGCTGGCGAGCACGAGTCATGATAACTTCAGCCCCTTCCTCTGTTCTTTTGTTATGCTCTAATAGGCTCGCCTTCACTAGTCGTGTGTGACACCCCTTACCCATACGTAGGGAGCTTCATCCCCCGAAGGAGAAGAAGGACCCCAATGGATGAGGGTTGTCATGCTAGACCTCAAGCAAAGTAGAAAAAGCTACGAATCATTCATTCAAATACGGTAAAATAAAATTTGAAACAAAAGATGGAGGCTGAAAATAAAAGTATAGTATTTTATTAGTTTACATAATAGTCTTTGCATATCAAATTAAAAAAGTTGAATTATATCAAATGACATAATTATGAAATGTATAAGCTAATACATATACAAAAAGGTACAATCTTGCACTAAAAAATCTCTCTCTCTTAGTTGTGTTGGCCCTACTGAGGCAGATCACCCTGCTCAAAAACTCCAATATCTTCCACCCGTATAGGTATGAAACACCCGTGCTAAGTGAATATACTTAGTGGGGAAAAACAAAATGAGAAACGACCACTCACAGTGGATGTCAGAACAGATCACATACACATGGCACATACTAAAAATCAATTCTTAATATACAATTCACCATACTCAAGATGTCATCATCATTAATCATACTATCATTGATGCTGAATTGAATTATAACACATGAATATAATAAACCCTACTTATTCAAAAGAGTAGATAGCGAGTAACGCATAATCATTCAAAACACATGGATACCCGAGGGTATCAAAATTATTCCTTTTCTTTCTGTTCTAAACCTTTTTGCATGGAATCTTAAACAAGATTCAAGTTTAAAAAGGGATCACGAGGATCCGAACAGGGACCTTATCAGGGTCTAGAACACATACGCATGGCTACAGTTAACTGAACTCTATAGGCATGCCTATTTGTCAACTTATTGACTCTCGCAGGTCATGCATAAATCATCAAATCACATTTATATAATTCATAAAATTGTCCATGTATAATTCTAAAATTATCACAAGCTTGAGAATTTAACATCAAAAGTATAAAAGAAAAACTCAAATTGAAGCCAGGAGGTGTCGCGCTCGCGATAGATGCGAAATTTGCCCCAGGTCGCGACCGTGGCAGTCCTTGCTCTCGCTCGGAGACAAGAGCATATCTCCCTATTGTGTTCGCGAGGGTCGTCGCGCTAGCGACAGTGAGCGGCTAGGAATCGCTATCGCACTCGCTCTCGACAGGGGACTTCCCAAATCTACTCGGCAGCCGAGCGCTCTATCGCACTCTCGGCACTCGTCGCGCTTGCGATAGGGAGCTCTCGCTGTGGCCTCTCGCCAGCCCAACGCTCGGCACGCACAAAGGTTGAATTCACCTAGCTTCTTGTAAAAGTCTTCTCTTCACATCACTCACATTAGGCACACACAACCAATTCCTAAATCTGAGCATCCCCTCACAATCTATAGAGAATTCAGTCTGCTTGCCGTCTCTTACCATATGGAAAGCACACTACAATATAGGGTCACTCAACTGTGCATCCATTGTTAATTGTCTCAAACTCTGTTTGACCAACTGAGCAATCTGTGCTCCTTTTGAATCAAATCTCCACCTTCCTCTGCTCAGAGACAGAGCCAAAACTGATTTCCTACTTAGGGCATCTGCCACTACATTCGCCTTGCCCGGATGGTAATCAATAATACAGTCGTAATCATTAAATAACTCCAACCATCTTCGCTATCTCAAGTTCAATTCTTTCTGAGTGAATAGATATTTCAGACTGTTGTGATCTGTGAAGATCATGCAAGTTTCCCCATACAAATAATGTCTCCAAACCTTAACAGCAAACACTACCGCTGCTAACTCCAAGTTGTGTATCGGATAGTGCTGCTCATGGGGTTCAACTGCATGGAAGCATAGGTGATCACTTTGCCATCCTGCATCAGAACACAACCCAATCCTATACCTAAGGCGTCACTGTACATAGTATACTCTTTACCCAAAATGGGTTGAGTAAGTACAGGAGCCTTAATTAACATATCCTTTAACTGTTCAAAACTTGCTTGGCACTTATCAGCCTAATTAAACTTAACCTCTATTCGGCGAAGCCGAGTCAAAGGCGAAGCTATCACTGAAAGTCCCTTAACGAACCGCCTATAATACCAAGGTAAACTAAGAAAGATCCTCACTTCAGGCATAGACTTAGGTGGCAACCAGTTCACAATGGCTTCAACCTTGGATGGATTTACCCGAATACCTTCAGCTGACACCACATGCCCAAGGAATGTTACCTCTTTCAACCAAAATTCACACTTACTAAGCTTAGCATAAAGATGATGATCTCTCAACACTTGCAATACCATCTTCAGATGTTCCTCATGCTCCCTTTCATTCTTTGAATAAACCAGTATGTCATCGATGAACACTACAAGAAAATGATCCAAATACTGTCTGAATACCCGATTTATTAAATCCATGAAAGCTACGGGCGCATCACTCAACCCAAATGGCATTGCTAAAAATTCGTAATGACCATAATGCATCCAAAAAGCTGTCTTCGCAATATCTGCATCCTTGACTCTTAATTGATAGTAACCAGACCTCAAGTCTATCTTAGAAAACACTCTAGCTCCTCTTAACTGATAAAAAAGATCCTCGATCCATGTCAATGAATATTTATTCTTTACGGTGACCTTGTTAATCTGTCTGTAGTCAATACACATTCTCAAGGTACCATCCTTTTTTCTTAACAAACAGAATCGGAGCACCCCAAGGTGACACACTCGGTCGAATGAAACCCTTATCCAAAAGCTCTTGCAACTGACTTTTCAAATTTTTCAATTCCACTAGAGCCATACGATGCGGAGCCTTAGAGATTAGAGCTGCACCCGGCACAATATCAACAGACAATTCTACTTCTCTCTCTGGCAATAAACCCAGTAATTCCTCTGAAAACACATCCACAAATTCTCTTACTACTGGACTATCTAATATCCTTACTTGCCCTCGCCAGGAATCCAAAATTAAGGCTAAATATGCTTCACATCCCTTCCTCATGAACCGTTTTGCCTTCATAGCCGAAATCACATTATGCAACGAGTTACTTCCGAAACCTTTCACAACCACAGGTATCTGATCCCGATCTTTAAGTACAACCGTCTTCCTCTGGCAATCAACTGTAGCTCAGTGATTAGCCAACCAATCCATACCCAAAATGAGGTCAAACTCATGAAATGGTAAACTAATAAGATCAACTGGAAATTCCTTACCTTGCACTATCACAGGACAATCTCGATACACCTGATTCACTTTAACGCACTGCCCTAACAGACTAGGCATGCATATCTCATAATCTAATTTATCCTCATTAACCAATTCATCACACAACTTATCAGAACATAAATAAGAATGAGTAGAACCAGGGTCTATCAAAGAATACATTTCAATACTGAAAAATAAAAACTTATTGGCTATTACTTTTGGAGCATCCCGATCATCACGAGCTCTCATTGCATATGCTCTTACAGCCGCCGGCACTGGACGATCAACTGTCTCAGGGGGTTCTCTATCCCGAGGAAATCCACCATGACACCATCCTCTACCTCTAGCACAACTACCCTGAGGAACATTCGACCCCACTCGACTAGCCTCTTGTTAACCCTGAGTATTCTCATACAAGTTCGGGCAATTGGCTAGAAAGTGGTCGGTGCTACCACATCTGAAACATCCTCCCATTAACCACCAATATTCAACCCAATGACACTTACTACAATGGGAGCATTGAGGTACTCCATCACCTCTACCACTCGAAGCTCCTCTACCTCTACCAGACCCTCTGTAGGTTTCCTGTCTCCTCCCTCTACTAGCTGGACTAGGATGTGACTCACTAGAAGGATTTCCTTAAGACTCGCATGACCTCTTTCCTAAAAAAGAACCTCCTCGTCTAGAGGACTTTTTCCACTGAGCTTTCTCTCTTAAAATGTTCTCAGAGCGTTTTGCTCTCAAAGCTGCCTGCACTATCTGATAATAACTGATGTCCGGTGCAGACATCAAAGAAACCAACATCACCTTAAGAGACTCATTCAGATCCGCCTCAAACTATTTACATCAAAACTCCTCAGTGAGAATCCTGGCGATGCATACTTAATGAGTCGATTAAACTCCTTCTCATATTCAGCTACAAATAACACTCTCTGTTGGAGACTCAAAAACTACGGCAATCTGGCCTCCTTGAATGCCTTAGTCACATACTTACTCCGAAATGCTCTTTCAAAGAACTCCCATGTTACAGGCTCTGGAAGTTGAGGAAGCCTAAGCACTAATGTCCACTAATCATAAGCTGAGCCCTGCAATCGAGACACCACACACTCCACCTCTCTCTCTGGAGGACACCAAATTTCCCTTAGTACCCGACTAACCTTCTCAATCCACCTCTCAGCTTTATCCAATTCATCAAAGCTAGTTCCAAAGAAATCTTCCACTCTAAACTACCTAATATTCTCAATCGATGCTCTAGGGGCAGTAACTCTTTCCAAAACCCTGGCCATATCCTGAGATATCTTGAGCATGGCATAAAAGGGGACTGCAGGGGCCTTAGGTTGCACACTAGGTCACTGAGCCGGACCAAAAATAGACGGATCTTGCTCTTGGGGATTCGCACTCTCGGCTGACCCCTCAAGTGATTCACGGGCAGACTCCATCTAACTACAAAACATACACAATAATCTGCATCAGTCCAACACAACACAAAACATACAATCTATCTTACACTTACCCAGAAACGTCAAAACCTACTGCTCTGATACCACAAAATATGATACCCCTTACCCATATGTAGGGAGCTTCATTGCCCGAAGAGGAAGAAGGACCCCGATGGATGAGGGTTATCAGGCTAGACCTCAAGCAAAGCAAACAAAGCTATGAATCATTCATTCAAATACGGTAAGATAAAATTTGAAATAAAAGACGGAGGCTGAAAATAAAAGTACAATATTTTATTAATTTACATAATAGTCTTTACATATCAAATTTCAAAAGTTGAATTACATCAAATGACATCATTACGCAATGTATAAGCTAATACATATACAAAAAGGTACAATCCAGCACTACAAAATCTCTCTCTCTTAGTTGTGTTGGCCCTGCTGAGGCGGATCACCCTGCCCAAAAACTCCAACATCTTCCACACTTGCACGGATGAAACACCCGTGCTAAGTGAATACACTTAGAGGGGAAAAACAGAATGAAAAATGACAACTCACAGTGGATGTCAGAACAGATCACATACACATTGCACATACTAAAAATCAATTCTTAATATATAATTCATCATACCCAAGATGTCATCATCATTAATCATACTATCATTTATATTGAATTGAATTATAACACATGAATACAATAAACCCTGCTTTTTCAAAAAGTGGATAGCGATTAACACATAATCATTCAAAACGCATGAATACCCGAGGGTATAAAAATTATTCCTTTTCTTTTTGTTCCAAACCTTTTCGTATGGAATCTTAAACAAGATTCAAGTTTAAAAAGGGGTCGCTAGGATTCGAACAGGGACCTGATCAGGGTCCAGAATGCATATTCATGGCTGTAACTAATTGAACTCTATAGGCATGCCTATTTATCCACTTATTGACTCCCACAGGTCATGCATAAATCATCAAATCACATTCATATAATTCATAAAATTTTCCATGTATAATTCTAAAAGCACCACAAGTTTGAAAATTTAACATTGAAAGCATAAAAGAAAACTCAAATTGAAGCCAGGAGGTGTGGCGCTCACGATAGAGGCAAAATTTTCCCCAGGTCGCGACCGTGGCAGTCCTCGTGCTCATGTGGAGATAGAGGCATATCTCACTATTGCGCTCGCGAGGTTCATCACGCTCGCGATAGTGAGCGGCCAGCAATTGCTGTTGTGCTCGTGACAGGGGACTGCCCAAATTCGCTCGGCAGCCGAGCGCTTTATTGTGCTCTCGACAGAGGGCTCTCAATACTACCGCTCGGCAGTCCAACGCTAGGCATGAACGATATCGCGACCTCGTGACATTATTGCACTCACAACAGGGTCGTGACTTCTAGCTCTCACGGGAAAAAATCTGCAGAATTCACTTCCAAAAATCACCTAAACCTCCAATTGACTTCCAAACTCAACCCCACACAAACTGGTTATTCATAACATCCTAATTAACCTAAAATCCAACTTAAAATCCAATTATCATCATCAAATAATACAATTTACAAGACAAAATTCCAAAAATTACTAAACCAGCATTTTCTCTTAGAAATACACATAAAATTATGCTATATTCAATTCTTCATAGGTTATGCATCTTAACTTACAATATGCCAAACCCGTATCATTTAGATATAAATACCCACAATAAATCTCATCAATTTCCATGATAACACAAAAATCACATGAAAAGAACAAAAATGATAAACGTTCCCAAACCTCGAATTCTTTAACTCTAATCATGGGCTCCATGTCCACTTGCTATTTCCTTGCCCTTAGGCTCTCTAGGAGGGATCTCTGAGCAAAACACCCATCAAAATGAACTTTAAAACTATAACCCCAAAATACCAAATTAACTAAATTAAAAGGAAAAAGAGGATGAGGAAGAACAATTAGCCATCACTTACCCAAATCAACTTAGGACTACCCAAGACTCACCAAAATTGCAGCTAAGAGAGAAGAATCACAAGAAAGCAAAGAAGCAAGGGAGAAGAAGATGAAGAACGAGGAAGAAAAGAAGAAATGGGAAAAGCAAAAGAAAAAGTTATTTCTCTCTCCTCTCTCCACACTATAAATATCTCCCTCACATGCCACATGGCAGTCTGCTATGGGAAGACTACCCCTAGACATGCCAAATAACCATCCCCTCTCATACACATGAAATTAACCTCATCCCAACACACCCTACTCCCATATAAACACTCACACCCAAGCAACTCAAAAATACACAATACTATAATTTAAACCATACACAATTATAAAAATAATGCATACGAAAATTGAACATACAAAATCACATGCACACAAGGCTCAAACTACTATGGTGGGAACAGTGCGTTACAACGTGACAGTGAGCATGACTCATGATCGCCTCCTGAGACTCGTCTGTCACGATCGCAACACCCGTCGCGAGCGCGATAGACCTCTCTGTCCTTAAAATGTTTTGAAAACCTTCTCCTCTGCATGGTTTCTCACCTGTGTTATGTCTCTGTAAATTAAAATGAGTACTTTAATTTTTGAGTTATTCAAATGCTTTTATGCATGTTAGTAATTGAATTATGAGACTTTTGTCTACCATTATTATTATTTATTGGCTGCTTGTGCATAATGTATTGTAATTTATTTGTTAAGTCTATTTGAGTGCATGATGTGAATAATATAGTTATGTTTAGTATGTTCAGATGGATATGATAAATGAAATTAGTACATATGATAGGCAAATAAGTGAATGCATGATGAATAATAATATGATTACGTTTAATATGTTCATGTGAATATCTTAATCTATGAAACTACACATGACTAGTTTTGAATATGATAAATAAAATTAATGCATATAATAGGCATATGTATATAGATATATGTGTCTATGTGATCATAAAAGAATGATGCTAGTAATTGATGAAATGGGTATATATGTGTAAAATGTGAAAGAATTTAATAATGATATGGGAATTTAGACTATGTTAATCGAGTCGTGGATAGATAGGCATGCCTATTGAGTTCTGTTAGTTGCATTCCTCTATTATGTTTGGACCCTGATCAGGTCCCCGTTTGGTTCCTTACGAACCTCAATGTGTATGGATCTTGTTTAAGATCCCCAATGTGAAAATGTTTTGAATGAGAAAAATATGATGTTGCTTTTCGAATCGTACCCATGGGTACTGCCATGTGTTCACTTGCTTATCCACCCCTTTGACTTAGCAGGCAATTAAAAGAGTAAAATAATGTGAATTAATTAATAAGCTCTGTGATGATTTACAAATGATTATGTGAATAAGTATTTGATGCATTTGTGATAAATGCCATTTGACTTGTGCTATACGCACTCCTCTGTTCTGGATCCTTTATGGACACCTATGTGGAAATGTACGGTATCTCCGGATACCTATGTGTTTTGTATAATCAACCGATATCTGTGAAATGAAAAGTGATAAAGCAATCAACGTTTGCTCTAACGAATGTGTATAAATGAATATTGACTGTCTAAGAAATTGTATGTGAATAAGGCATGTTATGAAATTGTTCAAAAGTTATGAGTGTGTTTGTCTATATGAAATTTATGTAAAGAATTATTGAAATATTTGATATGCATGTTTTCTATGGTTGAACATTCAGTAAATAAACTTTATATGTGTATATATATATATATTTGTTTTATGTTTAAATGAGAACACATGTATGTTATGTGTTGTTTACCTACGGAACTTTAGCCTATGCAATTTCAATAAGTATATTGGTAAGAAATTCATATGTATTTGTTTGTGGTTTTAATGAATACAGTGAATGATGTATTGATTGGTAAGTAAGATAGATAATAAGAATTACGCATGAAATAGATAACTGAATTTAGGAAATGACTTAAGATTAATTCTTAGATTATTTAAGTATAAAGGTTTTTTGTAGAACTACGTGGTTCTGATTCCATACCATAGGGATATGTAAGAAGTTTGGAATATTTATTTCAAGCCCGAACTAAATCTGTAAGTCTAAATGTTTTGTTTGGTTTCGATCAATTAATAGTTTGAACAAATGAAATGTTTTAACACTACAAGAAATTACACTTTTTATGACACAAAAAATTGTCACGAAAAATTCATTTTTCGTCTCTGAAAATATAAGGTGACGATTTTTTATCGTCATAGAGAACGTAAAGGTAGGCACGTAACATAAAAGTTTACGTGACAATTTACTTTTTTGTCACCGTAAGTATCATTTCTTGTGACAAAAATGATTATCGTCATCTTTAGTTCTTACTTTTCATTACAAAAATTATGTCATAAATAAAATTATATTTTGTCACATTATATTGTTTATCGTCACTAAAGATTGGTATTTTTTATGACAAATTTAAAATTTGTCACGAAATTAAATATTTTTAATGACGAAACTCTGCTTCTGATTAAAACCATTAAGCATTGGTTACGTAATTATCGTCACAAATAAATATAATTTTCATCATAAAATATTTAATTTCATCACTAAATCTAATACTTTAAGTGACGAAAAATGATTTCGTCATTAAATTAATGTGTATTAACGATGAATGTAAATCGTCATATTACGTTACATTTTAGTGACATAAATAGGGATAAAAATAATTGTCACAAAAAATAGTTTGTGACAATTTTTTATTGTCATTAGATTATATTTTTTTTATTACAATTTTAATATCGTAATTGTAAACATTATATCGTTATTTATGAACTAATAAGTCGACAAATTATGATAAATATACTTATCATATATGCATTGTAGTAAAAATGACACATTTTAAATTTAATGTCATACAATCAATTAAATTTCTAAAGAAAATCTAATATAATGTATTTATTCAAATAAAAGGTTAATTAAAAAAAACATACTATCTAATACAAAAAATTAAATTTGCATTCTAATCAAGAAATAAAATCTGTTGAAATTTCAAAATTTGCATCGTTTTCCTGCAAAAAAAAATCTTATATTAGATAAAAAAAACTCAATCATGTAACATCCTTCATTTATACACACTACGATTCCAACGACCCATCTACCCTATAGCTATTTAGTTTTATTATTCATTCAATCAAAATAGAAATATGTCACTTAATTTTACGGAAATTTCTCCAGAATTCCCTCTATAATATTGCCTATCCCCTGTAATCAATAAAATCTTTACATTTCAAATAATCATATATTTATTCACCCCACTTCAATTCAAACTCCAACACAAGTTTGCCCATCCTCCAATTTAGATCCAATCTCACACACCATATCTTATAATATACTTATATCATCCAAATTTCAGTACTCAATTCAATTATACAAAATACAAAAGTATAATATTAATACATAAAAACTATCGGATAAAAATAAATGCACAAGTATCACATTTACGTAAATAAAAGAGTTGAAAATACCACTGAGTTATGAAATTGTAGATTCCACGTTATGAAGAGCACCTGCACGATTTTGACTATAATCTTCCTGCCTTGGCTCAACCTGCTGCAACATGGACATTTCCATATGGTGGGAAGGCGCATTGTCCACAGTTGGCCTCCGTCTGTACTGAAACAAAACGTTTAATTAGCGCTACATTTCTAAAGCAATGATTTGGAAGCTAGACAATATTCAAAAAACCAAATCCTAAAACAAAAGTTGTATCAAGTTTGAATACAAATTTAGTAAGCAAACATGACGTTTGATATGCCAAAACCCAAAGGAGTGTATTAACTTGTGATGATTGAATAAGCAAATCCACCTATTTCAACAGACCAAAACATGGACAATGCATCACCAGGCCAATTTAATCTAGTGGTAACCCTCCTTTTTCTATAAGGTCCAATGATTGGTGGGAAGGATTCAAAATAAAACTAAATTTCGTTTTTTATAAAGAAAGAAACAGGTTGCTTGAGGAGAACTTGAGCAGTTACAACAAGTGTTCTATATAAAGAATTTGTAGAACCATAGTTATACTGATGTTACTAATGATTATACACAAGCAAACTTTTTTGGTTTTTTTTTTCCAACTCGTAAATCCATTCTTAAATGTGAGCACACTTGTAAATGTGCAAGTTCATGGTTTGAAACTCATAAGAGTCAACAAGATCTTAGTTATCACATAAAAAAAGAAAACGTAGCCAAATTACGCCAGAAAATATGATGGTTAGTAACAAATGATTATAGTGTGCAAAAATATAAAAAACGCACCTCAATTGGTTGGCAACTTGAAAACCATTCGGTGGCAATCTGGTGAGAGAGAAAAGAATGATTAATTTCGTGGAAACATTCATCATTCTAAGAACAATAATCTGAACTTTCCCATAAATAGAATCAACAAGGATTAAAAATGAACTGTGAAGGAAATTCGAACTAACATCTCTTTAAAACTAATACACCAATAGACAGATAATTATTAAAGCAACAAAGCTTCAAGACAGGCAAGCGGATGTTCTTTTCACTTAAAAACATGGGCAATTACTTTGAAGTTGCTAATATATGATTGCCTTTTTACGTCTAATTATGCCTAACAATAAACGTCCACATGTTACAGTAAAAGAAAGTATGTTTCATCTCAATAACTAATGAGGAAAAGTTTACTTCGTTCATGCAATTGTGTTGTTTTCAAACTCAGTTACCACAAGTCCTTGGAAGGGGCTCATTTTCAGCAATAGGGAAAATCACCTACTTGACACCTATAGTAACGATCAATTCTATGCTTTACCATAAATATTAGTTAAATGACAATCCAAATTCACATAGAATAAAAAATAGAAAGTTGGTATCACAAATTGGTTAGCTGTATCAAGGTAGCTAGTGCGTCTCATTAACAGCATATGGAAAGAAGAAGTAGGTTATTAAAAGTTTCCAAAGACTTACGAGGATGGCTGTGAATCACCAAAGGCATGTCCTGAACCTAACCAAGGTGGCGGCTCAGTCATGGGTTTTGCTTGCTGCATAAAAGGGTTCTCTCTTGAAGCATTTGAGGAAAATATCTGCTTCCTATTCTCATGAGCCTTAATATTCTGCAGGGATATGAAAAACCACATTGAGAGAGAGTAGAATTGTTAGAAGGTGCTAAGCCGGACCAGCAATAAGAGCTATTAGTAACACTAACCTCTGTTCTAGTAATTAACACATCTTGAAGCTCTTTTGTAGCTCCCATAAGTTTACCCTTCAACTCATCACACACTGCTGTGGAATGAACAACTCTATCCTAAGAGTAATTCCCATCAGCTATTTCCATGTTTTGAAGGGTTTGCAGATCGTAAGGGCAGTATTTAATGTTGTAATATCATTCTTTATCAAGGCAGTTAATTCCTGTATTTCAACAGTCGGATCATCAAACATTGATGACCTCTTTGCAACTGCATATTGACACAGCAGAAAGAAAAAGCCAGGGTAAGCATAGCATCACCAAGCCATTAAAAGCGACACTGAGCAATTACCCAACAGCAAGAATGACAACTCATATATCAACGAAGTTTTCTTGTTCTATAAAAAGAACAAACTCTTTGCTTTAGTTAAGCTGAAAATTAAGCAAAATTCAGTTTTCAAGGAAAATTAGAAGTTGCATTCAGTAGATGATACAAAGAAAAGCTAAACTAAAGCATTTAAGTGTTTTATAATAAATAAACATTTAACCTTTGAGCTAAATGTCAATCACCCATTCACTTCTAATATATATACACATGTATGTACTCTATTAAATTTCATACATTGCTGACATATTTTAGTCACATTAATATGTCAGCTAAGTAAATTCATAAAAAAAAAATTAGATTGATAGTAATCAATGTCCGTATACATTTCGATCCATATTGTCAGGAAAATAAACCCGTTGACCCATAAATACTATACATATTCACCCGCATACATGCATACTAGTAAATATACATACATTAAAAATTTACTTGGAATATGCCTCATTCATACATTCGCTTTAAAATACACACTTATTCGCATAGGTCTTATTTAAGCTTAATATACATGTTCTATTTCATTAGCAAAATTTACCAATTTATAATTAATTAGCTGGTCTAAATTCCCAACTAACAGCTAACCCTCCCTTGTCCTCAGTTATTACATCCTAACTTAACACATATATTCTTAAGCTTAGTACAAATTTCACAAAATTAAGATACATTTTTAATTCTGCCTTAAGATGGTTCCAATATTTAATCTCAATTCATCAATTCAACTTAATTTGCTCAATTTATTAAAACATTAACTCACAGTCCAAAATGACTAACTAAACAAAATCAAATTCACTAATTCTTCAAGTATTACTAATTACACTTCCATTACCTACCTATGCATTTTTTATATCCATTTATATATGAAGATTTAATTTCCGTTAAGTTATCTATAAATTTAATTATTAATCTGATTTATGTGTCAAATTTAACTTTTACAAAAATAATGTACAACGTAAATTCTAACTTACATATTAACCTATATTTCTTCCATTTACAAGTATTGTTCTAGTTCCCAGCTACGGACAATTTCCCAATTCTTCCATTCAACCCGCAATTCTGTAAGTCTTAATTTCATTTCTAATTAGCTATGCCAAAACTCATGAAAATACAACAAACAAGCCAATGGTATCCAACATACATACTGTCCACTTAATTGCATTTAGTAAAATCACACTTAATAAATTTTAATTTATGGAAGAATCACTTAGGAAAGTAATTTTGGTGGCCACATACCTATTTTCTGCTTTTTTTTTTTGCCTTTTCACGATCACCGGAGATTCGCCGGAGGCGTTGAGATCACCGGAAGGAAGCTTGAAGTCTCGGGGTCCCTTTTCCGGTGATCACGAGCCGTGAAGGCCGTTCGTTTTGCCGAAATTGTCAACGGAAGCTTCGGTTCTCTTCTCCATTGATCTGCTCGATGCCGGCGATTGAGGACGATCCACGGCCACCATGATATTCGTCTGCCCACCAGGAGTCCAGCCATGCCGCTCGTGTCATCCCTCGCCATCGCAACTCACCGAAAACCGCTGAAAAACTCGCGGTTCTCCTCCCGATCTCCATAAACGACGACGTCGTGCTGGGGAGAGAGACGCTGTGACCAGCAACGGCGAGGAGTCCGCTGCTCACCCTCGACAGCCGCCAACCGCTCGCCCCCCTCCGCCGCTCCGCCGTCTCTCTCTCCTTCTCTTCTCTTCTCGGATTCTATCTCCCTTCTGCTCCCCGTTTCGTGACTCCCCTATCTATTATTATTGTATTTTTATATATAATTTAGTTATTTTTGACAAAATATAAAAGACAAACTAATTTTGTAACATATTTATTTAACATAGATAATATTATTGTGATGAAATAATTTTATCTTTACTAATTTATTAAACTGTGACAAAAATAATTAATGTCATAAAAAAATAATTATTTCATGACGAATTTATATGTTGCAAATAGTAAATTTTTTCGTTATATTTTTTTCTCCAAAAGAAAAAAGATTAAAAATTTTTCTTTCATATCAAAGGTGACGAAATTGTAACTCGTCACAGTATATTAATTTTTTGTGATAAATTTATTTGTCATAAATATAATATTTATTTATATCGATATGTTATTCGTGACAAAATGATTTTATTATCACTAATTTATTTAATTATGACAAAAATAATTCGTCACGAAAAATAAATATTTTGTGACGATTATATACGTTGCAAGAAGTTATTATTTTGTCATTAAATTTTTTCCCTCAAAAAAAATGGTTGGAAATTATCCCTCCTAAATAAACAATGACGAAATATATTTTTCGTCACCAAATTAATCTTTTAGTGACGATAATTAAAACATAAAATGACAAAAGATAATTTCGTCACAATAATAAATAGTATGGTGACGTTTTAAAAAATTCGTCGTTGTAAGTAACAATTAGTGACGAAATTTTATGTGTCATTAAAAAATTCGTCACAAAAAGTCAAATTTCTTGTAGTGTAAGTAAGTGCTAATACTACAATTTTGAACAATTTTGGAAATGTTAGTTATAATGGGAATTTTCTGACTTTACATTTCGATTTACAAACCGTATTCCTAAACTTCATGAGGTATAACTATTTATATGATTAATTAAATGAGTCAGGCAAACAATAAGTATGTCTAATGTAATTGTGAATCAAATATAAAACAATATTTTTTTGTTATGGTATATGAATGAATATGCATATGAAATTGTTTAAGTTTCCGTATAAAAGTAACGATATGAGTTCATGTTAACTGAAGCCAGTTTCCTTTATGCTTATGTCTGTGTATATATATATATATACTGATTTGCAAGTGTTTGCCTCGGCAATAACTGTGAGTGGCTACCCATTATTTGTTTTTCCCGACTAAGCGTTATCGCTTAGCAAGATTATTTCCCCATGCAGGTTCAGAGATCAGAGTAGCACAACAGTCCACTGTAACTTTGGCAAACAAGTCGATAGATCTATATAGGAAGAGTTTTTTATTTTGGCATGTAATTAAGTTTTAATTATTAGCGATTGTAATAAGTTGTAACATCTTATAGTGCGAATGCTGGTGTGTTGATGACATAGGTTTAGGATGTGTATATCTTGAGGTCTTGTGTTAGAAATTTTATTATTCTGATTTTTGTATTGCCATGTGTGTCTTTGTCTGGTAGCACCCTCCACTCACCATAGCTCATCGTTCTTTGATATGCTACGAGTGGAAGTTGGGGGTGTTACAATTGTATTTGGAAAAGTATGAAAAAGAATTAAGTAAAGACTCAATTGAAAAAGAATTAAAGTTAATTATTGAAAAATAAATTATTTAGTGAGTAAGAGGATATTTGCCAAAGGACTAAAGAGACAAAAGCCAAGGATTTGATAGGTTGGACCAATTAGGAAGCAATAGTTAAGCAAGAGTAGTTAGGAGCATTTAACGGAAAGAAGAAAAGAAAGAAAAGAAGAGAGAGGGAAAATCAGATTTCTCTTTCCCCTTCTCCTCTTCCTGCATTCCTGTTTCTTCTTCTTCTTTTTCTTCTTCTTTTTCATTTTCTGCTTCTTGCTTCTTCTCCTTTGGTGTTTCTTCAAGAATTTGATTTGGATTTGTAAGGTTAGTGGTTGGATTTTTGGGTTTAAGGTCTTTAGCTCCTTCTTCCTTTTCTATTTTGATTTAGTATTTGGGTGATTTGGGTTTGGATTAAGTGTGTTTTAATTTTGTTTGATTGCAAGAATCCGGTGACAAGAGGAAGAACAAGGGTAAAGAGAAGACTGGAACTTGAAGAATAATGGTTTTGTGCTGCATTTTGAGGTTTGGGAGTTGTGTATTTTGATTGAATTACTTTTGAGTTTTTGCGTTGAGTTTGATGGTAATTGAGTTAGAAGTATGTTTAAATGCATGTTTTGAGTTGAATTTTGAAATTTATATGAATGTTAGAATTAATTTGGCATACTAACGTTGAAATGTGGATTTGCATAATTTTAGAGCAAAATTTTGGGTTTATTGCTTCAATTTTACATTCTTGCCAATTTAATTTTTTCTAATAAGTGTAAATTATTACGACTACGATTATAAGCATGTTTTGAGTGTAATTGATATAACAATTGATGTTATATGCATGATTGTATGATTTTGAGTGAAAATTTGTATGAGTAGAGTTATCGTTTTAGTCAGCAAAGTCTGGGAGCTCATCTCTATTGCAAGGGTGACCTCTATCGTGATCACTATAAAAAGGTGGAGTTTCAGGCTGCCGTCGAGAGTTTGGGGTCCGATCTCTTAGTGGAGCGCTCTGTTGTGAGTGCGACCTTGGTCATGAGTGCGTTAGAGAGCTCGATAAGCCAAGCATTCGCCGGGCTGCTCTTTGTCATGAGCGCGCCTATGCGCATGAGCGCAATGGAGAACTACCTGCCCTCTGTTACGACCATGACAGAGGCCCTGTCAGCTCCTTTCGCGAGCGAGGAACTCATCGCAAGCGTGACTTTAGGTGAAGTTTGCCTATTCTTGGGGGCACGACGGGGTTGTCACGAGCATTGCCCTCCCCTATTTTTAATGTAAATGAATTGTTACATTTTGAATGGTTTCTCACTTTGATTGGTATATGACTTTGTGCATGAGGGTTTTAGTATTGTACTCTATATATGCCTTAATGGGTGTATATGAGTATTAGATGTGTTGGACATTCGCTTAAAGTAAAGTTAGAGTGTTATGGACAAAGGATATATGTTCAAGCCTGAATGGTCATAGTTGTGGATAGATAAGCATACTTATAAAGGGTTAGAGTGCAGCTGCTTCAGTTAACCCCATTTGTACCTAAAGTCGGCCCCATTTGTGTTTAAATATTTTGAGACTTTAGTGTCTTTTATTCCCTTCGGGTATAAATATTTTGAGGCTCACATCTCTATATGTTCGAAACTATGTTCAATCAGTATCATTAGCACCCGTATCTATTATCATGTGAATTTAGGCTATTATATGTTATAGTTGTTAAGATGTGTAAGGTTATACTCATATGTGCATGGAAGCATTTAAGATATACTATAATGTCATAATATGTTCTCCATGATAAAAGTTAGTGATTTTGTACTTCTTAAAGCATATGTATAGTTAAATGGATTGTTCAAGTTAAGATTAAGATGCATTTGTTAATTACTTACCCGTGTTCTAGTGTTTACACAAAAATGTTAGTGTATTGAGCATGCTGTTATGATAATTATGTGATATTTGTGACTTTCTCCCCACTAAGAGTGATCGCTTAGCAAAAGTATTTTTCCCGTGTAGGTGCAGGTTTTGTGTGGAGTTGGGCATCTACAGGTCTTGGCCACTAGGAGTTTGGAGCTTATTATGAGTTCTTTTTGCTTTTGTTATAAATATCTTTGTATAGTCAAAGAATTGTATATGTATTAGATATTTGTTTTGTAGTTAGTATATTTCTGTAAAGTTATTTTTACATGTAAATGTAAAAAGGATGCTTTTGTAATTTGTTGATCATTTATTATATATGATTATTTTTTATCATTTATGTTTGGTTTACTGTTTTCGCAATTGTTTGTATGTGTATATCCTTATGTGCATGTATGCTTTTATGTTTCTTTGTGGCGCTCCGATATCTTGCCAAGCGGTATTGGGGTGTTACGGTTTTATTGGTATCAGAGCATAAGTTTAGGCTATTCAGAACTATAGGAAGATAGAGTATAGAGTATCTATGTGTGAGTCTGTCTAGTGTCATGGCCTAATGCAGATGTTGTCTTGTGTAGAGTTAGATGGAGTCTGATCTGAGTGAAAAGATTGGTGAGACGACGGGTAGTGTTAACCCAGTGAGGGGTAATCTGCCTGCACAAGGGCGACCTCCAGCAGAAGGTCCCGATCCTGCTTATTAGAATACAGCGCTAGTGCAAGGATTATTGCAATTGATGGATAGATTGACTGCTCTCAAGGCTCCTACAGACCTTTTGAGAAAGTGGGGAGCAGAGGAGTTTCGTGGGACCTCCTTGGACCAATCTAATGTAGCTAACTTCTGTTGGAGAGGACGGATAGGATATTGCAAGAGATTAATTGTCCCCAGAACCAGCGAGGTGCTTGTGCAGTGTCACTGTTTGAAGGGTCGGGTATGATTGGTAGAAGCTTGTGCTTCACAAATGCTCAAAGACCAGTCGAGGTATCTTAAGAATTCTTTGTGCAAGAATTTGAGAAAAGGTATGTCATGAAGGCCTACCGATAAGTGAAGTGGAAAGAGTTTATAAGTTTGAAGCAGAGAAATATGTTGGTCAATGAGTATGAGAAGGAGTTTAGTCGATTGAGTAAGTATGTGCCAGATACTTTGTTAATTGAGGACTTCAAGTGCCGTCAGTTTGAAGATAGTTTGAGAGAGGTGATTAGAGGACCTTTATCAGCAATGATAGTTATACACTAAGTGGGCTATTATCAGTTAGTGTCAGCGGCAATGATGTTCAAAGAGTTAGATGTAACACCCCCTACCCATACGTAGGCGATCCCATCCGATAAGGAGTGAGATGCCGTATGAGTCAGGGTGCCACCAAACGGATTCAAAGCAAACCATACAATCATTCATAACATATATACCGAAATACGGAACAATTAAAAACTTTAAGGGAAAGGAAAGCAATAGCTGATCATGCATTAATATAATAAATCATTACAATAATGTTCTGATCAAACCAGCTGATACAAAAGATATTACATAACCAAAATATAAGTATAAAAGCGGAAACTATAATAAAACTGATACAAGAGAGTTCTATACAAAAAGAATCATCAACGATTACAAAAGCTAAGCCCTACACTAAGACCTTCTGTGTTGGCTTGACGGCGGCGACTCTCTCAAAGCAAAACTCCTTCCGCACCTGCACGGGTAAAACACCGTGCTAAGCGATAAACGCTTAGTGGGGAAACACACATAAAATATGGACGACCATTCACAATGGTCATCAAGGCATAACACATTCACAATGGCAAATGCAATAGTTTATAACATACTCCATATAAATATGCTCACAATTTAAAGCCATACATTCCGCATCTCAAATTCATGTCCATTCCAAAATAATCAAACATACATCTCATCATTATACTCATCCAGATATAACATTTATATAGTCAAATCAGAGCAGAGCAAACCAATCAAACACCTGCTAACTCGAGGTAGTGGATAACGAGTGAACTGAGGGTACCTTACGGGTACGAATCGATTACTGAGGGTACCTCACAGGTACAAATCAAAAGTCATTTCATTTTTATCATTAACACAATATTTTTACTGAGGGGACCTTAAACAAGATCCAAATACTGAGGGGTTCGCGAGGAACCTAACGGGGACCTGATCGGGGTCCGAACTGAACTGAGGGCTGCAGCTAAAAGACTCTATTAGGCATGCCTAACTATCCACTTACTTGACTCTAGCAGGTTATGTAACACCCCCATCGCCGCCCCCGTTGGAAGGACGCCGACGGGCGCGCTACCCGATGCTCACTCACACAGATATGCACATGCACGATGCGGGAGCATACATTCATACATAACATACATACAAAAATACGGGTTAATTAAAAACTTGACTTAACATGCATGCACAGACTGATCATACAATAACTCACACACACGCAGGCACTAAGCGGAAGCATAAAGCGAAAGATAAAACAAAGGAGTAACTTAACATAAAAACATACTAACGTTACAATCCCAAAAGAAATCTCAAGATTCTTATATAAAGTTACATATATAATAATACAAAAATACAAAAGCTGAAGTACAGAAGCTGAACAAAATACAAATCTTATAACTCCTACGTGGCTGACCTTGCAGAAGCGCGACTCGAACAGGACCAAAACCTGCCACCTGCATGGAAAGGAAATCCGTTCTAAGCGATAAACCCTTAGTGGGGAGAACACACAAAAGTATGAACGGCCATTCACAATGGTCGTCAAGGCATAACACATTCACAATGGCAAATACAGCAATCAGAATACATATATAATCAGGCTTGCATAGTAAGGCATTAATTCGAAAGCTCACAACCATAACCATGTACTTATGTCAAGAATAGGCCAAAACAGACATAATAAAATACACGATACAAGTATCATCATGCAGAACTACATACTACATCACATGCATAAACCTACAATGGTATCAAATATCAGTACCTTACCGTGCGAAGTCACATGAGATTTACACATGCAATTGTCATAACCAAGTACCCATGCATGAACTGACAACCCAATCAAATGCAACACGATTACCATATGATAACGCACCCAACTATCATGTTAAGAATACTAGCTATCTAACATACTTTGACATGCCATACACACACTAGTCAAATTCCAAGGGATGACATCCAAAGCACCACATTACCGCTGCGCAACTCTAATATATATATCACGCTGAAAACACTCTAATAGCGGAGACCGAAGACATAATCACATAACATCACATTCATATCATCACCAAAGAAAATACAGTTAAATCTTACATACATACCGCCACAACTGCTCCGATTCACATGCTTATATAATAAAACCATGCTTGAGTCACATACATAAATGCATTAGTCGATTCACATTCAAGCATTCTGAAACTATAACACAACACATGACAAATACGGATAATAGTGTAAGGTATTCTATCATGCTTACCATATAAAGACATACATTCCAAAGCTCAAATATACATTCATATACTTATAAACTGATTTCCCAAAACATTATCGTGCTCATTCGGATATCACATTCTTATAGTTATTTCAAAGCAACACAACAAGGCACTTGCTGACTCACAATAGTGGATAACGAGTGAACTGATTAGTACCTTACGGGTAGAAATCGGCCAAAGGGTACCTTACGGGTACGAATCGAAAACCATTTTATTTTGTCACAATAAAAACATTTCACTGAAGGGGGATCTTAAACAAGATCCAAACACATTAAAAAGGATCGCGAAGATCCGCACATATAAAGGGTTCGCGAGGAACCAAACGAGGGACCTGATCAGGGTCCAAACGTCCAAAGGGCTGCAACTAACGGGATTCTATTAGGCATGCCTAACTATCCACTAGACTGACTCTCGCAGGTCATGCATAAAACAATTCACGTTTCGAATCGCACAACGCATAAATATATATACATCATGCATAAACCAGAGTACGATAGACATATAAATATGCTCATAAAGTCGGTCATATATCATACAGTTCCTATTGCAAAACATAATACACTCAATACACTTTAACATTAAACAATGTTCTAAAGCATGTCAAAAATCAGGTATGAAAACACTATCATGCCAATGATTATCAATACAAAATCCTAATCATGCGGTAGGTGAGGATAACTAAGAAAAACTCATGCATAATCCAAATTACATTTAAGCATAACACATTGAGTTCAAAGGCTAAAGCATAATAATTCATTCAGACATCAACCATATTATTCAAATAAATTTAGCATAGCATACTATCAATCATACCTCATAAAATTCATATTCTGAAGCATGCAATAGGTCAATCAATCACATTTTAGCACTACTCAATATACTAAAGCATGTCAGGAACACATGTGGAATCATATTATGCCAATGATTAATAATGCATAATCTTAGTCGTGAAATGATACAATAAACTCTTAAGCATGGCAGATTATTCTTAGAGAAGGATCTGATCAAGGATATGCATAACATATTGTTAATCACAAATAAATTAGGATAACCATTCATATAAACAAGGTAATATAGCACACCGAAGGGGAAAAAGCCATAAAAGCATTTGAAAATCATTTTATAAGAATACTACTCACTTGGGGAACAAGGCAAAACAGAAAAGCCAAATAAGAGCATATAAAAGTATGACATTAATCATACAGCAGTATAAGTCCATACCAGTCCATACAGAAGAAATAGGAAATTCATTTTGGTTGAAACTGGGCTAAATCAGAAAAATGGGCCTGAAGGGGGTCGGTCACGAGCCATGTCACGACTCGTGACTGGCCTCACAAGAGGGTCACGAGCCGTGACTCTATGTCACGTCTCGTGACATGCCTCACAGGGGAGGGTCACGAGTCGTGACCTAGTGTCACGCCTCGTGACACGCAAGGGAGTCACGAGACGTGACTCTAAGTCATGCCTCAAGGGAGTCACGGGACGTGACTCTAAGTCACGAGATGTGACTTGCCTCACACAGGGCAGTCACGCTTCGCGACTGGCAGTCACGCCTCGCGACTGCTTCCAACCCACCGAGAAGTCACGCGTCATGACTGGGAGGCAGAGTCACATGCCGTGACTGAGAGTCACAACTCGTGACTTGTCTCTCTCAGGGAAGTCACGACACACGCTGGAAACGGAAATTCCACCAGAATCGCGATTTCCCGTTCCCAGCATGCCCATAATTCAAAGAACTCAACAAAATCATTTCCAATTTGATTCAAAACACCACCAAATTCATCTTACCTTCCAATCGATCTTGCATGCATCAAAAATACAGTAACATCAACTTAATTTAACAATCAAAACAAACAAAATCATGCATAAACACATTCAATTCCCTCAAGAACATAAACCCTAGAAATTACAGTAAGTTCAAATCCCAAACTCAGTAACTTCACTTCAATCATTAACATGCATTACTGACACATCTACTCAAATAAATCATGCATATAGACATACCCAAAACACACCAAATTCCAGAAATTAAACAATGCAAACATATTTACAACCTAAGAGAGAATTAGGGCAAAGACATTCAAATAATTCTCAAACTGAAATTGAAGAACACAGAAGCTCCCAAACCTGGAATTGAAGATCCAAAAATCACACTTTAAGCTTCAATCCTTAATCCTCTACTTGTCCTTAAACTTCTTCTTGCAACCCAAAGCTTGCACAAACAAGAAACCCACAAAATCCTTAGTCCAAACCCTAACTGAAGATAAAACCAGTAGATGAAGAAGAAGAAGAAACACAGCACGCAGGAACCCTTAAACCCAACTTACCTCTTCAAGCAAAACACACTCCAAGCCAAACACAACTCCAAGCCAAATGAGAAAGAAAGGAAAAGCAGAGAAAGAAGAAGAGAAGAGGAAGAGGAAGCGTGAGAGGAGGGAACGGGAATGCTAAAATCTGTGTTCCCTCTCTCTTCCTCTTACTTCTTCTTTTTCTTCTTTCAATGCCCACCTAACAAGCCCACATGGCAGCTCCTAATTGGACCACAGAACCCACTTAGACTTTTTAAACCAAAGCACCATACACTCACATGCACCCAATCCTTTCCTTTAATAAATATCTCATGCCAAGGTACCAAACTCACACTTCACTAGATCAATGCCACAACCAAAGCACCCTACAACCGTATACCACAAGCACACACTAACATTTCTCTTCTTAACATACTTAATTAATTATTTACCAATAAGTCCTTATTATCCAAATTTCTCATGCACAAATTACTGAAATACCCTTGCATTCCCGACTTAGCATACACATTCCGACCAGGGCTATTTTGGGGTGTGACATGTTATGCATCATTCAAATTATGATTTCAAGTGTAATCTCATAATAATACTCTCATACATATCAATGAATCATAAATAAAACATGCATAACCCAAATTCTGTTTCAAATCACAGTATATAATTTATCATACGTAATAAATACAATAACAGTCGTATACACAAGTTCGTATAACATACAGTACTGAAAAACCATGAAAAATACCTTAAAAACACATTTAGAGAAAACTGGTTTCACAACAATGGAGCCACGGACATGAGTCGTGCTGAGGGACATGACTCATGTCTATGGTATCCTGCTCGTGCTCTCCAGCACGACATGCAGAGGAGCTACATGAGCACGAGTCGTACTGAGGGACATGAATCATGTCCATGCTGCTCCTCTTTCAGTCGTGCTCCACAACACGGCACGGATAGGAGCTCGCAGCAGCACGAGTTGGACGGCCACCAGGAAGAACTGAAAACACGATTTTCTTCGTAAAATACCTACTGTCAGTTAAATTCAAAACCCAGAAATCCAAAAACACAGCAACCCATCCTCAAATCTTACTTTAAACTCAAATATCATGCATTACAAATCATTATAAATCAAAACCCACAATTATAATATCAAAATAACACCAGCAAATCATGCATAAACATAATCAATTCTCACAAGAACACAAACCCTAAAAAAATTACAGTAACTTAAATTCTCAAACAAGATTTCTAAAACAAGTCCCAAACCTGAAATTTTAAGCTTTAAATCACTTAGCTCCGCTAGTCCCAGCAATTTCCTTGCCCTTAGGATCGCGAGGAGGATCAACTAACAATCAACACACCAAGAACAAAAAAAAATATAAACCCTAAGTTAAATCTAAACCCAAAGAAGAAGAAGGAGATGAAAATAAAATGAAAAGAATACATTCACTTACCACAAAGGATGGAAAGAGATGATTAATTCCACCAATAAAGATTTGAATCCACACAAGAGCTCTTGGAGTGAAGAAAAATGAAGAAGAAGAAGAAGAAGAAGAGTGAGGGGAAGAAGGGAAACGTCAAATTCTGCCCTTCCCCTTCTTTCTTTCCTTTTTGTTTTTCTTTTCCAAAACTCTAGACACATGTCATCTCCCTATTGGTGGGAATCAATCATTCACACCCAACAAGCATGCACTACAAACACCCAATGCACTCCCAACTAATGCACACCCTACAATGGTATGAACACACACACTATGCACTCCCAACTTAAAATACCCTAATATGATATGCTAAAATGCACACAATCATTTCCCAATTTATTCACACTCTAATGCCAAACATACATCCATATGCTAATAAAACCCTAAAAACATGTATTTTTACCAAAATACCCTTATGATATGCCGAACACCTGCAAATGCATGCTTACACCGATAGGCACATACTACTAGGGGGCAAACGGGGTGTGACATTAGATGTACTGAAATAGAAAGGAGAACAGAAGAGGAAAGCACCGGATGGTGAAGTTTCAGCAGCAAGAAAGTTCAGGATGTTCCAAGTGGACAAGAGGCTAGAGGATTGGCTCAAGCACCGTCAGAGGTAGGAAGTGTAGCGCCGCCATCTAGTAGGTGTAATAGGGCACCTGATTGTGAGCATTGTAAGAGACACCATTAGGGTATGTGCCGGAAGCTCACAGGAACATGTTTTAAGTGCGGCAGCATGGAGCATATGCTTGCCAAGTGCCCGAAATTGAATGCGAGTAGGGATCAGCCAAGAAGTAGAGCTAGTGGAGATGGACCGGGAGCAGTGAGAAGTGGCAGAGGATAAGGTAGAACCTCTCAAGCACCGTCTAAGATAGTTGAGAAGCCAGTTGCTGCTGGTGGCCTTACTAGAGTTTATGCTATGATTCGAAAGGATGTGGATGACCAAGTGGATCCCTCTGGAAAGTTCGTTATTACTTAAATTATCCGGTATAAGTTATTGATTTGGTAATTTGATCATATGTTTGCTAGCGTGGAAATTTTAAAGACGAAATTTCTGAAGGAGGAAAAAATTGTAACAACCCGATTTATACCCTAGAAGGAAATTTTATAGTTATTGTATGGAAAAGGGAAATAATGTAATTGGACAAGTATCAAAGTGAATTATGTAAGGACTCAATTGAAAAAGAATTAAAGTTAATTATGGAAAAAAAATTATTTAGTCAGTAAGAGGATATTTGCTCATATGTATATGCAAGTATTTGAGATGTACTATAATGTCATAATATGTTCTTCATGATAAAGTTAGTGATTTTGTACTTGTTAAAGCATATATATAGTTAGATGGATTGTTCATGTTAAGATTAAGATGCATATGTTAATTACTTACCCGTGATCTAGTGTTTGTGCATAAATGTTAGTGTATGAAGCAGGCTGTTATGATAATTATGTGATATTTGTGACTTTGTCTGGAGTCTATTGTTTTTGTTTCTCCCTACTAAGCGTTATTGCTTAACACGGGTGTTTTTCCCGTGTCGGTGCAGGTTTGGTGTGGAGTTGGGCATCTGCAGGTCTTGGCCACTAGGAGTTTGGAACCTATTATGAGTTCTTTTTGTTTTTGTTATGAATATCTTTGTATAGTCAAAGAATTGTATATATATCAGATATTTGTTTTATATTTAGTATATTTCTATAAAGTTATTTGTATATGTAAATGTAACAAGGATGCTTTTGTAATTTGTTGTTCACTTATCATATATGATTATTTTTTATCATTTATGTTTGGTTTACTATTTCTGCTATTGTTTGTATCTGTATGTCCTTGTATGCATGTATGCTTTTATGTTTGTTTGTGGCGCTCCGATATCCTCCCAAGGGTATTGGGGTGTTATAGAATCAAATCTTTTTGAATTCAAATTATCTTTTAAAAGATAAAATAAAATCTTTTTGAATTCAAATAAAATCTCTGAGGATAAACGTTAAGGATCTTACATTTATCCACAAGAAATACCACCACGTTGCCACTGGGGCCTGACTGACGGGCGTCCCTCAGCTAAGGGACTCTTGGCAGTCGGCCCCCAGCAGTAACATGGCAGTTTGGCTTGTGGATAAATCGAGGGACATGAGTCGGTCAGGAGGGCAGCCTTGGCTTTAGAGCGGCAGGCACTCACTCGCATGAGAGAAAGGTGTCCCTCAGGCATGAGTGACAGGCACACGCTCACACGAGGGACAAGCGTCCCTCCAGCTTGAGCGATGGCCGCCCACTCTAGCAAGGGATGAGCGTTCCTCAAACACAAGCAAGGGGCAGCGCATAGATAGATAGGCGTTGGTCATCGAAAAGACAAATCCTTATACTAAAAGGCCCCTTTCGAAGCTAAAGAGGTATAAAAAGGATTTTTGGTCACCAATATCCCTAAAATTTTTGAATTTTAAGGGCAAAAGCCTACAACTTCACTCCTTTACCTATAGAACATGTACCGATATTTCATAGAGTAACTCTAGTATGGGCTGCCTCGAGACCGATGTCTATACCATGGTTGTATGAGCTTGATTCTCCTTATGAAGGTGCTGTAGAATTTGCTTTAAATTAATAGTGGGATGAATTAGCTAAAACATCTAAGTAGCGAGAGAAGTAGAGGGCAGGAACTAGACAACTTTGATCATACAAAGTAAACTATTCTGATCATACCAATACATCACAGCATAAATGAATATGTTTCAGTTTGATTTCATCACACATGATCCTTATTTGGCATTAACTCGAAAAATATAAGACCTCATCTAATCCCGGGATAGATCATGTGAACATCAAACTCCCGTTATCAATCAGCCCTCTCTGGTTTTTATGATTGAAGATTTTCTCTCAGCCCTTAATTTTTTCCCAAGATGCCTTTTTTAAATTTTAACCCAAGCAAGGCATCCAATTTTAGCAGGTCACCTTTTTTCGAATTTTAACCCACGAGGCATTTATTCTCTCTTTCTTTTTTTCTTTTCTTTCTATTTTTTAGCCTTTGCCATGGGACCTCCTTCAGTCTGTTAACGTATACATGGTTCCTTTTGATTCTCTTTCATCATAATTAGTCAGGACAGCTGCTTATTCTGATAGTGCCTCTTTTATTTTAGCACCAAACGCTTCATTTTGACCCTTGTGCAAACTAGTTGAGGCAGTGAGCTCTCCATTTATGACTCGATTGTGAAAGCTCATACCTTCCTTTTATTGGCTTTGTTGGCCCAATTTCTGAAGTACCCTTTAACGGTTGAGACTAGGTTACAAGTTAGCCTCAAATGGTTTTAAGACAAAACTTTTTTTTTCTTTTTTTTTTAGGCCCAAAGCTTCGTTCGTCTTGAATTTGATAGTCCAGCTTCTAAGTCAACCCATTAATCATTGGATCTTGATTTGGGTTGGCTCCATTGCATGTGTCTTGAATGCTAAATAAGCAAAGGAATGCCTTTTAAAACTTCGATTGCTGTTAGGTTGGCAAATTGAAGCAGGTTATCCTACCAATGCCCTTCTCAATTTTTAGCATATCATTCTAGGTCCACGTAAAGGCCATTTTTTTATGTCTCAGAATTTTCCTCTCTTTAGGAGTTATATCAGATGCTATCAAGATTTCTTTTGAGTTTTCCAAAGTCCTGAAATTGAATGCAGTTGTATTAGCTGAAATAATATCAAAATGAATGCTTATGATCATATGAAGCGAAATCATCAGAAACATCATACAAATAAGCCCAATTGTTCATCTTATTAAAATAACTAGCATTGCAAACATTAACATAAATAGAAGTTCTTGGAATAACAAAGACAATGAAACATTTAAAAAAAAAAGAAACATTATCTTCTTCTCTGCTCTCACCAGTGGATGAACAATCTTGCGCCACCATGGGAATTCCTTCTTCACTCGTCTCTCGATGGGTGATATCGACGTACTCATCTCCAAATAAATCTTGCAAAACATACAACTCAAGTAGACCAGTCCCGATCATATACATAGGTGGGGTACTGCAATGTAGTCTGACTTCTACTTCTTCTATCTCTTTTTAGGACCTGTGATTTGTTGGGAGTCGATAAGATCTTGATCTTATTCCTCAAAGTTCGACAATGATCTATCAGATTTTTGGTATGCTGATGATATGTTCAATACTGACCACCTATGTGCTCCGACTGTCCGTAATTCATAGCTGGCCTAGTGTGACGCGTCCCGGAACCCGATCGCTTCCTGGGAAACCCGCTTTAAAGGTTCGTATCTTATGATCTTGGGCAATTATGAGATATTTTGGAATCCCTACCCAATAGAACATTAGGGAAGTTCATCTAATCCCATGAAGCCTTTTGGCAGTTTTGAGGTATTTTTGAGTCGGCACCCAATTTACAAGAAATTTGGAAAGTTCGTCTAACCTCGGGGTCTTAACTAGAGAAGGATTCGGA
Organism: Excoecaria cochinchinensis; assembly: GCA_947683425.1. Classification (NCBI taxonomy): domain Eukaryota; kingdom Viridiplantae; phylum Streptophyta; class Magnoliopsida; order Malpighiales; family Euphorbiaceae; genus Excoecaria; species Excoecaria cochinchinensis. The sequence continues at coordinate 5,733,922 of CANTUQ010000003.1, read as the reverse complement.
ACTTCACTCTTATTAATGCCTTGATTAATTATAGATGGGTTTTTAATCTTAAAATTCTATCTCTCTGCACACACGGTCACGCATTAAAATAAAACAAAAATCAAGCATTGAAAGAAAGCAGTAAAATAAAGCAAATCACAAAAAATAAAAGATAGATAAAATTAGGACAAAATACAATCCCTCAAAATCAAATGTATTAAGATCTCGGACGAAAAATACAATCCTCCAAATAAAATCAAACAAAATATAAATAAATAACAAACTCAAATGAATAAGTAAACAATCATAAATCGGGAAATTTATTTAGGGTAGGAATATTGGTTCCTTCATGTTCACTTTAGAAAATCGAAGAGTTATTTTTATGCATTATTAGGAAAATCGAGATAAGTGATCCCATTTTGAGAATTGACACTTCTTTTTTAAAGTGAGTTTTTATTGGTTGAAATTAAGATATTGGTAAGTTTTTATTGGTTGAAATTAAGACATTGGTCCCATTTTATTAAAAAAAAAAACCAATTTATTACTATAATTTTTTTGCAATTTTTAGTTAACGTGCATAAAATAAACTAAATTTATTACATATTACATAATAAAAACAAATAAAGGAGAAATAAGAAAAAAGATAAGAAAAATGCTAAAGGTGGCAAATCCTCCCAAAATAGTACCTTCAAATCTCTATGGGCTCCCATTTGGTATTGGAAATGCTCACACATAAAAAATATATTTAAATAAAAATATAAATAAAAGTGATGTTAGTAACTAGTACATAAAATAATAAAAATGAATTAAAACAAATAAAATAAAATAAAATGCATTATGAGTAAAAAACCAATTAAATGACATAATAAAATAAATACACATATTAATAATTCAACATACATAAAAACATAAATAATAATAATAATAATAATAATAATAATAATAATAATAACAACAACAACAACAATAACAACAATAAACAAATAATAATAATAATAACAACAACAACAATAATAATAATAATAATAATAATAATAATAATAATAATAATAATAATAATAATAATAATAAAAAAGATGAACAATCAAGTAAGTAAGAAGAAAAAAAAAAGATGTTAAAGCATTGTAAATCTACGAATAAAATCACACAAAAACAAAATAAAAACAATAATAGATGTAAAAAATCTGCATGGTTGCTAATTAATTATAAAAAATAATAATAATAATAAAAAATTATATACAAAATTAAACCCAAAATGTTTACCCGTAGAATTGGATTTAAAGAATGAAGGTAAATGATAATTTCCTTGTCTTAACTAGCAAAAATAAGATTAGAAAAATAAAATTTTTATCAGAAATAGTTTTTATCTCAAGAACAAAGAATTGATTTCTTTGACTCAAGAAAAATTTGTTAAAAAAGAAGAGAAAAATTCCCAAGAACAAAAAATTGTTCTCTTTGTCTCAAGAATTAATTTAGAAAAATTCCCTTATAACTTTAGAAAAAATGCTCTTCAAGAAGAAGAAGAAAAGAAAAATATTTTTTCTTAGAAAAATCCCTCTTTTTTTCTCTCAAAAATCAGAAATTTTCCCTCCAAAAGTCACAAATTTTATTTTTCCAAAGTCACAAAAAAAAAAACTATTTATATCTCTTTTTGCCAAAATAAATAAATCTATTAATTTCCCATTATAAAGCCCCAAAAAATGACCAAAAATAATAAAAACACTTAATTTGGCCAAAAAATAGCACCAGGCGCGTCAAACAGGTGAGGCAGGCCGCCCCTCGAGGGCTGAGGGACGGGCAGGCTGTCCATCAATGTGCACGCGCGCTCCAGCCTACCTCAAAAAATTTTTTTTTAAACAATCTTAATTAGAACACTATAATTTTCAACCTATTTTTATTTTTAAAACTTAAAATATATAATTTTTACTTTTTAAAAAAAATAATTTGACAAGGAAACTATTACTTCCAACTTTCTTTTTACCTATAAACAGGCATCCAATTTCATCTTTATGTAATCCTTATTTGGGCTGCCTCGGGACTCAGTGTCTACACCTTGGTGGCAATGGTTTCAGCTTGCTCTCCTTCAATAATCTCTCCAAAATCGAGGACAAATACCAGCCAAAATTAAAAAAATACCTCTAACCTTATCTAACTTCGGTAGCTGAAACCTCGATTGTTTTACCATTTTTGTTATTACTACTTCCAACACCACCTGACTTGTACCCTGATTGGTTCCCATAATTTTTCCCAGCAAAGTTATTTTGGCTTGCTTTCTTTGCTACGTAAGCCCCCTCAGCCTCTATTGTAATGTCTTTGAGTGACTCCCGGTCTTTGAGTCCTTTGAAGCTAAGCAAATCTCTCAAGTAGGGACAAGAGTTTCGGATGAATATTCTGATCTAGTTGGCGATATGAGGCTTCTGCTACATCTCCATGACCCTATTCCTCCATTTGGTGAGGTATTCATGGAATGACTCATCACTCCTTTGATGTAAGAGCTCGAGGTTCTTTAAGGTGACCTACATTCTCCTGTTGCAGTCATACTACTTTAAGAACTCTTCAGTTAAAAGATCCCAATCATCCTTGGACCTTTAGTCCATCCTGTGATACCAGTATACTGTCGAACCCAATAAGCTAAGGCAGAAATATTCCACCTTTTACTTCTTGGTCAACGCTGTGACCTTCATCACCAGGGTATACTACTTAATGTGGGCATATGGATTCGAAGTACCATCGAACTTTGGCAGCTCAAGCATCTTGATCCTTTGGGGCAGCAGCTCTTTATCCCCCAAATCTCGATCCTCAAGGTTGATCCCCCTTCCTGTTGATAACAAGTGGGTGATCGCATCAATCTGCTGTCTCATTCCTCTCATTGCCTCATCCTTCACCCTAGGAGCCTACTGCTCATGGCTTGAGGTTCTATTGGCTCTTCATCTCTATCCTCAATCAGAAAATCATCTCTATCCTCAATTAGAAAATCCTCATCGGGATCAGGGAAGTATCTATTGCCATTACATGAGCTTTAGTCAAAGGTGATGATACTTTAAGCCTACCCAAGCATGGTTCCTACCAACAGGTCTAGTTGATCATGAGTATAATGACCAATCGGGTCTCCATTTAATATACCATAATGGTACAAGGCTTTGGCTATTGATTATCCTTAACACTTCCGTACATTGAGTGAACGTAAGGTCGCGTTTTAGGAACACACTGGGGTAAGAATAGGGACCATCTAGCAATCATCTAAAGCTCTAATATGGATGCAATGCAATTTTTTTTGAAAGGAGAAAGAATTTTAATTTGTAAAAACTCAATTATATTATATTAACCAACATACTTTCAAAGAAAATTCTCAAAGTCCCTAGTCGAGTCGCCACTGTGACGCTCGCACAACCTGATCTGCCTCGAGAGCCCGCTTTTAGAGCCTGAGAGAGTTCATGTCTAGATCTTAGGTAACATGAGATATTTTGAAATCGCTTCCCAATAGAATATTAGGGAAGTTCATTTAATCCCATGAAACCTATAAGCACCTTTGTGTTATTTTGGAGCTGCTTACCAATTTACAAAAAATTGGAAAAGTTTATATAATCTCAGGGTCTAAACCAGAGAGTAGTCGGTGTAACGACCTAAAAAGGGCCTAGTCGGAATTCGTATGCTAAGTCAAAAATTAAGGGGTATTTCAGTAATTTATGCATGAGGAAATTTGGATAATAAAGTCTAAATTGCAAGACTAATTAAAATGTTTAGTGAAGAGTTTATTTACTGAGGTAGGTGTATGGTACCAAGGATTTAAGGTGTTTAATAAAGAGATTATATAGTGGATTATGTGTATGGTGTATTGATTAAGAGAAAGTCAAAGATGGTAATCTTTGGTCCAATGGGAGCTTGCCAAGTGGAATTGGTAGGTGAGCATTAAATGAAAAAGGAAGAGAGAGGGAGGGGAGGGCAGAAAAAGGGGAAGCTTACCGTGTAAGCTGAATTTTTCCTTTGGCTTGCCCAATTCCCATTCCCCTCCTCTCTTTCTTTTCATTTTGGATGCTTTTGGAAGCTGAATTTTTCCTTTGGCTTGCCCGATTCCATTCCCCTCCTCTCTATCTGTTCATTTTGGATGCTTTTCTTCTTTGTTTGAGTTGGTGTTTCACTTTGAGGTTGGATTTCCTAAGTTTAAGAGCTGATTATTGAAGAGGTAAGTGCTTGGGTTTGATTTGGGTTTCTTCATGTCCTTCTTTTTCTTTAATTTCTGGTTTTGGAAGAGTGAGTGAATGGTTTGACTTAAGTGTGTATTTGGCTGCGTTTTGTGTAAGAATCGGAGGATTGAAGGAAGAGCAAAGGAAAAGAGAAAGTGGGATTTTGAAGTGAACGGTTTGAAGCTTTATTTTGAGGTTTGGGAGTGTTTTTGCCCTCTTCTCCTTTTGGATCATCTATGTGTTGTGCTTAAATTTTCTGGTGATCTTGAGTGTTAAATTATATGTAGTTGCATGTATGAGATTGATTGGGAACGTTAGTTTGGTATGATTTAAGTGGTAGTGATTTGCATGTAAAGTGATAGTGAAATAGCATAAATTAGTGTAAATTATGATTTCCTGGTTCTTGTGATTTAATTGTGATTTCTTGCTTAAAGTAATGTAAATTAAGTGTATATTGATAATAAGTATGTCTTGGTATGCATTGGTGTGATGATTTATCATGAAATTGCATGAATGAGTGCTTTTGAAATTGTCGGGCTTGAAGTGAAGTGCAGAATCCTGAGTTTCTGGGCAATTCTGGGCTCTGTCGCGAGCATGACAAAGTGCGGAATAGCCTTTGTGATGCTGAGGAGCCTCTGTCGCGAGTGCGATAGAGAGCTTGGTAGGATGAGCTGCTGTAAGCCAAACCCTAGTGCGAGCGTGCCTCCGAGCGCGAACGTGATGGGGAAGTGCTCGGTCTCTTTCGCGAGCACAGTGTATGTCGCGATCGCGATAAAACTCGGTATAGTGAGTGCCCAATCTCTATCGCGAGCGCGACGTATGCCCCGAGTGCGACAGAGCTCAGATAAGTGTGCATCTGCCGATCGTGCCTTCACGGGCAAGCACGCAATGGGGTACCCTGCGCTCTGTCGTGAGTGCGACACACGTTGTGATCGCGACAGAAGCCCTTCCTGCCTGCCCTATTTTCGAAATTGTTTCTTTTTTTCCCACTTTGCACGATTTCTCACTATTGCATAGCACATGGTTTTGCTTGTGCCTTGGTGATATATTGTCCTAGTGTTGTATTAGCGAATATTAGTATGATAGTGTTTTGATTCGTGTCCTTGGATAATTTAAAGAATTGTTATTGTGAGTAAGTAGTTAAACCTGAAGTGTCATAGTAGTGGATAGATAAGCATGCTTATAAAGGGATAGTAAATGCAGCTACCAGTGTTTGCCCTCGGGCTATGCAATGACCCCGCTTATAGGGTCTTAGTGATTACGGTTGACCTCCGTTATGGTCTAAGTGAAAATGTTTTGAGGCTTCAGTCTCTAGTGTAGTGTTCCTGTATCCACCACCACTGAAATTCTGGCTATGGTTTGAAGTGTTTAATAATTTGTTTACTGAAGCGTTATGATTATTGAGTGATTCCAGTTATGGTATTTGCTTTAAGCGTGTTATTATTATGTTCTGATTTCTTATAGTGATTATGATCCATGTATCTCTATTTTGTTACTTAGCGAATTCCATCTGCGAATGCTTATCCATGAGTATGTTATTGCATGATATTTGTATAGTGCTATGTTATCTTTATTCCTCCCCACTAAGCGTTATCGCTTAGCATGGGCTGTTTTCTCGTGTAGGTGGCAGGTTTTATTCGGTTCGTCGCGCATCTGCATGGTTGGCCACTAGGAGTAGAGTCTCGTTTTATTTTTGTACTCCTCCTGTACTTCTTTTTCTATATCATTTTGGTTATATAATTATATAATTCTTTTTGGGTACAACGATGTACATTTTGATGATGTATATAATTATATTTTGATTATATGTTAAGATGTTAAGATTTATTATTGTTAGTGTACGCTTCAGCTGTGATGTATGCATGTGTGTGAGCGAGGGTAGCCGTAGCGCTATGGTATCCTTCCAACGGGGGTATCGGGGTGTTACAGTTGTGGTATCAGAGCACCGATTTAAGCGGTTCTAGTTGTCTTTGATTATTTGAGTGTCAAGTCTTTGCATGTGAGTCAGTTTTATGTCGTGGCCTAATGCAAGTATGTCTTGTGTAGTGTTTAGATGGAGTCTGATCCAAGTGAGAACGTGGGCGAGACAATGGGCAATGTGTGACGCGCGCCCGGACCAGCAAGGCCCTCGTTGAGCCCGCCTTTCGGGGCTCGAGGGATCGGTCGCGTCTTTTTGATCATGGGCACCACGAGACATCATCGGTGCATCCCTCCCAATAGGACATTGGGGGGAACCACCTAGTCTAGTGACGCCTAAAGGCACCTTGAGGTGTATTGGAGTCGCCACCCAAAAATTTGGGAGAGGTCTCTAACCTCGATGGTCTTAAACCAAAGACGGTGTTCGGAACTTTACTTTTATTAATGAGTTAAGTTAAGTTTTATAAATGAATTTTTAATGAAACGCAATTCCACTTCTCTCCTCACACGATCATGCATTAAAATTAAAGCACACTTCATTCACGTTGAAAAGTAATAAATAAAGCGATAAATAAATAGATAAATTACAAGAATAAAATTTGCCCCAAAAACTTAAATTACAAGGGCCCAATATAAATAAATGAACACTTTAAAATAAATCATACATAAATCGGGTCATTTATTGAATTTTAGGAACATTGGTTCCTTTTATTGAATTGAAAATTAGAGAACTATTTTCTGGACATTTATTTGAAAGTCGGGATGAGTGATCCCATTTTATAAGAATTAATTCTCCATTTGATGGTGAGATTTTATTGGATAAAATAGGACATTGGTCCATTTTATTAATAAAAATCCTCAATTTTAGTTATTGTAAATAAAGTGATTTTATTGCGATGCGGGCAAGTTTTGAAATGCATTTTTACATACAACACATGGAAATAATATAATGAAATAAATACGATGATTAGAAATGCAAACCCCAAAGGATGGAGATCTTTAATTTCTCGATCCACCGGCCCGCTCAGAAATATCACTCAAAGTGAAACAAATAAGTTTTGGATGCGAATAAAAAAGAATAAAATAAAATGTTAGTAAATTAAATCAAATAATGTAAACAAGCAATTAATTGAATAAATTAAACAATTCAAATAAACGATCACACAATCAACTAGATAATATGGCAATCAATTAAGCTAATTAAATATAACTCATCAGTTAAATCAATTAAATATAAACAATCAATCAAATTAAACAGTTAGTTAAACATTCCATTGAATAAATTAAAGAAATTAATCCATCAATTAAATTAATTAAATGCAAACAATCAATTAAATCAATTAAATATAAATAATCGAATAAAATAATCAATAGAATTAATTAAATATAAACCAAGATTAACAATTGCATTAACCTGACATATAAATAAAACATATGCAAAATGAATAAGAGAAATGCAAATAAGAAAATGCAGTATGTGAGCTAGAGGAAATAAAGCACAAAAGAATTGCATGAAAAGGGAGTGTTGGCCCACGCGTGAACAGTACACATGAAAAAGAAAAGGAAAGAGGATACTGCACTAATGCCCAAAGCCATAAAAATACATGCAAAAATGAAGTTTGACAAATTGAAATAATAAAAATAATAATAATAATGAAATAATAATAAGAAATTTATTAATAATAACAATAATAACAATAATAATAATAATAATAATAATAATAGTCTCCACATAAATTTAACAAATTAATGAATAATTGAATAAACAAAGTAACAGATGCATTAGTAAGCATATATATATATATATATATATATATATATATATATGTACATAAAGCATAAAACGTGGCCAAAAAGTAAACAAATAAATATATGAGGCCATGCAAAATAAACATGCAAAACTCAAATAGGTGAAGACAAATCATGCAAAAATGAAATTTAACAAACTAAAATAATAATAATAATATTAATAATAATAATAATATCTAAATAAATAAATAAATGGATGACATAAATTGACAATCAAGTAAATAATCAAATAAATTAAATGTTAAATGCATATTAAATATTAAATATTAAATGCATGCATGTGATAGCAAATGGACAAAATATAATCTCAATTAAAATAGTAGGGAAAACATGTAAAGATAAGTCATAGTAAGATTACAGATGCCAAAACCATGCAAAACCCATAAATTAAGTAATTAAACAAATGGAAGAAATAAATATGCAAATATGTGTGTTAATGGCCATGAGATAAAAACAAAAGGTGGGCCCTACGTGAGAAGAAGAAAACAAATAAATGGAATGAGAAAAACACATGTATGCCCAAATGACAGTGGCCACCTTGTTTCAAAATCCATGCTAAAAAACGTATGAAAGCCAGAGCACAACCCTACAATGCTGCGCATGGGTAACAGGGAGAAACGAAGGAGATAACCATGACTCAAATGGCGAGTCATGATCAGGCCATGATTCGGCCACCAAGACACCCAGTCCAGCTTTCGCTAAAAATTAAAAAAATAACATTTTTGAACCAAATAAAAAATAGATGCAAGATTCATGTCATAAATCACTAAGAACTCATTTATTTTCAAAGTAAATGAAATTTAGGCAACAAAAGAAGGAAATCAAAAAAATATAAATTTTAGAGAGAAAGAACAAAGGTTGAAGATGATGAATAGTATTTTTCTGATTTTCATTGTTCTTTAGCTTTTGAATTTATGGAAATATTTGCAAGCACTAAGCAAACTCAATATTAACAAGAACAAATCATTATTATATAATTTTATCAATCAAAGATCTAAACAAATGGAATTAAAGTTAAACAAAAAAGATGAAAAATGGACATTTAAATACTTAATGCTCTGTTCACTGGTTGAGAATCTAAGTTTTTGTGTTACCTTCAGATTTGTGTGTTTAAGATCAGAGGATTTAGCATGTTTTGGCTTCTCTTGAACTGCTCTCCGTGACCTCTCTCTTTTGGTTTCTTGTTGGGAAATGCGTGGGAAGTTAGCTTTTCTCTACTGTGTGTGTGTTTGTGTATTTTCTTTTTGCATTTCCCCTCTCCTCTTTCGTGCTCTCTCCTTTTTTTTTTCTTTCTATTCTTCCTCTTTTCTTTCTTCTTCAGGTTTCTTTTTTTTCTGGCGGCTCCCTCGCGTTCCTTCTGTTTTTTTCTTTCTTTTCTGCCGCCCCTCCCTAGGTCTAGGTTAGTTTTCTTCTTATAGCTTAGTTTTAGTTAAGTTACCTAAATACCCTCTTTTATTTTAAATTATTATGTACTCTAATTAATTATCATATACTCTAATTAATTAATCTCTCTACTTACCTTCTAATTTATTTTCTCTTTAATTTAATAATCCTATAACTTCAATTAATTAAATTAACCTAACCTTAATTTTAATTTTAATTTTTAATTTTTATATTTTATATTTTTTTTATATTTTATTTTATTTTATTTTATATTATATTTTATTTATAAAAATTATTAAGATTTGCCTAAAATACCCTGCTGAAATCCCAGTCTATAGAGAGCCAAAGTGCTTTCATTCTCTGTCTATTTTTAAATAAATATTATCATCATTAGGTAACCTTGGTCTGAGCTGCCTCAGGACTCGGTGTCTACAGTTGCCCCCAGTTTTGGGGAACGTAGTGCCTGGGTGCCTAGGTGAGCCAAAACTCAAAGGAAGAGAGAAGAGACGCGTACCTAAGGCGGTTGTCCTCCTGGTTTGAATGGAGTTGTTTGGGGTAGTTACCGTCTATTTGTCAACGTGTTAACCCTTGTTGCTGCGGCATCTGACCTGTGCGGTGTCTAGCCTATTGTTCGGTGTCTGCGTTGAATCTCTCTTAATATTTTACCTCCTCAGAGGACTTTAGGATTTGCCTCCTCAGAGGACTTCGAGGTTTGCCTCCTCAAAGGACTTTGAGATTTGCCTCCTCAGAGGAATTTGAAGTTTGCCTCCTCAGAGGACTTTGAGATTCTGCCTCCTCAGAGGACTTTGAGAATTTGCCTCCTCAGAGGACTTTGGGATTTTGCCTCCTCAGAGGACTTTGAGAATTTGCCTCCTCAGAGGACTTTGGGATTTTGCCTCCTCAGAGGACTTGAGATTTTGCCTCCTCAGAGGACTTTGGGATTTTGCCTCCTCAGAGGACTTGAGATTTTGCCTCCTCAGAGGACTTCAAGATTTTGCCTCCTCAGAGGACTTTGAGAATTTGCCTCCTCAGAGGACTTTGAGATTTTGCCTCCTCAGAGGACTTCAAGATTTTGCCTCCTCAGAGGACTTTGAGAATTTGCCTCCTCAGAGGACTTTGAGATTTTGCCTCCTCAGAGGACTTGAGATTTTGCCTCCTCAGAGGATTTCAAGATTTTGCCTCCTCAGAGGACTTGAGATTTTGCCTCCTCAGAGGACTTGAGATTTTGCCTCCTCAGAGGACTTGGGTTAATTGTCTTGATTGATGCTTGGAATGATGTCGTCACTCGGTTTCTGCCGGTGTCCGCATCGAGTCTCTTTTTCTGTAAGACTTAGAAAGGCAAATATGCAGAAAAAATTGTGAGCATGCACGTGAGATGTGTATGTATGCAGCAATGCAATATAAAAAATTCCTCTAATTGAATTTGGAGGCGACAGCCGATTTGATCGCAATTTGCAGTAAGATCAGTGCCTTCTGGAATTGCCTTTGAATTTCATGCTCTTTGGGGATCATGAGGTTCTCGTCCTAAACCTGTAGTCATTATTTTAAGGTAGTGCGTCCCTTGTGGATTTTCACACTAGCTTTTCTTGGCGGGAAATGCGTCCTTTCGGATTTTCACATGACCCTGTGCCTTATTTTTGCCTGAAAGGAATCCAACCCAATCCAGCGGCTTTTTTTTTTTTTTTTTTTTTTTAGGACAGACTGCCTGTTTTCAGGTTTTCACCCTGTCCTTTGGCCTAACTTTTGCTTAGAGCGCCAATTACGGTTTTCATCTCTAACGGCCTTTTTTCTTTTTTTTTTTCTTATTTATTTTTCTTTTTTTCTTTTGTACATCAGATGAACTATTCTGGTTACATCAATACCATTGCATAAATGCACATATTTCAATTTGATTTCATAATATATGATCATTATTTGGCATTAATCTCAAGATACAAAACCTCATCCAATCTCGGAATGGATCTTGAAAGCATCAAACTCCTGTTATCAATCTGATCTCTTTTGATTCTCATGATTGAATATTTTCTCTCTGCTCTCATTTAATCTTTTGAATGCAAATTCTAGAAGCAACGTCCGAGACGAGACTTAACTCGAATGCATGAATGCACTCATGACTTCTCGCTTGAAGCTCAAGAAACACCATAGGCCTCTTCTTACGTACCAAACCTTATTAAAAGGTCATCTCCGCTAATTGGATAAGACTAAACCCAGAATCAAAAGGTCTTACTTTGGTTGTAATGTTAGGCTTGGGTAGATGGCTGTCAAAGAAAGATCAGGTCGCTAGAGAAAAATGGCTGCGATATTTTCTCAACTGATGGATGAACCGTTCTCGGTTCAAAAGTATTCTTGAATTTGGGCTCGATAACATTTTAGCACCTTGAGATCAGAACAAAAAGGGTAATCATTGGAACTAGTCAATTGGTCACCATTTTGAGCTCTCTTTTTGATCCTTTTTTTTTTCTTTTCTTTTCTTTGCTTCTTTTTCTTTCACCTTTCATTCATTTTTTTCTTTTTGGATTTTTCATTTTTCTTTTTCTTTTTCTTCTTTTTGCTTTCGCTTTTCTTTTCTTCTTCTTTTTTTATTTTTTGTTTTGAGCTCATGCCTTTTATGCATGACTAAACCCTCTTTCCAAAGTCTGAACTTGCTCTTATCAAGGCAATTTTTTAATAGTCCAAAGAATTGTTCAAATGTACATCCATCAATTTTAGAGCGGCCACTCTTCTAAGGGGAAGCCAAAATTATTTTAGGCGAGGGGGTAGTTTTAATGTGTGTAACAACAAAATTGGTACGCATTCAGCATATCTCCATAAAGGCTCAACGGGCTAGCAAGCGATTGCAGAATAAGGGTAGGAAATAGTCATTTAGAGAGCTATACAATGAAAAGATTGCCTAAATCATTTTTCAGGTTCTGTCTTATCCAGAGATCGCTTCGACGGGTAATCAGAAAGGTTCTAGTGCTCTTAGTGAGTTTTCATCCAATCTCCTAATTACAACTAGTTTTTTTTTTCTTATTTTTATTTTCTCTCTCTAAAATTCCCTCTCTGCAGGAGTTATATCAGATGCCATCAAGATTTTCTTTGGATTTTCCAAAGTTCCAAGATTAAATGTAGTAGTATTAATTGAATTAATGTCAAAATGAATGAATGCATCATGATCATAAGAAATGAAATCATTAGAAATAATATACAAGTACGCAAAATATTGTTCATCATATTACATAACCAAAGTATTATAAGGAGTTCTCAAAATACAAAGACAAAATACATGATATTTCCTTGTGGTTTTTGCAAAAAAGGCTGTTCCGGTAGACTGGACTCGATCACATGTTCGGTGGAGGGACTGCGTTGTAGCCCGGCTTTTTCTCTTTCTCCCTCTTCTCAGGGTCGGTGATCTCCTTGGAATCAATGAGGTCTTGGATCTTATTCCTCAAGGTCCGGCAATAATCTGTCAAGTGCCCAGTGTGTTGATGGAAGGCGCAATATTGATCCGCCCTGTGATTGGGTTGTCCATGGTTTCTGGCAGGCTTGGGAGGCATTGGCTGTAACATCCCCATTTTCACCAGCTTCTTAAAAACCCATGACAAGGGTCTATCCAGATTAGAATAGCGCCTTTGATTTGTTTTCAGGGTTGATACTCCCGTCCTCCTATCATTGCCCTTACTACTGTTGCAGATACTCGGGCTCTCATTTCTTAGAGCGCGTATCCTCACTGGATCCCTGCCCTCTTTAGGCACGATATTACATTCTGAAGTAGGCCTCTTGCTGCATCCCTGCCCAATTGGTGAATCAAGCGGTTCCTTGCCTTTGAGCTTGGAAGCAAAAGGAAACGTTGCGGTCGTCTCTGTACAGGCCTCTTCGGCTGTAGCCGACCCAACTTGGTTATGGGTAGTCGCTATAATTTGGGCTTGAAGAACTAGTGCCATGGCATCCATCCTTTCTTTAATCGTGGCTAACAACCTTCTTTCGAGCTCCTCAAATCTTCTATCCATTTCTTGGGCAATTAAAGCGTGGGTCTCTTCAATCTGTTGCAGAGGATCAGCCCTTTCTAATACCTGGTTAGATCTCTCCTTTTTTTCTTCCTCATCTTCTTCCCCACTCTCGCTAGTTGTCCAGCAATCTACCACCGTTACAGAATTCACTCCTTCATCTGTCCTAAGGCGAGTGATGGCGATGTATTCATTACCATACAAATCTTGCAGCACAACCCGTTCAGGCAAGTTCGAACCCATCATGAAGACCGGTGGTGACACAGTATCGCAAGCTGACTTCTTCTTACTTTCCCTCTGTTCAGGATCGGTGATCTGCTTACTGTCAATCAAGTCCTGGATTTCATGTCTTAGTCTCGCACAACGGTCTGTCATATGCCCCGTGTGTTGGTGGAAAGCGCAATACTCATCGTCTTTATGACCTGGCTGCCCTTGAGTTTTGGCTGGCTTGGGCAGCAGGGGCTGCAACTTCTCCTCCTTGATCAGTCTCTTTAACACCCATGAGAGAGGTCGACCCAAATTCGAAAAGCGCCTTCGATTTACCCCCGCAGCTGACACCTCAGCCATCTCTTCAGGCCTGTTGCCACTACCAGAGTCTGCCCACTCATTTGCCCCATGACCATTATAGCCCTTTTCAGCAAACATTTCACCATTCGCCTTCTTAGCCAGGTGTTCACTCTCTGCCTCTATGGCGATGTCCTTTAAAGACCCCCAGTCTCTTAACCCTTTCATCTTTAGTCCATCTCTCAGATAGGGGCTAGCATTCCGAATGAACAGTCGGATCTGGTCTGGGGTGTCCGGTTTCTTCCTCATTTCCATCACCCGATTTCTCCACCGAGTAAGGTACTCATGGAAGGATTCATTAGGCTTCTGCTGAAGGAGCTCCAGATCTTTTAAAGTCACCTCCATCCGGGTGCTGCAATCATACTGCCTTAGAAATTCTTCAGTTAGCAAATCCCAGTCTTCTCTTTCCCTTCGGTCCAAACCATAATACCAATCAACGGCGGGCCCAACCAAACTGAGGCAGAAATACTCGACTTTTTGTCTTTTACTGAGCATCGTCCCTTTCATCACAAGTGTGTATTGCTTGATATGTGCGGACGGATCTGAGGTGCCATCGAATTTTGGCAAGTCGGGCATTTTGAACTTCTGAGGGAGCATTTCTTCATCATCCAAATCTCGGTCTTCCGAACTTATCCCCTTGCCTGCAGATAACAAACGGGCCATTGCTTCAACCCTCTCCTCTATTTTCTTCAGGGCAACATCCTCCTTAGTAGATCTGGCTTTTACTGACATAGACTCCTCGGGTTCATCCTCCACATAATCTTCTTCCGGCCTGTGCTCCTCAGCCCTCCTATGCTCAACGTTAGGAAAATTCCTGGGCTCAACAACAGAAGGGGGTTCCACCACTGCTGCAGGAGGAGCCTCCCTGATCGAAATCTGTTCGGCTTGACCTCCGGCAGCGGTGGCAGCTTGTTGGCCCGCTGGGGGTATCAGGGCGGCAGTCAAGTTCCCCATCATCGTCATCATTCTCCTCTCAAACTCCTCAAATCTACGCTCCATTTCTTGGACTCTCCTATCCATATCTTGGGCAGCATTTGCATCTGGATTAGCCATGTCTGATGATAATTCTGAAACCAGGGATTCTGTGCTATCCGATAGAGATTCTGAACTCCAATATGAAGCTTGCTCTACTGACTCAAAGAAAGACCTTCTCCTTACCAATCGGCCGTCTAAACCCCTAGACCACGGATTCGTACCTATGATGGCTGAAAAGTCAAAATTATTAGCGTGATGCATGAATGACAATAATAATGCATGATCGTGTTAATGCAACAGAGACAACCACATACAAGCACATAGCACCTTCCAACCTTGTTACTCCCACACACGCGGTAGTGCAGTCTCTTTCCTAGGCGGGCTTGACCCATGGATTAACAAGGAACCCAATGGGCGCGTATGATGCGTGGTGAAAAACCAGCAGCATAACACTCTTAATTTAAAAGCACATGCGTATGGATTTTGGCCATTAAATATTCGGACCTTTCAAACACATTAGTCGTGGACCCACCGGGGCATGAAAGCCTTTGATGAGCGCCCAATTAATATGCTCGAATTGGTTTAATATATAAAGGCCCACGTAACAAGCACATTTGTTAAGGTACACGTAACCTAGTGGAAGTTTCTATGGTCATTACATGAGTTTTAGTCAGAGGGTGGTGTTACTTCAGGTCTACCCAAGCGTGGTCCCTGCCGATGGGTCTAGCTCATCACGAGCATAACGACCGATCGGGTCATCATTTGATATACCATTAATGGCACGAGACTTGGGCTGGTGATTATCCCGAACACTTCCCTACAATGAGTGAAAGTAGGGTCGTATTTTAGGAACGCACCGGGGTAAATAGGGGACCAACTAACATATTCTAAGGCTCTAATGAGTGCAATGCAATTTTGAAGAGAAATGGAATTTTGGTTTCATTAATAACTCATTTATAAAACTTAACTTAACTCACTTTCGAAGCAAAGTTTCGATCATCCCCAGTGGAGTCGCCACTGTGACGCGCGCCCGGACCAGCAAGGCCCTCGTTGAGCCCGCCTTTCGGGGCTCGAGGGATCGGTCGCGTCTTTTTGATCATGGGCACCACGAGACATCATCGGTGCATCCCTCCCAATAGGACATTGGGGGGAACCACCTAGTCTAGTGACGCCTAAAGGCACCTTGAGGTGTATTGGAGTCGCCACCCAAAAATTTGGGAGAGGTCTCTAACCTCGATGGTCTTAAACCAAAGACGGTGTTCGGAACTTTACTTTTATTAATGAGTTAAGTTAAGTTTTATAAATGAATTTTTAATGAAACGCAATTCCACTTCTCTCCTCACACGATCATGCATTAAAATTAAAGCACACTTCATTCACGTTGAAAAGTAATAAATAAAGCGATAAATAAATAGATAAATTACAAGAATAAAATTTGCCCCAAAAACTTAAATTACAAGGGCCCAATATAAATAAATGAACACTTTAAAATAAATCATACATAAATCGGGTCATTTATTGAATTTTAGGAACATTGGTTCCTTTTATTGAATTGAAAATTAGAGAACTATTTTCTGGACATTTATTTGAAAGTCGGGATGAGTGATCCCATTTTATAAGAATTAATTCTCCATTTGATGGTGAGATTTTATTGGATAAAATAGGACATTGGTCCATTTTATTAATAAAAATCCTCAATTTTAGTTATTGTAAATAAAGTGATTTTATTGCGATGCGGGCAAGTTTTGAAATGCATTTTTACATACAACACATGGAAATAATATAATGAAATAAATACGATGATTAGAAATGCAAACCCCAAAGGATGGAGATCTTTAATTTCTCGATCCACCGGCCCGCTCAGAAATATCACTCAAAGTGAAACAAATAAGTTTTGGATGCGAATAAAAAAGAATAAAATAAAATGTTAGTAAATTAAATCAAATAATGTAAACAAGCAATTAATTGAATAAATTAAACAATTCAAATAAACGATCACACAATCAACTAGATAATATGGCAATCAATTAAGCTAATTAAATATAACTCATCAGTTAAATCAATTAAATATAAACAATCAATCAAATTAAACAGTTAGTTAAACATTCCATTGAATAAATTAAAGAAATTAATCCATCAATTAAATTAATTAAATGCAAACAATCAATTAAATCAATTAAATATAAATAATCGAATAAAATAATCAATAGAATTAATTAAATATAAACCAAGATTAACAATTGCATTAACCTGACATATAAATAAAACATATGCAAAATGAATAAGAGAAATGCAAATAAGAAAATGCAGTATGTGAGCTAGAGGAAATAAAGCACAAAAGAATTGCATGAAAAGGGAGTGTTGGCCCACGCGTGAACAGTACACATGAAAAAGAAAAGGAAAGAGGATACTGCACTAATGCCCAAAGCCATAAAAATACATGCAAAAATGAAGTTTGACAAATTGAAATAATAAAAATAATAATAATAATGAAATAATAATAAGAAATTTATTAATAATAACAATAATAACAATAATAATAATAATAATAATAATAATAGTCTCCACATAAATTTAACAAATTAATGAATAATTGAATAAACAAAGTAACAGATGCATTAGTAAGCATATATATATATATATATATATATATATATATATATGTACATAAAGCATAAAACGTGGCCAAAAAGTAAACAAATAAATATATGAGGCCATGCAAAATAAACATGCAAAACTCAAATAGGTGAAGACAAATCATGCAAAAATGAAATTTAACAAACTAAAATAATAATAATAATATTAATAATAATAATAATATCTAAATAAATAAATAAATGGATGACATAAATTGACAATCAAGTAAATAATCAAATAAATTAAATGTTAAATGCATATTAAATATTAAATATTAAATGCATGCATGTGATAGCAAATGGACAAAATATAATCTCAATTAAAATAGTAGGGAAAACATGTAAAGATAAGTCATAGTAAGATTACAGATGCCAAAACCATGCAAAACCCATAAATTAAGTAATTAAACAAATGGAAGAAATAAATATGCAAATATGTGTGTTAATGGCCATGAGATAAAAACAAAAGGTGGGCCCTACGTGAGAAGAAGAAAACAAATAAATGGAATGAGAAAAACACATGTATGCCCAAATGACAGTGGCCACCTTGTTTCAAAATCCATGCTAAAAAACGTATGAAAGCCAGAGCACAACCCTACAATGCTGCGCATGGGTAACAGGGAGAAACGAAGGAGATAACCATGACTCAAATGGCGAGTCATGATCAGGCCATGATTCGGCCACCAAGACACCCAGTCCAGCTTTCGCTAAAAATTAAAAAAATAACATTTTTGAACCAAATAAAAAATAGATGCAAGATTCATGTCATAAATCACTAAGAACTCATTTATTTTCAAAGTAAATGAAATTTAGGCAACAAAAGAAGGAAATCAAAAAAATATAAATTTTAGAGAGAAAGAACAAAGGTTGAAGATGATGAATAGTATTTTTCTGATTTTCATTGTTCTTTAGCTTTTGAATTTATGGAAATATTTGCAAGCACTAAGCAAACTCAATATTAACAAGAACAAATCATTATTATATAATTTTATCAATCAAAGATCTAAACAAATGGAATTAAAGTTAAACAAAAAAGATGAAAAATGGACATTTAAATACTTAATGCTCTGTTCACTGGTTGAGAATCTAAGTTTTTGTGTTACCTTCAGATTTGTGTGTTTAAGATCAGAGGATTTAGCATGTTTTGGCTTCTCTTGAACTGCTCTCCGTGACCTCTCTCTTTTGGTTTCTTGTTGGGAAATGCGTGGGAAGTTAGCTTTTCTCTACTGTGTGTGTGTTTGTGTATTTTCTTTTTGCATTTCCCCTCTCCTCTTTCGTGCTCTCTCCTTTTTTTTTTCTTTCTATTCTTCCTCTTTTCTTTCTTCTTCAGGTTTCTTTTTTTTCTGGCGGCTCCCTCGCGTTCCTTCTGTTTTTTTCTTTCTTTTCTGCCGCCCCTCCCTAGGTCTAGGTTAGTTTTCTTCTTATAGCTTAGTTTTAGTTAAGTTACCTAAATACCCTCTTTTATTTTAAATTATTATGTACTCTAATTAATTATCATATACTCTAATTAATTAATCTCTCTACTTACCTTCTAATTTATTTTCTCTTTAATTTAATAATCCTATAACTTCAATTAATTAAATTAACCTAACCTTAATTTTAATTTTAATTTTTAATTTTTATATTTTATATTTTTTTTATATTTTATTTTATTTTATTTTATATTATATTTTATTTATAAAAATTATTAAGATTTGCCTAAAATACCCTGCTGAAATCCCAGTCTATAGAGAGCCAAAGTGCTTTCATTCTCTGTCTATTTTTAAATAAATATTATCATCATTAGGTAACCTTGGTCTGAGCTGCCTCAGGACTCGGTGTCTACACAATGTTAATGCGGTTAAAGTTGAGGAGTCTACTTCGCAGCATCAGCGTGATGAGCGTCATGATATGCCTGGTATGTGATTTGAGAATCCAGCCTTAGTGCAAGGTTTGCTTCAACTATTGGATAAGTTAATAGCTCCTAAGGCTCCTATTGAGTTGTTGAGAAAGAGAGGAGATGAAGATTTTCATGTGACTTTGATGGACCAATCGGATGTGGCCGACTTCTGGATTGAGAGAGTGGATCGAATTTTGCAAGAGATTAGTTATCCCGCAAATCAGCGGCCATCTTGTCCTGTGTCGCTACTTCAAGGGCCAGCGTATGATTGATGGAAGCTTGTGCTTCATAACCCTCAACGGCCAGCTGAGTTGACATGGGAGTTCTTCAAGCAAGTGTTTAAATAGAAATATATGATGAAGGCATACCGTGAAGCTAAGTGGAAAGAGTTCATTAGTTTGAAATAGTGGGGTATGACAGTGAGTGAGTACGAGAAGGAGTTTAGCCGGTTGAGCAAGTATGTGCTCGAGTTGCTTTTGACAGAAGAGTTTAAGTGAGATATTTCGAAGATGGTTTGAGGGAAATGATTCGAGGACCGTTATCGGCCATGGCAGTCATGTAACCGGTCAACTACTGTCAGTTAGTGGCAGGAGCGATCAAGTTAGAAGAATCTAAGTTAATTATGCAGAGGATTAAGCAAAAGAGGAAGGCACCGGATAGCGAACTCGGGAGTGGTAAAAAATCAAGAGGAGTTTCGAGCGGCCAAGGAGCGAAAGGTTTAGTTATAGTGCATTTGGAAGTTGGGAGTGTTGGGCTACCCTCTAGTAGGGGAAGTATGATTCTAGAATGCGAGCACTATCAGAAATGCCATTGGGGCTAGTGTAGAAGGGTCTCTAGAGCGTGCTTCAGATGTGGAAGCAAAGAGCATATGGCGGCAAATTGTCCGGAGCAAAGAGAGCTTCAGGATCAACCCGAGAGTAGAGTAACTGGACATAGATCGAGAGGGAATCGAAGTGGTAGAGACAGTGGATGACCTTCACTGGTGCCATTAGAAACAGTGCAAAAACTGCCAACGAAAGAAGTGTATGTGCCACCGCGAGTGTATGCAATGGTTGGAGAAGATGTAACTGAACGAGAAGGACCTTCCGGTAAGTTGTATTATTAGCTTTTCTTATGTTCAATTTTGGGTTGTTGGATATATATGTTTAGCGGGGAAATTTCGAGGATGAAATTTCTTAAGGGAGATTGATTGTTACGATCCAAAAAGGGCCTAGTCGGAATTCGTATGCTAAGTAAAAAATTAAGGGTTATTTCAGTAATTTATGCATGAGGAAATTTGGATAATAAGGACTAAATTGCAAGCCTAATTAAAATGTTTAGTGAAGAGTTTATTTAGCGAGGTAGGTGTATGGTACCAAGGATTTAATGTGTTTAATAAAGAGATTATCTAGTGGATTATGTGTATAGTGTCTTAATTAAAAGAAAGTCAAAGATGGGAATTTTTGGTCCAATGGGAGCTTGTCAAGTGGAATTGGTAGGTGAGCATTAAATGGTAAAGGAAGAGAGAGGGAGGGGAGGGCAGAAAAAGGGGAAGCTTCCCGTGGAAGCTAAATTTTTCCCTTGACATTCCCATTCCCCTCCTCTCCTTCTTTTCATTTTGGATGCTTTTCTTCTTTGTTTGAGTTGGTGTTTCAATTTGAGGTTGGATTTCCTGAGTTTAAGAGCTGATTGTTGAAGAGGTAAGTGCTTGGGTTTGCTTAGGGTTTATTCATCTAGTTTTGGAAGAGTGAATGAATGGTTTGACTTAAATGTGTATTTGGCTGGGTTTTGTGCAAGAATTGGAGGAGAGAAGGAAGAGTAAAGGAAAAGAGAAAGTGGGATTTTGAAGTGAACGGTTTGAAGCTTCATTTTGAGGTTTGGGAGTGTTTTTGCCCTCTTCTCCTTTTGGATCATCTATGTGTTATGCTTAAATTTTCTGGTGATCTTGAGTGTTAAATTATGTGTAGTTACATGTATGAGATTGATTGGGAATGTTGGTTTGGTATGATTTAAGTGGTAGTGATTTGCATGTAAAGTGGTAGTGAAATAGCATAAATTAGTGTAAATTATGATTTGCTGGTTCTTGTGATTTAATTGTGATTTCTTGCTTAAAGTCGTATAAATTGAGTGTATATTGATGATAAGTATGTCTTGGTATCCATTGAAGTGATGATTTATCATGAAATTGCATGAATGAGTGGTTTTGAAATTGTTGGGCTTGAAGTGAAGTGCAGAATGCTGAGTTTCTGGGCAATTCTGGGCTCTGTCGTAAGCGCGACGACTGTCGCGAGCGAGACAAAGTGAGGAATAGCCTTTGTGATGCTGAGGAGCCTCTATCGTGAGCGCGACATAGAGCTCGGTAGGCCGAGCTGCGGTAAGCCGAGCCCCAGCCCGAGCACGCCTCCGAGCGTGAACGCAATGTGGAAGTGCCAGGTCTCTGTCGCAAGCGCGACAGAGCTCGGTATAGTGAGTGCCCGATCTCTGTCATGAGTGCGACGTAAGTCGTGAGTGCGATAGAGCTCGGATAAGTGTGTGTCTGCAGAGCGTGCTTCATCGCGAGCACGCCTTGACGCGCGAGCGTGCGATGGAGTGCCTTGCGCTCAGTCGCGAGTGCGACACACGTCGCGATTGCGACAGATGCCCTTCCTGCCTGCCCTATTTTCTTAATTGTTTCTTTTTGTCCCACTTTGCACGGTTTCTCACTATTGCATGGTACACGGCTTTGCTTATGCCTTGGTGATATATTGTCCTAGTGTTGTATTAGTAAATATTAGTATGATAGTTTTTTGATTCATGTCCTTGGATAATTTAAAGGATTATTATTGTGAGTGAGTAGTTAAGCCTAAAGTAGTTAAGCCTAAAGTGTCATAGTAATGGATAGCTAAGCATGCTTATAAAGGGATGATGAATGCAGCTACCAGTGTTTTCCCTCGGGCTACACGATGACCCCGCTTATAGGGTCTTAGTGATTACAGTTGACCTCCGTTATGGTCTTAGTGAAAATATTTTGAGGCTTGGGTCTCCAATGTAGTGTTCTCGTATCCACCACCACTGAAATTCAGGCTATGGTTTAAAGTGTTTTGCAATTTGTTTAGTGAAGCGTTATGATTATTGAGTGATTCCAGTTATGGTATTTGCTTTAAGCATGTTATTATTATGTTCTGCTTTCTTATAGTGCTTATGAGCCACGCATCTCTGTTTTGTTACTTAGCGAATTCCGTCTGCGAATGCTTATCCATAAGTATGTTATTGCATGATATTTGTATAGTGCTCTGTTATCTTTGTTCCTCCCCACTAAGTGTTATCGCTTAGCATGGGCTATTTTTCTGTGTAGGTGGTAGGTTTGGTTCTGTTCGTAGCGCTTCTGCAGGGTTGGCCACTTGGAGTAGAGTCTCGTTTTATTTTTGTACTCCTCTTGTACTTCTTTTTGTATATTATTTTGGTTATGTAATTATGTAATTCTTTTTGGGTACAACGATGTGCGTTTTGATGATGTATATAATTATATTTTGATTATATGTTAAGATGTTAAGATTTATTATTGTTAGTGTACGCTTCCGCTGTGATGTATGCATGTGTGTGAGCGAGGGTAGCGGTATGGCTCCGGTATCCTTCCAACGGAGGTATCGGGATCTTACAGTTAAAACTTTACTTTTATTAATGTCTTGGTTAATTATAAATAAGTTTTTTAATTATTAAATTTTCATCTCCCTCTCACATATCATGCATTAAAATTAACGAGTATATCAAGCATCGAAAAAATGATAAAATAATAAAGTAAATTAAATCTTCTTTTTTAAAAATGTGATTTTATTGGTTAAAAATTAGGATATTGGTCTCATTTTATTAGAAAAAATCCAATTTGTTAGTAAAATATTTTTTTATGACTTTCTTTTTAATGTGCATAAAATAAACTAAATTTATAACAAATTATATAGTAAAATAAATCAAAAATGACAAAAAATAACAAAAAAGATAAAGAAAAATGACAAATCAAACCAAAAAGATGCCTCTGAATCTCCATCGATCCCCATAAGAAAAAACTAATGTTAGCAAATAAATCTAAAAATTAATTAGTCAACAAAATAATAATAAAAATAAACATTATCCTGTAAAATAACAAAAATAAATAATACATGATAAAAGAAAATTAAAATTACACATAAAAAAAAAAAAGAAAACACCACACCAAATATGGATTGAAAAACACCAAAAAGGGGATGAAAAAAGGTTAAAAAGGGGGCATAAAAGACAAAAAATAGAGTGAGGGGCAGCATGGCCACGAGGGGCAAGCAGGCCGCCCCTTAGGGAAAGGAAGGATACATGAACTCCTACTTCAACTTTTCTTCGAAAATCAATGTAAAACTTGTAGTTTTATGTGATTTTATGTCATATTGATATGAAAAACAACTAAATTAACTTAAATCAAAAGAAAAAAAAAACAATAAATCAAATAAATTGATCATATAAAACAATACTCAAGATGTACAAGAATGATGGAAAAATAAAGGAAAAAAATAAATAAAAATTATAATTGAGCCCAGAAATTTACCCTCATAATTGTCGATCTGGAGAAATTGAGTTAACAATTGTTTTCCTTGTCAAAATCCACAAAAAATCAGATTCAAAAAATAAGAACAAAGAATAAGCTTCTCTCTCAAAAAACTCAATAAATTATTTGAATAAAAGAAGAAAATTCACAATCTTAAGAAGAGAGAATTGATTTTTCTATCCCGAGCATTGTTCTTTGATCATAAACCCAAGATTTACACAAGAAAAATCATTTATTTTTGTCAAAAAGTCTAAAAAAATGAAATCTCAAGTTCTCATCTCCCTCTCACTAAAATAATCTATTTTTATATCCCTGTCACCAAAAATTTGATTTTTTAAGTGATTAAGTCAATTACATTCCTTTAATTTTGAAATGGAAAAAACCTTAAAAATACCTGAAAAAATGGATTAAAAAAAATCACAAAACATATTTCGGCCGAAAACGGTGCCCCGGGGGCTGCTGACGGTGAAGGTCGGCCCGGCCACCCCTCAGCACATGTGCGCGAGGCGTGTCCACCCCTCAGCGCACATACGATACGTGCCTGCCCGGGCTGCGCCGAGCTCCAACATGTGCGTAACATGCTAGAGGCGCCTACCCTTGACCGACGGTAGCTGCTAGCCTCCGAAGACTTTTTTTGAAGCATTTTTTATAAAATAATAATATCACTTCCAACCCTCTCTTTTTATTTTCAATTTTTAATATATATTTTTTTTATTATTTTAATTTTTAAAAAGCAAATTTGAAAAGGAAACGATCACTTCCAACCTCTTTGCCTGTGAACAGGCGCTAATTTCATCACTGGGAAATCTTAGTCTGGGCCATCTTGGGACCCCGTGTCTACAACTGGAGTACCTTAGGGAGACACACTAAGCCAAATAAAACCTTTATCCAATAACTCCTATAACTGAGTCTTCAATTCTTTTAATTCAGTAGGAGCCATACGGTAAGGAGCTTTAGATATAGGAGTGCTACCTAGTAACATTTCAATAAACAACTCAACTTCCTTTTCAAGTGGCAACCTCGGCAATTCTTTCGGAAACACATTAGAAAACTCATTTATCACTGGTATATCTTGCAAGCTCACTTGACCCTGCTTATAATCCATAACAAAAGCCAGAAAAGCTTCACATCCCTTTCTCAAATACCGACAAGCTTGCATAGCAGAAATTACATTAACCATTGAACTTGAATGGGTACCCCATACAATCACACTAGACTGATCTGGGCTTCTAAGAGTTACCATCTTCTTACTATAGTCAACTATCACATGGTGTTTACACAGCCAGTCCATACCTATAATTATATCAAACTCATGAAAGGGAAACTCAATCAAATTTGCATTGAAAACCTTACCCTGAACCACTATAGGACAATTCCTATACACTCAGTTCATATTAACACTATGCCCAAGTGGTCTAGTCACACGAATATCATAATCTAACTAATCAACAGGGGACAATTTAGCACATAACTTTGCATAACATATATATGTGTGGATCCATGGTCAATCAAATCATGCATCTAGATATTAAAGAGTAGAAAAATACCAGCTATTACCTTTGGAGCATCTTGCTCTTCACGAGCCTTCATAGCATAGGCCTATGCTGGTACTACAGAAGGACAACCAACAGTCTCTGACGATGCTCTATCTTTGGGTAAGCCACCTCGACCAGTCCTCTACAGCGAGTAGTTTGAAGTGTACTTGATCTAGCTCTACTAGCCTCTTGTTGTTTATGATTACCCTCATAAGCTTTTGGACAATTCGCTAGGAAATACTCAGTGCTCCCACATTGAAAACATCCACCAGTCAACCATCTGCGCTCTCCCCTGTGATGCTTATTGCAGTGGGAACACTCTTGTACACTATCTCCTCATCCACTCGAGGTACCTATACCGACACCAGATACCTCTAAGGATCCTTGCCGTCTACCTTTAGTAGCCGGATTGCTAATAGACTCAACTGGGGAAGCTTCCTGCAGATTCCTAGGCCTTTTCCCTGAAGACTATCCACCTCGAGAGGAACTTCTTCCTTGGGCCATCTCTTTTCGAATAGTCTCAGATCGTTCACCCCACAAATTTGCTTGAACAATCTGATAATAACTTATATTCTAGGAGGTCATCATAAAGATCAATAACACCTTAATGGATTCATTCATCCCCTCTTTAAAGTGCTGACATCTGAACTATTGAATAAGTACCCCAACTGGTGCATACTTGCTAAGCTTGCTGAACTCCTTTTCATATTCTACTATAGACATGGCTCTCTGTTTTAAATTCAGAAACTGCTTCCACTTCGTTTCCTGATATGCCTTTGTAATGTATTCATTTTGGAACTCTCGAACAAAGAATTCCCATGTGATCGGATCAGGTAGCATTGGGTGCCTCAAAACCAGTTTCCACCAGTCATACGCAAGACCTTGCAACAGAGATACTATATATCTCACTCTTTGATCAGGAGGGCATCTGATCTCTTTAAGCACCCTTTGCACCTTCTCAATCCAGAACTCAACTTTATCGGATTCATCCAGACTAGTCGCACAAAAATCCTCTGCTCCGTGCTTCCTTAACACATCAATCAGAGCTTTCGGTGCAGTCATCCGATCCAAAACCCCGAGCCATATCGTGTGATATCTTAAACAAAGCCTCCATAGCCATACCCAGAACATTAAGCTCCTCTTTAGTAGGCTCAGCAGGACCGAAAATAGATAGATCCTTATCTCGGGGATTCACACTTTCAACTAACTTATCAATCGATTCATGGGACGGATCCATCTCTAAGCTACAAAATACAAGGACATCCGCATTAGGCCAGCACAAATGTATCGAATCTATATATATTTCTATTCTATAGTCATCCAAAACTACCTAAACCTATGCTCTGACACCAATAAATTTAACACCCCTTATCCATATGTAGTGAATTCCATCTCCAAGTGATAGGTTACCACAATAGGTAAGGGCCGTTGCACTCACACGAATGCTAATAGAGAAACTCATGCACTAACTTACATGCATACATAACCACAAGAATATGAATTATAAAATTTCCTTCATCATACTTAGGCATATATATCAGTTAACCAATTACATGCATATAGCAGTTACCATAATGAACACATTTTACTATATATGATACGATCTCACACACTTTACATGATTCAAATACATATGTATGTAACTTAATACAACTCAAAATATTACAAATTACAACCAAAAGAGACCTACATCAATATTTGTCCTACTGTACTGGCACTAGTGAAAATGCACGGCTGTCCTTCAATAATCAACGATCTTCTGTACCTATACGGATAAATACCAGTGCAAAGCACAATGGCTTAGTGGGGAAAACATGCAATGGATAACCACTCACAGTGGTTATCAGAGCATATACAAGCACATGTGGTATGGGATTACCCATACCCCCATGCAAAATGCTTCTGCCCAGCTCCATCTCCGTGTTGGGCATGTTACATGGCGGTATGGACTATACCTTAACCCCGTGTAAGGTGTCTTATACGGCGGTATGGATTGGCCATACCGCCGTGTAAAATGTTTCTGTCCACCAATTTTGATGATTTTGACTCTCTTCATTTTCACTCCTTTTTCCCTTATGATTGGTTTTAAATATTATTTAGTGTTATTTTAATTGTCTTATATCATAAATTGGTATTTTGCTCTATCAAATTATTGAATGTTAGTTGAATCTAGAATGAGTCATTTATTACTTTAAGTGATAAACTCAATGTGTGAATTTCTTGATGCATGACCTGCAAGAGTCAGTCTGGTGGATAGTTAGGCATGCCTAATAGAGTCTTTTAGCTGCAGCCTTAGTTCCATTTGGACCCCGATCAGGTCCCCGTCTGGTTCCTCGCGAACCCTTATAAATTTTTGATCTTGTTTAAGGTCACTCCAAAAAATTGGTTTGAATGTGATAAAATAAATGGTTATTCGATTCGTACCCGTAAGGTACTGTCTGTTTACTCGTTATCCACTATTGTGAGTTAGCAGGTATTCTGTTTGCTTTGGTTTGCTTTGATGTGATTATCAGAATGTGATATTCGTATGAGCATGATAAGTGTGAGAAATCAGTTATTTATGTATATGAATGAGGATATGAGCTTTTGATTGTATGTCTTTATTCTGTAAGCATGATTATATATATCTAACATGAATATCTGCATTTGTCATATCGTATGTGTTAAGCTTTGACGACCATTGTGAATGGCCGTCCACTCTTTTGTTATGTGTTCCCCACTAAGCGTTATTGCTTAGCACAGTTTTTATCCGTGCAGGTGCGAAAGGTGTTTTACTTTGGGAGAGTCGGTGCCAATGAAGCCAACACAGAAGGGATTAGTGTTAGGGCTATTTTTGTAATAGTTTTGATGATTCTTTTTGTTATATAACTCTCATTGTATCTATAATTTTTGTAAGCTTCCGCTCAGTTTATTTTGGATATGTAATTCTTTTGCTGGGACAATTGATCAGAATATTATTATAATGATTTTGTTATATTAATGTATGATCAGTTGTTGTTTCTCTAAAGTTTTAATTTTCGCTATGTCTATGTATGTTTATTTTGTATTAATGTTTGCTTTGCATCGATCTGTTTGGTGTGGCACCCCTGCTCCTACGGCATCTCACTCCTATCCGGATGGGTTTGCCTACGTATGGGTAGGGGGTGTTACAGTTTTTGGTATCAGAGCCTAGGTTTAGGCATTTCTGGGTGTTTGGTTATCGTTGTTGTGTGTAGATGCGTATATGTCTAGGACTGTGTTGGCTGATGCAGTTGTCTTTATTTGTTTAGATTGCTTCTAATTCTGTGCATGGGTCTCTTGAGGGGTCAGCTGAAAGCATAAATCCTCAAGCTGTTGATACTTCAATTTTTGTGTCGGCTCAATCTGCTAGGGTCTAGCCCGAGGCCGTAGCCATGCCCTTTGAAGCCATGCTTAAGCTATCTCAGGACATAACTCAAGTCTTAGAGAGAGTGACTACCCCTAGAGCCCCTACAGAGAGTATAAGAAGAGCGGGTACAGAAGACTTCTATGGAACAGGTTTGGATGAGTCAGAAGTCGTTGAGAAATGGATTGATAGGGTGAAGCGTGCTTTGAGGGAGGTTTGGTGTCCTCCTAATCAGAAAGTAGAGTGTGCAGTGGCTTTGCTGCAAGGGTCTGCTTATGAATGGTGAGAGTTTGTTTGTAGACATCCTCAGTTGCCTGATCCGATTAGTTGGGAATTTTTTGAAAGAGAGTTCATGAACAAGTATGTGACTCAGACATATAAGGATGCAAGGTGGGCTCAGTTCTTGAGTTTGAAACAGCGAGCGATGTCTGTATCGGATTTTGAGAAAGAATTTAACCGTTTGGCGAAGTATGCACCAGAAGGCATTTTGACAGAGGAGTTCAGGTGTAGGCATTTTGAGGCCGGTTTGAACGAGTCGCTATGGGCGATGTTGATTTTCTTGATGGGTACTCCGGGAGTGGGGTATTACCAGATTATGCAAGCTGCTGTTAGGGCTGATAGGTCAGAATCAGTGCTGAGAGAGAGGGCTCAGAGGAGGAATCCCTATCGAGGAGGTTCATCTTCTTCATCCTCAGGTAAG
Source organism: Excoecaria cochinchinensis (assembly GCA_947683425.1). NCBI lineage: Eukaryota > Viridiplantae > Streptophyta > Magnoliopsida > Malpighiales > Euphorbiaceae > Excoecaria > Excoecaria cochinchinensis. The sequence continues at coordinate 5,704,480 of CANTUQ010000003.1, read as the reverse complement.
AGATCAAGGAACCCGCAGGATAAATCATCTTCAGGCCTAGCTACTAGAGGTAGAAGACAGGGTTCAGCAGCGGTGTTTGGTTCTGGTAGAGGCAGTGCTGGTGGTGGGACCGAGTCGATGCCTGTGTGCTCTCATTATAGTAAGCCTCATCGGGGTGAGTGTAGGTAGCTCACAGGTGGATGTTTCAGATGAGGGAGGACCGAACACCTTTTGGCAAACTGTCCGAGGTTGAGTGAGGATTCGAGTGCTCACAGAGAGACCAGTAGAGTTGGTTCGAATGCTACTCAGGCTAGTCGCGGTAGAGGCCGTGGGAGAGCTCGAGGCGGTCAACCTAGAGAGGGTGCTACATTAGAGTCAGTTGAGCATCCTTTGGCAGCGCCAGCTAGAGCCTATGTTGTGAGAGCTCGGGAGGAGCAGGATGCTCCAGATGTGATAGCCGATAAGTTCCTACTCCATGACATTGAATTATATGCTCTAATTGACCCTGGTTCGACACACTCATATTTGTGCACAAATAAGTTAATTGATAAGTTGTATGAGGTAGATCAGTTAGACTATGAGATATGTGTGACCAGTCCTTTAGGGCATAGTGTCAATGTGAGTAGAGTGTATAGGAGTTATCCCCTGTTAGTTGAGGGAGTTGAGTTTCCAGCAGATTTGATTGAGTTGCCCTTTAGAGAGTTTGATTCGATTATGGGTATGGACTGGTTGGGTAAGCATCGAGCAATGGTTGATTGTCATAGGAAGACAGTTGTGCTTTGGGATAGAGATCGATCATTTGTGCTTGTTGGGTGCTAGCTCTTTGAGCAGTGTGATTTCTGCAATGCAGGCTAAGAGATTCATTAGGAATGGTTGTGAGGCCTTTCTAGCCGCGGTGTTGGATTCTAAGCGGATCAAGTAAGGATTGAGGATATCCCTGTTGTGTGGGAGTTCGGAGATGTGTTTCTGAGCGAGTTGCCTGGTTTGCCTCCGGAGAGAGAGGTGGAGTTATCCATAGAGATAGTGCCGGGTACTTTGCCTATTTCGAGAGCACCTTATTGGATGGCTCTTGTAGAGTTGAGAGAACTCAAAACTCAGCAACAAGAGTTATTGGATAAGAGGTTTATCAGACCCAGCATATCTCTATGGGGAGCTCCGATTTTGTTTGTTAAGAAGAAGGATGGTTCTATGAGGATGTATATCAACTATAGGCAAATCAATAAGGTCACAGTGAAGAACAAGTATCCATTGCCTAGAGTCGAGGATTTGTTTGATCAGCTCCGAGGTGTGGGTGTCTTTTCGAAGATTGATCTTCGGTTGGGTTATTATCAGCTAAGAGTTCAGGATGCAGATGTGGTTAAGACTGCATTTCGGACTAGTTATGGTCACTATGAGTTTTTTTTGATGCCGTTTGGTTTGACCAATGCACCTGCGGCATTCATGGATTTGATGAACCGAGTGTTCAGGCCATATCTTGATCGATTCGTAGTGGTGTTCATAGATGATATCTTGGTTTATTCCAAGGATGAGAGTGAGCATGAGGAGCATCTCCGGTTAGTTTTGCAAGTTCTAAGAGAGCATCGGTTGATTGCCAAGCTTAGTAAGTGTGATTTTTGGCTTCGAGAAGTGTCATTATTGGGTGATATTGTTTCGGCTAAAGGTATTCAAGTTGATCCATCTAAGATTGAGGCGATTGTTGATTGGAAAGCGCTTAGGAATGTTCCAAAAGTGAGCAGTTTTCTTGGTTTGGCGGGTTACTACCGACGGTTTGTGAAGGGTTTCTCAATTATTGTTGCTCCGATGACGAGGTTGTTAAGGAATGGAGTTAAGTTTGAGTGGTCGGATAAATGTCAAGCTTGTTTTGAGCAGTTGAAGAGGTTGCTAGTCGAAGCTCCTATACTTACTCAACCCATCTCGGGTAAGGAGTTTGTATTATATAGTGATGCTTTGGGTGTCGGTATTGGGTGTGTTTTGATGCAAGAGGGGAAGGTGGTGGCTTATGCTTCTCGTTAGTTGAAGCCACATGAGAGGAATTATCTGACGCACGATTTAGAGTTGGCGGCGGTGATCTTTGCTTAGAAGATTTGGCGGCATTATCTGTATGAGGAGAAGTGTAGGATCTTTACGGACCATAAGAGCTTGAAGTATCTCCTCATGCAGAAGGAGTTGAACATGAGGCAACGCCGTTGGCTAGAGTTATCCAAGGACTACGACTGCATTTTGAATTACCACCCGAGTAAGACCAATGTGGTCACGGATGCTTTAAGTCAAAAATCGGTTTCTACTTTGTTCTTGAGGCGATTTAAGTGGAGGTTTAATTGCTCAGTTAAGGGTGAAGCTGACCTTGAGACAGAAGATTGTAGATGCTCAGAAGGATGATGAGAGGCTGCAGCGGGTTGTGCAAGAGGTTAGTTCGAGTAAGCAATCAAAGTTCTCAGTTTTGAATGGTGTGTTGATGTATAGAAATCGCTTATGTGTGCTTGAGAATGAGGAGTTAAGGAAATAGCTTTTGAGTGAGGCACACACTAGGGTTTTCACTATGCATCCCTATAGTGACAAGATGTATCGGGATATAAAGCAGTTTTATTGGTGGTCCGGTATGAAGAGGGATATCGTGGACTTTGTGTCTAAGTGCTTGACATGTCAATAGGTAAAGGTTGAGCATCAAGTTCCTTCAGGATTGCTCACACCTTTATCCGTTCCCGAGTGGAAGTGGGATGATATCACCATAGACTTTGTATTTGGTTTGCCTTTGACTCAGAAGAAGCACAACTCAGTATGGGTAATAGTGGATCGGCTTACGAATTCAGCTCATTTTCTGCTAGTCAGAGTGGATTATCCAATGGATAAGTTAGCCAGTATCTATGTGGATGAGGTAGTCAGGTTGCATGGAGTGCCGTTATCTATAGTGTCAGATTGGGACCCAAGGTTCACTTTGAAGTTTTTGAAAGAATTGCAAAAGGCTTTGGGTACCAAGTTGAATTTCAGTTCGGCATTCCATCCTCAGATAGATGGTCAGTCAGAGCGGGTCATTCGGATCTTAGAGGATATGTTGCGGGCTTATGCATTTGATTTTTTGGGTAGTTGGGACGGACATGTGTAGCTTATGGAGTTTGCCTACAACAACAGTTATCAGTCGAGCATCCGTATGTCACTGTATGAAGCGTTGTATGATCGTCATTGTAGGATTCCAGTTTGTTGGACCGAGTTATCCAAGCGTTCAGTTATTGGGCCAGAGTTAGTTAGAGACACCGAGGAAAGGATCAGAGTTGTGCAGCAGAATTTGAAGGCAGCTAAGGATCGGCAGAAATCTTATGCTAACCTTAAGAGAAGAGATGTTCAGTTTGAGGTCGGGGACAAAGTTTTTCTTAAGGTTTCTCCTTGGAAAAAGTGCTGAGATTTGGTAAGAAGGGCAAGCTTAGTCCTCGGTTTATTGGATTGTATGAAGTGTTAGATAAAGTTGGTTCGATAGCCTATAGGTTGGCTTTACCGATGGCGTTGGTGAAATTGCACGACGTTTTCCATGTTTCGATGCTTCGTCGATACAGATCAGATCCTTCACATTTTCTGTCAATTCAAGATGTGCAAGTGCAGCCAGACTTTTCTTATAATGAGGAACCGAAAGCTATTGTAGCTCAGGAGGTTCAACAGTTAAGGAGTAAGCAAGTCCCTTTGGTCAAAGTGTCATGGAATCATCATGGGGTCGAAGTAGCGACTTGGGAACCAGAGGCAACCATGAGAGCTCAGTATCCACATTTGTTCAGTTCAGGTGAAAATTTCGAGTACGAAATTCTTATTAGTAGAGGAGAGTTGTCACACCCCATTTGCCCCCTAGAAGTATGAGCCATTTGTGTGTGCATTCATTGTGTTTGTTTTGGCACGTGATAAGGGTATTTTGGGTAAATTGCATGATTTGGGGTTTTTGCTAGTGTGTGTGCATTTATGATACTAAGGTGCGAATTGATTAGGTTGCATTTGTGTGTGGTGCTCACACATTTATAGGGTGTTATAAGTTAGGAGAGTCATGTGTGTGTTTGATGTGGACTTGTTGTGTGTGAGTGATCAAGATCCACCACTAGGATGAGGACACATGTCTAAGGTTGGGAAAAGAAAAAGAAAAAGAATGGAAAAAGGGGAAAGGGACAGATTTCCTTTCATTTTCCCGTTTCCCTCTTCCCCTCACTCTTCTTCTTCCTTTTCTCTTCTCAAAAGAGCCCTAGCCTTGGATCCAAGTTGGTATGGTGGGAATTGATCATCTCTTAGTCTTCTTTTGGGTGAATTTTCTACATTTCCATCATCTCCTTCATCTTGTTCTTCATCTTCTTCTCATTTTCTGGGTTTAAGGTTTTGATATAGGGTTTTGTGGTTTGTTTGTTTTGGTGGGTTGTTGTTAGTTGAGCCTCCTCGTGACCCTAAAGGCAAGGAGAAGGCTGGTACTAGTGGCACTAAGTGATTTGGAGCATAGGAGCAAAGGTTTGGGAAATTTCCTGGAGATTAATGATTTTTGAGTTTGACATGAATTTTTGGAAATTATTTGGTTTATAGAGTTATAATGAGTTGTATGTTGGTTTAATGCCTTGAGGTTTGAGTCTTTTGAGTTAAGGATTTAGTTTGTGATTTTGAGATGGTGATTTTGATGATTGATGCATATGTGAAATTGTTAAATTGTGTATTGAATGAATTAGTATGTTCATTGCATGTGGTATTTGAATGTTCAGCTGAAAGGTGAGTTTTACGGGTTGATTTTATGGTTTGAATGAGTGAGTTTTGAAATGTGTAGTTGTGGATTTGAAATTGGGTTTTTGTTCTGCCAAAAATCTTGGTTTTTGAGGATTCACACGGCGGTATGGATGGGCCTTACCGCCGAGTGAATCGTGAGTCTTCATCTGGGAGGCTGAACTGGAGATTTTACACGGCAGTATGGGATTACCCATAGCCACCTGTAAAATGCTTATGTCCAGCTCCATCTCCGTGTTGGGCATGTTACATGGTGGTATGGACTATACCATACCCCCGTGTAAGGTGTCTTACACAGTGGTATGGATTTGCCATACCGCCGTGTAAAACGGTTCTGTCCACCAATTTTGATGATTTTTAACTCTTCATTTTCACTCCTTTTTCCCTAATGATTGGTTTTAAAAATCATTTAGTGTTATTTTAATTGTCTTATAACATAAATTGGTATTTTGCTCTATCAAATTATTGAATGTTAGTTGAATTCGGAATGAGTCATTTATTACTTTAAGTGATAAACTCAATGTGTGAATTTCTTGATGCTTGACCTGCAAGAGTCAGTCTAGTGGATAGTTAGGCATGCCTAATAGAGTCTTTTAGTTGCAGCCTCAGTTCCGTTTGGACCCCGATCAGGTCCCCGTCTGGTTTCTCGCGAACCCTTATGAATTTTGGATCTTGTTTACGGTCCCTATGAAAAATTGTTTTGAATGTGATAAAATAAATGGTTATTCGATTCGTACCCGTAAGGTATTGTCTGTATTCAACTCGTACCCGTAAGGTACTATCTGTTTACTCGTTATCCACTATTGTGAGTTAGCAGGTATTCTGTTTGCTTTGGTTTGCTTTGATATGATTATCAGAATGTGATATCCGAATGAGCATGATAAGTGTGAGAAATCAGTTATTTATGTATATGAATGAGGATATGAGCTTTTGAATGTATGTATTTATTCTATAAGCATGATTATATATATCTGACATGAATATCCGCATTTGTCGTATCGTATGTGTTAAGCTTTGACGACCATTGTGAATGGCCATCCACTCTTTTGTTGTGTGTTCCCCACTAAGCGTTATCGCTTAGCACGGTTTTTATCCGTGCAGGTGAGGAAGGTGTTTCGCTTTGGGAGAGTCACCACCAATCAAGCCAACACATAAGGGATTAGTGTTAGGGCTATTTTTGTAATAGTTATGATGATTCTTTTTGTTGTAGAACTCTCATTGTATCTGTAATTTTTGTAAACTTCTGCTCAGTTTATTTTGGATATGTAATTCTTTTGCTGGGACAATTGATCAAAATATTATTGTAATGATTTTGTTATATTAATGTATGATTAGTTGTTGTTTCTCTAAAGTTTTAATTTCCGCTGTGTTTATGTATGTTTATTTTGTATGAATGTTTGCTTTGCATCGATCTGTTTGGTATGGCACCCCTACTCCTACGGCATCTCACTCCTATTCGGATGGGTTTGCCTACGTATGGGTAGGGGGTGTTACATTAACACTAATAGAAACAATTACCCTTATATTCCTTACTTTTCACTTATTCACAATAATCCCACTAATTCACAATTTTTGTCCCTCATTATGTCTTATTTACAATTATGTCACTTTATAAACTTAATTAAATTACACACACATGCCTAATTGTACCTTAGATCAATTAAACCCATCATTCACTTAATAATTATTTATACTAAAATATTCTAATTTCATTGATTATTTATTCTCTAATTATCAAACATGCAATTTATATCTATGTCAATGATTAATTACACTTTAATACCTTAATTAGCTTTATTATTGTAAAAGTACAATTTGGTCCCTAAACTTTATATCAATTTACGATCTTACCCTTAACTTCCTCATTTTCCCAAAACTGCCACTACTTAATTCCAATATTTCAACTATTTATTATTTGGCATACAATTTACCTTTTAGCCCTTGCCATAACATCTTCTAATCAAATTTCACTTTAGTCCTTGTCTTACCTTTAAATTCCAATTTTACCTCTCTAATTCACTATAATTACAATTATGCCACTAATTAATTTTAATTTCACTTTTAATTTGTTATTATTATTTTCAATTAAATCATTTATAATATTTAGCCAATAAATTTGTTAATTTAATTACTTAATCACTCATTAAATCATATTATTTACTATTTACATTTTAATCCTTTAATTAAACTTACCATTTCATTAATTACTTTTAAGTCCTTAATCTTTTCCCTTAATTTCCAATTATGTCCACATTTTTTTCCATTAATTCCATCTATGTCCCTTCTTTTCAATAATTCCATTCATGTCCTCATTTTTCACTTAATTACCAAAATACCCTTAAATATACTTAATTTACAATTTTAACCTTACTTATTCTTATTTTCCATTTTTACCCTTTTGTTTATTCTTAATTACCAAATTGCCCTTCCTTACACTTAAATTTCCACTTTTAACCTTATAAATTTACCAAATTACACACTAATCCCTAATTTACCACTTTTATAATAAATTACCATTTTAACCTTATGTTTTATCCAAATTACCAAATTACCCTTATGTTTACACTTTTTACCTAACTTTATCACTTTTTACCTACTTAGTGTAAATTTACCATTTTACTGAAAACTTTCCATTTATTCCAATTTAGCCCCATTTTTACTCATTTTCTTATTTATCACTATTTTAATCAATTTTATCACTTAATTACCATTATGCCCTTAGTATACGCCCGATAGAAAATCTACTGACCGGATATGTGGGACGTGGACCCCACAAATCCACTACACTATGAAATGATCCTAATAGGACCATTTATCATTGGATTGTACTACACTGATCACTTTATTCACTATACACTGGGATAAGCCGTCATTGGCCTATCAATAGCGAGTCACCATGACTCGTACAATGGTGTGGAATCCCTATGGCTAGCCAATTATATCCTGGACTAGATTTCACTACCGGACAACTACTAAGGGCAATATTTCATTAAAATCCATATAAATTTCACATCATGTCAACATACACATTTCGGCCAACACATCATTTTCATTTATAATTTTGCATACACTCTCATTTTTCATTATCTAGTCATTTTATGCCATTATATAATAGAAATCATCAAAGTACACAATAGTATCTCGACATACTCAATTCGGCCAAGGTATAAAATTTTCACTATAATTATATTTAATTCATTTAATCACTTAATCATAAAAATTACATGTTATACTCCTCTTAAACATCATTTATATACCTTACTTACCAACATACACTAACACTTTCATCTTTATTCAATTCGGCCAAACCATTATTCATTCATTATGTTTATCATTTATTCTTTTAACCGCTCAATCATTCAATTCATATGTTATACACATCATTTACATTAATTTCATGTATTAAATATGTCACACCCCGTTTGCCCCCTAGTTGAATGAGCCATATATGTATGTGTGTGCATTTGCATGAGTCTAGCATAATAAGGGCATTTTGGTAATATTGTATGATTTGGAGTTTTTCTGGTGCGTGTGTGCATGTGTTGCACCATGGTGTGAATTAGTTAGGACAGATTTGTGGGTGTATGAGTGCACCATAGTAGGATATGCACTAGTGGGTTATTGTGGTGTGTATGCATTCATACATTTGTAGGGTGTAACACCCTAAAACCACCTTAGTAGTCTGAGCCTAACTGAGTCTGAATGTGCCTGTCTGTATCTATGTGTGTGTGTGCTTATGTGCATTTGATGTTGCATGCATGTTAATTTATTTAAGTGTGTGGGTTTATGTGAGGAGAGGGGTTTGTTAATGTGTGTGCATAGCATAGGGAAGTAGGATGTGAGTAAGTGATGTTAATTGTGTGTAAGTGAGAGTATGGGAGTAGGGTATGCTTGTGGGATCATTTCCTATGAGAGAGTGACACATGGTAAGTGGATAGGGTTGAATTTAGTGGGTGATGAGAGAGGGGACAACTGTAAACCACTTTAGTTCTTCTTCCTTTTTCCCATTGCTTTCCTCTCCCTCACGCCAATTTCATTCTCTTTTCCTTTTTCTCCATCTTTCCATCTCCTTCCTTGCATATTTCTGCTCTTCTCTTCTTCCTTGGGTGAGTGTTTAGCTGGATTGCGTCTCATAAGTTCAAAGGGTGAGTTTAAGTTAGTAATATCTTAGATTCTTCTTTTTCTCCTCTCTAGGTTTGATATTCATTTATGAGTTAATGGTTAGAATTAAATCGGGTTGTGCTTGATTTTTTGGTTCAGAGGAGCTTCCTCGAATATCTAAGGGGAAAGAGAAAGCGAGTGGAAGCGGAGCTCAAGATTAGGAGCGAAGGAAATTAGGTTTGGGAATATTTGTGTATTTTGGGTATTTTGTGTATTTCGGTGAATTATGCTTATTGATGGGAATTGATGATATGAATTGGGTGTTTTAACTTCTATGAGTTATGGGTATTGTTTAATTTTAGTTGAAATGCATGGGTTGTGAAGAATGGAGTTAAAATGTGGAAATTTTGCATGTTTCTTAAAAATTACTGGTTTGAGAACTTTTGGATTTTTGATTTTGTAATTTGCTGGTTTTGATTACTTTATTGAGTTTAAAGGACATGTTTTGAGTTGTATTTAATGGTTTGATTGAATGATTTTACTCAGAATTGAGTTTGGAACCAAATGAGTGAATGGGTGGAAGTGGAGAGTGAAATTCGGCAATTTTTGTCGTTGGGAGTGGAAATCCTGACTCTATCGCGAGCGCGATGGTGTCGCGTGGTCACGATAAAGCGCGGTAATTTCCATTCCACCGTGCGCGCCGAACTGCGAGCAACCGGGCGTGCGCTGCAGGAACTCACTGTCGTGGGCGCGACGATGTCGTGATCGCGACAGAGAGCTCCGTTTTGGCCAAGCTTCTGTCGCGAGCACGCGATAGCTCGAGCGGGTACTCACTGTTGCGAGCGCGACAACTGTCGTGAGCGCGACAGTGAGATCTGTTTCATCTCCACGTGAGCGCGAGGTTTGCCGTGAGCGCGACAGGAGGCTAACTTCGGCTCTGTCGTGAGCGCGACACCCTCTAGATTTTTTTTTAATTTCTTTTTCTTTCGTATGATTTCAATGTTTAACCGTCCAATTTGTGTCACCTCTGAAATTGTGGATAATATATATATGTGTGAATGCGTTATATGTTTTATACCATGCATAAAACATGATGTAAACATATGTTGTGGAAGGAAATGTGCCTTGGATTATGGATGACCTGCTAGAGTCGAATAAGTGGATAGTTAGGCATGCCTAATAGAGTTATGTGTAGCTGCAGCCATGTGTACGATTTGGACCCTGATCAGGTCCACCGAATATATCTTCGTGATCTTTCTGTTGAATCTTACCTAAGATTCTATGTGAAAATATTATGGAACAAGAATCAAAAAGATTATTTTGATAACCTCAGGTATCTATGTGTTAGGGGAATATTTCTGGTACCTTCGGGTATCTATGTGTACTCGTTATCCACTATCTTGATATAGCAGGTGCAAAAGTGTTATTGGATGTTTTGTATAAGTTCTGAATTATTTCTTTTTGAGAATGATGTAATTACAGTGATAATATGCGTAAGGTGAATTGATGACATCTTATCAAGTAAATGTGCCATTCGCTTGTAAATTTTTGTTAACGCCACTGTGAGTGGCGGTAATGCATTCTTATGTTTTTCCCCACTAAGTGATTTCGCTTAGCATGGGTGTTTTATCCGTGCAGGTGTGGAAGATTTTGGTATTAGCGGTCGAGGCGTGCCGCATCGGGAAGGCCATCACAGCTAGGGATCGAAGTTTTTATAGTATAGGCTTTTCTATCTTTTTGTACAAGATGTAATATTTTGCGTGCCCTATGGAACAGTATTCTTTGGGCCTTGTATATGAAATCTTTTGTAATATGTACAGACTTCATTTATGAATATATATAAAAGAAAGAAAAGAATTTATCCTGTTCAGTACCGCTGTGTTTCTCTTTTATAAGCTTTATATTATTTTTATACTATCTGTTTACTTGCTGTGATTGTATGTTTTGGTATGCGTAATGTGACACTCCTATCTATCGGGACTCTTCTCCCCCTACCGAGGTAGAAGTCTCCATTGTATAGGTTGGGGTGTGACATTTGGTGGTATCAGAGCATTTGGTTTGGTTGTTTCTTGGTCTAAGTATGTTAGTGAGTCTGTTAGAGCTGTGTTGGCCTGATGCGCATTGCGTCCATGTTTTGTAGTTGATGGAGTCCTCGCATGAGACGCCGGAGGGTTCAGCTTGGAGTGTGAATCCTCCTGAGCGAGATCCATCAGTTGGGGGTCCGGCTCATCCTCCTAGGGGATAACCTAAAGTGCCTATGGTTCCATTGGAAGCGAGGCTTCAGGTATCACAGGATATGGCTAGAATGTTTGAAAGAGTGATGGCACTGGTAGCACCTATTGAGAAATTGAGAAAACATGGAGCGGAGGATTTATTTGGTACGGGTTTGGATGAGTCTGATAAAGCGGAGATGTGGATTGAAACGATAAAAAGAGTGTTAAGGGAGATTAAGTGCCCACCTGACCAAGAAGTGGAATGTGCCGAGTCCTTGCTGCAAGGCTCTGCTTACGATTGGTGGAGGTTAGTGATTAGTCAACCTCAGATTCCTGACCCTATGACCTGGGAATTCTTTGAGAACGAGTTTCAGGATCAGTTTGTGACAAAGGCATATAAGGACGCCAAGTGGGCGCAGTTTCTAAGTCTGAAGCAAAGGACAATGTCAGTGGCTGAGTATGAGAATGAGTTCACTAAGCTTAGCAAATATGCACCTCCAAGGGTTCTTACAGATGAGTTCAGGTGTCAACACTTTGAGTTAGGTTTGAATGAATCTTTGAAAGTGATGCTAGTTTCTCTGATGTCGGCCTGAATGTTAATTACTATCAGTTGGTTCAAGCAGCCTTGAGGGCGGAGCGTTCAGAGACCATCTTGAGAGAGAAAGCTCAGAGAAAGAAGTTTTCTAGGGGTGGATCTTCTTCTGGTAAGAGACCAAGGGAGTCCCAGGGAAACCCTATTGATGATTCTATTGCTAGTCCGGCCTCTAGAGGGAGAAGACAGGGCTCTTCTAGGGGATCGAGCGCAGGTAGAGGTGAAGGAGCTCCCCGATGTACTCATTGTAATAAGCTACATTGGGGTGAGTGTCGGTGGTTAACGGGAGGTTGTTTTAGATGTGGCTCCATGGACCACTTCCTTGCAAATTGTCCAAGTCGGTATGAGAGTCCTATGGGGCAACAAGAAGTTAGTTGAGCTGGGTCCAATATACCCCAAGGCAGCCGTAATAGAGGTAGAGGAAGGGGTCATAGTGGTCGGTCTCGTGATAGAGAACCCTCAGAAACAGTGGATCGTCCTGTACCGGTATCTGGGAGGGCTTATGCTATGAAGGCCAGAGAGGAACAGAATGCTCCGGAAGTGATTGCCGGTAAGTTCTCTTTGCTTGGCTCTGATTGACCCGGATTCTACCCATTCTTATGTATGCTCTGATAAGATATGGGATAGTTTGGGAAATGAGGAGAAGTTGGGATATTAAATTTGTGTATCTAGTCCGTTGGGATAAAGTGTTATGGTAGATCGAGTGTGTCGGGCGTGTCCTTTAAAGATTCAGGGTATAGAGTTTGTTGTGGATTTGATTTGTTTGCCTTTCCATGAGTTTGATGTCATTCTGGGTATGGATTGGTTAGATAAGCACCTGGCCGTAGTGGATTGCCATAGAAAGGAGATGGTACTGCATGGTAGGGATCAACCGCCTGTGATTGTGAAGGGTATTGGGAGCAGCTCTTTACATAATGTGATTTCGGCAATGAAAGCAAGGAGGTTCATTAGAAAGGGTTGTGAAGCATTTTTGGCGTTGGTGTTAGATTCTCGGAGGGGACAAGTGAAAATTCAGGATATTCCTGTGGTCAGAGACTTTGTGGAAGTTTTTTCGGAAGAATTACCTGGATTACCCCCTGAAAGAGAGGTTGAACTGTCAGTATAGATCGTACCAGGGGTAGCTCCAGTTTCTAAGGCTCCTTACCGGATGGCTCCAATGGAATTGAAAGAGTTGAAAAGTCAGTTGCAGGAGTTATTAGATAAAGGGTTTATTTGGCCTAGTGTGTCGCCGTGGGGTGCTCCAGTGTTGTTTGTCAAGAAAAAAGATGGAACGTTGCGGATGTGTATTGATTATAGGCAGATTAATAAAGTGACTGTAAAGAATAAGTATCCATTACCGAGGATTGAGGATCTCTTTGATCAGTTGCGTGGAGCTGGTGTGTTCTCCAAGATAGACCTAAGATCGGGTTATTATTAGTTGAGGGTAAAAGAGGTAGACGTGGCAAAGACGGCTTTCCGGACGCGTTATGGTCATTATGAATTCCTAGTGACGCCTTTTGGTTTGACCAATGCGCCTGCAGCGTTTATGGATTTAATGAACAGAATTTTTCGACCGTATTTGGACAAGTTTAGTCGAGGTAGATGGAGGTTTGATTCTGAAGGTGCTTTAGTTGCTCAGCTTAAAGTTAAGCCAAGTCTGAGGCAAGAGATAGTGAAGGCACAGTTAAAAGATCACGTGTTACAGCGGGTTTATCAAGCAGTGAAAGATGGCAAGTAGTCCGAGTACCGGGTTGATAGTGATGGGGTACTTAAGCAGGGAGACCGTTTATGTGTACCCGTCATAGGCGAGTTAAGGAAAAAGTTATTACAAGAAGCACATTCATCGGTCTTCACTATGCATCCGGGAGGTGACAAGATGTACAAGGATCTGAAACAATTTTATTGGTGGCCAGGCATAAAAAGAAGTATAATGGAATTTGTTTCAAAGTGTCTTACCTGTCAGCAAGTGAAAACCGAGCATCAAGTACCGTCGGCATTACTTCATCCCTTACCCATTCCTCAGTGGAAGTGGGATGATATCACGATGGATTTTGTGTCTGGTTTGCCAATGACACAGCGTAAGCATGATTCTCTGTGGGTTGTAGTGGATCGGTTATCCAAGTTAGCACACTTTTTGCCAGTTCGGTTAGACTACTCCATGGACAAGTTAGGGGAGCTTTATGTGAATGAAATAGTCAGACTTCATGGGATTCCGCTATCCATTGTATCTGATCGAGATCCCCGTTTTACGTCCAAGTTTTGGAAGGAACTCCAGGCAGCATTAGGAACTCAGTTAAACTTCAGTACTGCATTCCATCCGCAGACTGATGGACAGTCGAAAAGTGTTATTCAGGTGTTAGAAGATATGCTTCTAGGCTGTGCTCTAGAGTTCTCGAGAAGCTGGGATCGATATGTGTCTTTGATGGAGTTTGCATATAATAACAGTTACCAGGTGAGTATTGGTATGGCTCCTTACGAGGTTTTGCAAGGACGAAAGTGCAGAACACCAGTTTGTTAGACTGAACTGTCAGAAAAGGGTTTGATCGGTCCGGATATAGTTAGAGACACGGAAGAGAAAGTAAGGGTTGTTCGGCAGAATTTAAAAGCAGCTAAAGATAGACAGTGCTCTTATGCCAATCTGAAACGTGGAGATATTAATTATGAGGTAGGTGATAAGGTTTTCTTGAAAGTGTCACCGTGGCGAAAGGTTCTTCGTTTTGGAAAGAAAGGCAAGCTAAGCCCGCGCTTTATTGGACCATATGAGATTTTAGGAAAGGTAGGTCCAGTGGCGTATCGGTTAGCTCTGCCAATGGAGTTAGCCAGATTGCATAATGTCTTCCATGTGTCAATGCTTCGTCGATATCGATCAGACCCTTCTCATATATTATCAGTGCAAGATATCCGGGTTCAGTCAGATCTTTCGTATGATGAAGAGCCAAAGAGGATCGTGGATAGAGAAATCAGGCACCTTCGGAATAAGCAGATACCATTGATTAAGGTCCTATGGCAGCATCACGGTGTTGAAGAAGCTACGTGGGAATTGGAGGAAGCTATGAGATTGCAGTATCCTCAGTTATTTGGAGCAGGTGAGAATTTCGAGGATGAAATTCTGTTACGTGGGGGAGTATTGTAACACCCCAAAACCACCTTAGTAGTCTGAGCTTGACTGAGTCTGAATGTGCCCGTCTATATCTATGTGTGTGTGTGCTTGTGTGCATTTGATGTTGCATGCATGTTAATTTATTTAAGTGTGTGGGTTTATGTGAGGAGAGGGGTTTCTTAATGTGTGTGCATAGGATAGGGAAGTAGGATGTGAGTAAGTGATGTTAATTGTGTGTAAGTGATAGTATGGGAGTAGGGTATGCTTGTGGGATCATTTCCTATGAGAGAGTGACACATGGCAAGTGGATAGGGTTGAATTTGCTGGGTGATGAGAGAGGGGACAACTGTAAACGACTTTAGTTCTTCTTCCTTTTTCCCATTGCTTTCCTCTCCCTCACTCCAATTTCATTCTCTTTTCCTTTTTCTCCATCTTTCCATCTCCTTCCTTGCATATTTCTGCTCTTCTCTTCTTCCTTGGGTGAGTGTTTAGCTGGATTGCGTCTCATAAGTTCAAAGGGTGAGTTTAAGTTAGTAATATCTTAGATTCTTCTTTTTCTCCTCTCTAGGTTTGATTTTCATTTATGAGTTAATGGTTAGAATTAAATCGAGTTGTGCTTGATTTTTTGGTTCAGAGGAGCTTCCTCGAACATCTAAGGGGAAAGAGAAAGCGAGTGGAAGCGGAGGTCAAGATTAGGAGCGAAGGAAATTAGGTTTGGGAATATTTGTGTATTTTTGGTATTTTGTGTATTTCGGTGAATTATGCTTATTGATGGGAATTGATGATATGAATTGGGTGTTTTAACTTCTATGAGTTATGGGTATTGTTTAATTTAAGTTAAAATGCATGGGTTGTGAAGAATGGAGTTAAAATGTGGAAATTTTGCATGTTTCTTAAAAATTACTGGTTTGAGAACTTTTGGATTTTGGATTTTGTAATTTGCTGGTTTTGATGACTTTATTGAGTTTAAAGGACATGTTTTGAGTTGTATTTAATGGTTTGATTGAATGATTTTACTCAGAATTGAGTTTGGAACCAAATGAGTGAGTGGGTGGAAGTGGAGAGTGAAATTCGGCAATTTTTGTCGTTGGGAGTGGAAATCCTGACTCTGTCGCGAGCGCGATGGTGTCGCGAGGTCACGATAAAGCGCGGTGATTTCCATTCCACCGTGCGCGCCGAACTGCGAGCGACCGGGCGTGCGCTGTAGGAACTCACTGTCGTGGGCGTGACGATGTCGTGATCGCGAC
This sequence comes from Excoecaria cochinchinensis, assembly GCA_947683425.1. Lineage (NCBI taxonomy): Eukaryota > Viridiplantae > Streptophyta > Magnoliopsida > Malpighiales > Euphorbiaceae > Excoecaria > Excoecaria cochinchinensis. Next base: position 5,688,532 of record CANTUQ010000003.1, on the reverse strand, counting down.
AGAGAGCTCCGTTTTGGCCAAGCTTCTGTCGCGAGCACGCGATAGCTCTAGAGGGTACTCACTGTCTCGAGCGCGACAACTGTCGTGAGCGCGACAGTGAGATCTTTTTCATCTCCACGTGAGCGCGAGGTTCGCCGTGAGCGCGACAGGAGGCTAACTTCGACTCTGTCGTGAGCGCGACACCCTCTAGATTTTTTTTTAATTTCTTTTTCTTTCGTATGATTTCAATGTTTAACCGTCCAATTTGTGTCACCTCTGAAATTGTGGATAATATATATATGTGTGAATGCGTTATATGTTTTATACCATGCATAAAACATGATGTAAACATATGTTGTGGAAGGAAATGTGCCTTGGATTATGGATGACCTGCTAGAGTCGAATAAGTGGATAGTTAGGCATGCCTAATAGAGTTATGTGTAGATGCAGCCATGTGTACGATTTGGACACTGATCAGGTCCACCGAATAGATCTTCGTGATCTTTCTGTTGAATCTTACCTAAGATTCTATGTGAAAATATTATGGAACAAGAATCAAAAAGATTGTTTTGATACCCTCGGGTATCTATGTGTTAGGGGAATATTTCTGGTACCTCCGGGTATCTATGTGTACTCGTTATCCACTATCTTGATATAGCAGGTGCAAAAGTGTTATTGGATGTTTTATATAAGTTCTGAATTATTTCTTTTTGAGAATGATGTAATTACAGTGATAATATGCGTAAGGTGAATTGATGACATCTTATCAAGTAAATGTGCCATCCGCTTGTAATTGTTTGTTAACGCCACTGTGAGTGGCGGTAATGCATTCTTATGTTTTTCCCCACTAAGTGATTTCGCTTAGCATGGGTGTTTTATCCGTGCAGGTGTGGAAGATTTTGGTATTAGCGGTCGAGGCGTGCCGCATCGGGAAGGCCATCACAGCTAGGGATCGAAGTTTTTATAGTATAGGCTTTTCTATCTTTTTGTACAAGATGTAATATTTTGCGTGCCCTATGGAACAATATTCTTTGGGCCTTGTATATGAAATCTTTTGTAATATGTACAGACTTCATTTATGAATATATATAAAAGAAAGAAAAGAATTTATCCTGTTCAGTACCGCTGTGTTTCTCTTTTATAAGCTTTATATTATTTTTATACTATCTGTTTACTTGCTGTGATTGTATGTTTTGGTATGCGTAATGTGACACTCCTATCTATCGGGACTCTTCTCCCCCTACCGAGGTAGAAGTCTCCATGGTATAGGTTGGGGTGTGACATTTGGTGGAATCAGAGCATTTGGTTTGGTTGTTTCTTTGTCTAAGTATGTTAGTGAGTCTGTTAGAGCTGTGTTGGCCTGATGCGCATTGCGTCTATGTTTTGTAGTTGATGGAGTCCTCGCATGAGACGCCGGAGGGTTCAACTGGGAGTGTGAATCCTCCTGAGCGAGATCCATCAGTTGGGGGTCCGGCTCATCCTCCTAGGGGACAACCTGAAGTGCCTATGGTTCTGTTGGAAGCGAGGCTTCAGGTATCACAGGATATGGCTAGAATGTTTGAAAGAGTGATGGTACCGGTAGCACCTATTGAGAAATTGAGAAAACATGGAGCGGAGGATTTATTTGCTACGGGTTTGGATGAGTCTGACAAAGCGGAGATGTGGATTGAAACGATAAAAAGAGTGTTAAGGGAGATTAAGTGCCCACCTGACCAAGAAGTGGAATGTGCCGAGTCCTTGCTGCAAGGCTCTGCTTACGATTGGTGGAGGTTAGTGATTAGTCAACCTCAGATTCCTGACCCTATAACCTGGGAATTCTTTGAGAACGAGTTTCAGGATCAGTTTGTGAAAAAGGCATACAAGGACACCAAGTGGGCACAGTTTCTAAGTCTGAAGCAAAGGACAATGTCAGTGGCTGAGTATGAGAATGAGTTCACTAAGCTTAGCAAATATGCACCTCCAAGGGTTCTTACAGATGAGTTCAGGTGTCAACACTTTGAGTTAGGTTTGAATGAATCTTTGAAAGTGCTGCTAGTTTCTCTGATGTCGGCCCAAATGTTAGGTACTATCAGTCGGTTCAAGCAGCCTTGAGGGCGGAGCGTTCAGAGACCATCTTGAGAGAGAAAGCTCAGAGAAAGAAGTCTTCTAGGGGTGGATCTTTTTCCGGTAAGAGACCAAGGGAGTCCCAGGGAAACCCTATTGATGAGTCTATTGCTAGTCCGGCCTCTAGAGGGAGAAGACAGGGCTCTTCTAGGGGATCGAGCGCAGGTAGAGGTGAAGGAGCTCCCCGATGTACTCATTGTAATAAGCTACATTGGGGTGAGTGTCGGTGGTTAACGGGAGGTTGTTTTAGATGTGGCTCCATGGACCACTTCCTTGCAAATTGTCCAAGTCGGTATGAGAGTCCTATGGGGCAACAAGAAGTTAGTTGAGCTGGGTCCAATATACCCCAAGGCAGCCGTAATAGAGGTAGAGGAAGGGGTCGTAGTGGTCGGTCTCGTGATAGAGAACCCTCAGAAACAGTGGATCGTCCTGTACCGGTATCTGGGAGGGCTTATGCTATGAAGGCCAGAGAGGAACAGAATGCTCCGAAAGTGATTGCCGGTAAGTTCTCTTTGCTTGGCTCTGAATGACCCGGATTCTACCCATTCTTATGTATGCTCTGATAAGATATGGGATAGTTTGGGAAATGAGGAGAAGTTGGGATATTAAATTTGTGTATCTAGTCCGTTGGGATAAAGTGTTATGGTAGATCGAGTGTGTCGGGCGTGTCCTTTAAAGATTCAGGGTATAGAGTTTGCTGTGGATTTGATTTGTTTGCCTTTCCATGAGTTTGATGTCATTCTGGGTATGGATTGGTTAGATAAGCACCGGGCCGTAGTGGATTGCCATAGAAAGGAGATGGTACTGCATGGTAGGGATCAACCGCCTGTGATTGTGAAGGGTATTGGGAGCAGCTCTTTACATAATGTGATTTCGGCAATGAAAGCAAGGAGGTTCATTAGAAAGGGTTGTGAAGCATTTTTGGCATTGGTGTTAGATTCTCGGAGGGGACAAGTGAAAATTCAGGATATTCCTGTGGTCAGAGACTTTGTGGAAGTTTTTTCGGAAGAATTACCTGGATTACCCCCTGAAAGAGAGGTTGAACTGTCAGTAGAGATCGTACCAGGGGTAGCTCCAGTGTCTAAGGCTCCTTACCGGATGGCTCCAATGGAATTGAAAGAGTTGAAAAGTCAGTTGCAGTAGTTATTAGATAAAGGGTTTATTCGGCCTAGTGTGTCGCCGTGGGGTGCTCCAGTGTTGTTTGTCAAGAAAAAAGATGGAACGTTGCGGATGTGTATTGATTATAGGCAGATTAATAAAGTGACTGTAAAGAATAAGTATCCATTACCGAGGATTGAGGATCTCTTTGATCAGTTGCGTGGAGCTGGTGTGTTCTCCAAGATAGACCTAAGATCGGGTTATTATTAGTTGAGGGTAAAAGAGGTAGACGTGGCAAAGACGGCTTTCCGGACGCGTTATGGTCATTATGAATTCCTAGTGATGCCTTTTGGTTTGACCAACGCGCCTGCAGCGTTTATGGATTTAATGAACAGAGTTTTTTGACCGTATTTGGACAAGTTTAGTCGAGGTAGATGGAGGTTTGATTCTGAAGGTGCTTTAGTTGCTTAGCTTAAAGTTAAGCCAAGTCTGAGGCAAGAGATAGTGAAGGCACAGTTAAAAGATCACGTGTTACAGCGGGTTTATCAAGCAGTGAAAGATGGCAAGTAGTCCGAGTACCGGGTTGATAGTGATGGGGTACTTAAGCAGGGAGACCGTTTTTGTGTACCCGACATAGGCGAGTTAAGGAAAAAGTTATTACAAGAAGCACATTCATCGATCTTCACTATGCATCCGGGAGGTGACAAGATGTACAAGGATCTGAAACAATTTTATTGGTGGCCAGGCATGAAAAGAAGTATAATGGAATTTGTTTCAAAGTGTCTTACCTGTCAGCAAGTGAAAACCGAGCATCAAGTACCGTCGGGATTACTTCATCCCTTACCCATTCCTTAGTGGAAGTGGGATGATATCACGATGGATTTTGTGTCTGGTTTGCCAATGACACAGCGTAAGCATGATTCTCTGTGGGTTGTAGTGGATCGGTTATCCAAGTTAGCACACTTTTTGCCAGTTCGGTTAGACTACTCCATGGACAAGTTAGGGGAGCTTTATGTGAATGAAATAGTCAGACTTCATGGGATTCCGCTATCCATTGTATCTGATCGAGATCCCCGTTTTACGTCCAAGTTTTGGAAGGAACTCCAGGTAGCATTAGGAACTCAGTTAAACTTCAGTACTGCATTCCATCCACAGACTGATGGACAGTCGAAAAGTGTTATTAAGGTGTTAGAAGATATGCTTCTAGGCTGTGCTCTAGAGTTCTCGGGAAGCTGGGATCGATATGTGTCTTTGATGGAGTTTGCATATAATAACAGTTACCAGGTGAGTATTGGTATGGCTCCTTACGAGGTTTTGTAAGGACGAAAGTGCAGAACACCAGTTTGTTGGACTGAACTGTCAGAAAAGGCTTTGATCGGTCCGGATATAGTTAGAGACACGGAAGAGAAAGTAAGGGTTGTTCGGCAGAATTTAAAAGCAGCTAAAGATAGACAGTGCTCTTATGCCAATCTGAAACGTGGAGATATTCATTATGAGGTAGGTGATAAGGTTTTCTTGAAAGTGTCACCGTGGCGAAAGGTTCTTCGTTTTGGAAAGAAAGGCAAGCTAAGCCCGCGCTTTATTGGACCATATGAGAATTTAGGAAAGGTAGGTCCAATAGCGTATCGGTTAGCTCTGCCAATGGAGTTAGCCAGATTGTATAATGTCTTCCACGTGTCAATGCTTCGTCGATATCGATCAGACCCTTCTCATATATTATCAGTGCAAGATATCCGGGTTCAGTCAGATCTTTCGTATGATGAAGAGCCAAAGAGGATCGTGGATAGAGAAATCAGGCAGCTTCGGAATAAGCAGACACCATTGATTAAGGTCCTATGGCAGCATCACGGTGTTGAAGAAGCTACGTGGGAATTGGAGGAAGCTATGAGATTGTAGTATCCTCAGTTATTTGGAGCAGGTGAGAATTTCGAGGACGAAATTCTGTTACGTGGGGGAGTATTGTAACACCCCAAAACCACCTTAGTAGTCTGAGCTTGACTAAGTCTGAATGTGCCCGTCTATATCTATGTGTGTGTGTGCTTGTGTGCATTTGATGTTGCATGCATGTTAATTTATTTAAGTGTGTGGGTTTATGTGAGGAGAGGGGTTTCTTAATGTCTGTGCATAGGATAGGGAAGTAGGATGTGAGTAAGTGATGTTAATTGTGTGTAAGTGATAGTATGGGAGTAGGGTATGCTTGTGGGATCATTTCCTATGAGAGAGTGACACATGGCAAGTGGATAGGGTTGAATTTAGTGGGTGATGAGAGAGGGGACAACTGTAAACGACTTTAGTTCTTCTTCCTTTTTCCCATTGCTTTCCTCTCCCTCACGCCAATTTCATTCTCTTTTCCTTTTTCTCCATCTTTCCATCTCCTTCCTTGCATATTTCTGCTCTTCTCTTCTTCCTTGGGTGAGTGTTTAGCTGGATTGCGTCTCATAAGTTCAAAGGGTGAGTTTAAGTTAGTGATATCTTAGATTCTTCTTTTTCCCCTCTCTAGGTTTGATTTTCATTTATGAGTTAATGGTTAGAATTAAATCGAGCTGTGCTTGATTTTTTTGTTCAGAGGAGCTTCCTCGAACATCTAAGGGGAAAGAGAAAGCGAGTGGAAGCGGAGCTCAAGATTAGGAGCGAAGGAAATCAGGTTTGGGAATATTTGTGTATTTTGGGTATTTTGTGTATTTCGGTGAATTATGCTTATTGATGGGAATTGATGATATGAATTGGGTGTTTTAACTTCTATGAGTTATGGGTATTGTTTAATTTGAGTTGAAATGCATGGGTTGTGAAGAATGGAGTTCAAATGTGGAAATTTTGCATGTTTCTTAAAAAGTACTGGTTTGAGAACTTTTGGATTTTTGATTTTGTAATTTTCTGGTTTTGATGACTTTATTGAGTTTAAAGGACATGTTTTGAGTTGTATTTAATGGTTTGATTGAATGATTTTACTCAAAATTGAGTTTGGAACCAAATGAGTGAGTGGGTGGAAGTGGAGGGTGAAATTCTGCAATTTTTGGCGTTGGGAGTGGAAATCCCGACTCTGTCACGAGCGCGACGGTTTCGTGAGGTCACGACAGAGAGCGGTGATTTCCATTCCACCGCGCGCCCCGAACTGCGAGCGGCCGGGTGTGCGCATCAGGAACACACTGTCGCGGGCGCGACGATGTCGCGATCGCGACAGAGAGCTCCGTTTTGGCCAAGCTTCTGTCGCGAGCACGCGCCTGGTCGCGAGCCCGCGACAGCTCTAGCGGGTACTCACTATCGCGAGCGCGACAGTGAGATCGGTTTCATCTCCACGTGAGTGCGAGGTTCGCTGTAAGCGCGACAGGAGGCTAACTTCACCTCTGTCGCGAGCGCGACACCCTCTGGATTTTCTTTTGATTTCTTTTTCTTTCGTATGCGCGACACCCTCTGGATTTTCTTTTGATTTCTTTTTCTTTCGTATGATTTCAATGTTTAACCTTCCAATTTGTGTCACCTCTGAAATTGGGGTTGATTTCACCCATGGTCACTCAACTTATCACTTCTCGCGCAAAAGTAATCGACTTTTTTTTTCTTACTTAAATGTCACTGAACTTTTAACATTATTGCACAAAAGTCATGTTGACCAGAATCCGGCGACGACTCTTGCCGGATTGATAAGTTCAACAAATGCTACATTTAAATTAATTTCACTTACGGTCACTAGACTTATCATTTATCTCGCAAAAGTAATTAACTTTTTTTTTTCAACTTAAATGTTACTGAACTTTTAACATTTTTGCAAAAACGTCATCAATCCGGCAAGAGTCGTCGCCGGATTCCGGTCAACATGACTTTTGTGCAATAATTTTAAAAGTTCAGTGACATTTAAGTAAGAAAAAAAAAGTCGGTTACTTTTGCGCGATAAGTAATAAGTTGAGTGACCATGAGTGAAATTGACCCCTGAAATTGTGGATAATATTTATATGTGTGAATGCGTTATATGTTTTATACCATGCATAAAACATGATGTAAACAAATGTTGTGGAAGGAAATGTGCCTTGGATTATGCATGACTTGCTAGAGTCGAATAAGTGGATAGTTAGGCATGCCTAATAGAGTTATGTGTAGCTGCAGCCATGTGTACGATTTGAACCCTGATCAGGTCCCCCGAATAGATCTTCGTGATCTTTCTATTGAATCTTACCTAAGATTCTATGTGTAAATATTATGGAACAAGAATCAAAAAGATTGTTTTGATACCCTCAGGTATCTATGTGTTAGGAGAATATTTATGGTACCTCCGGTTATTTATGTGTACTCGTTATCCACTGTCTTGATATAGCAGGTGCAAAAGTGTTATTGGATGTTTTGTATAAGTTTTGAATTATTGCTTTTTGAGAATGATGTAATTACAGTGATAATATGCGTAAGGTGAATTGATGACGTCTTATCAAGTAAATGTGCCATTCGCTTGTAATTGTTTGTTAACTAGTGGCGGTAATGCATTCTTATGTTTTTTCCCACTAAGCGATTTCGCTTAGCACGGGTGTTTTATCCGTGCAGGTGTGGAAGATTTTGGTATTAGCGGTCGAGGCGTGCCGCATCGGGAAGGCCATCACAACTAGGGATCGAAGTTTTTATAGTATAGGCTTTTCTGTCCTTTTGTACAAGGTGTAATATTTTGCGTGCCCTATGGAACAGTATTCTTTGGGCCTTGTATATGAAATATTTTGTAATATGTACAGACTTCATTTATGAATATATATAAAAGAAAGAAAAGAATTTATCCTGTTCAGTACCGCTGTGTTTCTCTTTTATAAGCTTTATATTATTTTTATACTATCTGTTTACTTGCTGTGATTGTATGTTTTGGTATGCGTAATGTGACACTCCTATCTATCGGGACTCTTCTCCCCCTACCGAGGTAGAAGTCTCCATGGTATAGGTTGGGGTGTGACATAGGGTGTAACCTTGAGGAAGCATTGTGTGTGTTGCTCATACATGTATAGGGTGCATTATTAGGGTGTTTCATTGTGTGCATGTGATACATTTAGTTAGGGTGTGAGTAAGTAATCTCCTCCACTAGATGGTTGACATGTGTAAAGGGGAAAGAAAGAGGGGAAAGAGAAAATGAAAAAGGGAAAAATCAGATTTTTGAAACCCATTTCCCCTTTTCTCTCCTCCTTCTTCTTCTTCTTCTCTCTCCTTTGCACTCTCCTAAGTGCTTTACTTAGATTCAAGCTCAAGTGGTGGAATTAATTACTCCCTTACATCTTCCTTGGTAAGTTTTTGCTTTTTCCTTGTGTTATTCATGCATTTTCTTCTTCTTCTTGGGTTGGATCTAAGTTAGGGTTTGTGTTTTTGGTGTTTGGGTGCTTGTTTTTGCTTAGTTGAGCCTCCTCGCGAGCCAAAGGGCAAAGAGACGGCTGGAACTAGAGGATCCAAGCAATAGGAGCTAAGGATTTTAAGGTTTGGGAATTTCTTGGTTTTCATATATATATATGTTTATGTATGAGATTTGATGGTTTCTTAGAATTAGGTTGTTATATGTTCTTTATTTTGATGTATATGTTATGGGTTTTTGTTTTGGAATGTGAATCTTATAAGAGCATGAGTTAATTGTGATAATGTTGGAGTTGATGTGGTTTTGTACATAAATTGGGGTTTTAGATGATTCTTAGAATTAGAGGTTTAAACTAATAAATTGTGTGAAATTTCTTGTTGATTAATGTTATATTATGGTTGTTGATGTTAATGGATGGCTGGGTTTGAGGTAAGAGGTTCTTGGATGAGTTTTGTGTGTGTTTGTGGTTGATTGTGGGAGGAAGAAAATCTGCAGAATTCTGCAGATTTTGGAAAACCCGATGCTATTGCCATCGCGATGTTGTCGCGAGCGCGACAGAGATCGGTGTTTTGGAGCTTCGTTATCGCGAGCACACGATTCCGTCGCGAGCCTGCGATAGCCGAGGTGTTGAGCACTATCTGTCGCGATCGCGACAGAGCGCGATGCTGGCCAAGTGCTATCGCGAGCCCGCGACAGCAATATTGTTCTCTGTCGCGATCGCGGCATCCATCGCGAGCGCGACAGAGCCTGGCCCCGCCGTCCTCCTTACGGTCGCGAAATCCGGCGCGTACATACAGTGAAGAGACTTCGGTCTCTATCGCGAGCGCGACAGCTCCCTGTATGCTCAATGAGTTTTTTTTTTGTTGTGTGCGATTTTTGAACTCTAGTTTCCTTTAATGTCTATGAGATTTATGCTTGATATCTTATGAATTATATGAATGCAGATCCATGATAAGACTATATGCATGTATGATGCTGATTTTGGAATGTTATGAAATGGATTGAATGGTTTATGCATGACCTGCTGCAGTCTAGAAAGTGGATAGTTAGGCATGCCTAATAGAGTCTTATAGCTGCAGCCCTCAGTTTCGTTTGGACCCCGATCAGGTCCCCGCTTGGTTCCTCGCGAACCCCTATGTGTTCGGATCTTGTTTAAGATCCCTTTTGAAAATGTTTTGTGAAAGTTAAAAGTATCTTGATTTATCAATTCGTACCCGTGAGGTACTGTCCGTATCGGCTCGTACCCATAAAGTATTGTCCGTACACTCATTATCCACTCCCTCGAGTCAGCAGGTGCCTGGTATGAATTGTGTTATGAGGAAATGTATGTGATACATGTGTGAACTCATAAATGAAAAGTATAATCTGTTATGGGAATATGAATATTGTTATGAGCTTTTGAATGTATGGCTTTAGTATATATGCATGCTTATGCAATTGGTATGCTATGTGTATTGTATATTATGATGTATGCTTGTGTTTTGCCTTGACGACCGTTGTGAATGGTTGTCCTTTGATATATGTGTGGTTCCCCACTAAGTGTTTATCGCTTAGCACAGTGCGTTTACCCGTGCAGGTGCGGAAGGAGTTGCTTTGGGAGAGTCGCCACAGTCCAAGTCAAAACAGCAGGGTTTAGAATAGGACTGAGTTTTGTATTTTGAGATTCTTTTTGTATAGAACTCTCTTATATTGGTTTTGTAATAGCTTCCGCTTTTGTTTATGTAATTTGGGATTTGTAATTAATTGTTGTATTTCTTAGTTAATCAGAACAGTAATGTAATGCCTCCGTTATATTAATGCATGATCATCTTTCGCTTTCTTATACTTCGCAAAAGTTTTTAATTACCCCGCTTTTGTGTATGTTTATCTATGCATTGTTCTCTGTTTTGTTTGGTAGCACCCTGACTCTTACGGCATCTTACTCCTCTTGGGATGGGATCGCCTGTGTACGGGTAAGGGGTGTCACAAGTCGTGGTATCAGAGCCTAGGTTTAGGCATTTCTGGGTGATTGTCTGTGTGATGCTATGTGTGGATATATCTATGTCTAGGGCTGTGTTGGCTGATGCGGCTGTCGTCTTGTTTGTTAGATGGATTCTGATTCTGCTCATGGTGCGCTTGAGGAATCCGCTGAAAGTGTGAATCCTCCAGTTGTAGATCCGTCTGTTTCTGTTTCAGTGTCGACTCAATGTGCTAGTGTCCAGCCCGAGACCGCTGCCATGCCTTTTGAGGCTATGTTCAGATTGCATCAGGACATGGCTCGGGTTTTGGAAAGGGTGACTGCTCCTAAAGCTCCGATAGAGAGTTTAAGAAGAGCTGGTGTTGAGGATTTTTATGGGACTGGGCTTGATGAGTCAGAGTTAGCTGAAAAGTGGCTTGATAAGGTAAGGAGAGCTTTAAAGGAAGTTAGGTGTCCTCCCGATCAGCAAGCTGAGTGTGTTGTGGCATTGCTTCAAGGGTTGGCTTACGAATGGTGGGAGTTGGTATGTAGGAGACCTCAGATGCCTGATCCAGTTACTTGGGATTTCTTCAGTGAGGAGTTCACTAAGAAGTATGTGACTCAGGCTTATAGGGACTCAAGATGGGCACAGTTTATAATTTTAAAGCAGAGGGCCTTGTCAATTTTGGATTATGAGAAGGAGTTTAATCGGTTATCTCGGTATGCTCCGCATGGGGTTATAACAGATGATTTGAGGGAGTTGAGTTCCCTGCGGATTTGATAGAGTTGCCCTTCAGAGAGTATGATTTGATTTTGGGTATGGATTAGTTGGGCAAGCATCGGGCTGTGGTTGATTGTCATAGGAAGACCTTCGTGCTTCGGGATAGGAACCGAGCTCCAGTGTTTGTAAGAGGTTTGAGTGCGAGTTCTGTGAACAATGTGATTTATGCGATTCAAGCCAAGAGGTTTTTGAGGAAAGGTTATGAGGCTTTTCTGGCTGTGGTTTTGGATTCCAAGAGGGATCAAGTTAGGATTGAGGACATCCCTGTTGTTCGAGAGTTTAGTGATGTTTTTCCAAGTGATTTGCCGGGTTTGCCTCTAGAGAGGGAAGTTGAGCTAGCCATAGAGATTATGCCGGGTACCGCACCGGTATCGAAAGCACCTTATCGGATGGCTCCTGTAGAGTTGAGAGAACTTAAAACTCAACTATAAGAGCTATTGGATAAGGGGTTTATTCGACCCAGCATATCTCCATGGGGAGGTCCGGTTCTGTTTGTTAAGAAGAAGGATGGATCCTTGAGGATGTGTATCGACTACAGGCAGATCAATAAGGTCACAGTGAAGAACAAGTATCCGTTGCCTAGAGTTGAAGATTTGTTTGATCAGCTTCGAGGTGCAGGAGTCTTTTCCAAGATAGATCTTCGGTTTGGGTATTATCAGCTTCGTGTTAAGGATGAGGATGTGGTTAAGACTGCATTTCGGACTCGGCATGGCCATTATGAGTTCCTTGTGATGCCGTTTAGTTTGACTAATGCTCCAGCGGCATTCATGGATTTGATGAATAGAGTGTTTAGGCCATACTTAGACCGGTTTGTGGTGGTGTTTATAGATGATATCCTAGTGTATTCTAAGGATGAGAGCGAGCATGAGAAGCATCTTCGGCTGGTTTTGCAAGTGTTGAGGGAACATCGAATGTTTGCGAAGTTGAGTAAGTGTGATTTTTGGCTTCGGGAAGTGTTGTTTTTAGGCCACATAGTTTTAGCTAAGGGTATTCAAGTAGATCCAGCTAAGATTGAGGCGATAGTTGAGTGGAAATCGCCTAGGAATGTTCTGGAAGTGAGGAGTTTCCTCGGTCTGGCTGGTTACTACCGTCGGTTTGTTAAAGGTTTCTCAGTGATTGCCACTCCGATGACTAGGTTGTTGAGGAAAGGAGTTAAGTTCGAGTGGTCAGATAAGTGTCAAGCTTGTTTTGAGAGGTTGAAGCAGTTGTTAGTTGAAGCTCCTATACTGACTCAACCCATCTTGGGTAAGGAGTTTCTTATGTATAGTGACGCTTTAGGTGTTGGTTTGGGAAGTGTTTTGATGCAGGAAGGTAGGGTTGTGGCTTATGCTTCTCGACAGTTGAAGCCACATGAGAGAAACTATCCAACGCATGATCTTGGGTTAGCAGCAGTTGTCTTTGCTTTGAAGATTTGGCGTCATTACCTCTATGGGGAGAAGTGCAGGATCTTTATGGACCACAAGAGTTTGAAGTATTTCCTGACTCAGAAGGAACTGAACATGAGGCAGCGTCGTTGGCTCGAATTGTTTAAGGATTACGACTGCATTATGGATTACCATCCGGGTAAGGCCAATGTAGTCGCAGATGCTTTGAGTTGGAAGTCAATTTCTGCCTTGTTTTTGAGACGGTTCAGATGGAGGTTTTGTTCAGATGGGGCTTTGATAGCTCGGTTGAGGGTCAAGCCTACCTTGAGACAGCGGATAGTTGATGCTCAGAAGGTTGATGAGAAGCTTCAGTTGATTGTGCAAGAAGTCAGTTTACGCAAGCAGTCAGAGTTTTCGGTTCAGGATGGGGCTCTTCTATTTAGAAACCGTTTGTGTGTAATGAAGAGTTATTAAGACAGCTTTTGGATGAGGCACATAGTACAGTTTTCACCATGCATCCCGGGAGTAACAAGATATATCGAGATATGAAGTAGTTCTTTTGGTGGTCTAGTATGAAGAAGGACATAGTGGGCTTTGTATCCAAGTGCTTGACTTGTCAGCAGGTAAAGGCTGAGCACTAAGTTCCTTCGGGTTTGCTCACGCCTTTGTCCGTTCCCGAGTGGAAGTGGGATGATATTACCATGGATTTTGTTTCCGGGTTGCCTTTGACTCAAAAAAAGCATGATTCTGTTTGGGTTATTGTGGATCGACTCACAAAGTCCGCTCACTTCTTGCCGGTTAGGATGGATTACCAGATAGATAGATTGGCCAGTATCTATGTGGATGAGATAGTTCGGTTGCATGGAGTGCCTTTGTCTATAGTTTCAGACCGGGATCCAAGGTTCACATCTAAGCTCTGGAAAGAGCTGCAACGAGCTTTAGGTACCAAGCTGAATTTCAGTACGGCATTTCATCCTCAGACAGATGGTCAGTCCGAGCGAGTGATTCAGATCTTAGAGGATATGTTAAGGGCGTGTGTTTTGGACTTTCCGGGTAGTTGGGACAAGTATGTATTGCTGATGGAGTTTCCCTACAACAATAGTTTTCAGTCAAACATTGGTATGTCGCCGTATGAGGCTTTGTATGGACGACAGTGTAGGACTCCAGTTTGTTGGACAGAGCTATCTGAGAGGTTAGTGATTGGGCCAAATCTGGTTAGAGATACAGAGGAGAAGATCAGAGTTGTGCAGCAGAACTTGAAAGCAGCTAAGAATCGACAAAAGTCTTATGCCAACCTGAAGAGAAAAGATGTGCAGTTTGAAGTTGGGGACAAAGTCTTTCTTAAAGTTTCTCCTTGGAGAAAAGTGCTTCGGTTTGGGAAGAAAGGAAAGCTTAGTCCTCGCTTTATTGGTCCATATGAGGTGTTGGCAAGAGTTGGTCCAGTAGCTTATAGATTGGCTTTGCCGATGGAATTATCGAAGCTTCATGATGTGTTTCACGTTTTGATGCTCCGTCGGTGTAGATCGGATCCTTCTCATGTGTTGTCGGTTCAAGAGGTTCAAGTGCAGTTTGATTTTTCCTACGATGAGGAGCCTAGAGCTATCTTAGCTCGGGAAGTAAGACAGTTGAGGAACAAGCAGATTCCTTTGGTCAAGGTTTTGTAGAATCACCATGGGGTCGAGGAAGCAACATGGGAACCGGAGGAGTCGATGAGAACTCAGTACCCGCAGTTGTTCAGTTCAGGTGAGAATTTCGAGGATGAAATTCTTGTTAGTAGTGGAGAGTTGTCACACCCCGTTTTCCCCTAGTTGAATGATCCATATATGTATGTGTGTGCATTTGCATGAGTCTAGCATAATAAGGGCATTTCTATAATATTGTATGATTTGGGGTTTTTCTTGTGCATGTGTGCATGTGTTACACCATGGTGTGAATTAGTTAGGACAGATTTGTGTGTGTATGAGTGCACCATAGTAGGATATGCACTAGTGTGTTATTGTGGTGTGTATGCATTCATACATTTGTAGGGTGTAACCTTGAGGGAGCATTGTGTGTGTTGCTCATACATGTGCAGGGTACATTATTAGGGTGTTTCATTGTGTGCATGTGATAGATTTAGTTAGGGTGTGAGTAAGTAATGTCCTCCACTAGATGGTTGACATGTGTAAAGGGGAAAGAAAGAGGGGAAAGAGAAAATGAAAAAGGGAAAAATAAGATTTTTGAAACCCATTTCCCGTTTTCTCTCCTCCTTCTTCTTCTTCTTCTTCCTCCTTTGCACTCTCCTAAGTGCTTTACTTAGATTCAAGGTCAAGTGGTGGAATTAATTACTCCCTTACATCTTCCTTGGTAAGTTCTTGCTTTTTCCTTGTGTTATTCATGCATTTTCTTCTTCTTCTTGGGTTGGATCTAAGTTAGGGTTTGTGTTTTTGGTGTTTGGGTGCTTGTTTTTGCTTAGTTGAGCCTCCTCGCAAGCCAAAGGGCAAAGAGAAGGCTGGAACTAGTGGATCCAAGCAATAGGAGCTAAGGATTTTAAGGTTTGGGAATTTCTTGGTTTTCATGTATATATATGTTTATGTATGAGATTTGATGGTTTCTTGGAATTAGGCTGTTATATGTTCTTTATTTTGATGTATATGTTATGGGTTTTTGTTTTGGAATGTGAATCTTACAAGAGCATGAGTTAGTTGTGATAATATTGGAGTTGATGTGGTTTTGTGCATAAATTGGGGTTTTGGATGATTCTTGGAATTAGAGGTTTAAACTAATGAATTGTGTGAAATTTCTTGTTGATTAATGTTATATTATGGTTGTTGATGCTAATGGATGGCTGGGTTTGAGGCAAGAGGTTCTTGGATGAGTTTTGTGTGTGTTTGTGGTTGATTGTGGGAGGAAGAAAATCTGCAGAATTCTGCAGATTTTGGAAAACCCGATTCTGTCACGATCGCGACGATGTCGCGAGCGCGACAGAGATCGGTGTTTTGGAGCTTCGCTGTCGTGAGCACGCGATTCTGTAGCGAGCCCACGATAGCTGAGGTGTTGAGCACCCTCTGTCACCAGCGCGACATCCGTCATGATTGCGATAGAGCGCGATGCCAGCCAAGTGCTATCGCGAGCACGCGATTCGTCGCGAGCCCGCGATAGCAATATTTGTTCTCTGTCACGATCGCAACATCCGTCGCGACCGCGACAGAGCCTGGCCCCTCCGTCCTCCTTGCGGTCACGAAATTCGTCGCGTACGTGCAGTAAAGAGACTTTGGTCTCTGTTGCGAGCGCGATAGCTCCCTGTATGCTGAATGAGTTTTCTTTTGTTGTGTGCGATTTTTGAACTCCAGTTTCCTTTAATGTCTATGAGTTTTATGCTTGATATCTTATGAATTATATGAATGCGGATCCATGATACGACTATGTGCATGTATGATGCTGATTTTGGAATGTTATGAAATGGATTGAATTGTTTATGCATGACCTGCTAGAGTCTAGAAAGTGCATAGTTAGGCATGCCTAATAGAGTCTTATAGCTGCAGCCCTTAGTTTCGTTTGGACCCCGATCAGGTCCCCGCTTGGTTCCTCGCGAACCCCTATGTGTTCGGATCTTGTTTGAGATCCCTTTTGAAAATGTTTTGTGAAAGTTAAAAGTATCTTGATTTATCGATTCGTACCCGTAAGGTACTGTCTGTATCGGCTCGTACCCGTAAAGTACTGTCCGTACACTCGTTATCCACTCCCTCGAGTCAGCAGGTGCCTGGTATGAATTGTGTTATGCGGAAATGTATGTGATACATGTGTGAACTCATAAATGAAAAGTATAATCTGTTATGGGAATATGAATATTGTTATGAGCTTCTGAATGTATGGCTTTAGTATATATGCATGCTTATGCAATTGATATGCTATGTGTATGGTATATTATGATGTATGCTGGTGTTTTGCCTTGACGACCGTTGTGAATGGTTGTCCTTTGATATATGTGTGGTTCCCCACTAAGCGTTTATCGCTTAGCACAGTGGGTTTACCCGTGCAGGTGCGGAAGGAGTTGCTTTGGGAGAGTCGCCGCAGTCCAAGTCAACACATCAGGGTTTAGAATAGGACTGAGTTTTTTTATCTTGAGATTCTTTTTGTATAGAACTCTCTTATATTGGTTTTGTAATAGCTTCCGCTTTTGTTTATGTAATTTGGGATTTGTAATTAATTGTTGTATTTCTTAGTGGATCAAAATAGTAATGTAATGCCTCCGTTATATTAATGCATGATCATCTTTCGCTTTCTTATACTTCGCAAAAGTTTTTAATTACCCCGCTTTTGTGTATGTTTATCTATGCATTGTTCTCTATTTTGTTTGGTAGCACCCTGACTCGTACGGCATCTTACTCCTCTTGGGATGGGATCGCCTGTGTACGGGTAAGGGGTGTCACAAAATACCATAGTTTAATGAAGAATTCCCTTATGGTAAATTCGGCCTAAGTTAGGGTTTGAGTCCCATATTTCTTTTATTCACTTTAAACACATAAACATACTTATTTAAGTTCACCAATTATGTTTATAAGGTTTAGTTTAATTATGCATGCACAAATCACATACATACAATTTAAACATAACCTAAAATCGTGTCTCTTCAATGGAATAAGAAGGATATTGTATCCACTAACCATATTTCCTTGATCTCAACATCTTAAGCATGTTTTCCATGCCTTTACTCCTTGAAAAATCATCACCTCCATTAAAACCCTAAAGCGGCCGAATTTCCTCACCAAAGAAATCATAATTAATTCAATTCATTTCCTCAATATAACAACATTAACATCATCTACATACCCTAAAATACCTATTTGAACCATTAAATAAATTTATAGAACCCTAAATCACTTACCTTATATCTAAGGCATAACCTTTGTCGCCAACTTTCACCAACTTCTTTCACTTAAAATGAGCTTTGGAGGTTACTATTATTGAAAAGAGAGGCTGGATTTTACTTGGGAAGGTGAGAATTGGTGGAACTTAGGAGAGAGAAATAAATAAATCATAAAAGAATGAAGAGAACTCCATTCAGCCAAGAAGAGGAAGAAGAAGAGTGGAGAGAAATCTGGAAAATGGGAGATTTTTCTACCTTATATAGGGGTCTTAAGTGGGCTTGGGCTTGGTTCAACCAATTGGGCCAACCCAAAGGCCAATTTAATTTAATAAGCCCATTTCCTAACCAAAAATAATTTTCCTCACTTACTAAATTCAATTTCACTCAAAATTAATTCCATAATTCTTAAAATATATAATTTAGTCTCCATGTAAAATTTTAGCTCAATCAGAGACTGTTTCCTAGTCCGATATTTTCTTACCATTCTGATAACTAAATTTTCTATCTCACCGTAAAATTTATTTTTCATTACCATTCAATTCTCCATAATATTTTAAGTAAATCCATGTTTTCAGATAATTTTTCTGAGGTCCATAACTTCATTTAGAGTCCGGTCAAACTAGTCAAACTAAACTCAACTGGTCCAACCGGTCCGGTTCACTAGTTGAAACGGTTCAATTCACTTTCATCCTTAACATCATTTTCACTCTTAATAGCCCATTTGACATTGGTTTTATCTCAATGAGGGTCCTTATCATGTCTGGTTCAATTAAATCGGTCCGATTCACTAATTTTTTTCAATGTCACTATAAAATTACTTTTTCGCTATCAAACTATTCTACACACTATTCTGACTCTATCTATGCCTTTAGATAATTTTTCAGAGGTCATTTACTATGTTTAAAACTTATAAAGTATACATATACTAAGTTATTACATTACATATCAAAATTACATGCCTTACAAAACGTACAAGCAAAAACTGGACTATACAATTTATCCCTATACTAGTACAAAAAGAAGACTTCAACTCCTAGTGGTCAATAGATGCGCGACCTAAAACAAAACCAATCCTGCAAACCTACACAGAAACAAATATTCGTGCTAAGTGATAATTCTTAGTGGGGATGTACAAAAACAAAGGACTACAAAAGCATGCATAACAGTATATACATATCATGCCAAGGCATAAACACAAAGTCAATTACAAAATTATAACATGTACAATTCAATCTTATTAAAACTAACATGCTTAAAGCACTATAACATTCCTATATACGTAACATATAACGGAATGTTAACAATATCAAGTCCACTTGATGAACATAACTAAGCCAAAAGAATTAATATGAAATGCTCAAAATAAAACAATTATTACATCATCAAAAGCATAAGCTTGATTAACACAAAAGCAAACAAGAAGCCTGAACTCTCACGGACTGTGGATACGGGTACAAAAGATACCGATGAAATTCAGTATCTAAAACAAAAGACATAAGTCTGAAAATATTCGAATACCCCGAGGTAACAAAAGAGACTAAAGTCTCAAGGCAAAAGACCATAACAGTCTATAAAGCAGCCGCACAAAACCCTTTATCAGCATGCTTATATATGTTAGTGGTTATGCCCTAGGCCAAGCATTTGGACCTTAATGTAATCATTACATTTTCATTAATATATAATGGTTTTCTTCACGTTAATATTATTGGCATGTTACATTATTGTAATGTTTATGAATAACAATGTTATTCATATTATCCCTAGTCATTTATCACTAATGGGCATAAAGATAAATTAAGACTAGTATAGATTTGCATTGATAATCATGGGATGATATATATGATGATATAAATCGAATCTATAGGTACTTGCTAGAGAACAAAGTACTAGATAGACCCACTATAAGATCACTTCACGGGATAGTGTCATAAGTGATCTTATAATAGATATGTTATTGAATCCTTTGACCTGAGGTTATCATAGTTTCCTACATAAGGAACATTATGTTTTGACATAATCAAATGTTATCTTTAATCGAATAATTATAAAGTTTATGATCGGACATAATGAAAATTATGCGGAGGAAAGTGAATAATCAAGATGGAATTTGTCCCTCTCTTATAAGGGAGATATCTATAGGACCCCTCGATAAGTAGGACTGTAAAATGCATGGCCGTGCTCGAATGAATTGATAGTGTGATCAATGTCATTTGAATTTATCAGTCTACTTAGTGATCGGGAAATTATATGTTTGAACAATATAAGTTTAACATGTACCATGACTTATGTTCAAACAAGATATCGTGTGACAAAAGGATAATAATATGTTCTATTGTCAGGTTAAAATCGGACTAACGATATTTATATTATTTGGGTAGTCAAAATGTCTTGCTAGAGACCAATTATGACTTGTGGGCTTATTATGGGATTAGGCCCACTGCCAACATAATATAAACCTATTGGATCACACACCAAGACCAAAATGAATGATATGAGCTTTAATAGCTCATAATTAAACTATATTTTGTGGTTATAAATAATGTTTTAAGTGTTTCTAGTTGTTGGAATTAGGTGTGTTTTATGTGTTTTGTTAAGTTTTGTATGTAGGAGGCAAATGGAGAAAATATGGAGAAAATGGAGAAAAGAAGAAGAAATGAGCCAAGGTAGAAAAGCCTCTGTCGCGATCGCGATAGGCGGCGCGAGCGCGACAGAGCGCGCTAAGGAAAGAAGAGAGAAAGAAGGGAAAAAGAAGAAAAGAGAAACTGTCGAGACCAAGGGAAGGCGTCGCGAGGTCGCGACAGGGCGCGGAGAAGGCACACGCGAGGAAAGGGAGAGCGAAAATGAAGGCGTGTTCTGTCGCGATCGCGACAGGTGTCGCAATCGCGACAGAAGGATCCGTTAGACACTTAAGTTCAAATTTGAACTTTAAGAGTTGCACCTTTCCACCAACTATTACAACCTTTATAGAAGGGCATCTGAAGGGGCATGAGCTGACATTATAAATTCTGTTTTTAACTGTAATTTAGATATAGAAACAAAGAATTGAACATTTTGAATATTTTTCTGAAAGTTAGAATAGTTTTCTTTAGTTTTTACTTAAGTAAATTTATGTGTTGAAGAGAAGATAGCCTACAAGGAAGAGGACTACAATTGGTGATTTGAAAAGGGTTGAGAAATCTCCTTCTTCAATTCTTATCTTTTAATTCTTCTTTGTATTTTTATGGTGTAAATTCTGAATTTGGATGTTAATATCAAGTATTTCATTGTTCATATTAATTAAAGTGTTCTTACTTGAAGAACTTCTCATTAGTACATTATTTGTTATCATTATAAGTTTGAGTTTAATTGAGAAATAAATTAATTCTTATATCTAATTGGAAATTCATCATCAAGATATTGTTTGAGAAATCATAATATTGAAATGGTTGTTATAGGTTGTGCTTTATTCCTAAGATTTGCATGTATAATAATCTAGTTCTTAAATGGAAGTTTGGAATTAGACTTATACGTGTATGTTTTAGGCATTCCTATTTATATTGAGAAAGTAAGTAGGAAATTTATTCAACTTGGCTTACAAGATAAGAATGTTAAAGTCATTAAGAACAATTAATTCAAATTCCATCTTTATACTTAGCATCATTAATCTTTTCTATCTTCTTGGATTCTCATAAATTCAGTTTAATTAGTTTATATGTTAGATTAGATTAAAATCAACTCTACCATTAATTAATCATTGTAAACAAGATTAAAATCAATTAGTAATAGTGTGTAAAAACGTTCCTCGTGGGATCGACATTTTTAAGTACTATTGCGATACACCGTATACTTGCGGTATAATTAGCATCTATAGAAAATGTCAACAATGAACAAAATGGATTTTATTAGGTTATTTCGGAATAATATATAAATAAAGGTATTTATATTTAATTTTGAAATTACATATTTATATATGTACATATACATATATCTCTTATTTTAAATATGAGATAATAGTATGTATTAATATAATATTTCTTATTATTTTGAATAAGAACTAAATAAATATATATATATATATATATATATATATATATAATGTAAATATCTCTTAATTTTGAATTAGAGATAATATCATTATTTACCTATTAGGGTTTTAAACTTATTTACATATATATAGATATATGTTAAGAAAAGAGATTAACCCTAATAATTGAAGAATCACGTTCTTCTAAAAAGGAGAGATTGAGAGTGGCTGTAACTTCTTAAGTGAAGAAAGAAAAAAATAACCCAGACACCATTTTTTCTTTGAGAAAGAAAAAACACAAAATCCAGTCGCAACATAAGGGAGCTAGCACCCCTGCGAAATTTTTTTCGTCGGTTGATGCATGTGGATACCGGTAGAGGGTGTTCATGATTGAAACAGCACCTAAAGTCCGAGATAAGGAGTTATTTTCGTTCTAAGGTCAGTAAATCTTAATCTCTTCCTTTTGAATCAATTGAATATACTTGGATCCTGTCTTCGGGTTTCAGTTTTATTCCGCTGCATTTAATTTGAATTATTCTGTTGAAACCCAACAATATATCCACTAACTTGACACTTCAGGCTCGCTAACACTCTAATTATTATAACACATATTTACATATCCAATCACAATCACATTTCACTCAAATCATGTACAATTCCTACTAGCAAATAATACCTATGATATATAATATGAATGTTCAAACATATTCATATAGTTCACAAAACCAATACTCATACCATTATGATTCAATAACTAAAAAGCATGTATACATTTAATTCCTTTATCAAGGTAATATGCCAAAACACACACTTACATATAATTTCCATTGACAAAAGTTCATATACTCATCTCATAATGTTAAACATGAATTGGATAAGTTATAGGAACTTGAAGAGAAGTTCGCGTGCATTCCGGGAAGGATAAACACACAAAAATACTCAAACTAGAAGGGGGTATAGGTGGGAAATGATTCATGCCAACCATGGGATCAAAATGTGAAGGAAAGTCCATCCTGTAACTGGTTCTGTCGTGCTCGCGACTCCTGCCACACTCGCGATAGTAGGCTCCTACAGGTGCCCAATGAGACTGCTTTTCACCTCAAACTTGTACCGCATAAACAAACTATACTGTTCCAATGGACCCGCCAGAATAGAGACACTTATTTTATGGCCAAGTTTGGGGCACTTAGAGCCAGAATTCGATCATAGTCATTTATGGGACTTATATAGATATGGAAGTCATGGTTCTAATGGCACAACACTCACTTAAATTGGAGTTGTTAAACTCCTCTTACCACCAAAACATCACACGGAGGTTTGATATAATCTGAGCAGCCCTACAACTAGGGTTCATACGTGATCACTAGATTATACTCATGGCAATTCAACTAACACTTTAACACACATCCATTTTACATTTCAATTATATGAAATATCAATTAACACATTAAACATCCATTAGTTGACACTACATAATAATTCACTACACATGCAAAAATCAAAGGGCACATGATCCCTACCTCTAGAAGTGTAGCCGAAACTCCCAATCTTAAATCTTGTCCCTGCCCTTCTCAATCCTTCTATTCGGAACATCAAACATAGTAAAGAACACCAATACAACACCTCTTAGCCCATTACACAACCAACTCAAAGCGAAACAAAAATGGAGTAAAAGAACGCCCAACATAAAGCTAAGTCACACTTACCTTCTTAATCCCTTAACAACCTCTTCAAACCATCCAATGTAGAAATTAGCCAAAGGAAAACAAAATCAAAGAAGAAAGAGGAAGTGAAACCGAGAAAGAGAGGGAAAACAAAGGGATATCACTATTTGTATGTCAAACAAGAATGAGGACAGATTTTCCCACTCAAATCACTTATATTGCATGCAAAAGTCCACTTGGCACATCGTCTCAAAGCCACATGTCTATCTTAAGACATGTATCCCAAACCCTTCCAAACTCCTTGTATGACTGCCACATGTCCAAACCCAACTCAAAATCCACTTAAATCCCGCTTAAAACGAACTCTAACTGGCACGTTCTGTTGTGCTCGTGAAGGGTGTCGTGCTCGCGATAGAAGCTAAACCAGAAATTCTAAAAAACAAAACTTGATCAATCTTCTTTCTAATTCTTCCTCTCACCCAAACAATCATTCAAACGTGTTCTTTCTTACAAATACACACCGATATACATACCAAATCATCAAAAATCCTACTAAGGTGCATCCGGGTCGTTACAATATCTCCCCCGTAAGAAATTTCAGCGTCGATGTAATAGCCCAAATACCGGTCTAGCAGTGTCAGAATGAAATTTCAGTGTTACAATAAGAATCGCGGCGTCGATTTTTGTAGGGAGTGAGTTTACCAGTGTTAAACTATAGTGATAAGTGTATTGGTTCTGGGCCGGGTGACACCGGGCTGGTTATACAACGAACCCGGCTGTCCGGTGGCTGAAAATTTTATATTTCGAAAAAATGATCTATGGGTCATAAGGAGTCTAGTGGCGAAACCGGAACTGAAATCGGAGCTAAAACGGCTTTCGAAAGTCAGTTTGAAGTTGGTCTCCGGTTCGGTTCAATTTGAACCGGGGGTTGACCGAGCTTTGACCGAGGGTTTATGTGAGGCTTATGTGACCCAATAGAAATCTAGTATGTTAAATAATGTAATGGGAATGATTTCGGTGAATATTAACAGTCTTAGAGTTGAATTTTACGGCAGAGGAAAAAATTAACCGAATCGGACCGGTTTAAGCGAACCGGTGCCCAAATGAGCTTCGATTGAGCTCAAATTTTGCAGGGAGTCTATTTTTGATGTTTTAAAGTCAATAGAATTGGTTAGAAGTGAAAATAATGAGAGGAACATATAGATGCTTAAGAAAGGTGCAAATTAACCGAAAAACCAAAATTTTTGATTAAATCAGTCGGACCACTTCGGTTGGACCGGTTCGGTTCATGGAGGTTTAGATAAGGATGGGAAGTGGCTGGATTTCTCTAGAAAAACCCAGCCAAAGTCGGGATCTTCTTCTTCCTTCAAAACATAACAACTTTTCTCTCTCTTTCCTCCATTTTCATCTCTTCTTCTCCAATTTCTCATCAAATCTTTGCTCCCTACCTAAATTTCAGCTCCTCTACAATCTTTTGGAAGTGATTTGAGCTCATTTGGTGCACTAGAAGTTGAGAAAACAAGTAAGCAAAGTTTATGGTGTATTTTTGGGTATATGATTTAGGGGTTTAAAAATTATTTCATTGGTCCCTACTAAGGTTTTTGGGGCTATAGAACACGTTTATGAGGTTATATTTTTGATTTGAAGCTTTGTTTTAAAGTTATGAGCATATTTTTATTCGGCCATGGTAGGAATTCAAGGTAAGGAGGGTGAGTCTCACACCAAAGGGAAGGAAAAGCAAGCTTGAAGCACTCTAGAGCTTGAAAAAGAGGTTTGTGGTTACTAAATCTATCTATTTCCTAATGGTTGTGTTAATTTATAGGTTATGTTTAAGGTTAGGTATATGAAGGAGATGTGTATAATTAAATCTAACTTGATATTCATGTTTAATGGACTTAAATTAGTGTAGAAACATGATTAGATAAAATTAAATCAATATGGTATGAGAAACCTAAGTGAGGCCGAATGGAATTTAAGGGATTTTAATGAATTCTAAGTTAATTTAAGGCTTGTAAATGATAGTTCTAACATGATTAATAAGTGTAATGCATGATGGAGTGAAAGAAATCTAGAAAAGAAATTGAATGGTGTGAGTGTGTTAATGGCCGAATTAAATAATGAGGGATAAATTGGAATATGAAATAAATTATGGCATAATAATGATATATGAGGCATGTATAACATGAAATAAGTATGATTGAATGATTAAGAAAAATTATAGTGCAATATATGAAAAGTGGAATGTGTGGCCGAATGGTGAACTTAAGTGTGTATATGTATACTTTTGTGTTATATGTAGTCTAATATTTTAAAGTGATTATATAATGATAAATGAGTGCATATGTGAAAAGGTAAGTGAAAATGAGAAGTATAAAAAATTCTATATGTTGACATAAGGTGATAATTATATAAATTTTAAGAAAATATTGCCCTTAGTAGCTGTCTGGTAGTGAAATCTAGTCCAGGATATAATTGGCTAGCCATAGGGATTCCACACCGCGGTATGAGTCATGGCGACTCATTATTGATTGGCCAATGACGGCTTATCCCCGTGTAAATTTCAGTGTTCAGTGATATTCAGTGATCAATGAAGTGCAGTGCAGTGAAAATGGTCCCATTGGGATCATTTTATAGTGTAATGGGTCTGTGGGGCCCGTTTTCCGCATATCCGGTCAGTAGATTTTCTACCGGGTTTATACTAGGGGCATTCTGGTATATATATATATAATAAAAATAGTAAAAATAGTAAAATTGGTGAATTTGAGTGAAAATAGGACTAAAATGAAGTAAATAAAAAGTTTAGGGGTAAAACAGTAATTTTCCAAAAAGTTGGTGAAAATTGGTTAAAAGTGTAAAAGGAAGGGTAAAATGGTAATTTTGGTAAAATATGAGGTTAAAATAGTGAAACAGAGAAAAAGTGATAAAATAGGGACTAAATTGTAATTTGGCAAAAATTGTAAGTTTAAGAGTGGAAAAATAAGGTAAAAAGGGCAAAATTGTAATTAAATAAGTTGAATATGGTTAAAAGTAGAAAATGGAAATAAAAGAGGTGAATAGTGTAAATATTTAATAAATAAGGGCATTTTAGTAAATATGTAAATTAATAGGGACATAAAAGTAAGTATAGTAAATGTGAGGAGATAAGTAGTAATTTGGTAATTGTGGAGACATAATGGTAATAAAAGGAAAAGAAAGGACATAAATGGAATTAATAGAAAAGTTAGGGATATAAGTGGAATTAAGTGAAAAGGTTAAGTGTTTAAATAAAAATAAATAGTAAATAAAGAATTAAGTGTGCTAATTAATTTAATGATGTAATTAAGTAATTAAGTGAATAAACTATACTTTATGTGATCTGCATAATAATTAATTAACTGAATATAAAAGCTAATTGAGTGAACTAAACGGGAAAAATAATAATAATAATAATAAGTGGAAATAATAGATGCATATAAACTAGGTGAATTAAATTAATTAATTTAGCTTAGGAAATTAATAGATTGGTAACCACCACTGGGCATTCTAATGCTCAGCACGTAGTTGTTTTACTGCGTGTAGGTACCCTGTAGGATTGGAGCAGTATACATCAGTTCGGGGAGCAAGCAAGGAGAAGAATTTATCTTTTGTTTTTGTATGCCTATTAGTATATTTCTGTGTAACACCCCAAAAAGGGCCTAGTCGGAATTTTGCGCGATAAGTCGGGTTATTAAGGGTATTTCCGTAATTTGTGTAAGAGAAAAATTTGGATATTAAGGATTTAGTGTAAGGAAATTAATTAAGTATGCTAAGAGGAGAAATACTAAGGTGTGCAGGTGGTGTATGGATGTAGGGTATGTTATTTGGGATTAATCTAGTGTGTGTATGTAATGTATGGGAGTAGGATGTAAGTGGATTTTTAAGAAAAGTTATAATGTGAGTTGAGTATGGTACCTTGGAGATATTATTGTAACATATTGTTAATGTGTGGATGGTGTATGGTGCAAGGAGGAATAAGTCAAAAGTGGGAATTGTGGTCCAATAGGAGCTTGCCATGTGGCATTGGTTGGTGGGCATTGATGAGTAAGTAAGAAAAGAAGGGAAAGAGAGAGAGAGAACACAGAAAATTTACATTTCCCTTTGCCCTCCGTCTCTCATTTCCTCTTCTTCTCTTTTGGCTTGGATTGTGCTTTGCTTAAGGTGATTTTGGTTGGGTTTGGAGCTAATTTGAAGAGGTAAGTTAGGGTCTTGTAATTGGATTTTTGTTTCATCTTCTCTTTCTTCTTCTTCTTCTTCTTTGGTTTATTTAAGTTAGGGTTTTTGGAAAAGTAATTTGTGGGTTTTGGTTTTGTGCAAGCTTTGGGTATCAAGAGTAAGAATAAAGGAAAAGAGAAAGTGGGCTCTTGAAGGTTGAAGATTGCATCGGCAATTTGAGGTTTGGGAGCTTTGATTTTACATTTGAGTTTTGAGTTGTGTTTGCCTATTCTCCTTGGATCATGAGTTTGTATTGTTGTTTGCTTTTCAAAAATTTGAGTGTTTGATATGAGTTTATGCATGAACTAATTTGGGTAAATGTGTTAGTAATCCATGTATTTGATTGAGATAAATGTATATGTGGATTGGCATTGAAATGCATGAGTTTGGGGATTTCTTTGATTTTGATGTTTTATTGTGATTTTAGTAATCCTGTTCAGTTCTCTTTTGACCTCCGTGCATTGTTTTTCTCATAGATGAAGTTATAGAGCTCCACATCATGTGATTCTTAATCCATTAGAACCATGCTTTCCATGCCTTTAAATGTCTTAGAAATATCCTTGGGCAAATTCTTGATCTAAGACCTAGAAAATTGACCAAAATCGTAGTGTTTCTGTTTGGGTTGGGTTATTTGAATAGTCTGGATTGTGGAGATCATATCTGGAGTTATAGATGTCCTTTGGATCTGAAATTTGTTGCATTTGAACTTTAACATCCTAGGAAACATTTGTTAAGAAGGACGTTTTGGCTAAAAATGAGTTTTAGAGGTCAATTTAGGCAATACAAGTTTGGGGCATTAAGCAGTCTCGTTTGGCTTCAGAGGTGAGCCTCTGTCGCGACCTCGCGACAGAAAAGCATGATTTAAGCCTTTATTTCTTCATTTTTGAGTCCTGGGTTGACCCGGATCAATCCCGTACCTTCCCCTCAGCTTATTATGCATCTTTAGGGTAATTAAATAACTATATAAGTAGTTGTCTTTGGTAAAACTTATGAGTATGATTAAGAATTGGTGATTTATCAAGTGAATAATAATAGATATAACTCCATGAAGGTTGGTTTATGGATGAGTGTGGATATGTGTCGATCTTATGAGTAACCGAGGCATGTTGTACCGTATATGTGAATGCATAACATGGGTGCGTTTGTGATGAATGGCGAATAGTGTTAATATTATAGATTGTGTAAATGAATATTGTTGTGGCATGTTTTATCGGAATTCTTGATACGAATGTTGTGTCTATGTTGTCAATGATGTGTGGCTTGCTGGAGATGAGGTAAGTTGATGTTTCGGCGTTGGTTGAGTTTGGGGGTTGTGAAGAGGGAATTTTCTGCAGATTTCTTGTGTAAGGGTTGAAATTCCCGACTCTGTCCCGAGCGCGACATCTTCGCGAGGTCGCGACAGAGCCCGATGAAAGCAGCCCTCGCACGCATCCGAGCTGTTCAGCAGAGCCTCTGTCGCGAGAGCGACAGAGAGATCGGTTGCCGAATTGTTTGGATTGGCAGTTCACTGTCGCGAGCGCGATGGATGTCGCGAGCGCAATAGCGAGATGCCCTAGTTCCCTCGCGAGATCGCGAAGGTTGCCGTGATCGTGACATGGGCAAGTAGCCTCTGTCGCGAGCGCGACATCTGTCGCGATCGCGACACTCCCTGTTTTTCCAAATTGAGTTTTCTTTTGGGATGCCAATGTGTGAATTCCGAAATTTGTGATACCTTTAGGTTTATGCTTGGACTATTTTATGAAGTATGTTAACACAAGTGGATGTATTATGCATGGGCAATGTTATGAATTATATGTATGTGAATCCATGATATGAATATGCTCATATGTATGTATATATACCTGACATATATATATATATATATGTGTGTGTTTTGGAATAATATGAAATGAATTGAATGGATTATGCATAACCTGCTAGAGTCAGTTCAGTGGATTGTTAGGCATGCCTAATAGAGTCTTTCTGCTGCAGCTTCTGTTTCCGTTTGGACCCTGATCAGGTCCCCGTTTGGTTCCTCGCGAACCCTTATGTGTTCGGATCTTGTTTAAGATCCCTTGTGAAATTTTTTTGTAAAAGTTAAAAGTATGTTGATTTATTGGCTCGTACCCGTAAAGTACTGTCTGTATCGGCTCGTACCCGTAAAGTACTATCTGTATCGGCTCGTACCCATAAAGTACTGTCTGTACCGGCTCGTACCCGTAAAGTACTGTCTGTATCGGCTCGTACCCGTAAAGTACTGTCTGTATACTCGTTACCCACTATTTTGAGTCAGTAGGTATTCTGTCTGTTTTGCCTAATATGAACAAGAGAATGTGATTATGAATCTCTGAATGGGTTAAGTGTGACCTAAACATGTGTATTGGGTATATTTATCTGCATATATGGGTATATGCATAACATATTGTGAATGTATTGTATGCCAACGGTTATGAATATAGGTACGGGAATTAAGATGTGCGTGACTGTGACCATAATCTTTTGAATGCCATGAATTCGATTAGTTATGTCTATAAGAATATGAATTAATAGGTTTTGAATGCTATAATTAGTAAGCATGTGCACAAACGTGATTTTGTACTTTTGACGGTTATAGTGAATTATGTGAATCAAGATACATAATGAATGTGCTCTTGACCTTGGATTGTTATATATATTGTGTTATGTTACGTGCCTCCTCTCTCTAGTTTTCCTATTGTAGTGATTTCAGCGTGTGGTCATGTATTTACATTTCAAGGCATGATAAAAGTATGTTTAGTTAACTAGCGTTCTCGGCATGATAGTTGGGTGCGTATTGCCTGATAATTGTATTGCATGTGAATGGGTTTTTCGTTAAATGCATGAGTACTTGGCATGATAGTCGTATGTGTATTATCTCTCGTGACTGTGCACGGTAGGGTACTGACACTTGATGCCCTGGTAACTATATGCATGAGAGTTTGTATGTAGTTTTACATGAATATTTGTATCTACTGTGATCCCTTGTCTGCTAGGGGCTTTGCTTAATATGATATAAGAGTGTAGTATTCAGAAGAATATGATATTGAGACGAGCACTCAGGTAATATGTACAAGTATGTGTATATGAACTTCTGAATGCAGGGCTTTCCTATGCAGGCTTGTTTATCCATCTGTTGTGATTATTTGCATACGCCAATTGTGTATGTAACTTGTTCTGGCGACCATTGTGAATGGCCGTCCATCTTGCTTGTGTGTTCTCCCCACTAAGCGTTTATCGCTTAGGACGGACTCTTTTCCCGTACAGGTGGCAGGTTTGGTTCGATTCGAGTCGCGCATCTGCAGGGTCGGCCACATAGGAGTTAGAAGTGTTATGTTATTCTGTTCAGCTTCTGTATTTTGATTTCTGTAATTTGTAGCCTTTGATTATGTAAGGATCTTATTGTAATTAAGTTTCAGTTATTTCTCCGCTTTATGATTCCGCTGAATGATCATATGTATGCATGTGTATATGTTTTGGCTTAGTTCCTGCATGTGTGTGAGTTAATGTATGTCCAGTTTTGCTTCTCAAGATAAGTTTTTAATTTTCCCGTGTTTTTGCATGAACGTATGTTTTCGCTTAGCGTATGTGTGCATGTGTGTGAGTGAGTGTCGGTAGCGCACCCGCGTCCTTCCAACGGGGACGTAGGGGGTGTTACATTCTGTGGCATGTATATACATTTACTCATGGAGGTATTGGCATGTAATATTTATTATGATGCGATATATTTATCTGTATGGATATTGTGGTGGAAATGTGAATGAAAGACGGATGGGATGTATGTCTGTAGGAGAATCTTATTTTGTGCCCTTGCCGGGGCTGTGGATAATTGATTTTGCAGGTTTGGGTAGTGCAAATTATAAGCCGTTATACTGCCGAAATTTTTACCAAATGAATAGTGAACTGGATAGTTATAAGTTATCGTAAACTAACCTATGGAAATGTTATTTGCTATAAATGAGAATAAATAAATTAAAGTGAGAAGCAAATTTTGTAATGAATAATATGATAAAAAAAAAATTGACCTGTAAATTCACTAAGTGATAACTAATAATCGATCATGGTAATCACATAGAATCTTAGGGGCGGCAGTATACATATAGGGTATAAGGGTGTTACATTTATTTTGGTATCAGAGCGAAGGTTTAGGCGGTTCTAAGATCGGAGTGGGTTAAGTTAAGTGATTGTATACACATGCCAATGGAAGTGAATATTTTTGTAATATACTGATGTATACTTGCTCCTTGTTATAGTGATCAAATGGCATCCGATCGAAGTTATAGTGTTGGGGATGGGGAGAGTGGAGCCTCGGCCAGTGTGGGTCAAGCTGGGACTCCACCACAGCAGTCAACATTTTCAATGCCACATCCCCCACCTCAACCCGAGTTTTTAACGATGATGACTGACTACATCCGACATCGGATCCAAATTGAGATGGAAGAGCGCCAGCAACAACATCATCCTCAGCAACCAATGCCAGTGGCCCCAATAGCTCTAGTATCAAAGAAGCCAATCCTGGAGCAACTTAAAAAGATGGGAGCTGAGGACTTTTTTGGCAGAGAATCAGTGACTCCATAATCGGTAGAAGAATGGTTGTTCCGTATTAAGAGGTTATTTGAAATTCTACATAGCACCCCAAAAGAAAAGTTCGAGGGTACAGTGGCTTTACTCCTGGGTCCAGCATATCAATGGTGGGACTCTGTGAGGAGACATACTCCTGAAGATCAGCTGAATTGGGAGTTCTTCATTGATCAGTTTGAAAAGAAATATATTGGTGCAGAGTACAAGGCAGCAATGCAAGATGCTTTTTGGAGGCTAAGACAGGGTACAAGATCAGTGGTGGAGTATGAAAGAGAATTCGAGAGACTGAGCGGCTATCTTGATGAAGAAGTATTGAGGACTGAATCTAAATTAAAGGAGAGATTTGAACGTGGTCTCCACAACAAAATTAAGCAGATAGTCAGTGGTCAGAATCATCCTACCTTAAGATCTCTGGTAGCAGCGGCCATTAAAGTGGAGACAGCGCAGAATGATGAAGCGGAGAGGCAGGCACGGTTTCAGCAGAAAAGAAAGCCGGGCCAGTCTAGTGGAGCAAGTAGCCAGAGTAAGAGATCTTGAGGGCCACCACCATCTCAGAGTAGGGGATCAGCAGCACAAGCTCGTAGTCAGAGGAAACCAGCCGGTAGCAACACCCCAGCGTTATCGGTGGGGAGTGCACCCCGAGGTAGAGGCAGAGGAGCGCCACAGCAGTGTGATCATTGTGGTAGATCCCACCCTGGCGAGTGTAGATATTTATCTGGTGCCTGTTTCAACTGCGGTTCAAAGGAGCACCTAGTAAGAGATTGTCCTGAGGTAGTGCCACAGTCAGTGACTTCCCCAGCACCAGGAGCAGGTTCTTCAGCACCCAGAGGGAGAGGCAGGGGGACAGCCTCCCATACATTAGCCAGACCACCTCCACCACCATCTCAGGGTCAGAGTCGTCAGTTGGGTCGTGCTTATGCTGTGAGAGCCCGTGATCAGGAGGACGCCCCAGATGTGATCGTAGGTAAATTTTCTATGTTTTCTGATTCAGTGTATGCACTTATTGATCCCGGGTCCACACATTCCTATATCAGCACTGACATTGCACGTAGACATGGGATAGATAGTTTCACCTTTGATTATGACATCTTAGTGAGCAACCCATTGGGTCATAGTGTGACAGTGAATCGAGTGTATAGAAATTGCCCCATTAGTATCCAGAATTGTGTTTTCCCCGCAAATCTGATTGAGTTACCCTTCAAAGAGTTTGATGTTATCCTGGGAATGGACTGGTTAACTACTTATCGTGTGATGGTTGATTGTGAAAAGAAAAGAGTGACTATAAAGACTTCGGATGGCCGAGAGATCACAATGGTGGGTCAAAGACCGGATTATTTATCCGATGTAATATCAGCGACAGCAGCCAAGCGATTGATTAGAAAAGGGTGTGAAGCATATATGTGTTATGCAGTGGAAGCAAAGAAAGGAATGCTTAATCTGTTCGAAGTGCCTACAGTATGTGAGTTCCCAGATGTATTCCCAGAAGATCTTCCAGGCTTACCCCCAGATAGAGAGGTCGAATTTTCCACTGATGTTGTCCCAGGAACTGCACCAGTTTCCATTGCTCCATATAGAATGGCTCCAGCAGAATTGAAAGAATTAAAAATCCAGCTACAAGAATTACTTGAGAAAGGCTTTATAAGGCCTAGTGTGTCGCCATGGGGAGCTCCAGTCTTATTTGTAAGGAAGAAAGATGGATCTCTTCGATTGTGCATTGATTATAGGCAGCTGAACAAATTGACAATCAAAAACAAATATCCTTTGCCTCGCATTGAGGATTTGTTTGATCAATTGAAGTGTGCAAGTGTATTTTCAAAGATTGACTTGAGATCGGGCTATCACCAATTGAAGGTTAAAGAAGCAGATGTGCCCAAAACAGCTTTTCGCACTAGATATGGGCATTATGAGTTCTTGGTGATGCCTTTTGGACTCACGAATGCACCAGCTGCTTTTATGGACCTCATGAACAGGATCTTTCATCCATATTTAGATCAGTTCGTAGTGGTCTTTATTGATGATATTCTGGTGTATTCAAAGACTTCAGAAGAGCATGATAAGCACTTGAGAATGGTTTTGCAGACTTTGAGAGACAGGAAGCTGTATGCCAAGTTTAGCAAGTGTGATTTCTGGTTAAATGAAGTGTCCTTCCTTGGCCACGTGGTATTAGCAGAAGGTATCAAAGTGGATTCAAAGAAAGTTGAAGCTGTTCTGCAGTGGAGAACACCCAAGAATGTCACTGAAGTTAGAAGCTTTTTGGGACTGGCAGGTTACTACAGAAGGTTTGTTAAAGGTTTTTCTCTCATTGCAGCACCTTTAACTCGCTTATTGCAAAAGAAGACGAAGTTCGAGTGGACAAAGAAGTGCCAAGCCAGCTTTGAACAGCTTAAGAAGATGTTAACAGAGGCACCAGTACTAACCCAACCCGAATCAGGCAAGGATTTCACCATTTATAGTGATGCATCTTTAAATGGTTTGGGATGTGTACTCATGCAAGATGGCAAGCTAATCGCTTATGCCTCCCGACAGCTTAAGAATCCTGAAAAGAACTATCCTACTCATGATCTTGAGCTGGCAGCAATAGTATTTGCATTGAAGATTTGGAGGCATTATCTTTATGGTGAAAAGTGTTATATCTTCACCGATCATAAAAGCTTGAAATACTTGCTCACGCACAAGGAGCTCAATCTTAGACAGCGGAGATGGCTTGAGTTGATAAAGGATTATGAATGTTTCATTGATTATCACCCTAGGAAGGCTAACATAGTAGCGGATGCTCTTAGCAGAAAGTTTATGGCAGCATTGAGAGCATTGAATGTGAAACTTGATGTAACTGACAGTGGAGCCTTGGTAGCAGAGTTGCAAGTCAAGCCTGACTTTATACAGCAAGTGAAAACTGCCCAGAAGCAAGATGATAGGTTGATTGCAGTAATAGAGAGAGTAAAGACCAGTGGCAGTGATGACTATGCAGTGGCTTCTGATGGTAGTGTCTACTATAAACAAAGGTTGTGTGTGCCTAATCAGCCAGAAAAATAAGCATAGTATTTTGACAGAAGCGCACCACAGCAGTTACGCTATGCACCCAGGAGCTAATAAAATGTACCAAGATTTGAAGATGTATTACTAGTGGCCAGGAATGAAGCGAGATGTGTCATATTTTGTAAGTAAGTGTTTGATATGTCAACAAGTGAAAATTGAACATCAAGTGCCATCAGGGCTACTTTAACCTATCTCAATACCCGAGTGGAAGTGGGATCGAGTGACAATGGATTTGTGACAGGATTACCTCTCACTCGAAGGAAGCATGATGGAATTTGGGTTATTATCGATAGACTCACCAAGTCTGCACACTTCCTACCAGTAAGAAAGGATTTTCCATTGACTCGATTGGCAGAATTGTACATTAATGAGATAGTGAGGTTGCATGGAGTGCCTAGCTCCATCATTTCAGACAGGGATCCTCGATTTACTTCCCAGTTTTGGAGGAAGCTATAGGAAGCATTGGGTACCAGGCTACATTATAGTACTGCCTTCCACCCACAGACGGATGGTTAATCAGAGAGAGTGATTCAGATATTAGAGGACATGCTCAGATGCTTTGTGCTAGAGTTTAAAGACAGTTGGGAAAGATACTTGCCTCTAGCTGAGTTTGCTTACAACAACAGCTACCAGTCCAGTATCAAGATGGCTCCATATGAAGCACTTTATGGAAGGAAGTGCAGAACCCCTTTGTGTTGGACCGAGTTGAGTGAAAGCAAGCTAGTGGGAGCAGATCTGATCAGGAAAACTGAAGAAAAAGTTAGAGTGATCAAGCAACGACTGAAAGAAGCTAGTAATCGCCAGAAATCTTATGCTAATTTGAAGAGAAAAGACATAGAATTTCAAGTGGGCGACAAGGTATTTTTGAAAGTTTCTCCATGGAAGCGAGTGCTGAGATTTGGAAAGAAGGTTAAGTTATCACCCAGATTTATTGGGCCTTACGAGGTAATTCAGTGAGTAGGTCCAGTGGCATACAGATTAAAGCTTCCACAAGCTTTGGAGAAGATTCATGATGTATTCCATGTGTCAATGTTGAGAAGATATCGATCGGATCCAAGCCATGTGATTGAACCAGAGGAAGTACAAGTGCAATCTGATCTAACTTATGAAGAATATCCAGTGAAGATTCTAGCCAGAGAGATTAGACAGCTCAAGAATAAGCAGATTCCACTAGTGAAAGTGCTCTGGAACCATCATAGTGTGGAAGAAGCGACGTGGGAGCCTGAAGCAGCTATGCAACAGCAGTATCCACAACTTTTCAATTCAGGTAAATTTCGAGGACGAAATTTTCTTTAAGGGGGGTAGAATTATAATAGCCCAAATACCGGTCTAGTAGTGTCAGAATGAAATTTCAGTGTTACAATAAGAATTGCGGTGTCGATTTTTGTAGGGAGTGAGTTTACCAGTGTTAAACTATAGTGATAAGTGTATTGGTTCTGGACCGGGTGACACCGGGCTGGTTATACAACGGACCCGGCTGTCCGGCGGCTGAAAATTTTAAATTTCGGAAAAATGATCTATGGGTCATAAGGAGTCTAGTGGCGAAACCGGAACTGAAATCGGAGCTAAAACGGCTTTCGAAAGTCAGTTTGAAGTTGGTCTCCGGTTCGGTTCAATTTGAACCGGGGGTTGACCGAGAATTTATGTGAGGCTTATGTGGCCCAATAGAAATCTAGTATGTTAAATAATGTAATGGGAATGATTTCAGTGAATATTAACAGTCTTAGATTTGAATTTTACGGCAGAGGAAAAAATTAACCGAATCGGACCGGTTTAAGCGAACCGGTGCCCAAATGAGCTCCGATTGAGCTGAAATTTTGTAGGGAGTATATTTTCAATGTTTTAAAGTCAATGGAATTTTTTAGAAGTGAAACTAATGAGAGAAAAATATAGATGCTTAAGAAAGGTGAAAATTAACCGAAAAACCGAAATTTTTGTTTAAATCGGTCGAACCACTTCGGTTGGACCGGTTCGGTTCATGGAGGTTTAGATAAGGATGGGAAGTGGCTGGATTTCTCTAGAAAAACCCAGCCAAAGTCGGGATCTTCTTCTTCCTTCAAAACATAACAACTTTTCTCTCTCTTTCCTCCTTTTTCATCTCTTTTACTCCAATTTCTCATCAAATCTTAGCTCCCTACCTAAATTTTAGCTCCTCTACAATCTTTTGGAAGTGATTTGAGCTCATTTGGTGCACTAGAAGTTGAGAAAACAAGTAAGCAAAGTTTATGGTGTATTTTTGGGTATATGATTTAGGGGTTTAAAAATTATTTCATTGGTCCCTACTAAGGTTTTTGGGGCTGTAGAACACGTTTATGAAGTTAGATTTTTGATTTGAAGCTTTGTTTTAAAGTTATGAGCATATTTTTATTCGGCCATGGTAGGAATTCAAGGTGAGGAGGGTGAGTCTCACACCAAAGGGAAGGAAAAGCAAGCTTGAAGCACTCTAGAGCTTGAAAAAGAGGTTTGTGGTTACTAAATCTATCTATTTCCTAATGGTTGTGTTAATTTATAGGTTATGTTTAAGGTTAGGTATATGAAGGAGATGTGTATAATTAAATCTAACTTGATATTCATGTTTAATGGACTTAAATTAGTGTATAAACATGATTAGATAAAATTAAATCAATATGGTATGAGAAACCTAAGTGAGGCCGAATGAAATTTAAGGGATTTTAATGAATTCTAAGTTAATTTAAGGCTTGTAAATGATAGTTATAACATGATTAATAAGTGTAATGCATGGTGGAGTGAAAGAAATCTAGAAAAGAAATTGAATGGTGTGAGTGTGTTAATGGCCGAATTAAATAATGAGGGATAAATTGGAATATGAAATAAATTATGGCATAATAATGATATATGAGGCATGTATAACATGAAATAAGTATGATTGAATGATTAAGAAAAATTATAGTGCAATATATGAAAAGTGGAATGTGTGGCCGAATGGTGAACTTAAGTGTGTATATGTATACTTTTGTGTTATATGTATTCTAATGTTTTAAAGTGATTATATAATGATAAATGAGTGCATATGTGAAAAGGTAAGTGAAAATGAGAAGTATAACAAATTCTATATGTTGACATAAGGTGATAATTATATAAATTTTAAGAAAATATTGCCCTTAGTAGCTGTCTGGTAGTGAAATCTAGTCTAGGATATAATTGGCTAGCCATAGGGATTCCACACTGCGGTATGAGTCATGGTGACTCATTATTGATAGGCTAATGACGGTTTATCCCACTGTAAATTTCAGTGTTCAGTGATATTCAGTGATCAATGAAGTGCAGTGCAGTGAAAATGGTCCCATTGGGATCATTTTATAGTGTAATGGGTCTGTGGGGCCCGTGTCCCGCATATCCGGTCAGTAGATTTTCTATCGAGTCTATACTAGGGGCATTCTTGTATATATATATAATAAAAATGGTAAAAATAGTGAAATTGGTGAATTTGAGTGAAAATAGGACTAAAATGAAGTAAATAAAAAGTTTAGGGGTAAAACGGTAATTTTCCAAAAAGTTGGTAAAAATTGGTGAAAATTGGTTAAAAGTGTAAAAGGAAGGGTAAAATGGTAATTTTGGTAAAATATGAGGTTAAAATAGTGAAACAGTGAAAAAGTGATAAAATAGGGACTAAATTGTAATTTGGCAAAAATTGTAAGTTTAAGAGTGGAAAAATAAGGTAAAAAGGGCAAAATTGTAATTAAATAAGTTGAATATGGTTAAAAGTAGAAAATGGAAATAAAAGAGGTGAATAGTGTAAATATTTAATAAATAAGGGCATTTTAGTAAATATGTAAATTAATAGGGACATAAAAGTAAGTATAGTAAATGTGAGGAGATAAGTAGTAATTTGGTAATTGTGGGGACATAATGGTAATAAAAGGAAAAGAAAGTACATAAATGGAATTAATAGAAAAGTTAGGGATATAAGTGGAATTAAGTGAAAAGGTTAAGTGTTTAAATAGAAATAAATAGTAAATAAAGAATTAAGTGTGCTAATTAATTTAATGATGTAATTAAGTAAATGAATTATGTAATTAAGTGAATAAACTATACTTTATGTGATCTGCATAATAATTAATTAACTGAATATAAAAGCTAATTGAGTGAACTAAACGGGAAAAATAATAATAATAATAATAAGTGGAAATAATAGATGCATATAAACTAGATGAATTAAATTAATTAATTTAGCTTAGGAAATTAATAGATTGGTAACCACCACTGGGCATTCTAATGCTCAGCACGTAGTTTTTTTACTGCGTGTAGGTACTCCGTAGGATTAGAGCAGTATACATCAGTTCGGGGAGCAAGCAAGGAGAAGAATTTATCTTTTGTTTTTGTATGCCTATTAGTATATTTCTGTGGCATGTGTATACATTTACTCATGGAGGTATTGGCATGTAATATTTATTATGATGCGATATATTTATCTGTATGGATATTGTGGTGGAAATGTGAATGAAAGACGGATCGGATGTATGTCTGTAGGAGAATCTTGTTTTGTGCCCTTGCCGGGGCTGTGGATAATTGATTTTGCAGGTTTGGGTAGTGCAAATTATAAGCCGTTATACTGCCAAAATTTTTACCAAATGAATAGTGAACTAGATAGTTATAAGTTATCGTAAACTAACCTATGGAAATGTTAATTGCTATAAATGAGAATAAATAAATTAAAGTGAGAAGCAAATTTTGTAATGAATGATATGATAAAAAAAAATTAAAAATTTTACCTGTAAATTCACTAAGTGATAACTAATAATCGATCATGGTAATCGCACAGTATCTTAGGGGCGACAGTATACATATAGGGTATAAGGGTGTTACAGTCGAAATTTCACCCGATAACACAGATAGCAAAACACTTATCACAACAAAGCTTGTACAAATCAAACACAATAATTTCCAATATATCATGTGATGCTCGATCACTTATTCTTCCACCTCTTGCAGATCCAGTCACTCCCGTGTTCCCTCTTTTACCTTGCTGAACCGTGCTCTCTTTCATTTTTGGACAATTGGCAAGCATATGCTCCATGTTGACACATTTGAAACAAGCTCCTGAAATCTTCCTACACATGCCTCGATGAAATTTCTCGCAATGCATACACTTTGGCACACTGTTTTCCTTACTAGGGGGTCAAGACACTTCCTTTAGATTCTTGCACTGGACCCAACCATTGAGTATGCTATCCACTAACTCCATCACGAGTTCTCTTACTACTAAACACATTACCATCGGTTACTTTTCTCTTGTGCTCCATCGTTTGCTTGATCCCTTTTGATTCTTCTAATTTAATCGCCGCTGCCATTAACTGATAATATCCAACCGGATGCATAACTGCCATGGCCGAGAACGGACCTCTAATCACTTCTCTTAATCCCTCTTGGAAATGTTGGCATTTGAAATTCTCAGTCATCAAAGCAGTAGGTACATAATTGCTCAAACGACCAAACTCTTTCTCATAGTCGCTAACCGACAGGTTCTTTTGCTTCAAACTTATAAATTACTTCCACTTTGCTTCCCTATAGGCCTTGGTAACATACTTTTGCTCAAATTCTTTCACAAAAAGTTCCCATGTCAATTCAGCCGGTCTCTGTGGATTGAGAAGAACGAGCTTCCACCAATCATATGCCGACCCTTGCAAAAGCGATATGGCACACACAACTCGCTGATGCGGAGGGCAAGATATCTCTTGTGGAATCCGATCAATCCTCTCTAACCAGAATTCTACCATATAAGATTGGTCCAATGAAGTTCCATGAAACTCTTCTGCTCCCCTTTTCCTCAAAAGCTCAGAAGGAGCCATGGGAGCAATCAATCTGTCTACCACTTGAAGTAAACCTTGTACTAACACCGAATAAAAATAAAAACCCTGACCTCCTGCTGGTGCACGCTCACATGCAGGCCTATCCGGATTACCACTTATGACCGGATTAACACTTTCCATCGTGTTGCCCATATACTCACTCGGATCCAACTCCATAAAAACACTACACAAGACAACATCTGCATTTGGCCACAACTCAAGACAGAATCTCATGTAAAGACTCTATACTTAAACACTCACATAGAACTAGAACCGACTAAACTGGTGCTCTAATACCACAACTTGTAACACCTCAATACCCTTTGAAAGGAATATCGAGATGTTACACACAACACAAACATTCAAGCAAGAGCTAAAGCGGAAGCACTCATGAATAACCATATAAACTTGCATAACTAAACTTATAAAGTATACATATACTAATTCATTACATTACATATCAAAATTACATGCCTTACAAAAAGTTACAAAACGTACAAGAAACACTGGACTATACAATTTATCCCTATACTAGTACAAAAAGAAGACTTTAACTCTTTGTGGCCAGCAGATGCGCGACCCAAAACCAAACCAATCCTGCAAACCTACAAGGAAACAAACATCTGTCCTAAGCGATAGCGCTTAGTGGGGATGTACAAAAACAAAGGACAGCAAAAGCATGCATAACAGTATACACATATCATGCCAAGGCGTAAATGCAAAGTCAATTACAAAATTATAACATGTACAATTCAATCTTATCAAAACTAACATGCTCAAAGCACCATAACATTCCTATATACGTAACACATAAGGGAATGTTAACAATATCAAATCCACTTGATGAACATAACTGAGCCAAAAGCATTAATATGAAATGCTCAAAACAAAACAATCATTCCATCATAAAAAGCATAAGCTCGATCAACACAAAAGCAAACAAGAAGCCTGAACTCTCATGGACTGTGGATACGGGTACAAAAGATACCGATGAAATTTAGTATCTAAAACAAAAGACATAAGTCTGAAAATATTCGTATACCCAGAGGTAATAAAAGAGACTAAAGTCTCAAGGCAAAAGACCATAACGGTCTATAAAGCAGCCGTGCAAAACCCTTTATAGGCATGCTTATATATCCACCAACTTGACACTTCGGGCTCGTTGACACTTTAATTATCATAACACATATTTACATATTCAATCACAATCACATTTCACTCAAATCATGTACAATTCCTACTAGCAAATAATACCTATGATATATAATATGCATGTTCAAACATACTCATATAGTTCACCAAACCAATACACATACCATTATGATTCAATAACTAAAAAGCATGTACACATTTAATTCCTTTATCAAGGTAATATGCCAAAGCCACACTTACATATAATTTCCATTGACAAAAGTTCATATACTCATCTCATAATGTTAAACATGAATTGGATAAGTTATAGGAACTTGAAGAGAAGTTCGGGTGCATTCCGGGAAGGATAAACACACTAAAACTAGAGGGAGGGGGGGGGGGGGGGGTGGGTAAAGGTGGGAAATGATTCGTGCCAACCATGGGATAAAAATGTGAAGGAAAGTCCATCCTGTAACTGGTTCTGTCACACTCGTGACCCCTGTTGTGCTCGTGATAGTAGGCTCCCATAGGTGCCCAACGAGACTGCTTTTCACCTCAAACGTGTACCGCATAAACTAATATCTAAACCTCAATTTTAGGCAAAATGTACTTCTTAACAATTGTTCTCTAGGATGTTAAGTTTCTAATGGAACAAGTTACAGGTCATCTAGACAAATAAAACATAAGATATGAGCTAAAGACACTATATTGTTCCAATGGACCTGACATAATAGAGACACTTATGTTTTGGCCATGTTTGGGGCACTTAGATCCAGAATTTGATCATAGTCATTTCTGGGACTTATATAGATATAGAAGTCATGGTTCTAATGGCACAATACTAACTTAAAGTGGAGTTGTTAAACTCCACCTATCACAAAAACATCACATGGATGTCTAATACAATCTGAGCAGAGTTTTCCCCTACAACTAGGGTTCATACATTGTCACTAGATTATACTCATGGCAATTCAACTAACACTTCAACACAAATCCATTTTACTTTTCAATTATATCAAATATCAATTAACACATTAAACATGCATCAGTTGACACTACATCACAATTAACTACACATGCAAAAATCAAAGGTCAAACGATCCCTACCTCTAGAAGTGCAACCGAAACTCCGAATCTCAAATCTTGTCCTTGCCCTTCTTAATCCTTCTATCCGGAACTTGAAACATAGCAAAGAAAACCAATACAACACCTCTTAGTCCATTGCACAACCAACTCTAACCAAAACAGAAATTGAGTAGAAGAAGGCCCAATACAAAGCTAAGTCACACTTACCTTCTTAATCCCTTAATAACCTCTTCAAACAATCCAATGCAGAAATTAGCCAAAGGAAAACAAAATCAAAGAAGGAAGAGGAGGTGAAACTGAGAAAGAGAGGGATATCACTATTTGCATGCCAAACAAGAATGAGGACAGATTTTCCCACTCAAATCACTTATATTGCATGCAAAAGTCCACTTGGCACATCCTGTCAAAGCCACATGTCTATCTCAAGACATGTGTCCCAAACCCTTCCAAACTCCTTGTATGACTACCACATGTCTAAACCCAACTCAAAATCTACTTAAATCCCGCTTAAAATGAAATTTAACTAGCGCGTTCTTTCGCGCTCGAGACATAAGCTAAACAAGAAATTCTAAAAAATAAAACTTGACCAATCTTCTTTCCAATTCTTCCTCTCACCCAAACAATCATTCAAAAGTGTTATTTTTTACAAATACACACCCATATACATTCCAAATCATAACAAATCCTACTAGGATGTATCTAGGTCGTTACAGGCTTCCTTGGTCTTAGCACATTTAACCTTGCTTCTCTACTTTCTTTTTGGACCCAATTACTGATATTTCCACCTGAAATTCACACTACATACTCTACATAATTCATTGACGACTACTGACCCAGTATTCGGGCCATTACAACACCTGCCCATCCCTAGTGAACCACACCCAAGAGACGGCCATCGCTTCACTATAGCCGGTCCCTAGTAACTTGTGCCTGAGGGACTATCGTCGATCAATGCATGCTCGTCCCTTGTAAGGCCACACCTAAGGGACGGCCACACTACCTCATCTCCATCCGCCTTGATAAAACATGCTAGAGGGATGGCCATCGATCATGACCGACACACTATCCCTCGCGCGAAAATATTAAGAGCAACTGAACTAATTCCCTCACTTTAAAACCCAAAATTCATCTTTTCAAAATAGAATGAAAGGTTCACTTTCACAGCAAAAAAATCAGGTAAAGCTCATTTTTAGCCAAAGTGGCCCCATAACAATTAATCCCCTAGGTGTTAGATTTCTAGTGGCATAAGTTTCAAATCATTTTGACCTTGGACCAAATAGATATGGCCTAAGAAACCTAAACTGTTCCAAAGACCCTGTTCTAGAAAAAGGCTACAATTTTATGCAATTTTG
Organism: Excoecaria cochinchinensis; assembly: GCA_947683425.1. Taxonomy (NCBI): domain Eukaryota; kingdom Viridiplantae; phylum Streptophyta; class Magnoliopsida; order Malpighiales; family Euphorbiaceae; genus Excoecaria; species Excoecaria cochinchinensis. The sequence continues at coordinate 5,644,227 of CANTUQ010000003.1, read as the reverse complement.
AAGGCCTTAGAATCAAAAATAAATTATAGCTATTTCTAGGACATTTTTAGAAACAAATGTTTTGGTTCTAATCCAACTAGAATGAGGTCATTAGAAGTTATAAAACTCAACTTATGGCTAAAACAGCCACAAAAAGTCATTCTAACCCTTAGGCAAAATTTCCTTTTCAAACATGACCTTTAGGAAAAATTTCCTTTTCAAACATCATCTTATCCAAATTAACTCAATTCTCATAATTAACCACACATACCCAATTCAATTCAACTCAACATCATAAAAAATGCCTCAAGTAAAGTAATCAAGCAAAAATACACATAAACCACAATAAATTCCCAAACCATCTTTTTGGCTTGCTTCAAGCTCAATTAGCTCCTTCTTCTCCCACTCTTTCCTTTCTTTTAGCTCCACTTTGTTTATCAACTACAAATCAATCAAAATCCATCATTTATACATTAAGCTTTTTGCTCCTAATCACCAAAATGCATGGATAGAAGGAGAAGAAACTAACACTTACCTCACAAGCTAAGATTCAATTTGCTTCCTTGAACAACACTTGGACCATCAAATCAATAGAGGACTTGGGAGCTTAAAGAAGAAGAAGATGGAAGGAAGGGGAATCGATTTAGTTACCAAATCCACTGCCCCACATGGCTAATAAAGCCATGCTTATCAAATTCTCCATTCTTTAAATCCCATCAAGTCATTTGTTAATCAATGATTGGCCATCTCCTTAATTCCTTCTTTAGTCCTTTAATCTCTTAATTAACTTAATTCACATAGTAGCATATGAAATAATCCATTTAGTGTAAATTAGGCCATAAAGTTTAATGACATATTTTAATTATAGCTTTCCACTTAATACCACTTATAGCACCAAACACATACACTTAACTAATTACTCACTTAGGCCACTCTCATAACCCTAATGGCATGCAAGATGACTAGGGTATAAGTTAAGGCCTTACAAACCAAAACTCAATAACTCCCTCTGCCAAAATTCTATTATTTGGCCTAAATAAACTCTTCCTCTTATTCCAATGTGATATTATGATATCTCAAATTATTTCAATTTCGATTTTATCTTTTTACCTTTACCCTTATAGTGTGTGACGGATTGGGTTTTTTGTGCTACTTGACAGTATAAAGTATAATTGCAAATCTTAATTGAACTAGGATTGCATAATTTAAACTCTTGAAATTATTATACTAATTTCGAATTAATATTTATCATATATTTATATACAAATCATGAGAGACTTTTAGCCAAATATCATGATTACCAAAGTGATAGAAAAGTCAAGTGGTTTGACTTTAACACTTCAATATATAGTTATTGTGCAATTATTCCTTTCACCATTCTTATATCTCATTTAAGTACAGAGTATGGATAAATGTCAAACTCCTTTACCTTAAATATATTCATTCTCATGATTTGTATCTTTATTCCCAAAATTCCCTTGTGATCACTATCACCTAGCATTTTCACTTTGGCCAAAGATTCCTAAACAAAGATGCATAACAATAATGAGATAAGTTCCCCACTCAATTCTGGGGTGGTGAATCATATATTTGTCATTCAGCTACCTATAATCAGTTCAAGTTATACCCAATCACCGAGCTATGTATAGCCCTGAAAAGTTGTAAAAGCATAGGAGTCAAAGTATAATAATTCCCACTTGATTATTATAATAACATCAAGTCTAAGGATACTTTCCCCACTAATATGCATGTATTCTTGACTTGACATAGAATGAGTATTCATGTTAAGTTTCTCTTGTCAGATCTCTAATGTACTTGTTTCTCAAAATAACCATCCACATGTTTACTTTAAGTATCACAATACTTGTAACTTGTATAGTCAAGAAGTACAACATTTGTTAGTTTATCCGTATTACTAATGTCTCATCTTGTTAATACTATGACCAGGGATATTTTAGGTAATAACTTAATTGCATGCAATAGGAATCTCACATCATAAACACTTTCATGATTTCCTTTACACTATGTTTATATACCTATAACTTTATTATAAAGTTTAATATTTAATCAAACATATGCAATGAACATAGCACAATTTAATTAAGAATGCCTTTTATAAATAACCAAAGTTATAATGTCTATTGTAGAATTTTGTGAAAAGGAGATTTTTCTTATTATCTCACTTGTGTATAAACAATCAATATACAAGCTATTTATAGAGAGAATAAAAGAGTTTTAGTCCTACTACAATAAGGAAAATAAAACTAACTAGGAAATAAACTCCAAGTAGGAATAAAAGAATCCTAATTTAACTCGGAATATAACAATAATTATCAACACTCCCCTTCAAGTTGGTGCAAAAATATTTCCCATGCCCAACTTGTAAACTAATGTATGAAAGGCTCGACTGTTGAGTCCTTTTGTGAAAACATCAGCTAGTTGTCCTTCCGACATCACATGGAATAAACTCAAGACACCATCAATTAGCTTTTCTTTGATGAAGTGTCGATCAATTTCAATGTGTTTCATCCGGTCATACTGAATAGGATTATGCACAATACTGATTGCTGCTTGGTTATCACAATACAGAGAGAGTTTATCTTTTCCAGCCAACTTTAGCTCTTCTAATAACTTCTGCAGCCATAAAAGCTCACATATACCGAGAGCCATGGCTCTATATTCTGTTTTTACACTAGATCTAGCAATGTAACAACCAAAAATGGGCCTAGTCGGAATTGGCAAGCTAAGTAGGGATTTTAAGGACAATTCGATAATTTGTGCATGTGGAAATTTGAGTATTGGGGACCTAATTGAAAAGATAATTTAAGTTGATAAGGAAATAATGTTCTTTAGTGAGTGAAGTGTAATTGGCAAGGGTTAATGGGAGTTTGCCAAGGATCAAGTGTGATATAAGACAAGATATTTTGATTTGGGACAAATAGGACTTTGCCATGTGGACTTGGTTGGTGTGTGCTTTTAATGGGGAAAAAGAAGAAAAGGAAAAAGAAGAGAGAGAGAAGGGTAGAAACTGGTTTCCCGTTCCTGCTCTCTCTTCTCCTCTCTTTTCTCTTCTTTCTTTCTTTTTCCATTTCTTGCTCTTCATCCCCTGGTTGTGTGTGTAAGCTGGAGCCATTTAGGTGGAGTTATGGGTAGCTTGAAGAGGTAAGTGTTTGGGGTTAGGGTTTCCTGCATTTTGGGCTTCACCTTCTTCTATTTTTGCTTGTTATTAAGCTAAGGTTTTGGATGAGTAATTTCTGGGTTTTGTTTGTGCAAGTGATTGGTGTCAAGAAGAAAGATAAAGGAAAAGGGAAGGTTCAAGCTTGAAGAGAACAACTCGGTTGTTCTTCAAAGAGGTTTGGGAGCTTTATTTTTTTTATGTCTGGTTTGGTTTGGTTTGGAAGTTTGGGAGTTTGCTTCTGCCTTCTTTCTCTTTTCGGATCAAGTCAGTGTGTGTGTGTTGATGTCTGAAATTTAGAGTGACTTGGTATGTGTATATGCATCAATTAATTTGGGGAAATGTTATGTTTTGATGATCTTGTGTTTTATGAATTGCTGGAGATTGTATGATGCTTGGAGTTTAAAATGGTATGTGTGACATGAGGTTTGAGTTAGTGGAGTTAAGAATTTATATTGTGAATTTAAGATTGTGAATTTGTGAATTTTGCATATGTGATAGTTATTGGATTATGGATGTTCAATGGCTGGTTGATTGAATGATGTACCATGTTTATTGCATGTTGTATGTGAGTTTTAAGTTGGAAAAGTGATTTTTGAGTTGGATTTTTAATGGCTTGTTTGTGTCATTTAGAAGTACGTGTGTTTTGGGGTAAAACTTATGTTGATTTTCTGCACAAATCTGGAATTTGGGCAAGTCACATGGCGGTATGGAGGGCCTTACCACCGTGTGAATCGTGAGTGTTCTTTAGGGCCTTTTCTGGGCATCTTACATGGCGGTATGGATTGGTCATACCGCCGTGTGAAACGTTACTGCCCAGCGTGTTAGGCATGTTACACGGCGGTATGGACTAGGCCATACCCCCATGTAAAGTGCCTTACACGGCGGTATGGATTGGTCATACTGTTGTGTAAAGCGCTACTATCCCCCAAATTTTAATGTTTTCGATTCTTTCCGTTTTCGTCCCGTTTTTACTATTTTATGTTTTTAAATATTATTTAGTGTCATTTTAGTTTCCTCACATTATTTAATGGTAAATTTTGCTGTGCTATATTATTGAATGTTTGTTTGGATTCGGAATGTGTTATGCATGAATTTGGGAACTTTCTTAAGTTGATGTTCATATGTTTGAGATATGCATGAAATTCTGGAATAATGTGAAGTCAATTAATTTTGGGCTTCAAATTTTTTAGTTTTCTAATTATCGAGATATTGATTTGTGAACTGATGATTTATTTGGAATTAATTGTGGAAATATGTTGTTTATGTTGGTTATGGTGTCTGGAAGGCCTGTTTTGAGGTCAGTTGGAGTTTAAGTCTGATTTGGGTGAAAATGGTTTTGATTTGAATTTTCTAGGCTTCCTGCCTTTTTGTTGAGATATGGAAATCCTGATGCTATCGCGAGGACGACAGAATGAAATTTCTAGCTCTCGCGTCTGAAGGCTGAGAACTTGTGAGAGTCGTGAGCAATGCTCACGACACGTCCCTGGCCATTCTGTCCAGAGCACGACTTTGTCACGATTGCAGCAGTGACTCCAGTATGCCCTATTTCTCTCACATGCTCTGTTTTTCTAAAATGGTTTAAATGTATTTTCTTTGTTTTTTACTGTTGTATGCTATATTATCTTGCTTATATGTGTAATATCATGATTTTTTCGTGACAAATAACATGTTATCCATGATAAATTAAATGTTGTGTTTTGGATATACATATTGCTGAGATTTAAATTGTGTAAATGGGTTTTATGCATGATTGATATGATGAACTATGCATCCATGAACCAGTGAATGATATATGAGCAATTTGGTGAATATTATGAAATGAGTTCGATGTATTATGCAAGCCTTAGATTTGTGAGTCTTGCGATGAATAATGTGCTATGCTTAAATGTGTTTAGTATTTTTGCTCTAGAAAATTATTGAATGCTAGTTGAATCCGGAATGGGTTACTTATTACCTTAAGTTATGAACTCAATATGTGAATTTCTCTATGCATGACCTGCGAGAGTTAGTCTAGTGGATAGTTAGGCATGCCTAATAGAGTCTTTTTAACTGTAGCACCTTTGGACATTTGGACCCCAATTAGGGCCCCCGTTTTGTTCCTCGCGAACCCTTTTTAATGTGTTCGGATCCCCGCGATCCTTTTCAATGTGTTTGGATCTTTTTCAAGATCCCCTCAGTAAAAGGTTTTTAAATGTGATAAAAATTAAATGGTTTTTCGATTCGTATCTGTAAGGTACTTTCTGTATTTGATTCATACCAGTAAGGTACTGTCTGTATACTCGTTATGCACTATTGTGAGTCGGCAGGTGTTCTGTTTGCTTTGGTTTGCTTCGATATGATTATTAGAATGTGATATCCGAATGAGCATGATAATGATTTGAGAAATCAGTTAATATGTATATGAATATAGATATGAGCTTCTAAATGTATGTCTCTATTCTGCAAGCATAATTATATATCTGACATGATTATCCACATATGTCATATCGTAGGTGTGCTAGGCAACCATTGTGAATGGCCATCCACTTTTTTGTTGTGTTTCCCCCGCTAATCGTTTATCGCTTAGCACGATGCTTTATCAGTTCAGGTGCTTTGTTGTTAAAAATATAAGAATGCTAACGTTATGCTTATAATTGTGAATTCGTTCGGTTAAGACAAGAGGTATGTGAATATGATTGTGATCATGAACTCTCATATGCTATGAATGTAGTGTCATATTATATATTTCTTGGGCTTCTGTTATTGCAGTGATTTCGGCATGTTGGCATGTGTTTGCATTTTATTGTATGCTAATATATGTATTAGTATCGTGATGCGGGAGTACTGCGCAATTAATCTTATACATCAGTTCCAGCTAATGTATGTGCATTTTGTACCATAGTTGCATGTTGTAAAATTAGTAATTATGTTATGATATGTCTCTGATGACTTGGGTATGCTGTGCATCATATCTCGCGGATTGCCTCGGTAAGTATTGCTGAATGTGTACGCACCTATATTTGCATGACCTGTTGAATTTCTGTAATGTGTTATGGTTCCTCTTTAACCTTGTGTATCAGTTTGCAGTTAGTGTTTTGATATTATTATTATCATATTATCTCAGCTTGTTTAAACATCTTAGTGTTTGCGCATTTTGCCTCCTGTGATTCTGACATTTTAGTGAACCTGGTTTATGCATGCAATCTATATGTATTGTGCATGAGTATAGTCATATATTGCATAGTGCCCTGTTGTTTTAGTTCCTCCCCACTAAGCGTTATCGCTTAGCACGGGTTCTTTTCCCGTGTAGGTGGCAGGATTTTGGTTTTCGCTCGAGTTGCGCATCTGCAGGGTTGGCCAAATAGGAGTTACAAGTGTTTTATTATATTTTTATTTTTAGCTCTTGTATTTTTAATTCTATATTTCTGTATCTGTTTGTATATGTATTTATATGTAAGACCGAAGGGTTGTTTTGGAGATGTTATTTTTTTTTTACCAGCTGTGATCAGGCAATTATCGTAATGTATGTTGTTATATTAATGCATGATGATGATATTTCTTAAAAGTTTTTATTTCCGCTGTAATTTATGTATGTATGGTTATGTATGATTGTATGCTTTAGATTGTATCCGTGTGGCGACACCCTGACTCATACGGCATCTCACTCCGATTCGGATGGGATCGCCTACGTATGGGTAGGGGGTGTTACAGTTGTGTTATTAGAGCTCTGATACGTATTGACTAGGCCATACCCCCCTGTAAAGTGAGTTACACGGTGGTATGGATTGGTCATACCGCCGTGTAAAGCGCTACTGTCCCCAAGATTTTGATGTTTCCGTTTCTTTCCGTTTTCGTCCCGTTTTTACTATTTTATGTTTTTATATATTATTTAGTGTCATTTAAGTTTCCACACATTATTTAACGGTATATTTGGTTGTGCTATATTATTGAATGTTTGTTTGGATTCGGAATGTGTTATGCATGAGTTTGGGAACTTTCTTGAGTTGATGTTCATATGTGAGTTTTGAGATATGCATGAAATTCTTGAATAATGTGAAGTGCATGAATTTTTGGCTGCAAATTTTCTTGTTTTCTAATTATTGAGATATTGATTTGTGAACTGATGATTTATTTGGAATTAATTGTGGAAATATGTTGCTTATGTTGGTTATGGTGTCTGGAAGGCCTGTTTTGAGGTAAGTTGGAGTTTAAGTTTAATTTGGGTGAAAATGGTTTTGATTTGAATTGTCTGGGCTTCCTGCATTTTTGTTGAGAAATGGAAATCCCGATGCTGTCACGAGCGTGACCTTCTCTTGAGCGCGACAGAACGGAATTTCCAGCTCTTGTGTCTGAAGGCTAAGAACTTGTGAGAGTCGTGAGCAATGCTCACAACACGTCCCTAGCCATTCTGTGGTGAGCGTGACTTTGTCGTGATCGCGATAGTGACTCCAGTACACCCTGTTTCTCTCACGTGCTCTGTTTTTCTAAAATGGGTTTTAAATGTCTTTTCTTAGCTTTTTAATACTGTATGCTATATTATTTTGCTTATATGTGTAATATCATGATTTTTTCATGACAAACAACATGCTATCCATGATAAATTATATGTTGTGTTTTGGATATAAATATTGCTGAGATTTAAATTGTGTAAATGGGTTTTGTGCATGATTGATATGATGAACTATACATTTATGAACTAGTGAATGATATATGAGCAATTTGGTGAATATTATGAAATGAGTTCGATGTATTATGCAAGCCTTAGATTTGTGAGTCTTGTGATGAATAATGTGCTATGCTTAAATGTATTCGGTATTGTTGCTCGAGCAATTTATTAAATGCTAGTTGAATTCAAAATGGGTTGCTTATTACCTTAAGTTATGAACTCAATATGTGAATTTCTCTATGCATGACCTGTTAGAGTCAGTCTAGTGGATAATTAGGCATGCCTAATAGAGTCTCTTTAGCTGTAGCACCTTTGGATGTTTAGACCCCGATCAGGTCCTCCGTTTGGTTCCTTGCGAACCCTTTTTAATGTGTTCGGATCCCCGCGATCCTTTTCAATGTGTTTGGATCTTGTTCTTAGTAAAAGGTTTTTAAATGTGATAAAAATGAAATGGTTTTTTGATTCGTACCTGTAAGGTACTATCTATATTCAATTTGAACCTGTAAGGTACTGTCTGTATACTCATTATCTACTATTATGAGTCGGCAGGTGTTCTGTTTGCTTTGGTTTGCTTCAATATGATTATCAGAATGTGATATCCGAATGAGCATGATAATGATTTGAGAAATCAGTTAATATGTATATCGATGTGGATATGAGCTTCTGAAGGTATGTCTTTATTCTGCAAGCATAATTATATATCTGACATGCTTATCCGCATATATCATATCGTAGGTGTGTTAAGCGACCATTGTGAATGGTTGTCCACTTTTTTGTTGTGTTTCCCCCGCTAATCATTTATCGCTTAGCACGATGCTTTATCCATTCAGGTGCTTTGTTGTTATAAATATAAGAATGCGAACCTTATGCTTATAAATTGTGAATTCGTTCGGTTATGACTAGACGTATGTGAATATGATTGTGATCATGAACTCTCGTATGTTATGAATGTAGTGTCATATTATATGTTTCTTGGGCTTCTGTTATTATAGTGATTTCATCATGTTGACATGTGTTTGCATTTTATTGTATGCTAATATATGTATTAGTATTGTGATGCAGGAGTGCTGTGCAATTAATCTTGTGCATCAGTTCCAGCTAATGTATGTGCATTTTGTACCATAGCTGCATGTTGTATAATTAGTAATTATGTTATGATATGTCTCTGATGACTTGGGTATGTTGTGCATGATATCTCGTGGATTGCCTCAGTAAGTATTTTCGTATGTGTACGCACCTATATTTGCACGACCTGTTGAATTTCTATAATGAGTTATTGTTTCTCTTTAACCTTGTGTATTAGTTTGCGGTTAGTGTTTCGATATTATTATTATCATATTATCTCTGCTTGTTAAAATATCTTAGTGTTTGCGCATTTTGCCTCCTCTGATTCTGACATTTTAGTGAACCTGGTTTATGCATGCAATTTATATGTATTGTGCATGAGTATAGTCATATATTGCATAGTGCCCTGTTGTTTTAGTTCCTCCCCACTAAGCGTTATCGCTTACCACGGGTTCTTTTCCCGTGTAGGTGGCAGGTTTTTTGTTTTCGTTCGAGTCGCGCATCTGCAGGGTCGGTCACGAAAGAGTTTTAAGTATTTTGTTATATTTTTGTTTTCAGGTCCTGTATTTTGAATTTTGTATTTCTGTATCTGTTTGTATATGTATTTATATGTAAGACCAGAGGGTAGTTTTGGAGATGTAATTATTTTGTTTACTAGCTGTGATCAGGCAATTATCGTAATGTATGTTATACTAATGCATGATGATGATATTTCTTAAAAGTTTTTATTTTCGCTATAATTTATGTATGTATGGTAATGTATAATTGTACGCTTTGGATTGTATCCGTCTGGTGACACCCTGACTCATACGACATCTCACTCTGATTGAGATGGGATAGTCTACGTATGGGTAGGGGGTGTTACAAGCATTCACACTCAGTTTTTTGCTTCTCCAAGTGACGAAGTTACCTCCCAAAAGCGTGCAATAACCAGAGTTGGATCTTTTGTCATTTAGAGATCCAGCGCAATCTGCATCTATAAAAGCTTAAATTCGAAGATGAACATGGTTGGAGAAAATAAGACCTTTCCCTAGAGCTGACTTTAGATACCGTAAAATGCAAAAAATAGTCTGCAAATGAGATTCTCTAAAATCATGCATAAACTGGCTTACCAAGTTGACTACATAAGCAATTTCTGCTCTGGTGTGACACAAGTAAATGAGCCTTCTAACCAATCTCTGATATATGCCTTTATCAACTAATTCTCCAGTTCCTGTTGCAGCTTATGGTTTCTTTCAGTGGGTAATTCTACTGGTTTACATCCTAGCATACCAGTTTTCTCCAAAAGATCTAGGATGTACTTTCTCTGAGACACGAAGATTCCTTTGGTTCCCAAAAAGTATTTTAACTTTCTAAGATCCTTGATCTCAAACTCCTGGTCCAAGAGCTTCTTCAGCCGAGCCATTTCTTCTTTGTCATCTCTTGTTATCACTATGTCATCAACATAAGCAATGAGAAGAGTGATCTTACTTTTATATTGTCTCATATAGAGGGTATGATCAGTATTTCTCTATTGATACCCAAAAGATATCATCGTTAAATCTGTCAAACCAAGCTCTTGGAGATTCTTTTTGTAACACCCTATGTAACACCCCCTGTCATACCCCGTTTGCCCCCTAGTAGAATGAGCCATTTATGTGAGTATGTATTTGTATGTGTTTGGCATATCATAAGTACATTTTGAGAATATTGCATGTTTTGTGGTTTTATTGCGGTGTGGGTGTGCATATAGAAATAAGGTGTGCATAAGTGGAGTTGTGATTATATGCATGTGAGCATATCATAGTGTGTGTATTAGATGAGAGTGCATTGTGTGTGTTGCTCATACATGTGTAGGGTGCATTATTAGAGTGTTTTATTGTGTGTGAGTGACATGTGCATCTAGTGTGTGAGTGAGTGATTTCCACCACCAAGATTGTGACAAGTGGAGGGTGAGAAAAGAAAGAGAAAGAAGAAAAGGGGAGACTCAGAATTTTAGGTCCCATTTCCCATTCCCTCTTCTTCTTCCTCCTTCTTCTTCTTCTTTGTTTCCCTTAGCCATTTTGCCCTTGGTCCAAGCTTGTGTAGTGGAGATTGGTCACTCATTGTGTTGTGGAGATTGGTCACTCATTGTGTTGTTTTGGGTAAGTTTCTTTGCATTTTCTGTTGTGATTTTCAGGTTCTCTTCTCTTCTCTATTTTCTTTGTTTAGGGTTTTGATTAGGGTTGCTTTGGTGTGTATTTTTGGTGGTTTGTTGTTTAGCTGAGCGTCCAAGAGATCCTAAAGGCAAGGAAGTTGCTGGATCTAGTGGAACCAAGTGATTGAGCTTCTAATTTTGAGGTTTAGGAATTTGTGTTATGTTTTGATAGCATGTGTTATTTGAATGAATTCTGGAAACTTGATGCCTTTACTAGTTCTTATGTTATGGGTTTTGGTTCTCGTTGTCCCTTAAACCTTGATTGTGAATTTTGGAACCATTTATGAGATTGATGGATATGTGTTGTGAATAGTGATGCAATTGATTGTGTAAATTGATATTGTTCTTTGAATTCATTTGTAAGATTCGTTTATGGCATGATTTAATGATGTTTATTTGGCTTAATTTTGTTATTTGAATGTGGGTTTGTGGTTTGAATGAAAATTGAGGGATTTGGGCTTGGAAATCTTGTGTTTTGGCTCGACAGTGTGGAATCTGGGCATGGGTCACGATGACAACCATTTTGGTTGTGACCGTGAGGTGCGCAGATTTCGCTTTTGTTCTGGGTTTTGGCTACGTCACGGTGACAACCATTTTGGTTGTGACCGTGAGGTACCCAAGCTTTTGCTTCTGTTTGGCTTCTTTGGAGGTGACAACCATTTTGGTTGTGACCGTGAGGTACCCAGAACTTCAATTCTGTTTTGGGTTGGGGACATGTCACGGTGACAAGCATTTTGGTTGTGACCGTGAGATGTCCAGCTTTTGGGTTCTATTGATTTTTCTTGGTACGTCACGATGACAACCATTTTGGTTGTGACCGTGAGGTACCCCCTATAAGCATTCTGCTGAGATCGCTTTGGTATGTCACGGTGACAACCAATTTGGTTATGACCGTGACCCACCCTGTTTTTGCAATAAAATCCTGTTTTCTTCCCACGTTTTAGAAATGTTATACTATTTCTTTTAGCATTCAATATCACTTATTATGAGCCATATTTGTGCATGTAATGATCTATTTAAAGTATATGAATTCTTCATTGTTATAATTCAAAATGTCGACGTTAATTGTATGATTTTAGCCTGCAAGAGTCAATCTAGTGGATAGTTAGGCATGCCTAATAGAGTCTCTCAGCTGCAGCCCTTTGTTAAGTTTGGACCCCGATCAGGTCCCCGTTTGGTTCCTCGCGAACCGTTTATGTGTATGAATCTTGTTTAAGGTCCCCTTTAAAAATGTTTTGTGGAAATTAAAAGTAAAAATTGATTACTCGATTCGTACCCGTAAGGTACTAATTGTGATCGGCTCGTACCCGTAAAGTACTGTTTGTTTACTCGTTATCCACTACTTTGAGTCAGCAGGCACTTTATCGTTTTGAATTTGCTTTGCTAAGTATGAGATTGTGTGATCCGAATATGTTTATTATGAGATGTTATGAAGGCAGTGGTACTTTATCGAAGGTATGACTCTATATGTTTACATGTCCTTGTGTTCATACCTTTGTTAATGCGTATTTCTGATTTTGCCATCTGTGTGTGTTGGCTTGACGATCGTTGTGAATGGTTGTCCTTATGCTATATGTGTGTTTCCCCACTAAGCGTTTATCGCTTAGCACGGTGTGTTTACCCGTGCAGGTGCAGAAGGAGTCTTCTTGGGAGAGTCGTAGCCATCGAAGCCAACATAGCTGGGGGTCTTTAGTGTAGGGCCTAATTTTGTTCCTCGAGGATTCGTTTGTATAGAACTCTCTTAGATAAGTTTTGTAATAGCTTTCGCATATGTATATGTATAATTTTGGATTTGTAATTATCTTTTGTATCTTTTGGTTGATCAAACAGTAATGTAATGTTTTCCGTTACATTAATGTATGATCAGCTTATTTCATGAATGGTTTTGTAAAGGTTTTAATTTACCCTGTATTTCGGTATGTATGTTCATGTATGTATATATGTATATTCGGTATCTGTGTGGTGGTACCTCTACTCCTACGGCATCTCATTCCTTATCGGATGGGATCGCCTAAGTACGGGTAAGGGGTGTTACAAGTTGTAGTATCAGAGCCTAGATTTAGGCATTTCTGGGTGATTGTTTATGTGATGCTATGTGTGGGTGCATCTATGTCTTGGGCTGTGTTGGCTGATGTGGCTGTCATCTTATTGTTAGATGGATTCTGATTCTGCTCGCGTTGCGCTTGAGGAATCCATTGAAAGTGTGAATCCTCCAACTGTAGATTCGTCTGTTTCTGTCTCTATGTCGGCTCAATGTGCTAGGGTACAGCGCGAGGCCGCTGCCATGCCTTTTGAGGAAATGTTCAGATTGCATCAGGACATGGCTCGGGTCTTGGAAAGGGTGACTGCCCCTAAAGCTCTGATAGAGAGTTTAAGAAGAGCTGGTGTTGAGGATTTTTATAGGACCGGACTAGATGAGTCAGAGTTAGCTGAAAAGTGGCTTGATAAAGTTAAGAGAGCTTTAAAGGAAGTCAGGTGTCCTCCTGATCAACAAGCTGAATGTGCTGTGGCATTGCTTACGAATGGTGGGAGTTGGTATATAGGCAACCTCAAATGCCTTATCCGGTTACATGGAAATTCTTTGGGGAGGAGTTCAAAAAGAAGTATGTGACTCAGGCCTATAGGGACGCAAGATGGGCACAGTTTCTGAATTTGAAGCAGAGGGCCATGTCAGTTTCAGATTATGAGAAAGAGTTTAATGGGCTGTCTCGCTATGCTCCGCGTGGGGTTATGACAGATGATTTCAGATGCAAGCATTTTGAAGCGCGGTTGAACGAGTCTTTGAAGATTGCTTTGATTTCTTTGATGTGTTTGCCTGGGGTAAGTTATTATCAGATTGTAGAGGCTGCCATGAGGGCTGAGAGGTCAAAGACGGTGCTAAGAGAGAGAGCTCAGAGGAGGAATCAGTCGAGGGGTGGTTCTTCCTCATCTTCGGGTAAGAGATCTAGGAACCCGCAAGATAAGCCATCAGCTGGTTCGGCTGCTAGAGGTAGAAGGCAAGGTTCAGCAGCGGTATCTGGTTCTGGCAGAGGTGGTAGATCGGATGCTACACCTATTTGTGCACAATGCAATAAGGCACATCGGGGTGAGTGTAGGTGGCTCACTGGTGGGTGCTTTAAGTGTGGGAGCACCGAGCACCGTTTGGTTAATTGTCCACAGATGAGCGAGGATACGGGTCCACAGAGATGGGCTAGTGGAGTTGGGTCTAATGCTACTCAGGCTACCCGGGGTAGGGGCTGGGATAGAGGTCGAGGCGGTCGACCAAGAGAGGGAGCTGTTTCTGAAAAGATTGAGCGTCCTCCACCTGTTGCAGCTAGAGCATATGCAGTGAGATCCAGAGAGAAGCAGGATGCCCCTGATATGATTGCAGGTAAGTTCCTACTCCATGACACTGAATTATATGCTCTAATAGATCCTGGTTCCACAAACTCATATTTGTGCACGCATAAGATTGTTGATAAGTTGCATGTGGTAGATTAATTAGACTATGAGATATGTGTGACCAATCCATTAGGGCATAGTGTCAATGTGAGTAGAGTCTTTAGGAATTGTCCTCTGTTTGTAGAAGGTGTAGAGTTCCCAGTGGATTTGATAGAGCTGCCGTTCCGAGAATTTGATCTGATTTTTGGTATGGATTGGTTGGGCAAGCATCGGGCTGTAGTTGATTGTCATAGGAAGACCTTTGTGCTTCGGGATAGGCACCGAGCTCCAGTATTTGTAAGAGGTTTGGGTGCGAGTTCTGTGAACAACATGATTTCTGCGATTCAAGCAAAGAGGTTTTTGAGAAAAGGTTGTGAGGCTTTCCTAGCTGTAGTTTTGGATTCCAAGAGAGATCAAGTGAGGATTGAGGATATCCCTGTTGTGCGAGAGTTCAGTGATGTTTTTCCAAGTGATTTGCCGGGTTTGCCTCCTGAGAGAGAAGTTGAGCTACCCATAGAGATCATGCCGGGTACCACACCTGTATCGAAGGCACCTTATCGAATGGCTCCTGTAGAGTTGAGAGAATTAAAAACTCAACTGCAAGAGCTCTTGGATAAGGGGTTTATTCGACCCAGCATATCTCCATGGGGAGCTCCGGTTCTGTTTGTCAAGAAGAAGGATGGGTCTTTGAGGATGTGCATAGATTATAGGCAGATCAACAAGGTCACAGTGAAGAACAAGTCTCCGCTACCCAGAGTCGAGGATTTGTTTGATCAGCTTCGAGGTGCAGGCGTCTTTTCTAAGATAGATCTTCGATCAGGATATTATCAGCTTTTGGTTAAGGATGTGGATGTGGTTAAGACTGCATTTCGAACTCAGTATGGCCATTATGAATTCCTTGTTATGCCATTTGGTTTGACTAATACTCCAGCGGCATTCATGGATTTGATGAACAGAGTGTTTAGGCCATACTTAGACCAATTTGTGGTAGTGTTTATTGATGATATCTTGGTATATTCTAAGGATGAGACCGAACATGAGGAGCATCTCCGATTTGTTTTACAAGTGTTGAGGGATCATCGGTTGTTTGCTAAATTGAGTAAGTGTGATTTTTGGCTTCGAGAAGTGTCGTTTTTGGGCCACATAGTTTCAGCCAAGGGTATTCAAGTAGATCTAGCTAAGATTGAGGCGATAGTCGATTGGAAAGCACCTAAGAATGTTCAAGAAGTGAGGAGTTTCCTTGGTCTGGCGGGTTACTACCGTCGGTTTGTTAAGAGTTTCTCGATGATTGCCGCTCCGATGACTAAGTTATTGAGGAAAGGAGTTAAGTTCGAGTGGTCGGATAAGTGTCAGGCTTGCTTTGAGAAGTTGAAGCAGTTGTTAGTCGAAGCTCCTATACTAACTCAACCCATCTCGGGTAAGGAGTTTGTTATGTATAGTGATGCTTCAGGTGTTGGTCTGGGATGTGTTCTGATGCAGGAAGGTAAGGTTGTGGCTTATGCGTCTCGACAGTTAAAGCCACACGAGAGGAACTATCCGATGCGTGATCTTGAGTTAGCAGCGGTTGTCTTTGCTTTGAAGATTTGGCGCCATTATCTGTATGGGGAGAAGTGTAGAATCTTTACGGACCACAAGAGTTTGAAGTATTTCCTGACTCAGAATGAACTGAATATGAGACAACATCGATGGCTTGAGTTGTTTAAAGATTACGATTGCATTGTGGATTACCACCCCGGTAAGGCCAATGTCGTCGCAGATGCTTTGAGTCAGAAGTCAGTTGCTGCCTTATTTTTGAGACGGTTCAGATGGAGGTTTGGTTCGAATGGGGCTTTGATAGCTCAGTTGAGAGTCAAGCCTACCTTGAGACAGCGGATTTTTCATGCTTAAAAGACTGATGAGAAGCTTCAAAGGATTGTGCAAGAGGTTAGTCTGGGCAAGCAGTCAGCGTTCTCGGTTCAAGATAGAGCGCTTTTGTTTAGGAACCGTTTATGTGTTCCGGTTGATGAGGAATTGAGGAAGCAGCTTCTGAGAGAGGCGCATAGCACAGTTTTCACCATGCATCCCGGGAGTAATAAGATGCATCGGGATATGAAGCAGTTTTATTGGTGTTCTTGTATGAAGAGGGATATAGTGGACTTTGTATCCAAGTGCTTGACATGTCAGCAAGTAAAGGCTGAGCACCAAGTTCATTCTGGATTGCTCACACCTTTGTCCATTCCCGAGTGGAAGTGGGATGATATTACCATGGATTTTTTTTTTGGGTTGCCCTTGACTCAGAAAAAGCATGATTCTGTTTGGGTTATTGTAGATCGACTCACAAAGTCCGCTCACTTCTTGCCGGTTAGGATGGATTACTAGATGGATAGATTGGCCAATATCTATATGGATGAGATAGTTCGGTTGCATGGAGTGCCTTTGTCCATAGTTTCAAACCGGGACCCAAGGTTCACCTCTAAGTTTTGGAAAGAGTTGCAGCGAGCTTTGGGTACCAAGTTGAACTTCAGCACGGCATTTCATCCTCAGACAGACGGGCAGTCCAAGCGTGTGATTCAGATTTTAGAGGACATGTTAAGGGCTTGTGTTTTGGACTTTCCGGGTAGTTGGGACAAGTATGTATCGCTTATGGAATTCGCCTACAACAATAGCTATCAGTCCAGTATCAGTATGGCTCCTTATGAGGCTTTGTATGGACGTCAGTGTAGGACTCCAGTTTGTTGGACAGAATTATCCGAGAGGTGAGTGATTGGGCCAGAATTTGAAAGGGATATAGAGGAGAAAATCAGAGTTGTGCAGCGAAATTTGAAAGCGGCCAAGGATCGACATAGATCTTATGCCAACTTGAAGAGAAAGGATGTGTAGTTTGAAGTCGGAGACAAGATTTTCCTTAAAGTTTCTCCTTAGAGAAAAGTACTTAGGTTTGGAAAGAAAGGAAAGCTTAGTCCTCGTTTCATTTGTCCGTATGAGATTTTAGATAGAGTTGGTCCGGTGGCCTATAGACTGGCTTTACCGATAGAGTTGTCCAAGTTGCATGATATGTTCCACGTTTCTATGCTCCGTCGGTATAGGTCGGATCCTTCTCATGTTTTGTTGGTTCAAGAGGTTCAAGTGCAGTCTGATTTTTCCTACGATGAGGAACCAAAAGCTATCCTAGCTCGGGAAGTGAGGCAGTTAAGAAGTAAGCAGATTCCTTTGGTAAAGGTTCTATGGAATCACCATGGAGTCGAGGAAGCGACATGGGAACCAGAGGAGTCGATGAGAGCTCAGTACCCGCAGTTGTTCAGTTTAGGTGAAAATTTCGAGGATGAAATTCTTGTTAGTAGGGGAGAGTTGTCACACCCCGTTTGCCCCCTGGTAGAATGAGCCATTTATGTGAGTATGTATTTGTATGTGTTTGGCATATCATAAGTGCATTTTGAGAATATTGCATGCTTTGTGGTTTTATTACGGTGTGCGTGTGCATATAGAAATAAGGTGTGCATAAGTGGAGTTGTGATTATATGCATGTGAGCATATCATAGTGTGTGTATTAGATGAGAGTGCATTGTGTGTGTTGCTCATACATGTGTAGGGTGCATTATTAGAATATTTCATTGTGTGTGTGTCACACCCCATTTGCCCCCTAGTAGAATGAGCCTGTCTGTCTGTCTGTATGTGTAAGCATTCGCATGTGTTCAGTATGTCATAAGGGTATTTCAGTAAAATGAATGATTTTGGGGTTTATTATTATGTGGGTGCATACATGACATTAGTGTGTGAATTAGTTAGGAATTAATTGTGTACATTAGAGCATACCATTGTAGGGTGTTTTAATTAGGAATACATTATGTGTGAGTGTTGTGTGTGGAGTTAGGGTGTGAGTGAGTAAGTTCCACCACCAAGAAAAGAACATGTGTATTAGGTTAAGGAAAATAAAGAAAGAAATGAAGGAAGAGTGAAAGGAAATCAGATTCACGTTTTCCCTTCAACCTTCATCTTCTTCTTCCTTTTCCCTCTCCTAATTACTACTTGCTATCTGTTACATAAGTGTGGTTGTGGAAATTGGTCACTCTTACTCCTAGCTTGGTAAGTGTATGTCTTTGTCTTTGTGTTACTGTAACTTTACATCTTCATCTTTTTCTTTAGGTTGAGTTTTAATTTAGGGTTGCATGTTGATGTTCATTACTGTGTTTGTGTTCTAGCTGAGGCTCCACGCGATCCCAAAGGCAAAGAGGTTGCTGGGAGCAGTGGGACTAAGTGTTAGAAGCTTAGAATCCAGGTTTGGGAATGTTTATTTGTGAAATTGTGTGATTTTGAATTTACTGTAAAATTCTAGGGTTTATGTTCTTGTAAGTTTGAATGCATATGTTCTTGATTTGATTTGGTTAATTAGTTGATGAATTGAGTTGTATAATTGTTGCCTATGGTTTGAGATGATTTCTGGAAGGTGAGAACAGGTTTGTATAGTTTTAAATCAAATTGGGATTGAATTCTCTGTTCTGGAAATTCTGGAAAATCGTAGTACTGTTCTTCGTCGCGTGACTCGCTACGGAAGAAGGCAAGTCACGAGACGTGACCCTCGGTCACGCCGTGACCTGCCTGCTGAGAAGCCAGTCGCGTGACCAGCTGAAGAACAAGCAAGTCACGCGATGTGATCCTCGGTCACGTCGTGCGACCTGCGAAGACGTTGCGTGATCTGCGAGATCACGCGACGTGATCTGCGAGGAGGGTAGCACGTCACGAGACGTGACGTCCAGTCACGCCGTGACCTGCGAGAGCGTTGCGTGATTTGTGAAGATCACGCAACGTGACCGGCGAGGAACAAGCAAGTCACGTCGCGTGACCCTCGGTCACGCCGTGACCTGCCTGTTGGGAAGGCCAGTCACGCCTCGTGACCAGCCATTCTCGCCCGTTTCTCCGTTCAGCTCATTTTTTTCCGAAATTTCCTAGTTTTTAACTCAGAAATGAATTTGGTATTTCTTCTGAATGGACTTTACTGTTGTATGATGCATGTCTTACTGTTTGATGCTTCGATATGCGTGATACCATGATTTTCTGATGAATTATATTCTGTACTCTGAAATGTGATCTGAATGTCGCATAACCTGCTAGAGTCGAGTAAGTGGATAGTTAGGCATGCCTAATAGAGTCTTTAGCTGCAGCCCTCAGTTCAGTTTGGACCCCGATCAGGTCCCCGTTTGGTTCCTCGCGAACCCATCAGTATAGAATCTTGTTTAAGATTCCCTCAGTATATAAATAACATGCTTTGATAAATGATATAATATTTGATTTGTACCTGTGAGGTACCCTCAGTATTCGATTCGTACCCGTAAGGTACCTTCAGTACACTCGTTATTTACTGTCTAGAGTCAGCAGGTGTTCTTTATTCGTTAATTAGAATTGTTCTGATCTGATTTGACTACCATATGGAATTCCTGAATGAGTTACTGATGAAACACATGCTGGATTATTCTGTAATGAATATGATTGTGAGATATTGACTGTATGGCCTTTATACGTGAATACGTTTATATGTATCGTGCTAACCTTTGCATATTGCCATTCTGAATGTGACATGTTTTGGCGACCATTGTGAATGGCCGTCCATAATTTATGTGTGTTTCCCCACTAAGCGTTTATCGCTTAGCACGGTGTGTTTACCCGTGCAGGTGCGGAAGGAGTTTTGCCTTGTGAGAGTCGCCGTCATCAAGCCAACACAGAAGAGTTTTTAGTGTAGGGTTATTTTTGTACCAGTGATGATTCTTTTTGTATAGAACTCTCAGTATCAGTTTTGTAATATTTTGGGTTATGTAATATTATTTTTTGTATCAGCTTGCTGATCAGAACATTATTGTAATAGTTTAATTATAGTAATGCATGATCAGCTTTTGCTTTCTGCATGTAAAGTTTTTAATTATTCTGTATTTTCTGAATGTATGTTATACTTTGTACTTGCTTGGTGGCACCTTTACTCATACGGCATCTCACTCCTTCTCGGATGGGATCGCCTACGTATGGGAAGGGGGTGTTACAGTGTGAGTGATTTCCACCACCAAGATTGTGACAAGTGGAGGGTGAGAAAAGAAAGAGAAAGAAGAAAAGGGGAAACTCAGAATTTTAGGGGCTATTTCCCATTCCCTCTTCTTCTTCCTCCTCCTTCTTCTTCTTCGTTTCCCTTAGCCATTTTGCCCTTGGTCCAAGCTTGTGTGGCGGAGACTGGTCACTCATTGTGTTGTTTTGGGTAAGTTTCTTTACATTTTCTATTTTGATTTTCAGGTTCTCTTCTCTTCTTCATTTTCTTTGTTTAGGGTTTTGATTAGGGTTGCTTTGGTGTGTATTTTTGGTGGTTTGTTGTTTAGCTGAGCCTCCAAGAGATCCTAAAGGCAAGGAAGTTGCTGGATCTAGTGGAACCAAGTGATTGAGCTTCTAATGTTGAGGTTTGGGAATTTGTGTTATGTTTTGATAGCATGTGTTATTTGAATGAATTCTGGAAATTTGATGTTCTTGATGCCTTTACTAGTTCTTAAGTTATGGGTTTTGGTTCTCTTTGTCCCTTAAACCTTGATTGTGAATTTTGGAACCATTTATGAGATTGATGGATATGTGTTGTGAATAGTGATGCAATTGATTGTGTATCCGAATAACTATGATTATGAGCATATGAATCAGTTAGCATATAAATGGGATTATGAACCTTTGAATGCTTATAATTGTGATTCGTTTATGATTATATCTTATGATATTCAGCTTATAGCATTATGTATGTGTTTTTCCTCGATGACCATTATGAATGGCCTTCCATATTATTGTTATTCGTTTCCCCACTAAGCGTTATCGCTTAGCACGGGTGTTTTAACCATGCAGGTGTGGAAGGTGTATAGCTTTTGGGAGAGTCGCCGCAAGTCAAGCCAACGCAGTGGGATTGTTGATAGGACTTTGCTTCTTTTTGTATTATGATTCTTTTTGTAATAGTAACTCTCATTGTATTTAGTCTTTTGTTGAGCTTCCGCTTTGTAACTCTAAAAGATGTAATCATTTTGGTAATATCAAAACAGTTATGTATTGAATATTTTTATTCCATCTATGAATGATCAGTTATGTTTTAAAGTTTTAATTTTCGCTGTATAGATGTATCTTTATATTATGTGAATGAATGCTATTGTATCATTTTGCTTGGTGACACCCTTGCTCATACGAGTTTTCACTCCCTTGTGGATTGGTTCTCCTACATATGGGAAGGGGGTGTTAAAGTTTTTGGTATCAGAGCCCCAGTTTAGGCATTTTTTGGATGTTATTATGCATAGATATATGTCTAGGATTGTGTTGGCTGATGCGGTTGTTTTTGTGTTTATTTTAGATGGATTCTGATTAAGTGCAAGGGTCGCTTGAGGGGTCCGCTGAGAGTGTGAATCCTCAAGCAATAGATCATTCGGTGTCTATTTTCGCTCAAACACCTAGTGTTCAGCCTGAAGCCACAGCCATTCCCTTTCAGGCAATGTTGAAGATTTCTCAGGACATAGCTCTTCTCTTGGAAAGGGTGACCGCTCTGAAGGCCCCTATTGAGAGTATGAGAAGAGTTGGGGTAGAAGACTTTTATGGGACCAGTTTGGATGAATTGGAATATGCTGAGAAATTGATAGAGAAAGTGGAGCATGTTATGGATGAGATTTGTTGCCCTCCAGATAGGCAAGTAGAGTGTGTTGTAGCTCTTCTTCAGGGTATGCCTATGAATGGTGGAAATTGGTTCGTAAGCATCCCCAGTTGCCTAACCCGGTCACATGCGAGTTCTTCGAGAGGGAGTTTACAAGTAAGTATGTGACTCAGACCTATAAGGATCTTAAGTGAGCACAGTTCTTAAGTCTGAAGCAGAGGGCTATATCAATTTTTGAATTTGAGAAAGACTTCAACCGTCTTGCCAAGTATGCTCTTGAGGGTGCCCTGACATAGGAGTTCAGGTGTAGGCACTTTGAGGCCGGTTTAAATGAGTTACTGAGGGCAATGCTAATTTCCTTGATGAGTACTCCGGGTATTGGGTACTACCAGATAGTGCAAGTAGCAGTTCAGGCCGAGAGATCTGAATCGGTCTTAAGAGAGAGGGCTCAAATAAGGAATCCCCCTTGTGGAGGATCATCATTATGATCCTCGTGTAAGAGGTCTAGAAACCCGCATGATGAGTCTTCCTCAGGTCCTGCTTCGAGATGTAGGAGGCAAGGTTTTGCTATGAGTTTGAGTTCTGGTAGAGGTGGATCTGGTAACAGGACTGAGGCATTGCCTGAGTGTTCGCATTGTAGTAGGTGCTATAGGGATGAGTGTAGGTGGCTGTTTTTGATGTGGGAGCACTGATCATTATTTTGCTATTTATCCTAAATTGAGTGAAGCTTTTAGTGATCAGCACGAGGCTAGCAGAGTTGGATCGAATGCACCGTAAGCCAGCCGTTGTAGAGGCCGAGGTAGAGGTCGAGGTGGTCGCCCTAGAGAGGGAGCTCCATCAGAGTCTGTTGATCGTCCTTTGACGGTTCCAGCTAGAGCATATACTATGAGAGCTCGGGATGAGCAGGATGCCTCTGATGTGATTGCTGGTAAGTTCCTACTCTTTGACACTAAGTTATATGCTCTAATTGACCCTGGTTCTACACACTCATATTTGTGCACGAGTAAGTTATTTGATAAGTTGCATGATGTTGACATGTTAGATTATGAGGTTTGTGTGACCAGTCCTTTAGGGCATAGTGTCAATGTGAGTAGAGTGTATAGGAATTGTCCTCTTTTGGTGCAAGGTGTTGAGTTTTTTTGCAGATTTGATTGAGTTGCCATTTCGGGAGTTTGATATGATCTTAGGTATTGATTGGTTGAGCAAGCACCGGGCTGTAGTTGATTATCATAGGAAAGTGGATGTATTGCATAGTAGAGATCAGTCTTCTATTGTGGTGAAAGGTTTGGGTTCGAGTTCCTTGAGTAACGTGATTTTTGCTATGCAAGCTAAGAGGTTCATGAGGAAAGGCTGTTAGCCATTTTTAGCAGTGGTGTTGGACTCTAAGCGTGATCAGGTTGAGATTGAAGATATTCCAGTTGTTAGAGAGTTTAGTGATGTGTTTCCAAGTGAGTTGTTGGGTTGCCTCCCGAGAGAGAAGTGGAGTTTCCCATAGAGATAATGCCGGGTACTTCGCCCATTTCGAAAGCACCTTATCGAATGGCTCCTATAGAATTGAGGGAACTTAAGACTCAACTATAACAGTTAGTGGATAAGGGGTTTATTAGACCCAGTATATCTCCATGGGGAGCTCCGGTGTTGTTTATTAAGAAGAAGGATGGTACTTTGAGGATGTGCATCAACTATAGGCAAATCAATAATATCACAGTGAAGAACAAGTATCCTTTGCCTAGAATCGAGGATTTTTTTGATCAGCTCAGAGGTGAGGGCATTTTCTCTAAGATTGATCTTTGATCGGGTTATTATAAGCTTCGAGTTAAGGATTTAGATGTGGTTAAGACTGGATTTCGGACACGGTATGGCCATTATGAGTTCCTTGTGATGCCCTTTTGTTTGACCAATGCACCTATGAATTTTATGGATTTAATGAACCGAGTGTTTAGGCCATATCTCGACCGATTTGTGGTACTGTTTATTGATGACATTTTGGTTTACTCGAAGGATGAGAGTGAATATGAAGAGCATCTTCGATTAGTGTTGCAAGTATTGAGGAAGCACCGCTTGTTTACGATGCTTAGTAATTGTGATTTCTGGCTTCGAGAGGTGTTTTTCTTGGGACACATTATGTCAACTAAGGGTATTCAAGTGGATCCAGTGAATATTGAGGCGATTGTGGATTGGAAAGTGGCTAGGAATGTTCCTGAGGTGAGAAGTTTTCTTTGTTTGGCAGGCTACTACCATCGGTTTGTGAAGGGCTTTTTAGTCATTGCTGCTCCTATGAAAAGATTGTTGAGGAAAGGAGTCAGATTTGAGTGGTCGGACAAGTGCCAGTTGTGTTTTGAGAAGTTGAAGAGCTTGTTAGTTGAAGCTCCTGTACTTACTCAGCCCATCTTGGGTAAAGAGTTTGTAATGTACAGTGAGGAGCATCTTCGGTTAGTATTGCAAGTATTGAGGGAGCACCGCTTGTTTGTGATGCTTAGTAAGTGTGATTTCTGGCTTTGAGAGATGTCTTTCTTTTGACACATTATGTCATCTGAGGGTATTCAAGTGGATCCAGTGAACATTGAGGCGATTGTGGATTGGAAAGTGCCTAGGAATGTTCATAAGGTGAGAAGTTTTCTTGGTTTGGCAGGCTACTACCATCGGGTTGTGAAGGGCTTTTTAGTCATTGCTGCTCCTATGACAAGATTGTTGAGGAAAGGAGTCAGATTTGAGTGGTAGGACAAGTGCCAGTTGTGTTTTGAGCAGTTGAAGAGCTTGTTAGTTGAAGCTCCTGTACTTACTCAGCCCATCTTGGGTAAAGAGTTTGTAATGTACAGTGAAGAGCATCTTCGATTAGTGTTACAAGTGTTGAGGGAGCACCGCTTGTTTGCAATGCTTAGTAAGTGTGATTTCTGGCTTCGAGAGGTGTCTTTCTTGGGACACATTATGTTAGCTAAGGGTATTCAAGTGGATCCAGTGAACATTGAGGCGATTGTGGATTGGAAAGTGCCTAAAATTTTCCTGAGGTGAGAAATTTTCTTTGGTTGGCAGGATACTACCATCAGTTTGTGAAGGGTTTTTAGTCATTGCTGCTCCTATGACAAAATTGTTGAGGAAAGGAGTCAGATTTGAGTGGTCGAACAAGTGCCAGTTGTGTTTTGAGAAGTTGAAGAGCTTGTTAGTTGAAGCTCCTGTGCTTACTCAGCCCATCTTGGGTAAAGAGTTTGTAATGTACAATGAAGCTTCAGGGTTAGGGTCAGATGTGTATTGATCCAAAAGGGTAAAGTAGTGGCTTATACGTCTCATCAGTTGAAGCCTCATGAAAAGAACTATCCGACGCAGGATTTTGAATTGGCAGCTGTGTTCTTTGATTTGAAAATTTGGCAGCATTATCTTTATGGGGAGAAGTGTAGGATCTTCACGGATCATAAGAGTTTGAAGTATCTCCTCACACAGAAGGAGTTAAATATGAGACAGTGCCGATGGTTGGAGTTGTTTAAGGACTATGACTGCATTGTGGATTATCATCCGGGTAAAGCCAATGTGGTTGCGGATACTTTGAGTAGAAAGATGGTTTTGGCTTTGTTGTTGAGGCAGTTCAGATGGAGATTTGATTCAGATGGGGCTTTGGTTGCCAAATTGAGAGTGAAGCCGACTTTGAGACAGTCGATTGTGGATGTTCAGAAGGATGATGTTAGATTGCAGCGGGTTTTGCAAGAGGTCCAACAAGGTAAGCAATCTAAGTTTTTGATTTTGGATAGGGTGCTTATGTATGGGAATCATTTGTGTGTGCCCGAGAGTAATGACTTAGGGAAAAAGTTTTTGAATGAGACACATACTACGGTCTTTACTATGCATACTGGTAGTGAGAAAATGTATCGGGATATGAAGCAGTTCTACTGGTGGTCTGGGATGAAGAGAGATATTTTTGAATTCATGGCAAGGTGTCGACTTGTCAGCAGGTAAAGGCTGAGCAAAAAGTCCCTTCGGGATTGCTCACTCCTTTATTCGTTCCTATGTGGAAATGGGATTATATTGCCATTAATTTCGTGTCGGTTTGCCAGTGACTTAGAGGAAGCTTGATTCTATTTTGGTTGTTGTGGATCGGCTTACGAAGTCAGCTCATTTTGTGCCGGTTAGAATGGACTATTCAATGGATTAGTTGGCCAATATGTATGTGGATGAAGTAGTTCGACTACATGGAGTGCCACTGTCTATAGGGTTAGATCGGCATCCAAGGTTCACATCTATGTTTTGGAAGGAATTACAGGGTGCTTTGGGTACCAAGTTGAATTTCAGCACAGCATTTCATCCTCAGACAGATGGTCAGTCCGAGCGGGTTATCCAGATTTTGGAGGATATGCTTTGGGCTTATGCTTTGGACTTTTCTGGCAGCTGGGATAAGTATGTACGACTTATGGAGTTTGCCTACAATAATAACTATCAGTCGAGCATTGGGATGTCACCCTTTGAAGCTTTGTATGGTCGACCGTGTAGGACTCCAATTTGTTTGACAGAGTTAACCGAGCAATCTTTTATTGGGCCCGAGATGATTAAGGATATAGAGGAGAAGATTAGAGTTGTGCAGCAAAATCTGAAAGTGGCTAAGGAAAGGTAGAGATCCTACGCTAATCTGAAGAGAAAGGATATCCGATTTGAGATCGGGGACAAACTTTTCCTTAAAGTTTCACCTTGGAGGAAAGTATTGCGATTTGGTAAGAAAGGCAAACTTAGTCCTCGGTTCATTGGGCCTTTCGAGGTTTTGGAGAAAGTTGGTCTAGTAGCCTATAGGTTGGCTTTACCGATAGTGTTGGCTAGGATGCATGATGTTTTTCATTTCTCCATGCTTCGTCGGTATAGATCGGATCCGTCGTATGTGTTATTAGTTCAAGATTTTTGGATTCAGCCATATTATTCATATGATGAGGAGCCGAAAGCCATTATAGCTCGAAAAGTAAGACAGTTGAGAAGTAAACAAGTTCCTCTGGTTAAGGTTCTTTGGCAACATCATGGAGTCGAGGAAGCGACTTGGGAACCAGTGGCGACGATCAGGATTCAGTACCCACAGTTGTTCAATTACGGTGAGAATTTTGAGGTCGAAATTCTTGTTAGTAGGGGAGAGTTGTCACACCCCGTTCTCCCCCTAGTAGTTTCAGCCATGTGTGAAGCCAAGTGTATGTGTGCATGTGTGAGAGTTTTGGCATGCGTTAAGGGTAGTTTGGGTAATATGCATGTTTAGTGGGTTTTATTATAGTATGGGTGCATGTATTGTATTAGGATATGAGTATTTGGGTCTTACTAGTGTGTGCATGACTATAGGGGAGTTGTGTGTGAATTAGTAAGGGTTGGTCTTGTGTGTGGTGTCTTGCATGGGTTTAGGGTGTGAATTATCAAAACCCACCAATCTCAAGGTGACATGTGGCAAGGAAAAATTGAGAAGGGGTATATAAAGAGAGGAGAGAGAAAGAGAGAGCAAAAATCTGCCCTAGCTCTCCCGATCTCTTCCTCCTTCCCTCTTTTACTTATTCTTTCTTCCTCTTCCTCTTACTACACCTTAATTCTTCTTTTCTTGGTTGATTTGTTGGTGGATCTTGGTAAATCTCAAGAGCTTTATTGGTAAGTTAGTGAGTTTTCTCTTCTTCTTCATCTTCTCTTTCTTGATTTGTAGATGTGTTCTTAACTTAGAGTTTTTGGTGTGTTGTGTGATTCTTGGGTTTTCCGGGTTTAGAAGCGCTTACTCGAGATCCCAAGGGAAAAGAGAAGGCGAGTCAGAACGGAGCTTGCCATTCAGGGCATAGGAATTTCAGGTTTGGGATTTATTTGAATTTGTGCATTTTTGTGATTTTTGCATGTTGAATGAAATTTTAGAAAATTTGAGGTTTGATGTGGTTTATGTTAGTGCTAATGTTATGGGTCTTGGTTTGATTCAAGTTGCTAAGCATGAATGTTGAATTATTGGGCAAATTTTTAAGTTTGATGAACTTTGCTGAATTTTTCTGGGTTTGTTGTTCTTGAGAGTTTTATTATGTTAATCCATGAGTTTTGATTGTTTTAATTGTTGATTTAAGTTTTGTTTTATGTTGATTAGAGACCTAACCTTAATTTCGTTTTTCTAATTGAATAAGAGTGGCTACCATTTTTGAGTGAGATAAGAAACCCTAGCCGTCTTTTTCTTTGTGAAAGAAAATGTAAACAAAAAGCCAGTCGCAAGATAGGTAGCTAGCACTCTTGCTATTTTCTGTTCATTGGGTCGTGCGTGTGGATATTGGTAGAGGGCGTTCGTGATTAGAGCAGCGCCTATAGTCCGTATTAAGGAGTTAATTTTGACTTTTTTGCATTGAAAAATGTAAGAAACCCAAGCCATCTTTTTCTTTGTGAAAGAAAACGTAAAAAAAAATCCAATGCCAAGATAGCTAGCTAGCACTCCTGCAATTTTTTGTTCGTCGGGTCGTGCGTGTGGATACCAGTAGAGGGCATTTGTGATTAGAGCAGTGCCTGTAGTCCGAATTAAGGAGTTAATTTTGACTTTTCTGCGTTGAAAAAGGTTGGTAAATCTTTATCCCTCCTTTTGAATCAATTGAATTACATGGATCCTGTTTGGGTTTCGTTTTATATATTATTGCGCTTAATTTAAATTATTGCGATGAAACCTAACAACATTTAAATTTTAACTTTTAACACTATGACACTTATGAGTAGACAGTCACCGGCCCACTATTGCGAGGTGTCATGACTCCTTACCGCGGTACAATATAGTCCTTATGGCTAGCCAATTATATCCTACACTTAGTGATTTCACAACCAATATACTAAGGGCACATAATCATTTCTTTTATAAACATAATCATATACGTACATTTAATTTCCAATACACTTTCCTTTATCACAATAACACAATATAACAGGCACCGTGCCATGTCACTAACATACATATTTTCAATCATACTTTAATTTTATGACAATCATAACACATTTAATTCCATAACCATATTCATTTCATAATAATCATAATTATTTCATTATAGCCATACTTATCACAATATTACCCATAATCATTTCATATTATTCAATTATTACACTATCATTCATATACGTAATTTCTTTTCGATTAAATTCAATTTAATTTTACTTATTATTTATTCAAATCTTATTTATGTCATTACTTTACGTAACCACAACATATACCATAATTTTACTTATTACGTAACACAATTTCAAAATAAATTATATTCATTATTAATCTAAAAATTCCAAATAAATTAGTATATCCTCCATTTTAATTATACATTCATTCTATGACCTTAAATTAATTTAATTATTCACTTACACATTAAAATCCCTGAAGAAAACATTCGGCCAAGCTTATGACATTTCATCCATAATTCTTTTTCTTCCATTTAACCTTTATACCATTAGATCGCATGCTAATTATCATGAATACATACTTATTTATCATTGAAGATACAAATACACCATGTTATACCTTACATACCATTCGGCCTAACCATCATCTTTTCCTTCAATTTTATTTTTCACTCGTTTATCATTAGTTAAGTTAGGCTACACCTGAATTTACATGTTTATACCATTAATTTACATTTAATCACAAAATATACTTAGGTATACCCTAATATACCATTCGGCCTCCACTATGTCTATAGCATAGAATTTATTTCTTCTTATTTTAAGTATTCAAATCATCATTTTTAACATCCCTCAAGATGATTATAAGGTTTATTTCAATTTACTATACATTTATGACACACATGCCATATAAACATAGCATAAAATCATACTTAATCAATAGAAAAAGAAGGATATTGCATCCACTAATCTTATTTTCTTCTTTTCTACATCTTAAAAATCCTTTCCTTGCCTTAGCTCCTTAAAACACCATGACTTTCCTTATATTCCTTAAGTGGCTAAATATAAACATTAAAGAAACTACTATAAATTTACTTCCTTTTTGCAATATAATTACATAAACATACTCTAAACAACCTAAAATACCTATTTTAACCTTTAAACCAATTTAAAAACATCAACTTTACATACCACAATTTGACACATAAAATTTTCCACTTACTTTTTCCCACTTCTTTCACTTCAAATGAGATTTAGAGACCACCCTAATTGAAAAGAGAGGCTGGAAATTACTTGGGATGGTTGGATTTGGTGCGAACCATGGAAGAGAAATAAAGAAAATCCATAGAGGATGAAGAGTTCAATTTAGCCAAGGAAGAGAGGGAGGAGCCTGCTGTATTTTTAGGGATTTTTCTAGAAAATATGATGTTTCAGCCTTTATATAGCCTCACCTAATGGGCCAAGCCATGGCCCAACCAATTTGGGCCAACCCAAAAGCCCAATTAGGTAATTTAAGCCCATTTTTCAACCCAAAATAATTTCTCACAATTCCCAAGCTTAATTCTTTCCAAAATTAGTTCCGTAATTCTTAAAATATATAATTTAGCCTCCACATAAAATTTTAGGTTAATCGGAGACCGTTTCTCGGTCCGATAATTTCTTACCAATTCGATAACTCAATTTTCTGTCTCACCGTAAAATTTATTTTTCACTAGTATATGATTCTTCATATGATTTATAGCAAATCCATACTTTTAGAAAATTTTTCTGAGCTCCATATCTCAATTTAGAGTCCGATCAAACTAGTCAAACCACGGTCAACTAGTCCGACCGGTCCGATTCACTAGTTGAACCGGTTTGGCTCACTTTTCATCCTTGACCTTATTTTAACTCTTTATAGCTTATTTAACCTTGATTTCATCTCAATCAGGGTCCCTATCTGGTTCTGTTCAATTAAATCGGTCCGATTTACTAATTTTCTAGTGTCATCGAAAACTTTATTTTTCACTACTAAAAATTCATAAATATTATTTAGAGTCTATCTATGCCTTCAAAATAATTTTTAGAGGTCATTTACTATTTTGGAAAATTCGGTACAAGTTCGGTCAAACCCTTAGTTACTATTGAACCGAACTAGAGGCTATCTTATGTTTGTCTTTTAGGGAACTATTTGACCTTATTTTCACTCCAAATTATACCACTAGACTCCTTATAACTTGCACTTTTCAATTATCCAATAAAATATTTTTCTTTTCTGGGTTCCCTGGAGGTCACCCATCCCTGGGCTTCCTTAGCCCTAACACATTTAATTTTATAACACCACTGAATTTCAAGGCATAATAACAGGTATTTTAACACCCAAACTATACTATACACTCTATAGAATTCACTGATCGATACGATGCCAGTGTTCAAGCCATTATATGCCATCTATGGCAATTTGGGCCATTACATAACTAAACTCGTATATCCTATACCGGGAGAATATGCGACTCATTTGAATGGTATCTTTGCAGCATGAATACATGAAACACATCATGAAGTTTAGCCAAATTCAGTGGAAACAATATGCTATAGGGCCGATTCTTTATAGGACTTCGTATGGACTAATGAACCATGGACAACATCTTCCTTTCATTCCTAACCGAAGTACCTTATGCCATGGAGATACTGTTAGGAACACCTTATCCATAATATCATATTCAATATCTGTAACAACCCAAAAAGTGCCTGGTCAGAATCTACGTGGTAAGTTGGTAATTAAGGGTATTTTCCTAATTTGTGTAAGAGGAAAATTTGGATATTAAGGAATTATTTGCTAAGAAATTAATTAAGTATGTTAAGAAGAGAAATGTTATTATGTTCTTGTAGTGTATGGTAGTAGGATGTAAGTGGGTTAAAAGACTTTTATTGAGTGGTTTATGTGCATGGTGCCATGAAGGAATAAGTCAAAGATGGATTAAGGAACCAATAGGAAAATGACTCATGGCTTGGGTAGGTAGGCATTAAATAAAAAAGGATGAAAGAGGGAAGAGAAGGTAGGAAGCTTCCCGAGGAAGCTAAGTTACTCCTCTTCCTTGCCATTCCCGTTCCCCTCTTCCCTTTCTTTCTCATTTTGTATGCTTTGCCTCTTTTCTTAAGTTGGTTTGCTAAGTTTTGAGAGGGTTTCCTGAGTTTATAGGCTGATTGTTGAAGGTAAGTGCTTGGGTTTACTTTTGACTTCTTCATCTTCTTTTCTTTGTCTTTGTTTTCTAGTTTGGGAGAATTTTTGGGTTTGATTTAAGTGAGTTTTGTTGGGTTTGTGCAAGAATCGAGTGCCAAGAAGAAGAACAAAGGCAAGGAGAAGGTTCAAGATTAAAGATCAGGTGGATTTAGACTACAAGAGGTTTGGGTGCTCTGTCGTTGTTGTGTTGTTTGGGTGTTGTCTGCCTTATTTCTCATCTTGGGTTTAATGTGTGGGTTGTGTTGTTTAAATCCTGGAAATTTAAGTAGTATGTTTGTGTACTTGCATGTGTTAGTGAGGTAGTGAATATGGGTTTATATGCTAGTGTTTTGTTGTAAGGTCATGTGCTATGGAGGTATATGAGCATGTGATGTAAATGAGTTCTGGAATTGTGTATGATTGAGATAATCTAGTTATAGTGTTTGATTATTTTATTAATTATGTTATTGAGCATGTTTCGGAAGCAGTGGAGGTAAGAATTTTGCATGTTTTGTATGTTAAATGATGTTAGGTTAAATGGTTTTGTTTTGGTTTAGCTGTGTGTTCTGCGTTTTTTGTGGGAATTGGAAAACACGATCCTGTCGCGATCGCGACAGCATCGCGTTATGCACTATCATGCACAGCGAGCTATTGTTTGTTCTTCTGTGATGTGAGGAGAGAGTCACGAGTGGTGACCAAGCATCACGACGCGTGAGTCCCGTCACGAGTCGTGATGGGGGATCACGAATCATGACCACTCTCTCTTGTGGAAGAGCTCCGTCACGAGTGGTGACAAAGTATCACGACGCGTGAGTCCTGTCACGAGTCGTGATGGGGGATCACGACTCGTGACCCTCCTTGAGCTCCGCCAAGCATCACGATGCGAGTCCCGTCACAAGTCGTGATGGAGGAGCACGACTCGTGACCCCCCTTTCTTGTGGGCATGAGGCGGCTTATCACGAGTCGCAACTGTGTATGCATCTCGTGACTGGCCTTCTTCCCCTCAGTTACTGTTGCGAGAGCGACACAAGTCGCGTTCGCGACAGTGAGCCCTTTTTCCTGCCATTTTGCCCTGTTTCGCCTATATGTTTTCTTCTTTCTGTTTCGTATGGCTTTTCACACTGCGTAAGTTATATTTTGTATTTTTATACTCATGTATTAATGTTTTGACATGTGTTAGTGATTAATGGCATTGTCTAGTGTTAACTGTTTAGAATAAGTGTCTTGAGCCTGAAGTGTCAAGGTAAAGGATAATTAAGCATGCTTAAGAAGGGTTAGTGAGTGCAGCTGCTCGTGTTGGTTGTTAGTCTTTCGGCCGACCTCCGAGATGGTCATTTTTCGTGTAGTGATCAAATGTTTTAGACTCCAGTCTCTCACGCTACATTTGGGTATTAAAACTATTTTTGAGGCTTCGGTCTCCCGTGCCGTGTTCCCGTATCCTCCGCCCTTGAAATTCAGGTTATTGTGTGAACAGTTTAGTGAAGTTTTTGGTTATTGCGTGATTTTGATTCTAGTATTTGCTTCGTGCTTTCTGTTTTCAATTCTGATTTTATATAGGGATTCGTGATATATATGTAAATAATTCTGTCCTCTGATTTTTAGTGGTTTCTGTATTGTTGATGCATGTTTGCATTTAAGTATTAGTGCATGATATTATTGTATAGTGTTCTGTTGTGTTTTGTTTCCTCCCCACTAAGCGTTATCGCTTAGCACGGGTTCTTATCCCGTGTAGGTGACAGGATTTTTTGAGATTGCTCGTGTCGCACATCTGCAAGTCAGCCACATAGGAGTAGAGTTGTTTTTGTTATCTCCTCCTGTAATTCTTTTTGCATGTAGTATTTTTTTTGTATAATGGCTCTTATAACTCTTTGTAAGGTTTATGATGTAATATTTTTGATATCGTATCTAACTCTATATTTTGATTATATGAGATGTTTAAGATTTGCTATGTTTATGGATGTTATGGCCTGCTTTCGCTCAGTGTATGCATGTATGTTGTGAGTGAGCGTCGGGTAGCGCGCTCGCCGGCGCCCTTCCAACGGGGGCGATGGTGGGGGTGTTACAGTTTTGGTATCAGAGCCAGGTTTGGGCGGTTCTGGTTATTGTTGTTTATTTTGTTGAGTCTTTGCATGAGAGTCAGTTTTGTGTCGTTGCCTAATGCAGATGTGTCTTGTCTTGTGTAGTGTCTATATGGAGTCTGATCTAAGTGAGAACGTGGGTGAGACAGCTGGTAGTGCGAGTGTAGTGAGAGGTCAGCAACCTGCTCCACAGCATCAGCAAGAAGAGGTTCCTGGTATGGGTTTTGGTTAAGAGAATTCGGCTTTAGTGCAGGGGTTACTTCAATTAGTGGAAAGGTTGACTGCTCCTAAGGCTCCAACCAAGTTATTAAGAAAGAGAGGAGCAGAAGACTTTCATGGGACTGCTTTGGATCAATCTAATGTCGCCGAGTTTTGGCTTAAGAGGGTAGGCCGGATTTTGCAAGACATCAGATGTCCTGCAGATCAGAGGGTACTTTGTGCAGTGTCATTGCTACAAGGGTCAGCGTACGATTGGTGGGAACTTGTGATACAAAATCCACAGCGACCAGCCGAGTTGACTTGGGATTTCTTCAAGCAAGAATTTGAGCAGAAGTATGTGACGAAGGCATATTGGGAAGCCAAGTGGAGAGAGTTCATCAGTCTGAAGCAACGGGGTATGACCGTAAGTGATTACGAGAAGGAATTCAGCCAGTTGAGTAAGTTTGTGCCCGAGCCATTGCTGACGGATGAGTTTAGATGTAGGCACTTTCAAGAAGGATTGCGTGAGGTGATCGGAGGTCCTTTATCGGCAATGTCAGTCTTGCAACCAGTGGGGTACTATCAACTTGTGGTAGCGGCAATCAAGTTAGAGGACTTCAAATTGATCAAGCAAAGAATTGAGAACAAGAGGAAGACACCGAATAGTGATCACAGAAGTGGTAAGAAGTCGAGAGGAATTCCAAGTGGCCAAGGTGTGAAGAGTTCGGTTCCGGTGCATTCGAAAGTTGGGAGTGTAGTGCCACCTTCTAGCAAGGGAAGTGTGATCCCGGAGTGTGAGCATTGTTATAAGCGCCATTGGGGCGAGTGTGGAAGGATCTCTAGAGCGTGCTTCAAATGTGGCAGCCAAGAGCGTATGGTGGCAAATTGTCCGGATCGATGAGAGCTTCAGGATAGATCCAAGAGTAGAGCAAGTGGTCAGAGAGCGAGAGGGAACCAGAGCAGAAGAGGCAGTGGACGACCTTCTCAGGCGCCGTCAGAGTCAGTGCAAAAGCCGCCAGCTGAAGAAGTGTATGTGCGCCCGAGAGTTTATGCGATGCTAGGAGAGGATGCAGTGGATCGAGCAGGACCTTCCGATAAGTTGTGTTTTTAGCTTTTGTTAAGTTCGGTTTGAGTTTTGGGTTGTTTGGATATAAGTGGTTAGCAGGGAAATTTCGAGGATGAAATTTCTTTAAGGGGGAGTGATTGTAATAACCCAAAAAGGGCCTGGTCGGAATCTGTGTGGTAAGTTGGTAATTAAGGGTATTTTCGTAATTTATGTAAGAGGAAAATTTGGATATTAAGGAATTATTTGCTAAGAAATTAATTAAGTATGTTAAGAAGAGAAATGTTATGATGTGCTTGTAGTGTATGGTAGTAGGATGTAAGTGGGTTAAAAGACTTTTATTGAGTGGTTTATGTGCATGGTGCCATGAAAGAATAAGTCAAAGATGGATTAAGGAACCAATAGGAAACTAACTCATGGCTTGGGTAGGTGGGCATTAAATGAAAAAGGATGAAAGAGGGAAGAGAAGGTAGGAAAAGAGGAAAAGCTTCCCGAGGAAGCTAAATTCTTCCTCTTCCTTGCCATTCCCGTTCCCCTCTTCCCTTTCTTTCTCATTTTGTATGCTTTGCCTCTTTTCTTGAGTTGGTTTGATAAGTTTTGAGAGTGTTTCCTGAGTTTATAGGCTGATTGTTGAAGGTAAGTGCTTGGGTTTACTTTGGACTTCTTCATCTTCTTTTCTTTGTCTTTGTTTTCTTGTTTGGGAGAATTTATGGGTTTGATTTAAGTGAGTTTTGTTGGGTTTGTGCAAGAATCGAGTAGCAAGAAGAAGAACAAAGGCAAGGAGAAGGTTCAAGATTGAAGACCAGCTGGATTTGGACTATAAGAGGTTTGGGAGCTCTATCATTGTTGTGTTGTTTGGGTGTTGTCTGCCCTATTTCTCATGTTGGATTTAATGTGTGGGTTGTGTTGTTTAAATCCTGGAAATTTAAGTAGTAAGTTTGTGTACTTGCATGTGTTAGTGAGTTAGTGAATATGGTTTTATATGCTAGTGTTTTGTTATAAGGGCATGTGCTATGGAGGTTTATGAGTATGTGATGTAAATGAGTTCTAGAATTGTGTATGATTGAGATAATCTGGTGATAGTGTTTGATTATTTTATTAATTATGTTGTTGAGCATATTTCGGAAGCAGTGGAGGTAAGAATTTTGCATGTTTTTCATGTTAAATGATGTTGGGTTAAATGGTTTTGTTTTGGTTTAGCTGTGTGTTCTGCGTTTTCTGTGGGAATTGGAAAACACGATCCTATCGCGAGCGCGACGCTTGTCGCGATCGCGACAGAATCGCGTTATTCACTTCCGTGCGCAGCGAGCTGTTGTGTATTCTTCTGTGAGGTGAGGAGAGAGTCAAGAGTGGTGACCAAGCATCACGACGCGTGAGTCCCGTCACGAGTCGTGATGGGGGATCACGACTTTTGACCACTCTCTCTTGGGGAAGAGCTCCGTCATGAGTGGTGACCAAGTATCACGACGTGTGAGTCCCGTCACGAGTCGTGATGGGGGATCACGACTCGTGACCCTCCTTGAGCTCCGCCAAGCATCACGATGCGAGTCCCGTCACGAGTCATGATGGAGGATCATGACTCATTACCCCTCTTTCTGGTGGGGGTGAGGCGGCTTGTCACGAGTCGCAACTGTGTATGCAACTCGTGACTGGCCTTCTTCCCCTCTGTTACTATTGCAATCGCGACAGTGAGCCCTTTTTCCTGCTGTTTTGCCCTGTTTTGCCTATATGTTTTCATCTTTCTGTTTCGCATGGCTTTTCGCACTGCGTAAGTTATGCTTTGTATTTTTATACTCATGTATTAATTTTTTGACGTGTGTTAGTGATTAATGGCATTGTCTAGTGTTAAGTGTTTAGAATAAGTTTCTTGAGCCTGAAGTGTCAAGGTAAAGGATAATTAAGCATGCTTAAGAAGGGTTAGTGAGTGCAGCTGCCCGTGTTGGCCGTTAGGGTCTTTCGGCCGACCTCCGAGATGGTCATTTTCTGTGTAGTGATAAAATATTTTGAGACTCCAATCTCTCGCACTACCTTTGGGTATTAAAACTATTTTTGAGGCTTCGGTCTCCCGTGCCGTGTTCCCGTATCCTCCGCCATTGAAATTCAGGCTATTGTGTGAACAGTTTAGTAATGGTTTAGTGAAGTGTTTGGTTATTGCGTGATTTTGATTCTATTATTTGCTTCATGCTTTCTGTTTTTAATTCTGATTTTATATAGTGATTCGTGATATATATGTAAATATTTATGTCCTCTGATTTTTAGTGGTTTCTATATTGTTGATGCATGTTTGCATTTAAGTATTAGTGCATGATATTATTGTATAGTGTTCTGTTGTGTTTTGTTTCCTTCCCACTAAGCGTTATCACTTTGCACGGGTTCTTGTCCCGTGTAGGTGATAGGATTTTGGGTGATTGCTTGTGTCGCACATCTGAAAGTCGGCCACATAGGAGTAGAGTTGTTTTTGTTATCTCCTCATGTAATTCTTTTTGTATGTAGTATTTTTTTTGTATGGTGGCTCTTGTAACTCTTTGTAAGGTTTATGATGTAATATTTTGGATATTGTATCTAACTCTATATTTTAATTATATGAGATGTTTATGATTTGCTATGTTTATGGATGTTATGGCCTGCTTCCACTCAGTGTATGCATGTATGTTGTGAGTGAGCGTCGGGTAGCGCGCCCGCCGGCGCCCTTCCAAAGGGGGCGACGGTGGGGGTGTTACAATATCCTTTTTGTTCAAGTTAGCATATCATTTTTGTCGGTCATTGGCAGTTTTTATCATTGTTGGATGACCCAAACTTTCTCTTCCATATCTTTCACAATGTCTGGCCCAAATTGTATGGACACAAACATGATTGACTTATAACACCCAAACGGGGTCAACTTGTACCTGCTGCACTCACACTCTAACCCTTAATAAGCATGCTTACTATCCATTAAAATGATTGATCAGGCTCGAAAATAACAACTTATCTATATTCTATAATTATTGCCATACAATAGAGTATAATTCAAGCATAACCACATAATTCAGGTATACACATACACCGATCAATTTCGGAGACTCATAGATTATATACAGGCCTATTAATCGTGGACATATAACTTATAATAAAGAAACCATAATATTATATAGGCATAAGGTAAAATCATGTACCATGCAAAGTGAGACATGAAAATCATTTTCGGACAATAGGGCAAGCAGGAAGGGTTTCTGTCACGATCACGGCATGCATCGCACGCGCGACAGTAGCCAGAATTGCGCTGTGAGAGAGGAGCCCATAACGACTCGTGCATGGTATCACGACTCATGCCAATCCTCACGACTCGTGAGGAAGCTTCACGAGACATGCCCGCCATCACGACTCGCACAGCTACCACGAGAAGCAGGAATCACCCGGCTCTATTGTGCTCACGATAGAGTCGCGTTTTCCATCTCTCCAGAAAATTGTTGAAACTCAAAGCTTCCAAACTCAATCCCAACTTACCCAGAACCATTCGTCATACAAAATCATGTGAAACTATACCTCCAATGCACTCAAAACATGCTTATGATCATAACAACTCAATTTACACAATGATAATACTCCAAAAAATGACATAACTTGAGACTATAACATTTTAACATAACCCAGAAATTCATTCCAAATTCATGCTCATTCACTTCAAAATTGACATGCAAACCATCACAACCCTTGCATTTCAAACCATATTCACTACTTTACTAAACACATGCATTTACACATATCAAAACACTCAAATCTCCATGAATTAACATAACACTCAATGATTCGAAGAAAAGATGAACAAACAACTCCCAAACCTATAATTGCAGCTCTAAAATACTCTTGATCAAGACCCAACTTTCTCTTTTCCTTTGCTCTTCCTTCTATCTTTGGATTCTTGCACATTAAAACCTAGAAATTCTCTTAATCAAACATCAAATACCCACATTGAAACTAAAAGAAGAAGAAGAAGAACACCACTAACCACTTACCTCTTCAAACCAGCTCTTAACTTCTATAAACCCAACTAAAAGTTGAAGAACAACACATGCAAGAATGAAGAGCAGAAAAGAATTGAAAGAGGTAGAGAGGAAGAGGTCGGGAAGAGTAAGAAAGAGGAGCCAAACTTGGCTTCCACGGGAAGAAAGTAGAATTTCTGCCCTTCCCTCTCTCTATCTTTCAAATCCCATTAAATGCCCTCAACCACTTAAGCCACATGTCAATTCCCAATAGGTCTTCTTAGTCAAATGTCTTGACTTACACTTTAATCCTTGGTAAATCTGACTTGGGTCCTTGCTCAATTACCAAATGCTCACTAAAATAATTCTTTGACTTAACTTTCATTACATTTTCAAATAAGTCCTCAATTAATTTCCAATTCACTTGTACAATTACAATAACACACTTAATTATCCAATTAACCAGGCAAACTCCTTCTAAGCCCTAATTTGGGATGTTACATACACTTCCTACCATATAGTGTTTCATATGGAGCAATGCCAATACTTGACTGGAAACTATTGTTATAAGTAAATTCCATCATTGGAATATAGCTATCCCAACTGCTAGAAAAGTCTAGTACGCATTCCCATAGGATATCTTCCAGAATCTGGATCGCTCTTTCTGAATGACCATCAAGTTGCGGATGGAATGCTATACTAAAATGAAGTCGAGTGCCCAAAGTTGACTGCAATTCTTTCCAAAACATAGATGTAAACTGCGGATCTCAATCAGATACAATGTATAATGGAACCCCATGCAACCGAACAATCTCCTTCACATATAACTCTGCTAATCGATCAATGGGATAATCAACTTGCACTTGTAAGAAATTAGGTGATTTAGTAAGTTTGTTAATAATCACCTAGACTGAATCATGCTTCTTTTGTGTAAGGGTAAGGCCAATCACAAAGTCCTTGGTAATATTTTCCCATTTCCATTACGGAATTGGCATAGGATTTAATAAACCCGATGGCACTTGATGTTATGCTTTTATCTATCGACAAATAAGACATTTTGATACATATTCAACTATGTCCTTTTTCATTCCCGGCCACCAGTAAAATTGCTTCAAATCCTGGTACATCTTATTTCCTCAAGGATGCATGGTGAATACCATATTGTTTGCTTCATGTAGCAATTTCTTCTTTAATTCATGGTCGGTAGGTACACATAACCTATTCTTGTAATACAAGCTTCCTTCATGCTTTACTGAATAGTCAGTCTTATCCCCATTTTGGACTATTATATGACTTGCTGCAGCCTAGTGTAATCTTTCTGAGCATCAACTATCAACTTTCTCAGTCCAGGTTTAGCTTTCAATTGAGCCAACAAGGTTCCATAAGGTGCAAATCTTCATCTATTATGCTACAATGACAAAGCAAAATTTGTCTTCCTGCTTAAGGCATCCACAACCACATTCGCCTTTCCGGGATGATAGTTGACGATGCAATCATAATCCTTGAAAAACTCTAGCTATTGTCATTGCCTCAAGTTAAGTTCTTTCTGTGTTAATAAATATTTAAGGCTCTTGTGATTCGTGTAAATTCTGTACTTCTAACCATACAGGTAATGTCTCCAAATCTTTAAAGCAAAAACTATAGCGGCCAATTCCAGATCATGAGTAGGATAGTTCTGCTCATGTGATTTTAGCTATCTTGATGTGTATGGCACTACCTTGCCATCTTGGATCAAAACACATCCCAGACTATTCCTCGAAGCATCACTGAACATCACGTATTCTTTACCTAGAGTGTGTTATGTCCAAACTGGTGCTTCTATAAGCATCTTTTTCAGCTGCTCGAAATTGGCTTGGCACCTATCAGTCCATTCAAACTTTACTTCTTTCCAAAGAAATCTAGTAAAGGGAGAAGCTATTGAAAAAAATCCCTTTACAAATCGCCAATAATAAACTGTTAGCCCTAGGAAATTTCTTGCCTTTGGTACATTCCGCAGTGCTCTCCAGTTCACAATAGTTTTGACCTTTGCAAGATCGACTCTTATACATTTCACAGATATAATATGGCCCAAAAATGAAACCTCCTATAGCTAAAAATCACATTTACTTAACTTAGCATAGAGCCACTTTTTAACACAATCTGTAGGTATTGTTCATGCTCTTGTTCATTCTTGGAATACACAAAAATATCATCAAAAACACAACCACAAACTGGTCCAAGTACGTTTTGAATATTAGATTCATCAAGTCCATAAATGCTACAGGTGCATTAATTAACCCAAGTGGCGTTACTAGAAACTCATAATGACCATAACGGGTTCTAAATGCAGTTTTCGGAACATCTTCATCCTTTACCAAAAGTTCATAATTCCCCGATCTCAAATCAATCTTAGAAAAGACACTGCTCCCTTTAACTGATAAAAAAGATTGTCAATTTGGGGCAAAGGATACTTGTTCTTTACAGTCACTTTGTTAATTTACCAGTAATTGATACACATTTGAATAGTACTGTCCTTCTTTTTCACAAATAAGACCAGTGCACCCCAAGGAGAAACACTGGGTCTAATAAATCCTTCATCCAGAAGCTCATAAAGTTGAACTTTTAATTCTTTTAATTTAGTTGGAGCCATCCTATAGGGTGCTTTGGAGATAGGAGCTGTCCCAGGTAAGATCTCAATTGACAAATCCACTTCTCTTTCTTGGGAAAGTCCGGGTAACTCTTCAGGCAACACATCTGGGAATTCTTTCATTACTAGTATATTCTCTAGTTTAACTTTATCCCATTTACAGTCGAGCACTATTGCCAAAAAAGCTTTACATCCTTTTCTAAGACATCGATGGGCTTGCATGGCTGAAATCATGTTAGACATTAGGTCAGATCAAAGGCCATACATTATCACATGTGATTGGTCAGGATAGTGAAGTACCACCGTTTTCTTACCATAATCAACAATAGCCTGATGTTTTGACAACCAGTCCATCCCCAATATCAAATCAAACTCATGAAAGATTAGGGCAATTAGATTTGTAAATAACTCTCTATCGTGGATTACTATAGGCTAATCTCTGTACATTTGATTAATATTAACCCTATAACCCAGGGAACTTGTCACATTTATATCATATTCTAACTGTTCTACCAGTGGCATTTTATCAAACATATGCTTTGTACATATGTATGAATGTGTAAAGCCAGGATCTAGCAAAGCATACATCTTAGTATCATAAAAAAAAAATTAAATACTAGCTTTCACTTCAGGTGCATCCTGATCCTCTCTAGCTTTCATGGCGTAAGCTCGTGAAAGAGTAGTAGTAGAAGGTCGATCTACCATTTTCGATGCTGTGCCTCATCTATTCTGACCTGTACCACTCCGACCTCTACCTCCACCATGAGCTATTGGAGGGGCATTTGATCCTCTTTTATCACTTCCTTACTTATTTTTAGCAGTTCCTGGACCTTTAGGACAATTTGCCAAGAAATGGTCCGTGCTCCCACATCGAAAGCATCCTCCTATTAGTTTTTTACAAGTACCAAAATGATGCTTATTGCAAGGAGGAAACTCGGGTGCACTACCTTGTCCTGTTAGAGAACCCCTATCAATACTTGATACCATAGGAGTTCCTTGCCTTCTTTCCCTGGTATTAGAACTCTATACTGATTTAGCTTGGGACTCTCTAGCCCTTTACTTGAAGAGGAACCATCCTTGGAATAACTCCTCCTTTGACTTTTCGCACGGCTGATCATCGTAGATCTTTCAACCTTCATAGCCACCTGTACTAACTAATAGAAATTCACCAGTTGTAAAGAGGTAGTAACTTCAACATATCTCCCGATGAAATCATTCAAACCATCTTCAAACTGTGTACATCGAAATGATTCAGTGAGAATCGATTCCAGAGCATATTTGCTAAGATGGCTGAATTCCTTTTCATATTCAGCTACAGACAAATTTCGTTGTCTCAAATTTAGAAACTGTTTCCACTTTGTCTTCCTGTAAGCTTTAGTAATATATTTACTCTTTAATTCTTGCATAAAGAAATCCCAATTAAGTGGATCCGGGCACTAGGGATGGAGTGAAACCAATTTCCACCAATCATGAGTGGCACATAGCAAAAGGGAAACCGCACAAGTAGCCATCTACTCTGGAGGACATCTCACTTCCTCAAACACTCTTTGCAACTTCTCAAGCCGATACTTGGCTTTATCAGATTCTTACAAGCTCGTCCCTAAAGTTCTTCAACCCGTGTTTCCTATCTGCATCAATTGGTGCTTTAGGGGTTGTCATCTGATCTAAAACACATGCCATGTGTTGTGAAATCTTAAGCAAGGCTCCAGTTGGCACAATAGGAACATCTCGGTCCTGTCTTAGTTATTCAGTAGGACCCAAGACTGATGGATCTCAATGTTGGGTTTCATCAAAATAATTAAAATTAAACGCAGCGAAATAAAACAGAAACCCAAAACAGGATCCATGTATTTTCAATTGATTTAAAAGGAAGAGATTAAGATTTACCGACCTTAGAATGAAATTAACACCTTATCTCGGACTTAGGCACTGTTGGAACCACGAATGCCCTCTACCGGTATCCACATGCATAAACCAATGAACAAAACTCGCAGGGGTGCTAGCTACCTTCACGTGCGACTGAATTTTCTGCGTTTTCTTTCTCAAAGAAAATGGCGGCTAGGGTTTTTAAGTTGCAGCTGGGTTTTCTTTCCTAAGAAAAATGACCACTCTTTTCTTTTCTCTCTTAAGCAAAACGTAATTAGGGTTAATCCTATATTAACCTATAATCAATGATATA
The DNA here is from genome assembly GCA_947683425.1 of Excoecaria cochinchinensis. NCBI lineage: Eukaryota > Viridiplantae > Streptophyta > Magnoliopsida > Malpighiales > Euphorbiaceae > Excoecaria > Excoecaria cochinchinensis. The sequence continues at coordinate 5,599,983 of CANTUQ010000003.1, read as the reverse complement.
TATCTGTATATATTTTAAACCCTAAAGAGATAAATGAGGATATTATCTCTTATTCAAAATAAAGTGACATTTCTATATATATATATATATATATATATATATATTTATTTATTTCTTATTCAAAATAATAAGAAATATTATATTAATACATATTATTATCTCATATTCAAAAATATGAGATTTATTTATATGTATGTATATATATATATAATTTTGAAAATAAATATAAATACCTATATTTATATTATTCTGAAATACCGTAATAAAATCCATTTTGTTCATCTTTTGGTCTTGGTGTGTGACCCAATAGGTTTATTAAGTTGGCAGTGGGCCTAATAACCATAATAGGCCCACAAGTCATAATTGGTCTCCAGCAAGACATTATGACCACCTAAATAATATAATTATCGTTAGTCCGATTTTAACCTGACAATAGAATATGCCATTATCCTTTTGTCACATGATATCTTGTTTGAATATAAGTCATGGTACATGTCAAACTTATATTGTTCAAACATAAAATTTCTCGATCACTAAGTAGACTGATAAATTCAAATGATATTGATTAGACTATCAATTCATTCGAGCATGGCTTTGCATTTTACAGTCCTACTTATCGAGGGGCCCAATAGATATCTCTCTCAAAAGAGAGGGATAAATTCCATCTTGATTATTCACCTTCCTCTGCATAATTCTCATTATGTCCGATCATAAACTTTATAATTATCCGATTAAAGATAACGTTTGATTATGTCAAAACATAATGTTCCTTATGTAGGAAACCGTGATAACCTCAGGTCAAAGGATTCAATAACATATCTATTATAAGATCACTTATGACACTATCCTATGTAGTGATCTTACCGTGGGTCTATCCAGTACTTTGTTCTCTAACAAATACCTATAGATTCGATTTATATCATCATATATAATCATCCCATGATTATCAATACAAATCTATACTAGACTTAATTTATCTTTATGCCCTTTAGTCATAAATGACTAGGGATATCATGAATAACATTATTATTAATAAACATTACAATAATGTAACATGCCACTAATATTAATTTGAAGAAAACCATTATATATAAATGAAAATGTAATGATTACATTAAGGTCCAAATGTTTGGCCTAGGGCATAACCACTAACAATCTCCCACTTGGACTAGGCCCAATCATACATATATCTAATACTCATTGACCTAGTATGTCCATCATGTTAGACTTGTGGGAGAGCCTTGGTAAGTGGATCACCAATGTTATCATCAGTAGGTACTCTGCAAATCTTGACATCTCCCCTCTAAATTATTTCTCTAATGAGATGAAAATGCATGAGTATATGTTTTGATCTCTAATGAGATCTGGGCTCCTTAGCCTGTGCAATAGCACCATTGTTGTCATAATAAAGATCCATAGGGTTGCTGATACTAGGTACTACTCCCAATTCAGCAATGAATTTCTTGATCCATACTACTTCTTTAGCTGCATCTGATGCTGCTATATACTCAGCTTCTGTTGTAGAATCAGTGACAGTGCTTTGTTTAGAACTTTTCCAGCTTACAGCACCTCCATTCAACATAAACACATATCCTGACTGCGATCTAAAGTCATCTTTGTCAGATTGGAAGCTTAAATCTATATAACCATTTATTACTAGCTCATCTTCCAATCCTCCACATATTAAGAATGCATCCTTAGTTCTTCTTAATTACTTAAGGATATTCTTAACAGCTGTCCAGTGACTTTCACCGGGATCTAACTGGTATCTGCTTGTCATGCTCAGAGCATACGAAATATCTGGTCGAGTGCATAACATGGCATACATGATTGATCCTATAGCCGAAGTATAAGGAATCATACCCATGCAATCTCGCTCATCAGTTGTCATTGGACATTGGCAAAAATCCTCTTTTGAAATTTTGCATACTGAATCTATTTAGCACCTTATCTATATAAGTGCTTTGACTCAGACCAATAATCCTTTTAGATATATCTGTATAGATCTTAATCCTAAGGATATATGTAGCTTTGCCCAAATCTTTCATTGAAAAAGATTTCCCTAACCATTCTTTTGTCTTTTGCATGATAGGGATGTCATTTCCAATGAGTAATATGTCATCGACATATAATACAAGAAATATCACAATGCTCCCACTAATCTTCTTATATACACAAGGTTCATCCTCATTTTTTATGAACCCAAACTCTTTGACTGTTTCATCAAAACAAAGATTCCAGCTCACTTGCTTCAACCCATAAATGGATCTTTGCAACTTACATACCTTTCTAGAATTCTCAGGATGGACAAAACCCTCATGTTATGTCATGTACACATCCTCATGTAAGTTTCCATTAAAAAATGCTATTTTGACGTCCATTTGCCATATCTCATAGTCATAGTATGCAACAATGGCAATAAGAATTCTTATTGATTTAAGCATTGTGACTGGTGAAAAGGTTTCATCATAGTCAATACCAAGAGTTTGTTTGAACCCTTTTGTAACGAGCCTTGCTTTAAAGGTATTTACTTTGCCATCCATGTTGGTTTTCTTTTTAAAAATACATTTGCACCCAATGGTTTTAATTCCTTCAGGTGGATCAATCAAGTTCCAAACTTGATTATCATACATGGTTTGCATCTTAGATTTCATGGCTTCTAGCCATTTCCCAGATTTTGGACCTGACACGGCATCTTGATAGGTAGTAGGCTCATCTTGATCCATGAGCAATACTTCATGACTATCTATCATGAGAAATCCATATCTCTTGGTTTTGTGTCGTATCCTATCAAATCTATGTGGTACTTGTGTAACAGGTACAGGTTCCATGACAGTTTGTGAAACTTGTTGAGTTTCCACCGATGGTTCTATGTTTTCTTGTGGTTCTCGAATTTCTTCAAGTTGTACTGTACTCCCACCGATTCTTTTAGAAATAAATTCATTTTCTAAAAAGACACCATTTCGAGAAACAAACACTTTGTTCTCAGAAGGGTTATAAAAGTAATATCCTTTAGTTTCCTTAGGATATCCCACAAAAAGACATTTATCAGATTTTGGTGCTAATTTATCCGAGACCTATCGTTTGACATAAGCCTCACAACCCCAAATCTTTAGAAAAGATAAACTAGGAGGTCTCCCAGTCCATATCTCATATGGTGTCTTTTCAACGGCTTTAGATGGATCTCGATTCAAAGTGAATGCGGTTGTTTGTAATGCATAACCCCAAAACGATAATGGAAGATCTATTTCACTCATCATAGATCGAACCATATCTAATAAAGTTCGATTCCTCCTTTTAGATACACCATTCCATTGTGGTGTTCCTGGCGGAGTTAATTGTGAAACAATTCCACAATTTCTTAGATGATTATCAAACTCTTGGCTCAAATATTCACCACCTCGATCAGAACGAAGTGCCTTATTAGTTTTACCAACTTGATTTTGTACTTCATTTTGAAAGGTTCTGAACATTTAAAATGATTCATGTTTATGTTTCATTAGATAGACATAGCCATATATACTAAAATCATCAGTGAATGTAATAAAGTACTAAAATCGTCCCCTAGCATTTATGCTTAATGGGCCACATACATCAGAATGTACAAGGTCTAATAAGTTAGTGGCCTTTTCACTATGTCCAGTAAAAGGATCCTTTATATCTTTCCTAATAAACAAGATTCGCAATTATCAAATGATTCAAAATCAAATGATTGCAAAAGTCCATCTGAATGGAGTTTAGCTATGCGTTTCTCATTTATATGACCAAGGCGGCAATACCATAAATATGTTGTATTTAAATCATTTGGTTTATATTTCTTTGCTGTTATGTTATAAACATCATGATTATTGGATGTTTCTAGATTTAGGACATAAAGCCCACAACATGAATCAGTAATACCATAAAGCAAGCCATCATAATAAATAGAACATTTCTTATTCTTAATAAGAAAAGAAAAACCTTCATCATCCAAACTTGAAACTGAAATAATATTCCTACTCAAACAAGGAACATAATAGCAATTGTTCAAACCTAACAAAATGTCACACCCCATTTGCCCCCTGGTAGAATGAGCCTGTCTGTCCGTCTGTCTGTCTGTCTATCTGTCTGTCAGTATGTGTAAGCATTCGCATGTGTTCAGCATTTCATAAGGGTATTTCAGTAAAGTGTATGATTTTGGGGTTTATTATTATGTGGGTGCATACATGGCATTAGTGTGTTTAATTAAATGAGATATAATTGTGTGCATGTGTTCATACCATGGTAGGGTATGCTTAAGTGAAGAAGGTTTTAGGTGAGTGTAGTGTAGGTTATTTTAGTGTGAGTGATTAGTGTCACCAATAGGAGTTTGATGTATATCTAGAATAAAGAAAAGAAAAAGAAAAGGGAATGAGGAAAAAAAAAAAGAAACTTACAGATTCACGTTTTTCTCACTCACTCTCTCTTCTTCTTCACTTTCTTTATTCCCAAGTACTGTGTATTTTGATTCAAGGTTCTATTGGTGAAATTAATCCTCCCCTTGCATTCCTTAGCTTGGTAAGTGCAAGATCTAGTTTTTGTTTTACTGTAAATTGTATCTTCATCTTCTTCCTTGAGTTTAGGTTTAACCTAGGGTTGAATTTACTGTGTTTGTGTTCTAGTTGAGGCTCCACGTGACCCAAAGGGGAAAGAGGTTGCTGGACCAAGTGGAGCTAAGTGATAGAAGTTAGAATCCAGGTTTGGGAATTTATGATTGTGGTTTGTGCAATTTTGATGTTTACTGGAAATTTCTAGGGTTTATATGTTATTGAACAATTTGAATGCAAATACCTTGATTAGGTTGATTGAATTCTGGTTTGAGTTGCTTTTATGATGTTTGAATTATTTGGGATCTTCCTTGAAAGGTATGAATGGATTTATATGGTTTAAAATCGAATTGGGATTGAAATTGCGTTCTGTAAATTCTGGAAATTCTGGGAAAAACGATTTACTGTTGAAACTCCCTCTGTCGCGCGACTCGCTACGCAGGAAGGCAAGTCACGTCGCGTGACCCTCGGTCACGGCGTGACCTGCCTGCTGAGAAGCGAGTTGCGCTGAGGATCAGGCAAGTCACGCGACGTGATCTTCGGTCACGTCGTGCGACCTGCGAGGAAGAGGCAGATCACGCAACGTGATCTGCGAGGGAGAGCAGCGTCACGTCGCGTGACCTTCGGTCATGCCGTGACCTGCATATGCATTGCGTGATCCGCGAGGATCACGCAACGCGTTAGGCGGGAAGCAAGCAGGTCACGAGACGTGACCCTCGGTCACGCCGTGACCTGCCTGTTGAGTCGCCAGTTTTCTCCGCTCAGCTTGTTTTTCCGAAATTTCCTAGTTTTTAACTCAGAAATGAATTGGGTACTTCTTCTGAATGGACTTTACTGTTGTTTGATGCATGTCTTACTGATTAATGCTTTGATATGCGTGATAGCATGACTTTCTGATGAATTATATTCTGTATCCTGAAATATGATCTGTTTGACGCATAACCTGCTAGAGTCGAGTATGTGGATAGTTAGGCATGCCTAATAGAGTCTGTTGCTGCAGCCCATAGTTCTGTTTGGACCCCGATCATGTCCCCGTTTGGTTCCTCGCGAACCCTTTTCTGTATTGGATCTTGTTTAAGGTCCCTTTTGAAAATATCTGTGAAAGTAAAAGTAAAATGGTTTAATCGGTTCGTACCCGTAATGTACTGTCTGTAATCGGCTCGTACCCGGAAAGTACTGTCTGTACACTCGTTATCCACTGTCTAGAGTTAGCAGGTATTCTTTGAATGTTAATGGAAATGTTCTGATCTGATATGGCTTTGAATGGAATATCTGAATGAGTTTAATGATGAAATATATGCTGGTTTATTCTGTAATGCATGTGATGATGAGATTCTGAAAGTATGGTATTTAAATACAAGCATGCTTATATGGGTTATGTATTAATCCTTGCATTCTGTCATTGTGAATGTGATTTGCCTTGACGACCACTGTGAGTGGCCGTCCATAATTTATGTGTGTTTTCCCCACTAAGCGTTTTATCGCTTAGCACGGTGTGTTTACCCGTGCAGGTGCGGAAGACGTTTTGCTTTGAGAGAGTCGTCGTCATCAAGCCAACACAGAAGAGTTTTAGTGTAGGCTCAGTTTTGTATCAGTTATTGATTCTTTTTGTATAGAACTCTCTATATCAGTTTCCGCTTCTGTAACTATATTTTATATTTGTAATATTCTTTTGTTCTGCTGGTTGATCAGCACATTATTGTAATAGTTTAATTATAGTAATGCATGATCAGCTTTTGCTTTTTGCATGTACAGTTTTTGATTATTCTGTATTTCTGAATGTATGTTATGAATGGATGTATATTTTGCTTTGCTTTTGTTGGGTGACACCTTGTCTCATACGACATCTCACTCCTTATCGGATGGGATCGCCTACGTATGGGAAGGGGGTGTTACAGTTAGTGCTATCAGAGCCAGGTTTAGGCGTTTCTGGGTGTTGTTATGATTGTTCTGAGTTTCTTAGATGTGTATGTGTCTAGATCTGTGTTGGCTGATACGGTTGTTTCTTGTTTGTTTAGATGGCTTCTAATTCTGCTCATGGTGCGCGTGAGGAATCCGCCGAGAGTGTGAATCCTCCCGTTGTAGATCAGTCTGTTTCTGTTACTGGGTCGGCTCAGCATGCTAGGGTCCAGCCCAAGGCCGCAGCCATGCCCTTTGAGGCTATGTTTAGACTGCATCAGGACATGGCTAGAGTTTTGGATAGAGTGACTGCTCCTAGAGCACCTATGGAGAATCTGAGGAGAGCAGGAGTTGAGGATTTTTATGGTACTGGGTTGAATGAGTCTGAGATTGCAGAGAGATGGTTAGACAAAGTGAAGCGTGCGTTGAGAGAGATTCGGTGTCCTCCCGATCAGCAGGCAGAGTGTGCTTTAGCTCTTCTTCAGGGGTCTGCTTTTGAGTGGTGGGAGTTAATGTGCAGGCATCCTCAGTTACCGGATCCGATTACCTGGGAGTTCTTTGAGGGTGAGTTCATAAAGAAGTACATCACTCAGACCTATAGAGATTCGAGATGGGCGCAGTTTTTGAGTTTGAAGCAGAGGGCTTTGTCTGTAGCAGATTATGAGAAAGAGTTCAACAGGTTATCTCGCTATGCCCCTCGAGGAGTTATGACTGATGACTTTAGATGCAAGCATTTCGAGGCTGGGTTAAATGAGTCTTTGAAGATTGCTTTGATTTCTCTGATGTGTATTCCTGGGGTCAGTTATTACCAGATTGTGGAGGCTGCAGTGAGAGCAGAGTTGTCTGAGACTGTGTTGAGAGAGAGAGCTCAGAGGAGGAGTTCTTCTCGTGGAGGTTCTTCAGCGGGTAAGAGATCTAGAAACCCACAGGATGAGTCAGCATCGGGTCCGGCTTCTAGAGGTAGACGTCAGGGTCCTGCAGCTGTGTCAGGTTCTGGTAGGGGAGGTAAATCTGATGCCGTACCTATTTGTGAGAATTGCAACAAGGCTCACCGGGGTGAGTGTAGGTGGCTTACTGGGGGATGTTTCAGATGTGGGAGCACTGAGCACCGTGTGGCTGGTTGTCCCCAGTCGTTTGAGGATTCAGGACCTCAGGGAGGAGCTAGTAGGGTTGGTTCGAATGCTTCTCAGGCTACCCGAGGTAGAGGTCGAGGTAGAGGGCGAGGTGGACGGCATAGAGATGGAGCTGCTTCTGAGACTGTTGAGCGTCCTCCTCAGGCTGCCATTAGAGCTTATGCTATGAGAGCCAGAGATGAGCAGGATGCTCCTGATGTTATTGCTGGTAAGTTCCTACTCCATGACACTGAGTTGTATGCTCTAATTGATCCTGGTTCCATACACTCATATTTGTGCACAGATAAAATTGTTGATAGATTGCATTCTGTTGATCAGTTAGATTATGAGATTTGTGTGACCAGTCCATTAGGGCATAGTGTCAGTGTGAGTAGAGTTTTTAGGAATTGTCCTCTGACTGTTGAGGGAGCTGTGCTTCCAGTGGATCTGATTGAGTTACCCTTCAGAGAGTTTGATTTGATTCTGGGTATGGACTGGTTGGGTAAGTATCGGGCTGTAGTTGATTGCCATAGGAAGACAGTTGTACTTCGGGATAGAAGTCAGTCTCTTGTGTTTCTGAAAGGGTTGGGTGCTAGTTCAGTGAATAATGTTATTTCTGCGATGCAAGCCAAGAGATTCATCAGGAAGGGTTGTGAGGCTTTTCTAGCTGTTGTGTTAGATTCCAGGAGGGATCAGGTTCAGATTGAGGACATTCCTGTAGTGCGAGAGTTTGGGGATGTGTTTCCGAGCGAGTTGCCTGGTTTGCCTCCTGAGAGAGAGGTTGAGTTGTCCATTGAGATTATGCCAGGTACAGCACCTATTTCGAGAGCACCTTATCGGATGGCTCCTGTGGAGTTGAGGGAACTTAAATCTCAGCTACAAGAGTTATTGGATAAGGGGTTTATTCGACCTAGCATATCTCCTTGGGGAGCTCCAGTGCTGTTTGTTAAAAAGAAAGATGGATCACTGCGGATGTGTATTGACTACCGCCAGATTAATAAAGTTACAGTGAAGAACAAGTATCCTTTGCCCAGGATTGAGGATTTATTTGATCAGCTTCGAGGTGCGGGTGTCTTTTCCAAGATAGATCTTCGATCAGGGTACTATCAGTTACGGGTTCAGGATGCAGATGTGGTGAAGACTGCATTTCGGACTAGGTATGGCCACTATGAGTTTCTTGTGATGCCGTTTGGTTTGACAAATGCTCCAGCGGCTTTTATGGATCTGATGAATCGTGTGTTTAGGCCATACTTAGATCGATTTGTAGTAGTGTTTATTGATGACATCTTGGTGTATTCCAAGAATGAGAGTGAGCATGAGGAGCATCTCAGATTGGTTCTTCAGATGTTGAGAGAGCATCAGTTGTTTGCTAAGCTTAGCAAGTGTGATTTCTGGCTTCGAGAAGTTTCATTCTTGGGTCACATCATTTCAGCTAGTGGTATCCAGGTGGATCCAGCTAAGATTGAGGCGATTGTTGATTGGAAAGCGCCTCGAAATGTTCAGGAAGTGAGGAGTTTCCTCGGCTTAGCAGGTTACTACCGTCGGTTTGTTAAGGGATTTTCTGTGATTGCTGCTCCTATGACTAGATTGTTGAGGAAAGGAGTTAGATTTGAGTGGTCAGACAGGTGTCAGTCTTGTTTTGATCGGTTAAAGCAGTTGCTTGTTGAGGCTCCTATCCTTACTCAACCTATTTCGGGTAAGGAGTTTGTCATTTACAGTGATGCTTCTGGAGTTGGTCTTGGATGTGTGCTGATGCAGGAAGGTAAAGTAGTGGCTTATGCTTCTCGTCAGTTGAAGCCACATGAGAAGAACTATCCGACGCATGATTTAGAGTTGGCAGCTGTAATCTTTGCTTTGAAGATTTGGCGTCACTACTTGTATGGGGAAAAGTGTAGGATCTTCTCGGACCACAAGAGTTTAAAGTACTTCCTTTCACAGAAAGAGTTGAATATGAGACAGCGCAGATGGCTTGAATTGTTTAAGGACTACGACTGCATTGTGGATTACCATCCTGGTAAGGCCAATGTGGTTGCAGATGCTTTGAGTCGGAAATCGGTTTCAGCCTTGTTCTTGAGGCAATTCAGATGGAGATTTGGGTCAGATGGAGCTTTGCTTGCCCAGTTGCGTGTGAAGCCTACTTTGAGACAGAGGATAGTGGATGCTCAGAGAGATGATGTGAGGCTTCAGCAGATTGTGCATGAGGTTGGATCGGGTAAGCCATCAGAGTTCTCAGTTCAGGATGAGGTACTTATGTTCAAAGACCGTTTGTGTGTGCCAGAATCTGAGGATTTGAGGAGACAGCTCATGAGTGAGGCGCATAGTTCAGTTTTCACTATGCATCCTGGCAGTACGAAGATGTATCAAGACATGAAACAATTCTATTGGTGGTCCGGTATGAAGCGTGATATAGTGGATTTTGTTTCCAAGTGCTTGACTTGTCAGCAGGTAAAGGCTGAGCATCAGGTTCCTTCAGGTTTGCTCATGCCTTTATCCATTCCTGAGTGGAAATGGAACGACATCACCATGGATTTTGTTTCTGGCTTGCCTTTGACTCAGAGGAAGCATGATTCGGTTTGGGTTATTGTGGATCGGCTTACGAAGTCAGCTGACTTCTTGCCGGTTAGAGTGGACTACTCCATGGACAGATTAGCCAGTATCTATGTGGATCAGATAGTTCGGTTGCATGGTGTGCCTTTGTCCATAGTTTCAGATTGAGATCCGAGGTTTACTTCCAAGTTTTGGAAGAAGTTACAGAGAGCTTTGGGCACCAGGTTGAACTTCAGTACAGCGTTTCATCCTCAGACCGATGGTCAGTCAGAGCGAGTTATTCAGATTCTGGAGGATATGATGAGAGCTTGTGCTTTAGAATTTCCGGGTAGTTGGGACAGATATGTATCGTTGATGGAGTTTGCCTACAACAACAGTTTCCAGTCGAGTATTGGTATGGCACCATATGAGGCTTTGTATGGTCGTCAGTGTAGGACTCCGATTTGTTGGACTGAGCTATCTGAGAGATCTATGATTGGACCAGACTTGGTCAGAGATACTGAAGATAAAATCAGAGTAGTGCAGCGGAATTTGAAAGCAGCCAAGGATCGACAGAAGTCTTATGCCAATTTGAAAAGAAAAGATGTGCATTTTGAGATCGGGGACAAGGTTTTCCTTAAAGTTTCTCCTTGGAGGAGAGTGCTTCGGTTTGGCAAGAAAGGCAAGCTTAGTCCTCGTTTCATTGGACCTTATGAGGTTTTGGCTAAGGTAGGACCTGTAGCCTACAGATTAGCGCTACCGATGGAGTTAGCAAAGTTGCATGATGTGTTTCACGTTTCGATGCTTCGTCGGTACAGATCAGATCCTTCGCATGTTCTGTCAGTTCAGGATATTCAGGTTCAGCCAGACTTCTCTTATGATGAGGAACCGCGAGCTATTCTAGCCCGAGAGGTTAAGCAGTTGAGAAATAAGCAGATTCCTTTGGTTAAAGTGTTGTGGATCCATCATGGAGTCGAGGAAGCGACTTGGGAACCAGAGGAGTCCATGAGAGCTCAGTATCCACAGTTATTCAGTTCAGGTGAGAATTTCGAGGACGAAATTCTTATTAGTAGGGGAGAGTTGTCACACCCCATTTGCCCCCTGGTAGAATGAGCCTGCCTGTCCGTCTGTCTGTCTGTCTATCTGTCTGTCAGTATGTGTAAGCATTCGCATGTGTTCAGCATTTCATAAGGGTATTTCAGTAAAGTGTATGATTTTGGGGTTTATTATTATGTGGGTGCATACATGGCATTAGTGTGTTTAATTAAATGAGATATAATTGTGTGCATGTGTTCATACCATGGTAGGGTATGCTTAAGTGAAGAAGGTTTTAGGTGAGTGTAGTGTAGGTTATTTTAGTGTGAGTGATTAGTGTCACCAATAGGAGTTTGATGTATATCTAGAATAAAGAAAAGAAAAAGAAAAGGGAATGAGGAAAAAAAAAAGAAACTTACAGATTCACGTTTTTCTCACTCACTCTCTCTTCTTCTTCACTTTCTTTATTCCCAAGTACTGTGTATTTTGATTCAAGGTTCTATTGGTGAAATTAATCCTCCCCTTGCATTCCTTAGCTTGGTAAGTGCAAGATCTAGTTTTTGTTTTACTGTAAATTGTATCTTCATCTTCTTCCTTGAGTTTAGGTTTAACCTAGGGTTGAATTTACTGTGTTTGTGTTCTAGTTGAGGCTCCACGTGACCCAAAGGGGAAAGAGGTTGCTGGACCAAGTGGAGCTAAGTGATAGAAGTTAGAATCCAGGTTTGGGAATTTATGATTGTGGTTTGTGCAATTTTGATGTTTACTGGAAATTTCTAGGGTTTATATGTTATTGAACAATTTGAATGCAAATATCTTGATTAGGTTGATTGAATTCTGGTTTGAGTTGCTTTTATGATGTTTGAATTATTTGGGATCTTCCTTGAAAGGTATGAATGGATTTATATGGTTTAAAATCGAATTGGGATTGAAATTGCGTTCTGTAAATTCTGGAAATTCTGGGAAAAACGATTTACTGTTGAAACTCCCTCTGTCGCGCGACTCGCTACGCAGGAAGGCAAGTCACGTCGCGTGACCCTCGGTCACGGCGTGACCTGCCTGCTGAGAAGCGAGTTGCGCTGAGGATCAGGCAAGTCACGCGACGTGATCTTCGGTCACGTCGTGCGACCTGCGAGGAAGAGGCAGATCACGCAACGTGATCTGCGAGGGAGAGCAGCGTCACGTCGCGTGACCTTCGGTCACGCCGTGACCTGCATATGCATTGCGTGATCCGCGAGGATCACGCAACGCGTTAGGCGGGAAGCAAGCAGGTCACGAGACGTGACCCTCGGTCACGCCGTGACCTGCCTGTTGAGTCGCCAGTTTTCTCCGCTCAGCTTGTTTTTCCGAAATTTCCTGGTTTTTAACTCAGAAATGAATTGGGTACTTCTTCTGAATGGACTTTACTGTTGTTTGATGCATGTCTTACTGATTAATGCTTTGATATGCATGATAGCATGACTTTCTGATGAATTATATTCTGTATCCTGAAATATGATCTGTTTGACGCATAACCTGGTAGAGTCGAGTATGTGGATAGTTAGGCATGCCTAATAGAGTCTGTTGCTGCAGCCCATAGTTCTGTTTGGACCCCGATCAGGTCCCCGTTTGGTTCCTCGCGAACCCTTTTCTGTATTGGATCTTGTTTAAGGTCCCTTTTGAAAATATCTGTGAAAGTAAAAGTAAAATGGTTTAATCGGTTCGTACCCGTAATGTACTGTCTGTAATCGGCTCGTACCCGGAAAGTACTGTCTGTACACTCGTTATCCACTGTCTAGAGTCAGCAGGTATTCTTTGAATGTTAATGGAAATGTTCTGATCTGATATGGCTTTGAATGGAATATCTGAATGAGTTTAATGATGAAATATATGCTGGTTTATTCTGTAATGCATGTGATGATGAGATTCTGAAAGTATGGTATTTAAATACAAGCATGCTTATATGGGTTATGTATTAATCCTTGCATTCTGTCATTGTGAATGTGATTTGCCTTGACGACCACTGTGAGTGGCCGTCCATAATTTATGTGTGTTTTCCCCACTAAGCGTTTTATCGCTTAGCACGGTGTGTTTACCCGTGCAGGTGCGGAAGACGTTTTGCTTTGAGAGAGTCGCCGTCATCAAGCCAACACAGAAGAGTTTTAGTGTAGGCTCAGTTTTGTATCAGTTATTGATTCTTTTTGTATAGAACTCTCTGTATCAGTTTCCGCTTCTGTAACTATATTTTATATTTGTAATATTCTTTTGTTCTGCTGGTTGATCAGCACATTATTGTAATAGTTTAATTATAGTAATGCATGATCAGCTTTTGCTTTTTGCATGTACAGTTTTTGATTATTCTGTATTTCTGAATGTATATTATGAATGGATGTATATTTTGCTTTGCTTTTGTTGGGTGACACCTTGTCTCATACGGCATCTCACTCCTTATCGGATGGGATCGCCTACGTATGGGAAGGGGGTGTTACACAAAAGCCCGTTGGGCAAAGTCAATTCATAAGATCCTACAGATAGAGCAGCAACTTTTGCTCCATTTCCCACTCGTAGGTCCACTTCGCCTTTTCTCAGTTCCCTACTCCTTTTGAGTCCCTGCACATTTGTACAAATGTGAGATCCACATCCAGTATCTAATACCCAGGAAGTAGAAGTAGATAAATTAATTTCTATAACATAAATACCTGAAGATGTAGTCTCACCACTCTTCTTCTTCTTCTTCAATTCTTCCAAGTAGAGCTTGCAGTTCCTCTTCCAATGACCAGGTTCATTGCAGTGGAAGCAAACTCCCTCCTTTGGAGGTTTACCCTTGGGCTTGGGTTTGGGCTTAGGCTTACCACCAAACTTTGCCTTAGCTTTACCCTTACCCTTAACTTTCATGCCTTTCCCTTTGCTAACCATCAGAATATGGCTAGGCTTCTTACTTATGCTTTGCTTAGCTATTTTGAGCATGGCATGCAGCTCAGCTATAGATTTCTCCATGTTATTCATGTTATAGTTCAAGACAAAATGGTCAAAACTATCAGGCAATTAATTAAGGATCAAATCCATTGCAAGTTCTAAACTGAGGGGAAATCCAAGCCTCTCAAGGTCATCAATATAGCCCTTCATTTTCAAAACATGAGCGCTAAATGAAGAACTTTCAGCCATCTTGCAAGAATGCAAAGCTTTGGTAGTCTCATACCTTTCTTACCTAGCCTGCTGTTGAAATGTTTGCTTAACATGAGTACTCAACTCATAAGCCTCCATGTTTTCTAGATGCTTCTGAAGCTCTGGAGACATGGTAGCTAATATAAGACAGCCAACATCCACAAAATCATCAACATGTTTCTTGTATTTGTCTTTGACTGCCCTTGTGGCATCAGCAGGTGGCTCATTGGGAATAGGCTCATCCAGCACATACAGCTTCCTTTCCTACTTGAGGACAATTCTCAAGTTTCTGAACCAGTCAAGGAAGTTTGTGCTAGTTTCCTTAAGTTTGTCCTTCTCTAGGACTGATCGCAGTGACATAATAGAAGGATTATTTGATGCCATTAATCTACAAGCATGCTAGATAAATAATATTAGTACCAATTTCATTTTTAGGTTTTCTCAAAAACTCACACTAAAATAATAACCCTCAATATTAATTACAGTAATTATAATAATTTAGTGGGCTAAGATCCATATTTCACCTAACTCTAAGTCAGCTTTGGCATGATGCTTATAGTTAAGTTATTTAGGTAGGTAGCTCATTTACCAATTATATCTTATATAACTCTTAGAACATTTATAGGATTTTGACATCATATGTCCCGGCTTGTTATAATCCCATCTTATGCCCTTAGGCCCAAAACCGTTTTGATAGCCTAATTAAGTCTAACCATTTTTAAACATATGAGTAGCACCATTACCCATCCTTCCTTACTAGAATGACCTAACGTACTTCGCTTTAGCAGAACCCATATTTTTGTGATCTTAGTCTTGACAAGTGTTTTTAATAATGGGTGGCATATGACTTAAAATTATTGTGAGGGATTTTAATTTTAACTTATGATATCTAATTATTTATATACATCATGCATCAATTCATACATGCCATCCCATACACGTATATAATCATTCATCGCATCATATACAAAGAAAATATGCATAATATATATAAAACCATGTCATAGCTAATCTATTTTGATCCTCATAAGCCAATATGAAGATTAAAGGTCAATCCTAGGTGTTTTTATATGGACTTGATCATCAGCTTCCATCTTGCACCTCCATCGCCATAGATTTGGATTGATCTCCATTATTGCTCTTTGTCTTCATTACAATAATAAAACAAAGATATTCTACTACAACTATTGAATAAAATAAAGATTACAACAAAATTAACGACATGCAGGTCGTATTTAAAAATTACATACCCTTAAAATAGATAAAATAAAAATCATCCACATGAGGTTCAATTGGCCATGCTATGCACCATACAAAGACATCATGCATTCACAAAATAAATCATTTTATTTTATATCATGCATAATATATCTTATTTCATAAATAAGATATATTAAAATTATCGAGTGATAATTATGAATGACTTATAAGGCGCTACGAAGAGGTAGCATGGTTGCCCCGCTGGCCGGTCTTATCAACGATTTTCTGCCCAAAAACCCTATTCTGTATCTATGAGAAAATGATTCTACTGATCATATCAGCAATCATTTAATCACGTTAAACAATTTAGTAGACACATAATACCATCACAAATAATTTCGTATTAAACATATTAATACTATTATTGGCATGCGTGTATGATATGATATGTGCTTATGTTTGCTGTGTGGTGGCCGTTCTCGATTGCTGCAGCTGAGCTGTTCCAATTGTTGAGAATGGGCGTCACAATGAGAAACATCTTCGGTTGGTGTTGCAAGTTTTGAGAGACCATCAGCTCTATGCTAAGCTTAGTAAGTGTGATTTTTTTTTGAATAAGTTGTCTTTCCTTGGACATATTATCTCTGCCCAAGGTATTCGAGTAGACCCATCCAAAGTTGAAGCGACTGTGAATTTGTTGCCACCTATAAATGTGCCGGAGGTGAGAAGTTTTCTTGCTTTAGCTGGTTATTATAGGCGGTTTGTTAAGGGATTCTCAGTGTTGGCTTCGCCTTTGACTAGGCTTCTCCAGAAAGATGTTAAATTTGAATGGTCCGATAAGTGCCAAGTAAGTTTTTACCAATTGAATAATATGTTGACTAAGGCTCCTGTACTTACTCAACCCATTTTGGGTAAAGAGTATGTAATGTACAGTGATGCTTCAGGCATAGGACTTAGATGTGTTCTGATGCAAGATGGTAAGGTGATAGCTTACGCTTCTAGGCAGTTGAAGCCTCATGAACAACACTACCCGATACACGACTTAGAGTTAGCAGTGGTAGTGTTTGCTCTTAAGGTTTGGCGACACTATTTGTATGGGGAAACCTGCAGAATCTTCTCGGATCACAAGAGTCTGAAATATTTGCTTTCTTAGAAGGAATTAAACTTGAGACAGTGGAGATGGTTAGAATTGTTTAAGGACTATGATTGTATTATTGATTATCATCCGGGCAAAGCAAATGTAGTGGCAGATGCTTTAAGTAGGAAGTCAGTTTTGGCCCTATCTTTGAGTAGGGAAGATGGAAATTCGATTCGAAGGGAGCACTGATTGCCCAGCTGAAGGTTAGATAGAATTTGAAGCAGCTGATTATGGATGCGCAGATGAGTGACCCAATATTGCAGTATGCTTTTCAAGTAGTAAGAAGTGGGGGTCAGACTAAATTTTCTGTGGATAGTGAAGGAGTGCTCAGATAGGGAAATCGATTGTGTATGCGTAATGTAAGTGATGTAAAGAATAAGCTTTTGTAAGAAGCTCATTCTACAGTTTTCACAATGCATTGATGAGGAGATAAAATGTATAAAGCTCTCAAGCAGTTTTATTGGTGGCCGGGTATGAAAAAGGACATAGTGGATTTCGTTTCGAAGTGTCTAATCTGCCAGCAAGTGAAAGCCGAGCATCAAGTCCCATCGGGTTTGCTTAATCCCTTACCCACTCCTCAATGGAAGTGGGATGATGTTACGATAGATTTTGTATCTGGTTTACCATTGACGCAGAGTAAGCATGATTCGGTTTGGGTTATAGTTGACCAGTTATCTAAGTCAGCGCATATCTTACTAGTTTGGTTAGATTACTCCATGGATAAGTTAGCAGAGATATATGTTAATGAGATAGTAAGGTTCATAGAGTTCCCTTATCCATTGTGTCTAATCGGGATCCAAGATTTTCCTCAAAGTTCTGGAAAGAATTACAGTCAGCTTTGGGTACTCAGTTAAATTTTAGCACTGCATTTCATCCTCAAATTTATTATCTGTCTGTAAGAGTTATTCATTTCCTTGAGGATATGCTTCGGGGATATGTGTTGGAGTTGTCAGGTAGTTGGGATAAGTATGTGCCTTTAATGGAATTTACGTACAATAACAGTTATCAAGTGAGTATTGGAATGGCTCCCTATGAAGTTCTTTATGAACGAAAATGTAGAACTCCAGTGTGTTGGACTAAGTTGTCGAAACGATCTATTATAGGTCCAGAGATAGTTAAAGACACTGAAGAAAAGGATAGAATAGTGCAACGGAATTTGAAGGTAGCCAAGGATAGACAGAAATCCTATCCCAATGTGAAGCAAAGGGACATTCGGTATGAGGTTGGCTACAAAGTGTTTTTAAAGGTATCACCTTGGCGAAAGGTTCTTCGTTTCGGTAAGAAAGGTAAATTGAACCCATGGTTTATTAGACCTTACGAGATCTTGGAAAAGATTGGCCCAGCGGCTTATAGATTAGCCTTACCGATGGAGTTAGCTAAATTGCATGATGTATTTCATGTGTCCACGTTCCGTCGCTATCGATCGGATCCATCTCATGTGTTGTCAATTCAGGATATTCGGATTTAGCCAGATTACTCGTTCGATGAAGAACCGAAGGAAATTTTTTCTAGAGAGGTGAGCCTTGTGGTGTGTGATTTTATATGTACACTATTATTTTGGCATGTGTTATTTTAAGTTAAGTTTATTCTGTGTTTGTATGGGATTAGTGTATGAGTTGGTGAGGTTTGGCTTAGATGTAGTGTGGAAGTTGGAAGTAGGGTGAGAATTGGTTGAGTCCACCAATTGGAAGTTGACATGTGGCTAGGGAGTAGGCTTTATAAGCCAAGGAGAGAGAAAGAGTGAGGGACAGCTGCGCTCTTGCCCTCTCTCGTTCTTTCTTCCTCGTCCTCCATGCCATTTTCATCTTCATCTACTTCTTTCTTCTTCTTTCTTCCTATTCTTTGATTCTCTTTCTCTTTTGCTAGTTTTTATTGGTGGATTTAGGCAATTCTAAGACTTTTTGGTAAGTGTTAGTTGATTTCTTTCTTCTTCTTCCTCTTTCCATTGTTTTGTTAGGTATGTGTGTTCTTGGGTTTAGAGTTTGAATTTTGTGAGTTTTGGGTGTTGTGAGCAGAAGTTCCTCCTAGTGAATCTAAGGGGAAGGACATAGCAAGGGGAAGTGGAGACCCTTGATTTGGAGCTAAGGATACCAAGGTTTGGGAATTTATGTGCCCTTTTTATGCATTTCATAATTTTTGTACCTTTGATGGAATTTCTAAAAATTTGGTGTTTAATGAGGTTATTATTAGTGTAAATGTTATGGGTTTTTTTTTATTTAAGTTGTGATGCTTGATTGATGATTTATTGAAGCAAAAATTTAAGTTGATGGGTTTTTGCTGTAAATTTTCTGGGTTTGCAATGGTTGGGATTTTGAGTAGGTTATTCCATGCTTTGATTGTGTTAATTGATGTAAAAGTTGTGTTTTATGTTGTTTATAATGGATGGAAGGTTTGATTTGAAGTAAGTTGAAGTTTGTCTTGATTTTGGTAAGTTGGGATTTTATTTTGGAATTCTGTAATTTTCTGCGATTTTGGCAGAGATTGGAAGAGCCGACATTGTCGCTATCGCGACATTGTTGCGAGCGCGACAGAATCGCATATTCCAGTTCTCGCTATGCAGGGATGCAGGCTCCAAGTCGTGAAGGGCAGCACGAGTCATGAAGCTTTCGGCATGCACGACTCGTGAAGCTTCTCACGAATCGGCGTGCTAGCGTGAAGCATTCACGAATCATGGAGTTTTTCACGAGTCGTGAATGCTAGCATCACACGTGATAGGGCAGACGTACATCGACACGAGTTGTGTTGATCTGCATGACTCGTGTCCCTTGCTTCTTCCCTCCCGATCGGCTTTCTGGCCACTGTCGCGATCACAACAGTGACCCCCTGGCTGCCCTGTTTTTCCGATATTGCCCTATTCTTCTAAAATGATTTAGATATCTTTTTTTTTCATGGGTTTTTACTACTGTATGGAATAAAAACATGCTTATATATGTATTATGTCATGGTTTCTTTATGATAAATTACATGTTATATTCTGAATATGATTTGTATTATGCATAACCTGCGAGAGTCAATAAGGGGATAAATAGGCATGCCTCTAGAGTTCAGTTAGCTGGAGCGTTGGGTTCTGGACCCGGATCAGGTCCCCGTTTGGATCCTCGTGATTCCTTTTGAACATGAATCTTGTTTAAGATTCCACGCGAAAATGTTTTGAAACAAAAAGAAAAGAATGATTTTGATACCTTCGGGTATCCATGCATTTGAGAATGAATTATTTGGTACCTTTGGGTATCTATGCGTACTCGCTATCCACTATTTTTAATAAGCAGGTTTACTGTATTCATGTGTTATTATAATTCCATTCAGAATGAATGATTGTGTGACATTTTCAACATGATGAATTGTTTATTAAGTCTTGATTTTCAGTATGTGCCATGTGTATGTGATTTGTTTCTAATGTCCACTGTGAGTGGTCGTTTTTCATTGTGCTTGCCCCACAAAGCGTTATCGCTTAGTACGGGTGTGTTATCCGTGCAGGTGTGGATGTTGTTCGAGATTTTTGGGTTGGTGTAATCCGCTACCGGCAGGGAAAACACATGCTTGAGAGAGTTTTGTAGTATATGCCTTTATAATTTGTATTACATGTATTATGTAATGTTGACACTTTTGATGTAAAGTTTTATTTTGTATTTTCGGACACAACTTTTATATGTATATTAATCTCCCGTATTTGATGCCTTTTTGAATTTCTGCTTTGTAAGAAGATATTTAAGATATCAATGAAAAGTTTCCATATTTCTGTTTTCCAACCTTGATTTCCTGTTATCTTCGAGAAGTTTTAATTTATTCCGCTTTTGATAAATGTTTATACTTATATGTTTAGTATGAGTATGTGTGTGACAACCCTTATCTATCGGGGCATTCCTTTCTCTTTTGGAGAGGTGAACTTCCCTACGTATAGGTAAGGGGTGTTACACTTACACGTTTAACACGCATAAAAGTCCATATTCTCCACTTTATCCCTAAATATGGCAAAATTACAATTATGTCCTTAAACTTTACCAAAATTACCAAAATGCCACTAGTTCATTTTATTTTACCATTTTATATTATTTATCATGTAAATTACGGTTTTACCCTCCAATTACAAATTTCATGCAAAATTACATTTTAGTCCTTATAAAGTGACCAATTTTCATATTTAATCATTTAATCACATTTTTACCCTTATTAACATACTTATGGTCCTAATTAGCATTATGCACTCAAACTTTTTACATAATTCCAATTATGTCCATTTTTCATGCAAATATCACTTCAATCACAATTTAACCATTTTAAGCTTGTTTTTACCAAATTGCCCCCTGTACAATATGACAGACATCTATATTCACGATAAACGAGACGTGAACCCTATAGGTTCAATATAGAATAGAGGGATCCCGTGGGACCACCCTTATAGTACAGACAACAGAAATACAGATCAATGCTGTATTAAGACAGAACAACACAGAATAGGACCGTAATTGGCCTATAATAAGTGAGACGCCATGCTCACATCCGCAGTTTTATGTCCCTATGGCTAGCCATCATATCCTGAACTAGACTTGACTACCAGATTACAACATAGGGCATCAAAATTCCACTTTCCACATTTTTAAGTTACCAGTCATACTTTTCATGGAATTTCATCATTTTATTCCATTCTTTTCCATACAATTCGATCATTATACATGTGATTATCATCATCATACCATCACATACCATAAAAGCTCATTATTCCATCTTGGTACACATCTATACATACATGCACACATTCGGCCAACATACTAACTTTTCACCATTAATTCTTTTTATCAACTTTAACATTTATTTAAGCTATTCACATGTTGAATAACATAGCCATACCACTATTTCACATTAAATGCATCAAAATCATACCTTTACATACATAACCCATTCAGCCTCACATTCACATCATACATCATGCAACTTTTTCATGTTCTAACACATGCCATTAGCTAGTTCATATGCCAAATACTATGTATACACCATAAACATGCCATAAACATCATCATACATCATGAAATATGTATACCATTCGGCCTACATACTAATCTCTCACTCTCAATTCTTTTCATCAACTTTAACATATATTTAGGTCATTTTAATGTTGGATATCATAGCCATACCACTATTTCTCATAAAAACACATCAAAATCATGCCTTTATGTGTGATATCCATTCGGCCATACATGCACATCATGCATCATGTAAATTTTACATGCTCTAACACATACCATTAGATAGATCTCATGCCAAATATCATGTATACATTATAAACATGTCATAAACATCAGCAAAACACATAGAAATCACATGAAACCCATTCGGCCTACATAGTAACTTTTCCTTTAAATTTTGTTTTCTCACTTTAAGCATTCATATCATTATTTTCAACATCCCTAATGTAACACCCTCATACCCGTAAATGATGTGAATACCGGATATGCGGGACATGGGCCCCACAGACCCATTACACTATAAAATGATCCCAGTAGGACCATTTTCACTGCACTGCACAACACTAAACACTCATTTACACTTAACACTGAGATAAGCCATCACTGGCCTATCAATATTGAGTCACCATGACTCATACTGCGGTGTGGAATCCCTATGGCTAGCCAATTATATCCTGGACTAGATTTCACTACCAGACAACTACTAAGGGCAATATTTCATCATTATTCATACAAACATCACATTATACCATCACACTTATTTTGTCATACACTTCTTTTTCACTTACCACTTTACATACACACTCATTAATTATCACTTAATCATATTATGCTATCACAGTACATTAATTAACAAAATATACACTTTATTCCTTATAAATACCAATCGGCCAATGAATCACTTTTTCACAACATGCACTTTAATTTCATTTAATCACTTATTCACACGCTTTACATGTTAAACATACCAAAAATATCATTTATATGCATAGTTCATTTTATATCTCAATTAAATCCTTTATATACCATTCGGCCATTACACAAACTTTCTATTTAGTTCACTTTAATTTCACTTATTCATTCAATCACGCAATTTACATGTTATATTGGCCATAAACAACTTTTACTTGCTATATTACACAACATATCTCATAATTTCCTTTAGTTTTCCATTCGGCCATAATTTTAGCATTTCATTATAATTTCTTTTAATTCCTGTAATCACTCTATTATGCATTAAACATAATATATACATTATATCTATCATTTATATGCTATAAATATCACTTAATCTTAATAATTTTCCTTAAATATGTGACGCGCGCCGGATCCCGAGCGCCGTCCTTTCGGACCGCCCGGACGTGGGCGATCGGGGCATTTGCGGGTCCGTTGGCAGCTTGCGATAAATTGCAAGTGCGTCTATGTTGGGCAACAAGGAGGTATCATGGAGTCGCCACCCAATAGAACATTGGGAAAGTTTCTCTCGCCTCGGAGAGCCTAAGACTTGCGCATTTTATCCATATTGGGCCATGAGGCCTAGGATTAGCGCTAAAGCCTCGTGACCCAAGAAGTATTTTGGAGGATAACCTCTAACCTCTTGAGCCCAAAGACCAGAGCTGGGTCCGGGATTTCTCATCTATTTCTACCTCGATTAATTTATGATCAAATTTTAATTATCATTAATTCGCTCTCTCTCCACACGATGCAATTTTAATCTAAAAGCGCATTTATACATGTTAGGAAAACCATAAATTAGCAAGTAAAGCAATGAATTACAATAATACAAGGAGCGGAATACAACTCCCTTTTAAAAGTGCAAACATGCATAAAACCGGGGAATTTATTAATCATGAGGACTTTGGTCCCCGCATGCAGAATTAAAGAAAATATTTTGGATGTGGTAATTTTATTTGGGATGAAAACTAGGACATTGGTCCCATTTTATTATGAAAAATCTAAACTAATTTAGTAAAACTATTTTTGTGATCTTTATTTAGGTGCGCATAGGAAAACATTTTATTCAATGAATATATACAAGGAAATTAAAAATATACGAAATGAGAATTAAAAATGTATAAAGGAAATACCAAACCCCGCAACTCCTCCTTCATGTGCATGGATGCTCAAATGAGAATAAAACAATGATTTGCAACCAAAAATCAAAAAGAAATTCATGTTAGTGATTAGGCCAACGAAATAATACAACATAAAAGGTAATATGTACAATGAAAATATAATATGCATAAAATAATCATGATGTAATTTAACATGCATAGAATAATTAAGATGCAATTTAACATGCATAGAATAATTAAGATGCAATTTAACATGCATAAGGTGAGAAAGTATCATGGCACATGCAACTTATTAATATTAGTAATTAACGTGCATGGAAAATTAGTGACAATCAATTTTACTATAGTTAAGGCATGAATTAAAAATGTAACATGAGAATAACACAACTTAACATGCATGACTAGCATAAAATAATGATTATAACACTCATACATGCAAAAGAAAGCATAATAATAAACATGATATAGCATTAAGAAATTAAAGGTATTTACAACCTAAAACATGCATAATTACATGAACAAAGAATAATTTGACATGAAAAAAAGATAATAGAATTTAAAAAGCTTATTTGTTATATGAATAATTGAAGATAAAAAAATAAGAAGAAGAATATGGAGACTAAGAGAATTTACATGTTTGATATGTTAATTGGAAGCCAAAATAAATGAAATTAACAAGAGAATTAATGAGTAAAGCCAAGAATAATTACCCTCAAATTCAGTTTTGAAGAATTGAAGATAGAAGTGTTGAATTCCTTGTCTTCTTTTGTGAAAATCCTTAGAAAATAGCTTGAAAACTTGAAGAAAAGCTCTTGGAAACAAGTGTGTAAGATGGATTTTTTTCTCTCAACTCAAAGCTCCAAAATTCAGTTTTTTCTCTCCAAAATGTTCTCTTTTCGTCCTCTTCTTGTTCTGAATTTTTCTAGTGTTTTTAACCATCAAAAACTACCCAAAAAACCCCAAAAACCGTCCAAAAACGGTTGAAAATCGAGTGGGGGTCGAAAATGGGCGAAGTGGGCAAAATGGGGGCGATTTCGGCGATTTCCGCGCGCCTCGCGCACGTCTCCGCGCGGAACTTCCGCGCACGTCGTGCGCGGAGCGAGCGACGCCAAGGGCGTCGGTCGCGCGGAGCGCGCGCTCCGCGCACGTAAATTCCCCCACTTTATTTTCAACATTTTTCCACTTTATTTTCAACATTTTTCCATCATTTTTCACCTTTTTTTTTTTTTTTTTTTTTTAAATACCACCAATCTAAAACACACTTTTTCTTCTTCAAAATAATTTAAAAAATATTTTTAAAATATTTTTAAAATATTTTTAAAATCCCCTTTTTACTCACCGAAAAGACAAGGAAAATCACTTCCGAGCTTCAATCTTTTTGCCTATAAGCCGGCATAGCTAAATTTCATCATCGGGTAATCCTGATCAAGGCTACTCGGGACCCGGTGTCTACAGTTGCCCCCAATTTTGAAGAGACTAGTGCATGGGTGCCTAGGTGAGCCAAAATTCAGGAAAAGGAAAGAAACGCGTACCTGAAGCGGCGATCTTCCTGCTTGATGGAGTTATGATGATAGCTACTGCTGTCTTTTGGTTGTAGCTGGTAATACCGTAGGTGCGCTAACCTCTTGTGGGTGGCGCCGCTATCGTGCTAAACATTGTGAGTTGGTAATGCCGTGGTCGTGCTAACCTCTTGTGGGTAGTGCCGCCATCGTGCTAACCGCTGTGAATTGGTAGTGTCGTGGTCGTGCTAACCTCTTGTGGGTAGTGCCGCCATCGTGCTAACCGCTGTGAATTGGTAGTGTCGTGGTCGTGCTAACCTCTTGTGGGTAGTGCCGCCATCGTGCTAACCGCTGTGAATTGGTGGTGCCGTGGTCGTGCTAACCTCTTGTGGGTAGTGCCGCCATCGTGCTAACCGCTGTGAATTGGTGGTGTCGTGGTCGTGCTAACCTCTTGTGGGTAGTGCCGCCATCGTGCTAACCGCTGTGAATTGGTAGTGCCGTGGTCGTGCTAACCTCTTGTGGGTAATGCCGCCATCGTGCTAACCGCTGTGAATTGGTAGTGCCGTGGTCGTGCTAACCTCTTGTGGGTAGTGCCGCCATCGTGCTAACCGCTATGAATTGGTAGTGCCGTGGTCGTGCTAACCTCTTGTGGGTAGTGCCGGCATCGTGCTAACCGCTGTGAATTGGTAGTACCGTGGTCGTGCTAACCTCTTGTGGGTAGTGCCGCCATCGTGCTAACCGCTGTGAATTTATATATTTTTTTTTTATTTTTTATTTTTTGCTCCTTTAGATGTTTGGACTAGTGTGATCATTTGGCTTTTGTGGGTGTTTCCCGCCGATTTCTCCTGCAAGATTGTATGCATAGGAATATACAAGAAATCATGTGTGTATGTTATGGAATGCAAATGCTTGCAAAAATGTATAGATCGCGCCCTAGGTGATCCATGGTTTGCTGAACTTATAGCTTGTCTGCTGTACCATGCCCCCTGAATCCTGAGGATCGTCGACAAGCTTTCTGAAAGAGACGTCTGGTGTATATCCCTTGCCCCCTGGTCAATGATCATTTACTTGGGATTCTATTTCATGTTCTGTGTTGTGTGTTGTCTGACTGACAGAAGATCATCTTGAAATAATGCTGCCTTATCGCTCCAGGCATTGAATGTCATTGTTTTAAAGGTAGTGCGTCCCTTGTGGATTTTCGCACTAGCTTTTCTTTGCGGGAAATGCGTCCCTTATGGGATTTTCACACAACCCTTTGCCTAACTTTTGCCTGGAATGGACCCAACCCAATCCAGCGGCTTTTGTTTATTTTATTTTTTTTGTAGGGCAGACTGCCTGTTTCCAGGTTTTCACCCTGCCCTTTGGCCTAATTTTTGCTTAGAGAGCCAGTTACGGTTTTCATCTCTAACGGCTTTTTTTTTTTTTTTTTTTAGAGAAGGTTATCACCAAAGCTTCTGTTAAAAGCAAATAGGACATATCTGATGAGCGATAATCATTAGATGAAAAATTGATATAACTCTTCTTGAGACAGAACTGAAAGATCAATGAAAATATATTCTTTTATTCCTTGCAAAATTGTGTACATTTCTATATGATTTCATCATGCATGATTTTTCATTTGACAAGAATTCAAAAGCATGTGACTACACCTAATCTCGGAGTAGGTTTTGTCAGCATCAAACTCCTGCTATCAATCGGCCCTCTCGGGTTTTCTCGATTGAATATTTTCTCTTGGCCCTTAATTTTTGCCCAGGATGCCTTTTTTCGGTTTTCACCCCGACAGGGCGCCCAATTTTAGCAAGGCCGCCTTTTTTTCGGTTTTCGACCCGCGGGGCATTTATTCTCTTCTTTTTATTTTTTATCTTTAGCCATGGAACCTTTTAAGTCTGTCGACATTGATCGGGTCCTTGAACTCATTCCCATCGCTGTCTGCTAAAATCGCTGCTCCTTTTGTTAGCAACTTTTTCAAAATGAAAGGTCCTTCCCAGGTTGGTCTGAATTTTCCTCGTATGTCTGGAACTCCTGGCCTCATCATCTTAAAGACCAAGTCCCCCTCCTTCAACGGGTGCTTTCGTACTTTCTTGCCAAACGACCGAGCCAGCCTCTTTTGATAAACTTGGTTGTGGTAATAGGCTCGTAACCTGTCTTCATCCAACAGATTTAGCTGTGACAAACGTTGTTGTGCCCATTCTGCTTCAGGAATCTCAGCTTCCATGACTACCCTTAATGATTTCAGCTCAATTTCAACCGGCAGGACTGCTTCAGTTCCGTATACCAGAGAGAATGGCGTTGCCCCTGTAGAGGTTCTGACTGTTGTTCTATATCCCCAAAGTGCGAAGGGTAACTTTTCTGCCCAATCCTTGTAGTTCTGAACCATCTTGGCTAAAATTCTCTTCACATTCTTATTCGCCGCTTCAACTGCACCATTCGCTTGAGGACGGTAAGGAGAAGACTTATGATGTTGGATCCCATATTTCTGGAGCATCTGTTTAGTCACTGCTAGGAATTGTACCCCATTATCAGACACAATGTGATGTGGGAGACCATATCTGCATATCAAATTCCGCTCGATGAATTTAGCCATATCCCTTGCATCAACCTTTTTGAAAGATTCAGCCTCAACCCACTTAGTGAAGTAGTCAATGGCAACTATGATGAATCTATGCCCATTAGAAGCCGTAGGACGGATTTCGCCTATGATGTCTATTCCCCATGCTGCAAATGGCCATGGAGATGTTAAGTTATGTAACTCTGAAACTGGCACATGCCTCAAATTCGCGTACTGTTGGCATAACTGGCATTGCTTCACAAATTTTGAACAATCTGTATCCATTGTGAGCCAATAAAACCCTTGGCGCATGATCTTCTTTGCTAAGACTAAGCCATTCATGTGAGCTCCACAAACCCCGGCATGAACTTCTTCCATAACTCTTTTAGCTTCTTTCTCTGCCAGACATCTTAACTGGATACCATCAGCTTGCCTTTTGTATAAAGTGCCATTAACACTGATGAATTGAGTGGATAACTTCCTGATCATTTTTTGGTCCTTCTCAGTGGCTTCCTCTGGAAAGACTGATCTCTCTAAATAATTCTGAATGTCATAATACCATGGATTTCCATCAGTGGCCTCAATGTCCATCACCTGTTCAGCTTCAAAGCAAGGTCTTTCCGAACTATAAATCAGCACGGGTTTCATCGCAACTCCTGTTGGGTTGTCCCACATAGACACTAAAGTTGCTAGAGCATCAGCTAACTGATTTTCGTCTCTGGGGATGAAGTGAAAAGTGCAAAACTCAAACTGGCTGCTCAACGTTCTCAAGTGCTTTACATAAGGCAGCAGCCTTTCTTCCTTGACTGACCACTCCCTTCTGATCTGATGAATTACCAAAGAAGAATCTCCGAATACTTCTGCGGTCTTTGCCCCCAGAGCAAGTAATGCTTCCAATCCAAAGATGCAAGCTTCATATTCTGCTTCATTATTGGTAGCCTTATACCTCAACTTCTTAGCCAATGGTAACCTTTCACCATATGGGGTCGTAAGAATAACTCCTACGCCTGCCCCCTTATTATTGACTGCTCCATCAAAGAATAACTGCCACCCTTGCACTGCTATGGCCGTGACGTCTTCATCTGGGAAGTTGTATTCAAATTGATCTCCCTCAATAGGATGCTCGGCTAAGAACTCCGCTACAGCTCTTCCCTTAATGGTTTTCCTGGTTATGTACTCAATGTCAAATTCCTGCAACAGCAGTAACCATCTTCCCATCTTCCCTAGTAAAGAGGGTGCTTCTTGGAGGTATCTGAGCGGATTATGTTTGGCAACCGTTTGTACCTTGAAGGAATGAAAGTAGTGTCGCAACTTCTTAGAAGCCCAGATAACTGCTAAACAAATCTTTTCCACCTCTACATATTTGGCTTCGTAAGGCAGAAATTTCTTGCTAAGATAGTAAACGGCAAACTCTATACCAAAATCATCTTCCTGAGACATCATAGCACCCACTGAGTTATCTTCCACAGCTAGGTACAGGATTAGTGGTTTGGCATGGCGTGGTGGTCTTAACACCGGAGGATTTAACAAATACTCCTTAATGGTGTCAAAGGCCAATTGACAGTCATTGTTCCATATCACCGGCTGATTCTTCCTAAGAAGCTTGAAAATAGGCTCACATACTGAAGCTAGCTTGGCAATAAATCGGCTGATGTACTGAAGCTTTCCTAGGAAACTTCTGACGTCCTTCTCCTTATGGGGCACTGGCATCTCTCTTATGGCTTTGACTTTATCGGGATCTACCTCGATTCCCCTCTGGCTTACTACATGGCCTAACAACTTTCCTGATGTAACTCCAAAAATGCACTTCTTGGGATTGAGTCGCAGATCATACTTGCTAATCCTTTGAAAGAACTTTTCTAAAGCCTCAAAATGGCCTTCTCTGGTAGCTGACTTAATCATCATGTCATCGACGTACACCTCCACTTCTTTGTGGATTAAGTCATTGAGAACCTTGGTTGCCATCCTCTGATAGGTTGCTCCTGCATTCTTCAACCCAAAAGGCATAACCCGATAGGCATATGTCCCCCACTCGGTGATAAAGGCTGTCTTGATCCGGTCCACTATCTTGTTAAGAATTTGATTGTACCCTGCGTATCCATCCACAAAGCTATACATCATACAAGCAGCAGCACTATCTACTAGCACATCAATATGAGGCAGTGGAAAATCATCTTTAGGGCAAGCTTTGTTCAGGTCTCGATAGTCGACGCATACTCGAACCTTACCGTCTTTCTTAGCTACAGGAACCACATTAGCTAACCATGTTGGGTATTGAACCTCTATCAGGAACTTAGCCTCAATCTGCTTATGGATCTCCTCTTTCACTTTCTGTGCCCATTCTGGCCTAAGCCTCCGAAGCTTTTGCTTGACTGGTTTAAACTCTGGGTAAGTTGGGATGGCATGTTCGGCAACATCTCGATCTATTCCCGGCATATCCTCATAGGTCCAGGCAAAGACTTTTTCATATTTTTTTAATATTCTCTCAAATTTTATTCTCTCTTCAGGAGTTATGTCTGATGCTAGCAAAATTTCCTTTGGATTTTCCAAAGTTCCGAGATTAAATGCAGTTGTGCCAGTTGAATTAATATCAAAAATGAATGCATCATGCTTATGATCATGCGAAATGAAATCATCAGAAACATCACACAAGTAAGCAAAGTTGTTCATCTCATTAACATAATCAGAAACATTAACATTGTCCTCAAAGAGTTCTGGTATAAAAAGAGAATCTAAATGACTATCAACTTCAGTCAATGCCGATGCTGCAGATGACTGTGCTTTGGCTTCTTAATTTGGTGAAATCTTGAGATCTTCTATCTTCGGTTCTGGTTCCACTATCTTCTCCTTCCCCTTGAGCTTGGTGGCTAACAGTTTATCAGTTACAATCTCTTCGGGCTCATCTCTGTCCCAGATGCTGCATTGGGTCATAATCTCCTCATCCCAAAAGTTCTCTACAGCTTTAACAACTCCGATCTCCCAATCAAAGACGTCGTTAAAAATTTCAAATCCAGGGATAATCTTCCCATCTACCCACTGCGATTCTTCTTCTCCAGTGTAGGCACAAACCAATGATGATGGCACAAAGCTCTCCGAAATATGGGGAATCTTCCCTGACCCTTTCTTCTTACCATATTCTCCTTTGTAGCCCAACCCCTTTCGATCTTTCTGACCACGTGTAGTGATAGCATTCTGCAGCCCTTGTGACTCTTTTCCCAAACCAGCCCCTGGGAGGAAGTGCATCTTCTTCAGCATATTCACCACTTGAGGGCTACCTTCTAGGTTTTGCTCTTCTCCGATCATCGATACATGAAAGCCACTGAATGGCTGATTAGAGATCTCCAAGGCAGACACTTGGTTCTCTCTTGCTGCTTTAATGGTCACTACTTCTCCTTCATGGGGTATTTTAATTATCTGGTGTAATGTGGATGGTACTCCCCCTAACTTGTGGAACCACGGTCTACCAAGCAGAGCTGAGAAGTTTGCTGGAATCGGCAAGACCACAAAATCTGTTTCTGTCTCAATGGGCCCTGTCTTTACCAAAGCTTTGAAAATTCCCGATGCTTGCCTCCTGGAGTTGTCGTAGGCAGTGATGGTCAGGTCAGATTTGCTTAACATACTCTCATCCATCCCAAAGGCCTGAAGTGCCACCAAAGGGCAGACATTTATCGATGACCCGTCATCAACCATGACACAAGCGGTGTGTTTACCATTGATCTGTGCTTTGATGTACAAAGGTCGGTTGTGGTTGCGACCCTCTGTTGGTAGGTCTGCATCAGAAAAAACCAACTTCTCCCCGGATCCCCCCTTTACAAGGTCTAAAAGCTCGGATGGAGAGATTGTAGTTGCTACGGTGGATACGCTCAATGCTTCGACTAGCTTCTGTCGGTGCGAGGGGGACTGTCTCAAGAGGTCCCAAATAGATATCTGAGCCGTGGTCTTTTTCAGTTGCTTCACTATTGAATTTTCTTCCGGCTCTTTCTCTGCGATTGCTTGTGCTGGGTCTTGCTGCTTCTCAACTTCTGGAATGACCCTCCCACTTCTTGTTACTGCTTCTACTCTTTCTTCTTCCTCTGAATCCCACGGATCCGTAAACTCTCCATTTTTCTCATCTTCGTCATCTCCACTCTCACTAGTGGACCAACAGTCTATCGCTGCCACGAAAACCCCTTTTTCATCCACTGCAGGGCGAGTAATAGCGACATACTCATTTCCATATAGATCTTGCATTACGTACCACTCTGGTAGGCTCGATCCGATCATAAAGACCGGAGGTGGCACTGTGTTATAACCAGACTTCTTCTTGCTTTCTCTCTGCTCAGGATCGGTGATCTGCTTGTTGTCAATTAGATCTTGGACCCGATGTCTTAGCGTTATACACTCATCCGTCAAATGCCCGGTATGTTGGTGGAATGCGCAGTATTCATTCTCTTTGTGCCCTGGCTGTCCTTGGGCCTTGGCCGGTTTAGGTGATAGGGGCCGCAGTTTTCCTTCTTTTATTAGCCTCTTCAGCACCCATGATAAAGGCCTACCCAAGTTGGAGAAATACCTCTGACTTATGCCGGTTGCAGACACCTCGGCAGTCTTCCCAACTCTGTTACCACTGCTTGAACCTACTGGTTTGGCCGTCCCCTGATTGCTGTATCCCCTCCGGGCATAGGACTCACTATTTGTCCTCTTGGATAAATATTCTCCTTCCGCTTCTATGGCAATGTCCTTCAAAGACTCCCAATCCTTGAGTCCCTTCATTTTTAGTCCCTCTCTTAAATAAGGGCTGGCATTTCGAATGAAAAGCCTGATCTGATCAGAAGTGTCCGGTTTGCGTTTTATCTCCATAACCCGGTTTCTCCACCGAGTAAGGTACTCGTGGAAGGACTCCCCAGCCTTCTGCTGTAACAACTCGAGATCTTTCAAAGTGACCTCCATCCGGGTACTGCAATCATACTGCTTAAGGAACTCTTCGGTCAACAAGTCCCAGTCCTCCTTGGATCTCCTGTCAAGCCCATGGTACTAATCAATAGCAGCTCCTGTGAGACTCAAGCAGAAATATTCTATCTTCTGCTTTCTTGTTAAGGTCGTTCCCTTCATGACCAGCGAGTATTGCTTGATGTGTGCGGCAGGGTCAGAGGTTCCATCAAATTTGGGAATGTCCGGCATCTTAAAATTCTGGGGAATTAGGTCATCCCCATCCAGCTCTCGGTCTTCCGGGTTCATTCCTTTTCCCACGGTCATCATCCTTGCCATGACCTCAAATCTCTCTTCCATTTTCCTCCACATTGCCTCATCCAGTTTTGGCAACTTTTCTTTAGCTACTGCATGCTCCTCATGCTCATCTCCCCCAAACTCAACTTCAGACCTGGGGACTTCTCTGCGCTCAATGGGTGCAGGTACTCTTTGCTCAATAATAGGTGGGTCAACCACTGGTTGGTTAACCGCAGCAGGACGTTCTTCTCTAACAACCTCTTGTTCAGCTGGTACTCGGACAGGAATAGCAGCAGCTTGTTGCCCAGCTATAGTGGCGGCAAGATTGCCCATCATTGCAATCATTCGGCCTTCAAATTCCTCCATTCTCTTTCCTACCTCCTCAACGATTACTGCCCGGGTTGCATCAGACTCATTTGATGGATTAGCCATGCTTACTTCTGTTGATGATTCGAGAGAAAACCCCACACTATTTTCTGAGATTGAATCTGAACTCTGATCCAACACTAACTCTGTTAACCCCAAAAGCGGCGTCCTTCTTGACCGTCCGTCGGGACCTCTAGACCACCCAGGAGAATCTATGATGGCTGAAATGCAAAAATTGTTAAGATGATGCATGATTAAAATGCAATGCATGCTCGTGCTGATGCAACATAGACAAACACATGCAAGCAGATAGATCTTTCCAACCTTGTATCTCCCACACACGTGGTAATGCGGTCTCTTTCCTAGGTGGGCTTGATCCATGGGTTAACGGGGAACCCAATGGACACGTATGGTGCGCGGTGAAAAACCGGCAGCATAACAGCTCCTATCTAATGTACATACGTATGGGTGTTTGGCAATTATGTATTTAAACAATTCAACTTAACTAAGATGGGCCCACCAGGGCATGAAAGCCTTTGATGAAGACCATTTAATTAAATTGATTTCGTTTAATATATGATGGCCCATATAGCAAGCATAGTATTACGGAACATTTCACCTAGTGGAAATATCTATTGCCATTACATGAGCTTTGGACAAGGGAGATGTTATTTTAAGGCTACCCAAGCATGATCCCTGCTGACGGGTCTAGCTCATCACAAGCATAGCGACCGATCGGGTCGTCATTTTGATATACCATTGAGGTACGTGGCTTGGGCTGGTGATTATCCTTAACACTTCCCCAAATTGAGTGAAAATGAGGTCGTGCTTCGGGAACGCACCGGGGCTTGAAAAGGGACCAAACTAACTTAATCTAAAGCTCTAATGAGATGATATGCAATTTTGAGATAAAGCGAATTTATGAATTAAATTTTAACCATAAATGTTAAACGAGGTATTTTCAAATTGAAATCTCGAACCATATCGTCCCCAGTGGAGTCGCCACTGTGACGCGCGCCGGATCCCGAGCGCCGCCCTTTCGGACCGCGCGCACGTGGGCGATCGGGGCATTTGCGGGTCCGTTGGCAGCTTGCGATAAATTGCAAGTGCGTCTATGTTGGGCAACAAGGAGGTATCATGGAGTCGCCACCCAATAGAACATTGGGAAAGTTTCTCTCGCCTCGGAGAGCCTAAGACTTGCGCATTTTATCCATATTGGGCCATGAGGCCTAGGATTAGCGCTAAAGCCTCGTGACCCAAGAAGTATTTTGGAGGATAACCTCTAACCTCTCGAGCCCAAAGACCAGAGCTGGGTCCGGGATTTCTCATCTATTTCTACCTCGATTAATTTATGATCAAATTTTAATTATCATTAATTCGCTCTCTCTCCACACGATGTAATTTTAATCTAAAAGCGCATTTATACATGTTAGGAAAACCATAAATTAGCAAGTAAAGCAATGAATTACAATAATACAAGGAGCGGAATACAACTCCCTTTTAAAAGTGCAAACATGCATAAAACCGGGGAATTTATTAATCATGAGGACTTTGGTCCCCGCATGCAGAATTAAAGAAAATATTTTGGATGTGGTAATTTTATTTGGGATGAAAACTAGGACATTGGTCCCATTTTATTATGAAAAATCTAAACTAATTTAGTAAAACTATTTTTGTGATCTTTATTTAGGTGCGCATAGGAAAACATTTTATTCAATGAATATATACAAGGAAATTAAAAATATACGAAATGAGAATTAAAAATGTATAAAGGAAATACCAAACCCCGCAACTCCTCCTTCATGTGCATGGATGCTCAAATGAGAATAAAACAATGATTTGCAACCAAAAATCAAAAAGAAATTCATGTTAGTGATTAGGCCAACGAAATAATACAACATAAAAGGTAATATGTACAATGAAAATATAATATGCATAAAATAATCATGATGTAATTTAACATGCATAGAATAATTAAGATGCAATTTAACATGCATAGAATAATTAAGATGCAATTTAACATGCATAAGGTGAGAAAGTATCATGGCACATGCAACTTATTAATATTAGTAATTAACGTGCATGGAAAATTAGTGACAATCAATTTTACTATAGTTAAGGCATGAATTAAAAATGTAACATGAGAATAACACAACTTAACATGCATGACTAGCATAAAATAATGATTATAACACTCATACATGCAAAAGAAAGCATAATAATAAACATGATATAGCATTAAGAAATTAAAGGTATTTACAACCTAAAACATGCATAATTACATGAACAAAGAATAATTTGACATGAAAAAAAGATAATAGAATTTAAAAAGCTTATTTGTTATATGAATAATTGAAGATAAAAAAATAAGAAGAAGAATATGGAGACTAAGAGAATTTACATGTTTGATATGTTAATTGGAAGCCAAAATAAATGAAATTAACAAGAGAATTAATGAGTAAAGCCAAGAATAATTACCCTCAAATTCAGTTTTGAAGAATTGAAGATAGAAGTGTTGAATTCCTTGTCTTCTCTTGTGAAAATCCTTAGAAAATAGCTTGAAAACTTGAAGAAAAGCTCTTGGAAACAAGTGTGTAAGATGGATTTTTTTCTCTCAACTCAAAGCTCCAAAATTCAGTTTTTTCTCTCCAAAATGTTCTCTTTTCGTCCTCTTCTTGTTCTGAATTTTTCTAGTGTTTTTAACCATCAAAAACTACCCAAAAAACCCCAAAAACCGTCCAAAAACGGTTGAAAATCGAGTGGGGGTCGAAAATGGGCGAAGTGGGCAAAATGGGGGCGATTTCGGCGATTTCCGCGCGCCTCGCGCACGTCTCCGCGCGGAGTTGCGCGGAACTTCCGCGCACGTCGTGCGCGGAGCGAGCGACGCCCAAGGCGTCGCTCGCGCAAGACGACCGATGCCAAGGGCGTCGGTCGCGCGGAGCGCACGCTCCGCGCACGTAAATTCCCCCACTTTATTTTCAACATTTTTCCACTTTATTTTCAACATTTTTCCATCATTTTTCACCTTTTTTTTTTTTTTTTTTTTTTTTTTTTTAAATACCACCAATCTAAAACACACTTTTTCTTCTTCAAAATAATTTAAAAAATATTTTTAAAATATTTTTAAAATCCCCTTTTTACTCACCGAAAAGACAAGGAAAATCACTTCCGAGCTTCAATCTTTTTGCCTATAAGCCGGCATAGCTAAATTTTATCATCGGGTAATCCTGATCAAGGCTACTCGGGACCCGGTGTCTACAAAATATCATTCGGCTAAGCTTAAGGTTTCTATTGTGTTTTAATTTCATCTAAAGATATTTACACACTATATTAAGTCTATGGATTATGAATATCGTGCAGCCGACGGAACCCTAAAAGCATTACTTACACATAGTTGTGCTTTATGAAAGCACAGCTGTGCTTTTCTTCTGATTATAATATCAGAGCGCCGTTCATCTTAAGGGGAGTTAGACTTAGTTTTCATTTTTCTTTTAGTTTCCAACATTATTTTCATTTTATTTAGGTTTTAATTTTCATTTTAATATGCTTTTTTAGTTTAGATTTAATTTTGAATTGCAATTTTATTCTTAAATAATTTAAATCAATTTAGCTTAGATTTATATTTTGGGGATTCAAGTGGATTCAAAGGTTGAAGAACAAGAGCTTCAAGATCTATTTTCTCTCTCATCAAGGGTGTATTCTAAACTTTAATTTTCCATATTTTATGTTTATATTCTTGATGTTAGAGTAATTATTCATTCTTAAGAGTTCTTGAATCATATTTGTATTTTGGATATTTGGATTTAATGAATATTTTCATGATTTGTTTTATTTCTCTCGTTATATTTTTTGCATTTATAATGATCATTGGGTTTGGTTATTATTCAGTCCGGAATGATGATTGATTTCAAATCTGATTTTTGTTATAATTTTTTTATGCTCAGTTTTCTATCATTTTTTGTGTATCTTTTAGACGACTCCGTTTGGGAATCTAGAAGTACAGAATTTTATGATTTAAAATTAGAGTGAGGAGTGAAATATTAGAGTTTTGGGTTATTTGACTCCGTATTGGGAAAATAAACCGAACATAGGATTTTAGACCCGTGCATAGCCTAGTTATGTGGCTGACTCCGGTTTGGGATGTCATATAATTAGAGTGGCTGACTCCGTTTGGGAAGCTTGGGTTTAGTTGGGTTGTCCAGAATTTCATGTTTATATTGTTTTACCAATTTCCAATTACATTTATGAGGATAGAATCTCCTAAGCATTTAATTTCATCCTTGAGTAATTTCTTGATGAACAATTTTATTTTCAATTGATAATTTATTTTTCTTGCTTAGCTTAGTTTTCTCCACCAAACAAACCGGGGATATCTCATATTCACTCATCTATAGATATTTAACGTGACAATCCTTTTTCCCTTGGGTACGATAACTCGGGGTCCTAACTATACCCCACTTTATTACTTGTCGATTCTGTACACTTGCCGAGGACCGATCAGGGGAGTAGGGGACATGACTCGTACAAACATGGCATAACTCGTGTCACCTCTCTACACCATGTCATGAGTTATGCTCCTTAGCATGTCTCGTGACTTGGCTCCCAGCAAAAGCACGAATCGTGCTTTCCAATTCCCAATTGAGAACTTCCCATCTTGCAATCGATAGCCGGGTGTTGTGTACTCTAGGCATGTCCAATTCGAAGATGTTAATTCGATCGGGAATTGGATACACCGATTCATCGTTCTAAATCTGCAGACCTCCTTGCGTTTCAAAACTTGCCCAAAACCTCCAAAAACCAATTTCCAACAACAACTTACTTGAGATCGGCATATCTCAACACAAACAACAGCACCAATGCGTATTTTACACATTCAATATAATCAATTCAAAAACCAACCAAAACGTAGGATTTTGATAGTAACAACCTAGAAAATCACAACAAATCCATTTAACTCAAATCTGCTCTCATAGTTCAACATTCATGCATTATAACTTAATCAAACAAAACTCATCATGTTTACTCAAACATGCATAAAAAAACCATTAGATTTCCAGCACATTGTTCAACCATAACAAACACAAGAAAAATGCAAAAATTCCCAAACTTGTAAAATCCTATGCTCCTAGTTGCACGCTCCACTCCAACTGGCCTTCTCTTTCCCCTTGGGATCACGAGTAGGTGCTTATAAATTGGAAACCCAAGAAATCACACATTGCACAAAAGCCCTAAGTTAAAAATATGTTCTAACAGACCAAGAGAAAGAAGAAGAAGAAGAAGAAGAAGAAGAAGAAGACTCAACTACTTACCCAAATGAAACTTGAGAGATGATCAATTTCCACCAAAACCACTTGGATTCACACTAGGGCACACTTTCTTAAAGAGAAAAGAGGAAGAAGGGATAAAGAGGAGGAGGAGAACGGCAATGAGGCAGTAAAATGGCTGCCCTTTCCTCTCTATCCTTCTATTTATACCCACTTCCTAAAACCCTAGCCACATGCCATCTTATGATTGGTGGAACTTGACCACCCAACACCCATGCATGGCACTACACTCAAGACCAACCTTCACTAATGCACACACTACTAACATGCATGCACCCACACTCTATCAAAGACCACAATTCATGCATTTAATCCAAAAATACCATAACACATGCCAACACATACATAGACACATATGCAAACATGGCTCAAACTACCAGGGGGAAATCGGGGTGTGATAACTTTCCCCTACTAAATAAAAATTTTGTCCTCAAAATTCTCACCTGAACTGAACAACTGTGGATACTGAATCCTCATCATCGCCTCTGGTTCCCAAGTAGCTTCCTCTACCCCGTGGTGCTGCTAAAGAACCTTAACCAGAGGAACTTGCTTATTCCTTAATTGTCTCACTTCTCGAGCGATGATAGCTTTCGGTTCCTCAACATAAGAATAATTCGACTGAATCCAAATGTCCTGAACCGATAACACATGCGAAGGATCCGATCGGTACCGATGAAGCATGGAAACATGGGAGACATCATGCATCTTAGCCAATTCTATCGGTAAAGCCAACCTATAGGCTACCGAACTAACTCTCTCCAAAACATCATAAGGCCCGATGAACTGAGGACTAAGTTTACCATTCTTGTCGAATCGCAATACTTTTCTCCAAGGCGAAACCTTAAGGAAAACTTTGTCCTCAATCTCAAACCGACTATCCTTTCTTTTCAGATTGGCATAAGACCTCTATCTATCCTTAGCCACTTTCAGATTCCGCTGCACAACTCTGATCTTCTCCTCGGTATCCCTGATCATCTTTGGCCCAAAAATGAACACTCGGTCAACTCTGTCCAACAAACTGGAGTCCTATATGGCTGACCGTACAAAGCCTCAAACGGTGACATCCCAATGCTCGACTAACAGCCATTATTGTGGGCAAACTCCATAAGCTACACATACTTATCCCAACTGCCAGAGAAATCCAAAGCACAAGCCCAAAGCATATCCTCTAAAATCTGGATAACCCGCTCGGACTGACCATCGGTCTGAGGATGAAATGTTGTGTTGAATTCAATTTGGTAACCAAGGGTCACTGCAACTCTTTCCAAAACTTAGATGTGAACCTTGGATCTCGATTAGACACTATAGACAACGGCTTCCACCATATAAATGCTGGCCAACTTATCATACAATAACCCACTCTAACCGATAAAAAATGAGCTGATTTTGTAAGCCGATCCACAATCGTCCAAATCGAATCATGCTTCTTCTGAGTCACTGGCCTCCATGGCGATGCCATCCCATTTCCACTGAGGAATGGCTAAAGGAGTGAGCAATCCCAAAGGGACTTGATGCTCAGCCTTTACCTGCTGACAAGTCAAACACTTTGCCACGAATTCAACAATGTTTCTCTTCATCACGGACCACCAGTAGAACTGCTTCATATCCCGATACATCTTCTCACTACCAGGATGCATAGTAAAGACCGTAGTGTGTGCCTCACTCAAAATCTTCTTCCTTAACTCATCACTCTTGGGCACACACAAACAATTCCTATACATAAGCACCCCATCCAAAACTGAGAACTCTGACTACTTATCCGATCGAACGTCCTGCAACACTCGCTAAAACTTCTCATCATCCTTCTGAGCGTCCATAATCGACTCTCTCAAGTTCGGCTGTACTCTCAATCGGGCAACTAAAGCCCGTACGAATCAAATCTCCATCTGAACCATCTCAAAAACAAAGCCAAAACCGACTTCTGACTTAAAGCATCCGCAACCACATTAGCCTTACCCGGATGGTAATCCACAATGCAGTCCTAATCCTTGAACAATTCTAACCATCGGCGCTGTCTCATATTCAATTCCTTCTATGTGAGGAGATACTTCAAACTCTTATGATCTGTGAAAATCCTACACTTCTTTCCATACAGAAAATGCCGCCAAATCTTCAATGCAAAGATCACAGCCGCCAATTCAATGCATCGGATAGTTCTTCTCATGAGGCTTTAACTGATGAGACACATAAGCCACAACTTTCCCCTCTTGCATCAACACACAACCCAGCCCGACACGTGATGTATCACTGTACATTACAAACTCTTTACCCGATTGGGGCTGAGTAAGTACAGGAGCTTCAACCAACAACCTCT
The DNA here is from genome assembly GCA_947683425.1 of Excoecaria cochinchinensis. Taxonomy (NCBI): domain Eukaryota; kingdom Viridiplantae; phylum Streptophyta; class Magnoliopsida; order Malpighiales; family Euphorbiaceae; genus Excoecaria; species Excoecaria cochinchinensis. The sequence goes on along the minus strand of CANTUQ010000003.1, from coordinate 5,559,078 downwards.
TTAGCTTCTCAAAACAAGCCTGTCACTTATCCAACCAATCAAACCTAACTCCTTTCCTCAACAATTTCATCATAGGAGCAGCAATAACCGAAAAACCCTTCACAAACCGGCGGTAATACCCTGCCAAACCGAGAAAACTTCTCACCTCTGTGACATTCCTAGCGCTTTCCAATTAACGATCGCCTCAATCTTGGTTGGATCCACTTGAATACCCTTAGCTGATATAATATGGCCCAAGAATGATACCTCTCGAAGCCAAAAATCACACTTACTAAGTTTCGCAAACAAACGGTGCTCTCTCAAAACTTGCAGCACCAACAAAAGATGCTCCTCATGCTCCCTCTCGTCCCTCGAGTAAACAAAAATATCATAAATAAACACAACCACAAATCGATCGAGATATGGCCTAAACACTCGGTTCATCAAATCCATAAAAGCCGCAAGTGCATTGGTCAAACCAAACGGCATCACAAGAAACTCATAATGGCCATATTGTGTCCAAAAGGCAATCTTAACCACATCCACATCCTTAACCCGAAGCTGATAGTAGCCAGACCGGAGATCAATCTTCGAAAAGACACCGCACCTCTAAGCTGATCAAACAAATCCTTGACTCTAAGCAAGGGATACTTATTCTTCACTATGACCTTATTAATTTTCCTATAGTCAATACACATCCTCAAGGTACAATCCTTCTTCTTAACAAACAACACTGGAGTTCCCCATAGAGATATGCTGGGTCTAATAAACCCCTTATCCATTAACTCTTGTAGCTGAGTTTTGAGCTCTCTTAACTCTACATGAGCCATTCGATAAGGTGCTTTTGAAATGGGAGTAGTACCCGGCACTATCTCTATGGAAAACTCAACTTCTCTCTCTAGAGGCAAACTAGGTAACTCGCTCGGAAACACATCACCAAACTCCCTAACAACTGGGATATCCTCAATCTTAACCTGATCATGCTTTGAATCCAACACCACAACTAAAAATGCCTTACAACCTTTCCTCATAAATCTCTTGGCTTGCATAGCACAAATCACATTACTCAAGGTACCTGAACCCAAACCGTTAACAATCACTGGAGACTGATCCCTATCTCACAACACAACCACTTTCCTATGACAATCAACCACTGCCCGATGCTTACTAAGCCAATCCATACGAAAGATCAAATCAAACTCCCGAAATGGCAACTCAATCAACTCAGCAGAAAACTCAATACCTTGAATCAGAAAAGGACAATTCCTATACACTATACTCACATTGACACTATGCCCTAAAGGACTGGTCACACAAACCTCATAGTCTATGTAACACCCCGCCATCCCCGTTGGAAGGATACCGGAGTGCCACGCGAGCAAACACTTATAAACGAATCCATATACACATGTATAAACAAAAACCAATGAGTTTTAAAGAAAGCTTTTAATCATATAATGGAAAATCCTGTAACATATATATATAGCAAGTCCTTATACATATATCGTATCCATATCGTTTTTACAAAAAGAGGCTCGTAAGCAAATACATATACAAAACTAATGTTTGTTCCTTTACGAAAGATTTACTTTGCTATACACAAGCCATATACAAAAATTTACAGCGGAAGACTTCAAAAATAACTTCATCAAAAGACTCCTAGTGGCCGACCCGCAGATATCTGACTCCAAAACCAAACTCGCCACCTGCACGGGAAAAGAGCCCGTGCTAAGCGATAACGCTTATTGGGGAGAAACAAAGCAAACTAACAATATGCATATACAATATTTACAACAATACTATAATCTCATCCCAACCATACACATACATTACAAGTAATTAACTATTAAAACATAATTAAAATTCTACATATTTCTCACCATTGCAAATACATATACACTCAAGGTGTATAAACACAAAGTTATTCTATATTTCATATACAACATATACCTTTAATCTTGTCAATAAACATCTCAACATATATATATATATATATCACATATAAACATGTAGCCTGATTAATCTGAAATACTCTCTAGAAGTGGATACGGTCATTTGGATACTGATTGAACACAGTATCCCAAGCATATAGAGACATGAGTCTCAAACATGTATTTTCCATATAGAGACCGGAGTCTCGCTTTATTTTCATATAGACCAAACATGGTCGAAACAAGGATCCAAATGGACTCGCATATATCGTTTTATCATATAGCAGCTGCACACACACTCTGACCTAAGTAAGCGCTTACTTATCCACTACTATGACTATTCAGGCTTAAAACTCAACTCAACAATTCAAGCACCAATATCAATATAAGTATTGAAAAATAATACTAATTTATAGTCCATGTATACAGGTATACTGATCACATTTAAAACAAGTAATTATAAATATTAAATACAACTAAATACAAATACATATTTCACGTATACATGTGTCTCGATCAAATTCAGAAACATTTAAATACATCCAGTATCAATTATTGGAGACCGAAGTACAAATAATTCACATTCACGACCATTTATGTTCATGTAAAATATAAACTAGTAAGTTATGTACATTAATTATTTAATCAAGTATACGACTCAATAATTCACGTATCATATCATGTGAATTTCATTAAATACCAGCTTATAAATCATGTATACTTGTATAATAATCAAATTCAGAAACATTTAAATATATAAATATTACTAAAGGAGGTAATAAGAACAAATAGCTCATATTGCAAAAGTCCCTGTTAATTAAATTATAAACATGTAAATCATGTATACTAATTATTAATCATGTATACAAAACCCAATATTAAGCAATTATTAAAACACAATACAGATTTTAAATCAAATATTTGTCATGTAGTGCAAAAATTCTTGAAATCAGAAATTAAACTTCAGTTTTAATAAAACAGGGCAGCAGGGGAAGGCTGGTCACGCCGTGACCATTCATCACGTCGCGTGACGCAGGCTTCACGCGAGCGCCAGGCAGAGGAGCAAGCAAGAACAGGCGGTCACGGCGTGACCATCAGTCACGTCTCGTGACGCCTGTGAGGAGAGGAAGAAAGAGGTCATGAGACCTGTCTCGTGACACGCAGGGAAGACAGGCGAGGTCGCGAGGCGTGATGCTCCATCACGTCGCGACTTCGCCAGGGGAAGGGGATCACGGCGTGATGCCCCATCACGTCTCGTGATCCTCTTCTCACACTACTTCTTCTTCTCCAACAGATTTCAAAATTCCCAGAAAGAAAACGTGAAAACCAGTAAATCCAGAAAACAGAGTATTTCTAAAATTCAAAACTCCTCTTTATCTAAAACCATTTTTTCATGCAATCAGGATTCGAATACGTACCTTCAAGTCTCCAGAGCACATTCACAGCAATTATAACACAAATAACACATTATTACAATTATAACAGAGGCAACATCAGAAAATGAACTTCCCAGGAATCCACATTCAAACTCATACATATTCATCTTCTTATAAAACTCACATTATTCTTTTTTTACAGGAATCATGTATACACAGTACATATTTTATACATTTTGATATACAAACACACAGAAACCACGTTCATATCAAAACTGCAAACAGGATCAAAACACAATAAGGGACAGACACACTCCCAAACCTGTACTGAAGCTCAAAACGTCCACTAAATTCTAATCCACAATCTTCCCTTTATCCTTCTCTTTCCTCTTAACTTCTGAAGCTTCTAAAACATCCAAACCCTAGCTCACAGCAGATGGACACACATGCAAATGGGAAAGAACCGAAAACACAAGAGAGGAAGAGTGGTTTTCGTGAGAAAGAGAAAGGAAGAGAGAAAACCTCATGTGTTTAGTTTTCCAGAAACTAAAACACTCAGACCATTGTTTTCTTTCACCCACGTACACACACACTCACTCACCACTTGGCCCACATGCACAGCTTCACGTTCCACTCACTCTTCTTTTACCATTTAATCCTTGTCAAATTACCTTTCACTCACCAAACCAATATTTGCCAATAAATACTTTTATTCCTTTGCAATTTAATCCTCAATCAATAGCAAGTTACTCAATTACCCTTAATTGTCCAATTAAAATTGCTAAATCCAATTAAGCCACTTATGGGGTGTGACAACTCTCTTCCCCTTAAGAAAATTTCGTCCTCGAAATTTCCTCGCTAATCACTTGTAGATAAATCTTCAAACAAATCTCTGAATCGCTATCATTTATACCATATAACTATCAAATCATGTACACTCCACACTTTCCTTAACACACTACACTCTAATCCATATACCTCTTCTAATCATCAAGTACTCGATGTATATCCTATCAGCTTCTCTCAGTGAAGTGCATACAATGATGCTGTTTACATACAAATGAGGGATGCGGATGAAATGGTCATGTAATGATTTATGTATGCGAGATGATGCGAAAATACAATGTAAGCTACTATAATGCACTTTTCCCATCCCCATGTTTCACTATGCTTATGTGCACACGATTTCAAGAAGATAGCTGACAGGAATACAGAGTGTCACCTCGAACTCTTATCCATTCACATATGCCACTGCCTCGTCTATGCTCTCACGCGAGTCGGACTCCATCTATACTTTACACAAACGACATCTGCATTAGGCCACCATACAAAACTGACTCTCATGTATAGACTTGACTCACACCAAAACAATCACAACATAACCCAGAACCACCAAACCTGGGCTCTGATACCAAGCTGTAACACCCCGCCATCCCCGTTGGAAGGATACCGGAGTGCCACGCGAGCAAACACTTATAAACGAATCCATATACACATGTATAAACAAAAACCAATGAGTTTTAAAGAAAGCTTTTAATCATATAACGGAAAATCCTGTAACATATATATATAGCAAGTCCTTATACATATATCGTATCCATATCGTTTTTACAAAAAGAGGCTCGTAAGCAAATACATATACAAAAGTAATGTTTGTTCCTTTACGAAAGATTTACTTTGCTATACACAAGCCATATACAAAAATTTACAGCGGAAGACTTCAAAAATAACTTCATCAAAAGACTCCTAGTGGCCGACCCGCAGATATCTGACTCCAAAACCAAACTCGCCACCTGCACGGGAAAAGAGCCCGTGCTAAGCGATAACGCTTAGTGGGGAGAAACAAAACAAACTAACAATATGCATATACAATATTTACAACAATACTATAATCTCATCCCAACCATACACATACATTACAAGTAATTAACTATTAAAACATAATTAAAATTCTACATATTTCTCACCATTGCAAATACATATACACTCAAGGTGTATAAACACAAAGTTATTCTATATTTCATATACAACATATACCTTTAATCTTGTCAATAAACATCTCAACATATATATATATATATATCACATATAAACATGTAGCCTGATTAATCTGAAATACTCTCTAGAAGTGGATACGGTCATTTGGATACTGATTGAACACAGTATCCCAAGCATATAGAGACATGAGTCTCAAACATGTATTTTCCATATAGAGACCGGAGTCTCGCTTTATTTTCATATAGACCAAACATGGTCGAAACAAGGATCCAAATGGACTCGCATATATCGTTTTATCATATAGCAGCTGCACACACACTCTGACCTAAGTAAGCGCTTACTTATCCACTACTATGACTATTCAGGCTTAAAACTCAACTCAACAATTCAAGCACCAATATCAATATAAGTATTGAAAAATAATACTAATTTATAGTCCATGTATACAGGTATACTGATCACATTTAAAACAAGTAATTATAAATATTAAATACAACTAAATACAAATACATATTTCACGTATACATGTGTCTCGATCAAATTCAGAAACATTTAAATACATCCAGTATCAATTATTGGAGACCGAAGTACAAATAATTCACATTCACGACCATTTATGTTCATGTAAAATATAAACTAGTAAGTTATGTACATTAATTATTTAATCAAGTATACGACTCAATAATTCACGTATCATATCATGTGAATTTCATTAAATACCAGCTTATAAATCATGTATACTTGTATAATAATCAAATTCAGAAACATTTAAATATATAAATATTACTAAAGGAGGTAATAAGAACAAATAGCTCATATTGCAAAAGTCCCTGTTAATTAAATTATAAACATGTAAATCATGTATACTAATTATTAATCATGTATACAAAACCCAATATTAAGCAATTATTAAAACACAATACAGATTTTAAATCAAATATTTGTCATGTAGTGCAAAAATTCTTGAAATCAGAAATTAAACTTCAGTTTTAATAAAACAGGGCAGCAGGGGAAGGCTGGTCACGCCGTGACCATTCATCACGTCGCGTGACGCAGGCTTCACGCGAGCGCCAGGCAGAGGAGCAAGCAAGAACAGGCGGTCACGGCGTGACCATCAGTCACGTCTCGTGACGCCTGTGAGGAGAGGAAGAAAGAGGTCATGAGACCTGTCTCGTGACACGCAGGGAAGACAGGCGAGGTCGCGAGGCGTGATGCTCCATCACGTCGCGACTTCGCCAGGGGAAGGGGATCACGGCGTGATGCCCCATCACGTCTCGTGATCCTCTTCTCACACTACTTCTTCTTCTCCAACAGATTTCAAAATTCCCAGAAAGAAAACGTGAAAACCAGTAAATCCAGAAAACAGAGTATTTTTAAAATTCAAAACTCCTCTTTATCTAAAACCATTTTTTCATGCAATCAGGATTCGAATACGTACCTTCAAGTCTCCAGAGCACATTCACAGCAATTATAACACAAATAACACATTATTACAATTATAACAGAGGCAACATCAGAAAATGAACTTCCCAGGAATCCACATTCAAACTCATACATATTCATCTTCTTATAAAACTCACATTATTCTTTTTTTACAGGAATCATGTATACACAGTACATATTTTATACATTTTGATATACAAACACACAGAAACCACGTTCATATCAAAACTGCAAACAGGATCAAAACACAATAAGGGACAGACACACTCCCAAACCTGTACTGAAGCTCAAAACGTCCACTGAATTCTAATCCACAATCTTCCCTTTATCCTTCTCTTTCCTCTTAACTTCTGAAGCTTCTAAAACATCCAAACCCTAGCTCACAGCAGATGGACACACATGCAAATGGGAAAGAACCGAACACACAAGAGAGGAAGAGTGGTTTTCGTGAGAAAGAGAAAGGAAGAGCGAAAACCTCATGTGTTTAGTTTTCCAGAAACTAAAACACTCAGACCATTGTTTTCTTTCACCCACGTACACACACACTCACTCACCACTTGGCACACATGCACAGCTTCACGTTCCACTCACTCTTCTTTTACCATTTAATCCTTGTCAAATTACCTTTCACTCACCAAACCAATATTTGCCAATAAATACTTTTATTCCTTTGCAATTTAATCCTCAATCAATAGCAAGTTACTCAATTACCCTTAATTGTCCAATTAAAATTGCTAAATCCAATAAAGCCACTTATGGGGTGTGACAGTCTAACTGATCAACATCATGCAATCTATCAAATAACTTGTCTGTGCACAAATATGAGTGTGTTGAACCAGGGTCAATTAGAGCATAAATCTCAGTGTCAAAGAGTAGGAACTTACCTGCTATCACATCTGGGGCGTCTTGCTCATCACGAGCTCTCATATCATATACCCTAGCTGGAACTGCCATGGGACGATCAACTGACTCAGATGGAGCTCCCCCACTAGGCCGTCTGCCTTAACCTCTACCTCTACTACTAGCCCGATCGGATTGCGGTGCATTCGACCCAACTCTACTGGCCTCACGCTGATCACCAGCAGCCTCACCCAATCTAAGACAGCTAGCCAAGAAGTGATTCGTACTCTCACATCTAAAATAGCCACCTGTGAGCCACCTACACTCACCCCTTTGGTGCCTGCTGCAATGAGAACACTCAGGCAATACCTCAGTCCTATTACCCGATCCACCTCTATCAGAACTCCAACTCATGGCTAAACCCTGTCTCCTGAATCTCAAAGCCGGTCCTCAAGAAGAACCATCATACGGATTCCTAGACCTCTTACCCGAGGACGATAACGATCCTAATCCTCCATGAAAGGGATGCCTTCTCTATGCCCTCTCTCTCAACACTGACTCTGATCTCTCAGCCCGTACTACTGCCTGAACAATCTGATAATACCCAATACCCGGAGTACTCATCAGTGAAATAAGCATGGCTCTTAATGACTCATTCAAAATAGCCTCAAAATGCTGACACCTAAACTCCTAACTCCTCTGTCAACACATCCTCTGGAGTATACTTCACAAGCTGATTGAATTCTTTCTCAAACTCTGATACTGACATAGCTCTCTACTTCAAACTATAAAACTATGCCCATTTTGCATCCTTATAAGCCTGAGTTACATACTTACTGGTGAACTGCCTCTGAAAGAACTCCCAAGTAACAGGGTCAGGAAACTGGGAATGCATACGGACTAATTTCCACCAATTATATGCGGAACCCTAAAGCAATGCAACCACACACTCTACCTGCCTATCAGGAGGGTACCGAATCTAATCAAAAACTCGCTCTATCTTCTCAATCCATTTCTCAGCATACTCTGATTCATCCAATCCAGTCCCATAAAAGTCCTCTGCACCAGCTTTCCTTATACTCTCAATAGGGGCTCTAGGGGCAGTCACCCTCTCTAAGACTCTAGCCATATCCTGTTAAATCTTCAGCTTGGCCAGAAAGGGCATGGCTGCAGCCTCAGGCTGTACCCTAGCTTGTTGAACTGATAAAGACACAGAAGGATCCACTGCTTGAGGATTCATGCTCTCTGCGGAGCCGTTAAGCGACTGACGCACCGAATCAGAAGACATCTAGAACAAAACACAAAGATAACTGCATCAGCCAACACAGTCCTAAACATATATCTATGCACAACACCCCCTACCCATACGTAGGCGAACCCATCCACAAGGGAGTGAGAAGCCGTATGAGTCAGGGTGTCACCAAGCTGCTCAAATAATAAACATATGCCATGCATACAAAGTACAGCGGAATTTAAACTTTTAAACAATATGATCAATCATTCATAGATGCAATAATAATATTCATTACAAAATGGTTCTAATATTACCAAAAGAATTACATCTTTCAAAATTACAGTGAGAGATTACTATTACAAAAAGAATCTCAAAATAAATGGTAAGTCCTAACATCAACCTCTGTGTTGGCTTGACTGCGGCGACTCTCCCAAAAACTAATCACCTTCCGTACCTGCACGGATAAAACACCCGTGCTAAGCGATAACGCTTAGTGGGGAAAATACAACAATAATATGGACGGCCACTCACAGTTGTCATCAAAGCAAAATGCATAAATATGGCATAAGCTGATAATCATATAATATAATCTTAACTGAATCACATTTATAGCATTTGTAAGTCCATATACATATTTCCTCACATTCTGATAGACATAACCGATCGGATGTTCACATTCTCCTAATCATAACAAATCTGACAATACACCTGCTGACTCACAATAGTGGATGACGAGCGAACACATTGCGGTACCTTACGGGAATGAATCGAACGCATGGCGGTACTTGACGGGTACGAATCAAAAACCAACATCACATTTTCCTTTCAAAACATTTTACAATGGGGATCTTAAACAAGATCCAAACACATCAAGGTTCGCAAGAAACCAAACGGGGGACCTGATCAGGGTCTGAACAGAACAGAGGGATGCCGCTAAAGAACTCTATTAGGCATGCCTAACTATCCACTAGGTTAGCTCTCAAAATATAGCATATACTTTATCATGAATTAATCATAGCATTATTCATATAAAAGCACGATATTTATATCAAACAATAGTAAAAATTCATGCAGAGGAGATAAGAATTTAATTTTTGACAAAACAGGGCAATTTCGAAAAAACTGGCCGAGCAGAGGTTCACTGTAGCAATCGCGACAAGAATCACGCTCGCGAAAGTGACCAAAGGCAAATTGTAAGAGGAAGGGCAAGGACACGAGTCGTTAAGGATCAACACAACTTGTATCAACGTTCTATCTTGTCCGAAATGCCAATCAGACGAGAGGAACCAGGAGCACGAGTCATGAGCACGACTCGTGCTGATGCTCTAAACTCGGTCATGAGTCATGCTTGTACATCATGACTCGTGACTTGGCTTCCAGCCCGCATGAATCTCATTTCCTTCATTGAGTTCCGATCGGATCTCCCACCTTCCGTTCGGCAGCCAAGGATCCAATCGTGAGGACGACTGAGAGTCGAGAGCAGATCGCAAGGGAGAGCAAACGATTGGGAAGGGGGAGTAGGGGACACGACTCGTGCAAACATTGCACGACTCGTGTCTCCTCTCTACACCATGTCAAGAGTCGTGCTCCTCAGCATGTCTCGTGACCTGGCTCCCAGCAAAAGCACAAATCGTGCTTTCCATTTCCCGATAGAAAATTTCCATCTTGCCATCGAAAGCCGAGTGTTGTGTACTCTAGTCATGTCCGATCGGAAGATGTTAATTCGATCGGGACTTTGATACACCGATTCTGCGTTCTAAATCTGCAGAACTCCTTACATTTCAAAACTTGCCAAAAACCTCCAAAAACAAATTTCCAATAACAACTTACCTGAGATCGGCATATCCCAACACAAATAACAGCACCAACCCATATTTTACACTTTCAATATAATCAATTCAAGAACTAACCAACATGTAAGATTTTGACAGTAGCAACCAAGAAAATCACAACTAATCCATTTAACTCAAATCTGCTCTCATAGTTCAATATTCATACATTATAACTTAATCAAACAAAACTCATCACGTTTACTCAAACATGCATCACAAAACCATCAGATTTCCAGCACATTGTTCAACCACAACAAACACAAGAAAAATGCAGAAAATCCCAAACCTGTTGAATCCTATGCTTCTAGTTGCACGCTCCACTCCCACTAGCCTTCTCTTTCCCCTTGGGATCACGAGTAGGCACTTCTAAACCGGAAACCCAAGACATCACAAAATGCACAAAAGCCCTAAGTTAACAATACGTTCTAACAGACCAAGAGAAAGAAGAAGAACAAGAAGAACAAGACTCAACTACTTACCCAAATGAAACTTGAGAGATGATCAATTTCCACCAAAACCACTTGGATTCACACTAGGGCACACTTTCTTGAAGAGAAAGGAGGAAGAAGGGATAAAGAGGAGGAGGAGAACGGTAATGAGGTAGCAAAATGGCTGCCCTTTCTTCTCTCTCCTTCTATTTATACCCACTTCCGAAAACCCTGGGAACATGCCATCTTATGATTGGTGGAACTTGACCACTCACACCCAACACCAATGCATGGCACTACACTCAAGACCAACCTTCACTAATGCGCACACTACTAATATGCATGCACCCACATTCTATCAAAGCCCACAATTCATGAATTTAATCCAAAAATACCATAACACATGCCAACACATACACAGACACATATGCAAACATGGCTCAAACTACTAAGGGGAAATCAGGGTGTGACAGTTTCCCGGTCTAATAATTTCTTACCAGTTCGATAACTCAATTTTCTGTTTCATTGTAAAATTTATTTTTCATTACCATTTAATTCTCCATAATATTTCAAGCAAATCCATGCTTTCAGATAATTTTTCTGAGATCCATAACTCTAATTAAAGTCTGGTCAAACTTTGGTCAAACCAAAGTCAACTGGTCCGACCGGTCCAGTCCGGTTCACCTTTCATCCTTAACTTCCACTTTACTCTTAATTGCTCATTTGACATTTGGTCCACCTTAATCAAGGTCCATATCCGGTCCGGTTCAATTAAACTGATCCGATTCACTAATTTTTCAGTGTCATGATAAAATTACTTTTTCATTGCCAAACTGTTTTACACACTATTCTGGGTCTATCTATGTCTTTAGATAACTTTTCAGAGGCCATTTACTATCTTTAAAGTCTCGATTAAATTTCGATCAAACCTAGTTACTATTTGAATCGAACCGGAGGCTTTTCTTCAATTTAACTTTTGGGGACCTATTTAACCTCATTTTCACTCCATAATATACCACCAGACTCCTTATAACTTGTACTTTCCAATAGTCTAATAAAATATTTTTCACTCCGGGTTTCCGAGAAGTCACCTATCATAGGCTTTCCTGACCTGGGCATGTTTAACGTTTCTTCTCTTCTATCTTTTAGGACCCAATTACTGATATTTTCACCTGAAATTCACACTGCATCCTCTACAGATTTCACTGCTTACTACTGACCCGGTATTTGGGCCATTACAATTCTCCCCCACTTATAAAATTTCATCTTCGAAATTTTCCTATGTATCACAATCACAGATTACAGCCACTATGCTGTGAGGACATTCATTTCGGGAGATTCATTTACTTTCCATCAGTCAGCATACTTTACTTTCTCTTACAATCCCATGAACCTATACGATCCTTATGTCTCGTCTGATACCTTCACTCACTTCTATTATCAATAGCTATTCATGGCATGTATACGTATCACTCTGTCCTCATTACACTATCTTCGATCTTAGGACTGCTTAAACCTTTGCTCTAATAGCAAAATAAATGTAACACCCTTAACACTCTATACTATACGTACAGTAAATAGATGCCACAATAATCTCATCAATATTGACAATGCAAGACCATTATATAATGCACAGTTCAGTAAAAAATATTCGATTTCCAACATCAATTATACTCGTAAGCAAAATAATAACAATAATAAAGTAGTGCATTGAAAATTGTATACATGTCATACCTATACTTAAACATCTGCATTTGATCCACAACTCGACTGCCATCGATATTCCGGCCACTTAAAAACTTCCTATCTATGTAACCTAAACAACACTATGCGCTGAGCATTTAAAATGCCCAGTGGTGGATACATATCCTAAATTTTCCATGACTAAAATAATATGCATGAGCACACAAACCTTTCTATTTATTTAGACTATATGAACATTGAAATCTTTAAATTTACTTAATTATGTCTTACAATAATGTCTTATTCAATCCTTTATTTCAGTTGCTTATCCTTGTACCTTTTAAATCATTCAGTAATTATACCTTAACATTTCATTTCAGTTATTAGCATTACTTTTGACTGCACTATTATCCTTAACCTTAATACTTTTACGTTCAGTCCACTATTTAACATTCAGTCATATTTGGGTACATTATTAGTTACTGAATTATTTGCTAGAACAGTTGTCGTTCCTTGAATATGCCCCTTACTCTAGTCTATTAATACTAATCTTTTTATGCTTTATGCTTACGTTACTATTTTTCATTTAATCGTTTCTTTTACAGCACCATGATTACTTAAAGTTGTAATCCAAAAACATTTACATTGTTTCCTATTTAATTTCAATCAGCTATATTTATAATACTTTTAAATTACCAATACTGTCTCTCAATACACTTACTTATCTATATACTTAATTTTCCTAGTAATAACTATTTCATATTTTATTTCAACATTACTGTGATCAATGATACCATTATTTACAGCAACATCTGAATTACCCATTTTATTAATATTATCATCGTAACAATTAACATTGTTTCTTCATTAGCTTTTAACATTTTACTAACAGTTCAAAATTTGTTTAGTTATAAGGTTTTATGACTCACTAATACCCTAACATTCCAATAACTTTTCGATTATCTATTAACATTTTTACTTTCATGTGTACTATATACTAAAGTCTTTAAATTCCATTTATTTTATTTTTCACATAACTAGCTCATAATTATGCTACTAGTTAATTATTTTACACTATCTTTTATTTATTTCTGATAATTCACTTACCTTATATATATATATTAACCTGATCATCTTTTTACCAACATCGCCATTACTCATTATTATAATTAATATTATTGACTATTGCCATTATTAATAACTTTAACAGTTGCATACTTATGTCTATACCTTAATCTATATATTGACATAAACTTTAATGTCAGTATTAATATTATCATTATAAATATTCTTATTATAAATTTCTTCACTTATTTTCAATAATACAGTTATCATTCATAATACTTATCAAATACATTTTAATCCTTAAATTTATATTGCTATCATCAATTGCAATTTAATCTCTAAACTTTTCACTAATTTACAGTATTACCTATTGTTCCCACTTATTTACGATAATGCAATTAATTTACTTATTATCGTCTTTATTTTATTATCTATCATGCAATTGCCACTTAATCCTTATAAACTTATTAGTCTTCTACTATTTTACACCTATGTCCTTTAAACATTACTAAAATTACAATTTTTCCCCTGAACAATTATTTCCTTATTCGATTATTTACATGAAATAATCTTTATTTATTTAAATCACTAAACTAAATTCGCATGCATGGCACATGAATATAAACAATACATTTAATATCAATTATCCCAATATTAGTTCACTTAATTTCTATACATGAAAAAATATTCTCAATGTCAATTAAATCACTTATTTAAGGAAATAAACATATTTAGTGCACATAAAATTTCATATTTGCATTTAGGTCCTCATGTTATATCATATTTACATCTAGGTCCTTTAGTTATTATTAAATTATAATTTTACCCCTAACTTTTTCATATTTACAAATATGCCATAAAATTAATTTATCAACTAATTTATTTCATTAATTAACAAGCAAATTACCATTAAATCACTTATTTAAGGCACTTACACGTTTAACACGCATAAAAGTCCATATTCTCCGTTTTATCCCTAAATATGGCAAAATTACAATTATCTCCTTAAACTTTACCAAAATTACCAAAATGCCACTAGTTCATTTTATTTTACCATTTTACATTATTTAACATGTAAATTATGGTTTTACCCTCCAATTACCAATTTCATGCCAAATTACATTTTAGTTTTTATAAAGTGACCAATTTTCATATTTAATCATTTAAATACATTTTTACCCTTATTAACATACTTATGGTCATAATTACCATTATGCACTCAAACTTTTTACATAATTCCAATTATGTCAATTTTTCATACAAATATCACTTCAATCACAATTTAACCATTTTAAGCTTGTTTTTACCAAATTACCTCTTGTACAATACTGAAAGACATCTATATTCAGGATAAACGAGATGTGTAACACTCCCATACCCCCGATAAAGAATATCGGGGCGCCACAAGCCAAACACACACACAAATACTCGTACACATGCAAACATATTTCATGCAAACACATGCAAAAATAATAAGATCGCACTCGATCCCAACCTCTAGGAGCTTGATCACATCTCTCTACTTATTTCGATCTTCTGCTTGCCTTTGGTCCAACTTCTTGTCCATAGCTTCCATGCATAAATCAACCCAAAGAACACTTAAACCAAACTCTTAACTTTAAATCAAAACATGAATATGGAGAGAAAAAGGAGGTCAGATCGGAAGACTAATTAAACTAACCTTGTCAAGGACCAGCTCTACCCTTCACAGCTCTCTCTTCAACTAACTCAAAAAGGCTCACTCAAAGAGCAAAAGAAATGGAAAGGGAAAGAGTACAGTAGAATACCAAGAACAAAGAAAGAAAAGAAGAACAAATAGCCAAAGGTAAGATCAAAGTGGGAAAAGAAAAGGAAGAAAGTGAGCAAATGGTCAATCCTCATCCAAACCATTAACTATACTCATAAATGCCACTTACCAAATTAATTACATGCATATCTCTTTACATAACATAAGCTTAACTCATGCCATGTGTCCAAACCCTATAATGCCACTTATCAACCTCCTACGCCGCCATGTGTCCGATACACATCAAATAATCCAACTCAAGTAGGCTTCACGTGAAGCATTCTGTCATGCCCGCGACACTGTAGTGCTCGCGACAGAACCCACACATAAGCCACTTACTCAAATACACTCTCTTATACACACAGACTCTTGAATTTTGAATAAAAATTCAGAAATTCTACTAGGGCCAAATCGGGTCGTTACAAATCTCTCCCCCTTAAAAAAATTTGTCCTCGAAATTTCCCCTGCTAATCACTTACACAAGTAAATCCTTAAACAAATCTCCAAATCGCTATCACTTATACCATACATCTATCAAATCGTATACACTTCACACTTTCCTTAACGTACTGCACTCTAATCTATATACTTCTTCTAAGCACCAATCACTCGATGTATATCCCGTCAACTTTTCTCAATAAAGCGCATACAATGATGCTTTTTCACATACAAATGAGGGATGCGGATGGAATGGCCATGTAATGATTTATTTATGCAAGATAATGCGAAAATGCAATGTAAGCTACTGTAATACACTTTTTCCCATCCCCATGTTTCACTATGCTTATGTTCACACGATTCAAAAGAAATAGCTGACAGACATACAGAGTGATACCTCAAACTCATACTATGCACAAAATCTCATATCACTCACTAACCGACATCTCACTAACCCTTCATCTATACACTACACAATCAGCATCTGCATTAGGCCACGACTCTAAACAAACTCAGACATTTAACCTATACTCTACATCTTATAGACCAGAACCTCTAACCTATGCTCTGATACCACTAAAATGTAACACCCCCATACCCCCGGTAAGGAATATCGGGGCACCACAAGCCAAACACAAACACAAATACTCGTACACATGCATACACAATAGCAGAAGCGATAAAATAAATAAATAGAAATGACTTGGGCCCAAACAAAATACTCTTATATCGTACATATAAACTGTACATATTACAAAAACTTTATTCTTAATACACTATAATTTTCTGTACATGTACAAAATAGTTACCAATTACATGTCGATTTTATACTTCTCCATATACATAATGATGTTACTCAAAATGTAAGAAACTCTATCTAGTACAAAAAGTTCAAAAGCTCCTAGTGGCCTTGACCTGCAGATGTGCACCCTCTAATCCAATCCTGAAAACTTACACGAGAAAAACACCCGTGCTAAGTGATAACGCTTAGTGGGGATAAACAGACATAATAGACTTCGGATGAAGTCACAGATATATCACATGCGTATCAATAGTCACGTCATATACACATAATCATATTCCGTATCTTCTAAGCAAAATATTATTATGCTTTAATCCATTCTTGTATAGAAATCCACACATGGCGAACGGTATCGGTAACACCTTAAATACATATACAAGTATCGATACAAACTCACTGTGCTCATATACATATACACAACTTGTAACAGATAACATTCACTCCAATTAGTTTCATGTGCAAATATCCATATAAGGCAAACAATACCAATATCATGTCATACTATATTCATATACATATACATTTCTCCATTATACCTCTTGTACACTATAAAATACACTTCAGCCTGAACTTTCAACAATTTTAGATATGGGTACTTTACTGTGGATACTGATAAACAGTATCAAACTCTAGAGACTTAACTCAAAATGAATACTCTGGGTATTCGTCGGTAGACCAATTAAAGTCACTATAGCAGCTGCACTCTAACCCTTTATAAGCATACTTATTTATCCACTACTATGACCATTCAGGCTCGAACAAGAACTCTACAACTAAATCATATACATTGCATGTAGTCTACTGTTCATTCAAGAACATTATACACTATCTACATATTAACTGAGAAAGCCATGCATATATTTACATGTAGCAATATCACATTAACGAATCTTTGTACTACACATTACTAATTAATCAAATACACAATCCATTTTACTTGTTCATAGACTTCACACATTATGATTCAACCATAGATGATTAATATCACATGCATATCATGTTCAATAATTTAAAAGCATATATACATTTAGTATCATTATTAAACTCTTATGCCACAGCTTTAATCACCTATAATTTCAATTGACAACCACACTCATTTCATAAGGTTAGAAATGAGTTGGACATGCTACAGGAACTTACCATGAAGTTCAGGTGCATTTCGGGAAGAAAAACACTCAAAATATACAAATTAGTTGAGGGTAAATGTGGGGAATTGATTCATGCCAACTATGGGCTCTAATTAAATAAAAAAAGCACTCTTATAACTGGTTCTGTCGCGCTCACGACAGAAGCTACCCTCTACAGGACTGCTTTTCACATTAAACTTGTATCGCATAAAATAATGTCTAAACGTTATTTTTAGGCAAAACAACTCTCTTAACAATTGTTCCCTAGGATGTTATCTTTTGAATGGGAAAAATTTTAGGTCGTTTGGACATGTACAACAAAAGATATGAGCTAAATAAACTATACTGCTCCAGTAACCCGACCCAAACAGGGACGCTATGGTTTTGGCAAATTTTCAGGGTCTTAGAGCAAGAATGTGCTCAAGGTCATTTCTGGGACTTTTGTAGGCATAGAATTCATGGTTCTAATGACTCAACAATCACTCAATTTAGAGTCTGGAACTCTACTTATAACAAAAACACTTCACAGAGGTCAGATGCAAAATAAAAAGAATTTGCCAAAACCAAACTTTATCATCACAACTACATGGTAACCCGTCTAACAACATCAACACACACTCAAATGATCAAGTTACATACTTATAAACATATATACACATATCATAAGCACTGCAAGCAATCAAATTGACCATCTAACAAATATACTCTAAAAGAGCAGTTGAGCTAATTAATGCTCATCAAGCATCTCTCTATTCAAACATCTCTCTGTTCAAACATATTTCATGTAAACACATGCAAAAAAAATAAGATCACACTCGATCCCAACCTCTATTCTCCTTGCCTTTGGTCCAACTTCTTGTCCATAGCTTCCATGCATAAATCAACCCAAAGAACACTTAAACTAAACTCTTAACTTTAAATCAAAACATGAATATGGAGAGAAAAAGGAGGTCAGATCGGAAGACTAATTAAACTAACCTTGTCAAGGACCAGTTCTACCCTTCACAGCTCTCTCTTCAACTAACCTAAAAAGGCTCACTCAAAGAGCAAAAGAAACGGAAAGGGAAAGTGAACGGTAGAATACCAAGAACAAAGAAAGAATAGAAGAACAAATAGCCAAAGGTAAGATCAATGTGGGAAAAGAAAAGGAACAAAGTGAGCAAATGGGCAATCCTCATCCAAACCATTAACTGTACTCATAAATGCCACTTACTAAATTAATTGCATGCATATCTGTCACACCCCATTTGCCCCCTAGTTGAATGAGCCATGTGTAGGTGTGCATTTGCGTTTGTTTTGGCATGTTATGAGGGGCATTTTGGTAAAAGTGCATGTATATGGGTTCTGTTAGCATGTGGGTGTATGCATGGTATTTATGTATTACGTAGTAGGATTGTGCTAGAGTGTGCTTGCTCACATGGTTGTGGGGTGTGAGTGAGTTAGGTGTGATTGCATGTGCATAAGTGTAGCATAATAGAGTATGTCTAAGTGGGAGAGCATTGTGTGTGTGTGTTCAAACACTTGTACGATATGCATTAGTTGGGAGAGTCTTGCGTGTATGTGATGCATGTGCTTTAGGTGTGAGTGATCAAATCCCACTAATAGGGAAGTGACACTTGTCTAGGGTTAGGAAAAGAAAAAGAAAAAGAAAAGAGAAGAGTGGGATGGGCGGTGGCTGCCTTCATTTCTCATTTCCCCTTTCCCCTCACTCTCTTCTTCTTCCTTTTCTCTTCCTCTAAGAACCCTAGCTTGGAATCAAGGCTTAGTTGGTGGGAATTGATCATCCTTTAGCATTTTAGAGGTAAGTCTATTACATTTGCTCTTCTTTTCTTCAATTGGTTCTTCATCTTCTTCCTTGCATTTTCTGGGTTTGGATCTAAGTTAGGGTTTTGTGTTTGTGTGTTTTGATGGTTTGATGCTTAGCCGAGCCTCCTCGTGAGCCAAAGGGCAAAGAGAAGGTTGGATCTAGTGGAACTAAGCATTAGGAGCAAAGGATTTCAAGGTTTGGGAATTTTCTGCTCTTGAATGTGAATATGTCTATATGTGTTCTTGTTGAATTTCTGGAAATTGGGTTATGAAATGGACTTATTTTTGCATGCATGTTATGGGCTTTTAATTGGGAAGAGTAATTATGCATGAGTGTGAATTTATTGTGGTGATTTAGTGGTTTGATGTAGTTTTACTGTAAATTTTTAGGTTTTGATAATTGTTGAGATTGTGAGCTTAAATTGATGAATTGAGTGGAATTACTTGTGGACATATGTTATATTGTGTTTGTTGTGGGTGCCAGATGGCTGGAATTGAGGTAAGAGACCAAGTGAAGTGATTTGTGTGTTTGTGTGCGATTTGGAGAAGAAGGAATCTGCAGAATTCTGCAGATTTTGGAAAACTCGTGTCTGTTGCGATCGCGACAGTGTCGTGAGAGTGACAAAGGCCGGTGTTCCAGCCTTCTTCCTATAGCGATCTTGGTGGCATGATGCCACTCTCTATCGCGAGGGCGACAGCGTCGCGATCGCGACAGAGAGCTGGTGGCTGCGCTGCTAGCTCGCGGTATCGCGAGCACGGGATCTGGCGCGAGGCCGCGATAGCGAAAGAGCTCTCTGTTGCGATCACGACAATGTCGTGAGCGCGACAGAGCCGGCTGCTTGTTCCTTCCCGCGATCTCGAGGTCTTTCACGGGTCCGAGCGACGAGCGAGGAGTTTAGCCCCTGTCGTGAGCACGACAGACGTCGTGAACGCGATAGCTCTGCTGTCTGTCTGGGTTTCTTTTCTTGCATGCTTGTGTGCGAACCTTTGAATGATGATGTTTTTTGATTACATGAAAGATTAATGTTACGAATTACATGAATGGGTAATCTTGGGTGATATATGAATGAGACTTTGAATATTATGAATTGGATTGTATGGTTTTTGCATAACCTGCTAGAGTCAGTATAGTGGATAGTTAGGCATGCCTAATAGAGTCTTATAGCTGCAGCCTCAGTTCAGTTTGGACCCCGATCAGGTCCCTATTTAGTTCCTCGCAAACCCTCAGTATAGGATCTTGTTTAAGGTCCCTCAGTAAAATGTTTGAATATGAAAAGTAAAAACGATTTTCGATTTGTACCCGTAAGGTACCGCCATGCGTCCGATTTGTACCCGTAAGGTACCACCATGAGTTTACTCGTTATCCACTACTTTTGAGTCAGCAGGTGCTTAATTTGCTTTGCAATGTCCTAAACTATAAGAACATGTTACTTGAACATGTATATGGAAATGAGATGATTCTACTGCGAATGTGAATATGATTATGGCTATATTCAATTGAATGATGGATTATATGCAAGCATGATAGTATTTGTACCCTATATGTATATCGGTTTATGCCATCTGTATGCGTTATGTTTGTCGACCATTGTGAATGTCCGTCCTTATCTTGTGTGTGTGTTTCCCCACTAAGCGTTTATCCTTAGCACGGTGTGTTACCCGTGCAGGTGCGGAAGGAGTTTCGCCTTGGGAGAGTCATCGCAGTCCAAGCCAACACAGCAGGGTTTAGTGTTAGAGCTATATTCTTTTGTAATGAAGATTCTTTTGTATAGGACTCTCTTGTACCTTTTTGTAATAGCTTTCGCATATGTATATGTACATTTTTGGTCATGTAATACTTTTGGATCAGCTAGTTGATCAAACAGTAATGTAATGTATTTTGATTGTATTATTGCATGATCAGCTTTTGGTATCTGATGTATAGCCAAGTTTTAATTGTTCCGCTTTTATGTATGTTCATTATTGTATAGATGTGTATCTTGTATCGATTTGTGTGGTAACACACCTTACTCATACGGCTTCTCACTCTGATGCGGGTGGGCACGCCTACATATGGGTAGGGGGTGTTACAATATCTGTTTACATAACATAAGCTTAACTCATGCCATGTGTCCAATCCCTACAATGCCAGTTGTCAACCTCCTACGCCGCAACGTGTCCGATACACATCAAATAATCCAACTCAAGTAGGCTTTACGTGAAGCATTCTGTCGCGCCCGCGACACTGTTACGCTCGCGACAGAACCCACACACAAGCTACTTACTCAAATACACTTTCTTATACGCACAAACTCTTGAATTCCGAATAAAAATTCTGAAATTCTACTAGGGCCAAATCGGGTCGTTACAAGACGTGAACCCTATAGGTTCAATACATAATAGAGGGATCCCGTGGGACCACCCCTATAATACAGACAATAGAAATACAAATCAATGCTATATTAAGACAGAACAATAAAAAATAAGACGTCATTGGCCTATAATAAGTGAGATGCCATGCTCACACCTGTGGCCTTATGTCCCTATGGCTAGCCATCATATCCTGAACTAGACTTGACTACCAGATTACTATATAGGGCATCAAAATTCTACTTTCCACGTTTTTAAGTTACCAGTCATACTTTTCATGGAATTTCATCATTTTATTCCATTCTTTTCCATACAATTCGATCATTATACATGTGATTATCATCATCATACTATCACATGTCGTAAAAGCTCATTATTCCATCATGGTACACATGTATACATACATGCACACATTCGGCCAACATACTAACTTTTCGCCATTAATTTTTTTTATTAACTTTAACATTTATTTAGGCTATTCACATTTTGAATAACATAGCCATGCCATTATTTCACATTAAAATCTATCAAAATCATACCTTTACATACATAGCCCATTCGGCCTCAGATGCACATCATATATCATGAAACTTTTTCATGTTCTAATACATACGATTAGCTAGTTCACATGCCAAATACCATGTATAGACCATAAACATGCCATAAACATCATCATACATCATGAAAAACCCATGTATACCATTCGGCCTACATACTAATCTTTCACTCTCAATTCTTTTCATCATCTTTAACGTTTATTTAGGTCATTTTCATATTGTATATCATAGCCATACCATTATTTTTCATAAAAACACATCAAAATCATGCCTTTATGTGTGATATCCATTCGGCCATACGTGTACATCATGCATCATGTAAATTTTACATGCTCTAACACATACCATTAGATAGATCTCATGGCAAATATCATGTATACATTATAAACATGTCATAAATATCATCAAAACACATAGAAATCACATGAAACCCATTAGGCCTACATAGTAACTTTTCCTACAAATTTTATTTTCTCACTTTAAGCATTCATATCATCATTTTCAACATCTCTAAGCATGAATATCAAGTTATATTCCATTAAACATGCCTTTTCACATACTTTATGTTTAAACATAACTAAAAATCATACTTTTAACATGGAAAAGGAGGATATTGCATCCACTAACCTTATTTTCTTATTCTCCACATCATAAGCATGCTTTTCATGCCTTTACTCCAAGAAACAACACCATCTCCTTTGAAATCCTTAAGTGGCCGAATATACAATCCAAATATATCACCATAAATTTTCTTCTTTTATGCAATATATTTACAAAAACACACTCTAGGCATCCTAAAATACCTATTTGAACCCTTAAACCAATTTAAAAATATCAACTTTACATACCTCAATTTAACACATAAACTCTTCCACTTATTTTCTCCCAATTATTCCACTTCAAATGAACTTTTGAGACCATTATCATGGAAAAGAGAGGTTGCATTTTACTTGGGAGGGTTGGATTTGGTGGGAACTTGAGAGAGAAATGAAGAAAATTCAAGATAAATATGAGAAGTTCCATTCGGCCATGGAGAAGGGTGGAGAGAAATGGAGAGCATTCTAGGGTTTTATGATATTTAGGGGTTTATATAGGTGGTTTTGAAGGGTTGGGCTTGGTCCAACAATTAGGCCAACCTAATTCTAAGCCCATTTAAGAAATTAGGCCTAATAAGTAATTAAAAATAATATCTCTTACTTTCCAAGCTCAATTTCTGCCAAAATCAATTTCATTATTCTTAAAATATATAATTTAGCATCCAGATAAAATTTTAGATCAATCGGAGATCGTTTTCCGTTCCAATAATTTCTTACTAGTTCGATAACTTAATTTTTTGTCTCACTGTAAAATTTATTTTTCATTACCATTTAATTCTCCATAATATTTTAAGCAAATCCATGCTTTCAAATAATTTTTCTAAGACCTATAACTCCAATTAGAGTCCGGTCAAACTTTGGTCAAACCAAAGTCAATTGGTCCGACCGGTCCGGTCCGGTTCACCTTCATCCTTAACTTCCACTTTACTCTTAATAGCTCATTTTACCTTTGTTCCACCCTAATCAGGGTCCATTTTCAGTCCGATTCAATTAAATTGGTCCGATTCACTCATTTTTCAGTGTCATTATAAAATTACTTTTTCCCTATCAAACTGTTCTACACACTATTTTGAGTCTATTTATGCCTTCAGATAACTTTTTAGAGGTCATTTACTATCTTTAAAGTCTTGGTAAAATTTCGGTCAAACCTAGTTACTATTTGAATCGAATCAGAGGCTTTTCTTCAATTTAACTTTCAAGGACCTATTTGACCTCATTTTCACTCCAAATTATACCACCAGACTCCTTATAACTTATATTTTCTTATAGTTTAATAAAATATTTTTCACTTTCGGGTTTCCGAGAAGTCACCTATTAGGGGCTTGCCTGACCTAAGCACGTTTAACTTTTCTTCTCTTCTGTCTTTTAGGACCCAATTATTGATATTTTCACCTGAAAATCACAATAAATGCTCTACAGATTTCACTGATTACTACTGACCTGGTATTCAGGCCATTACACAACTACTCAATTGATGCGATTAAACCCATATATATTTATGCAATTATGTCCTCACATGTGAGATTACTAAATTAACTTCTTCTATTAGATTAATTCCAATTATATATTACCTCATAATCACAATTATGCTCATTTACCCCAAACATAAATATATATAGATTCCCTAAACCTATCCAAAACTACTAGGATGCAATTTGGGGTATTACAATTTGGATCACTATAACACCAAAAATAACCTTGGGAACATAACCTACTCCCATTACTCTAGAAGAACATATACACTAAATTTGGAATCAATTTTGAGACATTTAAAACAAGATTCAGCTCTGAACCTCTCTAGTGATTTGTAGGCACAGTTCTTAGGTTTCACTTCCAATTGGAATAATCCAATTTGGAGTTCTATAACTCATTTTATGGCCAAAATAATCATGGAAGGTTCAATGACAATTTGATAGAATTTCCTTTAAAAACACTATTTGCCAAAAATCGACCTCATAATCAATTCATCCACCACACACAAACTTAATCTAACATTTCACATCACCATACATTCAAAACAAACACAAATCAACATCAAGTATGTGCATATAAGAAAGTTCCCAAACCTCGAAGTTTTCCTTCCTTCACTTTGCTCTTTTTTCATCTATCTTCTTCTTTTCATTTGCCTTTGATTGCTCTTGTCAATTAGCATATCAAACTCATATTAATAACCACACAAAACCATAAGTTCCCCAAATGCACTATATATATATATATTCATAAAAAAAAAGAAAGAAGAGGATGAACTTAGAATTATCCTCACCTTATTAACTAAAAATAGCATCAAGGTTAATCTCCTACTTAGTAATCCTTGGAGCAGATTTTAATTTAGTCTTTTAAGTAAGGAATTGGCAAAATAAAAATGAGAAAGTGAGCTTTTCCGGCCCTCAAAGTGATCGGCCATAGTTGCCTTTATAACCAATCAAAAATATCCTTCCTCTTTCTTGGTCCTTCCATCCTTATCTAGATTAGCAAGGTGCCAATTGATGATTTGTTGATCTCCCTTTTCAACTTTAATCCTTTAACTTCTTATAATTCATACATTCATCTATTAATTATATCATATTCATACATTGACATGCCAATTAACTTATTTTATGTGTTTAAGTCCATATTTATTAAATTACCAATATAACCTTAGCTTTTCAATTAATACTGGATATGTCCTCTATTTCACTTAACCACTCTAATCACCCGATTATGCATATTGGGTCACATTATGCCTTAGGCATACATGAATCCATCTTGGATGCATTTTGGGTTGTTACAGAGCATGCCACATCGGCTGAATCATGCCAACTAAGATCCAACTATATGCCATGTAGGACCAACACTTAAGCAACATGACACGTCATCATGATGACATGTCATGCTGATGTGTACTAAATAAAAAAAACTAGATGTACTCTAATTTTTTCTCTTTTTTCTCTCAGTTACCTTTCTTTCACTTCATTTTTCTTTTCCTTTTCTACTTCATATTTTGCTTTTACTTCTTTCACTATCTAAGTAAAAAAAAAAGATGGGGATTTTAGGAAGAGGGATTATATAGGGTTAGGGTTTTGAGTGGCAGTAAGTTTGGTGCCTAAAGGAAAGTCAAAGTCATTAAAGTCATAAATCGGTTATTCACCTGTAAAAGTGTTAGAAGTTCTTAAAGGTTTTGAAAGCGATATTATGAAAGAGAAAGGAAGCATCCATGGTCTACCCACTATGCAGAAACATGAATGAGAAGGGCCCACCACAATGTAGTAAAGTCTATTGATTTTGATTATCTCATGTCATTTTCTGTTATGTTTTAATTCATTATTTTGCTGGAATTCACACATCTAGGACAAGGTAGAAAATGTAATATTTTCAAAAAAGTTAGGGCTTAAAAAATTTATTTCTTACATTTTATATTCAAATGGTCAGATATTGGGATTAATATTATAGAATATTATATATGTCCATATCTACTGCTATAAAATACAATATTACAAATTTTAGTGTTTCTTTCAGCATAAATAAACATTTTTGGTTTATTATTTTATTAAACTATTTGGATCCTTTTGTATTAAAATTTCAATGCAAGTTGAGTGTAACAAACCCATCTACCTCCTGGGAGGATGATAGAGTACTACAACACAAAACACAAATTTCGCAAAATAAAAATAATAAAATTTCATTACTTTTCATTACTATACATGTATAACATTACAATAACAATTATTTACAGGTACCAGATACAATTAATCTCACATAATACAAACTTGCATAACTCAAATAATCAAGGCTTTATCCTATCCTTGTGTTGGCCTGTCCTATAGTGGACGATCCTTTAGAACGATTCCCACTTCATACTACATAAATTAAAACCCGGGCTAAGCATAAAGCTTAGTGGGCTATACGAATGATAAGGTCTACCTTACATAGCAAATATTAAGCCCTAAACTTGTACCATGAATATTTATATAGAAATAAATAGTAAACAAGTAATTTGACCTTAACAATGTACAATACACGTGAAACACATCAATATACTTCTTTTGATTACACTTCTATAATCTTTAGCTTATATAAGTAATAGGCAAATATCTTGAACCTGGAAATTTACAATACAAGCTAACCTTACTTTCATAACATTTAATTAACATATTATAGCCATTAAGAAGCCTATATCTCCTGAAAGGAATAGATAATCGGAGTACAGTACAGTAGCTACTCGTCGGTATAATTCAGTAGGTACCCATAGGTACTATTCAATAGGTATCCATAGGTATAATTTATTAAGTACTCGTATGTACAATTCAATTAAATTATATTATTTTATATTTCAGTGACACTAGCACTACAAGAAATAACACTTTTTATGACGCATAAAATTGTCATGAAAAATTCATTTTTCATCGCTGAAAATATAAGGTGACAATTTTTTATCATCATAGAGAACGTAACGGTAGGCGCGTAGCATAAAAGTTTACGTGACGATTTACTTTTTTTGTCACCGTAAGTATCATTTTTTGTGACGAAAATGATTATCGTCATCTTTAGTTCTTACTTTTCATGACAAAAATTATGTCATAAATAAAATTATATTTCGTCACATTATATTATTTATCATCACTAAAGATTTGAATTTTTTATGACAAATTTAAAATTCGTCACGAAATTAAATATATTTAATGACGAAACTCTGCTTCTTGTTAAAACCATTAAGCATTGGTTACGTAATTATCATCACAAATAAATATAATTTTCGTCATAAAATATTTAATTTCGTCACTAAATCTAATACTTTAAGTGATGAAAAATAATTTCGTCATTAAATTAATGTATATTAACGATGAATATAAATCATCATATTACGTTACATTTTAGTGACATAAATAAGGATAAAAATAACTGTCACAAAAAATAGTTTTAGTGACAATTTTTTATTGTCATTAAATTATATTTTTTTTATTACAATATTAATATCGTAATTGTAAACATTATACCGTTATTTATGAACTAACAAGTCGACAAATTATGACAAATATACTTATCATATATGCATTGTATTAAAAATGACACATTTTCAATTTAATGTCATACAATCAATTTAATTTCTAAAAAAAATCTAATATAATGTATTTATTAAAATAAAAGGTTAATTAAAAAAAACATATTGTCTAATACAAAAAATTAAATTTGCATACTAATCAAAAAATAAAATCTGTTGAAACTTCAAAATTTGCATCCTATTCCTGCAAAAAAAAAAAAAATAAATCTTATATTAGATAAAAAAACTCAATCATATAACACCCTTCATTTATACACATTACGATTACAATGATACCGATTACTTGATTTTCTTAAACTACTCTTCAAATTATTGCGAAATTCAGGTAATTATTTTTTTTTATCCTTTCACTATACCCATCTGCCCGATAGCTATTTAGTTTTACTATTCATTCAATCAAAATACAAATATGTCACTTAATTCTACCGAAATTTCGGCAGAATTCGCCCTATAATATTACCTAATCCCCATGTAATCAATTAAATCTTTACACTTCAAATAATCATATATTTATTCACCCCACTTCAATTCAAACTCCAACACAAGTTTGCCCATCCTCCAATTTAGATCCAATCTCACACACCATATATTATAATATACTTATATCATCCAATTTCAGTACTCAATTCAATTATACAAAATACAAAGGTATAATATTAATACATCAAAACTATAAGCTAAAAATAAATGCACAAGTATCACATTGACGTAAATAAAAGAGAAGTTACGCTTGTTACCTGAAAATTCATAAACGTCGCTATCAATTGAACAGTTTGGAATGAACCTAAATTAAAGAACTGCAAAATTAAAAACCACTAAAACATGAGATACTAAGCAAGTTAAAGAGTTTCAAAATCAAATACAAGTAAAACATACATAACCTTTACCATTTAAATTTGCCCCTCAGAATAAAATAAGAAAACATAAAAACCAATGTAAAAATCTATAACTATTTTCAAATATTTTCAACTATATTCATATCATTGAACATTGCAAAAATAAATGCACAAGTATATAAAACTTACATTGGAGAATTCAATCGACATTTATCCCATTTGATTTTAAAATGCCAAGCAGTTTATGGATATTGGAATTCAACTCGCTTACTTTTGTCTCACAATCATTCACCTGACTCTTAAGTATGTTCACTTCTGACTGAGACTCACTCAACTTTTCTTGAGTATTAGAAAGTTCACTTTGAAGCTTTTGTGTAGCAATGTAGTCCGATGATAATCGTCTTGAAAGAGGTTTTGGACCATATCCAAGGCCTTTTATATAACCACTACCAAGGCCAAGGACTTCTTGAACAATTTCATCTTCAGTCTTTTGAATATCTTGCTCATTATATTGGTTTCGCTTTTCTATCATTAAATTCTATCACAAGAAATTAAAAGAAAATAGAATTTATGTAAGTCTCAAAACAAACTAATTACATTACAAAACTTGTATATTAATTACTTATCCAATTTTCGGCTGCTTGTTGAGATGACCAACCTTTTCGAATTGAATAATGGGTTTGCTTATAAAGATCAATCCTACCATATGGTTCTCCGTTCAATTCATGTTGAGACTATTAAAGTCGATATACATTTCGATCCATAATGTCAGAAATAATCCCAGTAACACAAGTTATCATTATCTCATACCACTCCATTTATTTACCACATTTCACTAATTTATCTTCACAACATGCCATTAATCACATATATATACAATTAAAATGCCTTAACAATCATAATATACCTCGTATATACAAGTATACATTCGGACACCACTTTTTTCTTCCATTCTGAACCACCTTCATTTTATTTCATCAAACTAAGTTTATTTCATATCTTACCAATTATATATATTATTGTTTATACAAGTATTCACTACATTTCACTAGTCCAATTCTGTTTATAAATTTCCCCTTTTAAAGGTGTATAACCTAATTAATTTGTTTATGACCAGAAACTCTGATTTTCTTAAAAATTTAATTAATTTTATTATTATAATTATCTTCAGGTATACTTAACTATACTCATTATTTATTAACTACACTTAATTTTTCTAATTCATTCACTTACCATCTAATTCTATTCTGGCTCTATAATACAATGCAAATTCTGTTTACATAAATGATAAAACTATTAAGACTTTTTTTTTTATAAGTGATGGAAAAATTCCAATCTAAAAACTCCTATTCGAATCTAAACTAGCATACTGTTCTTTTTTTTTTAAAAAATATAATTGTTAAAACTATTGTAATATCTATTAAAAGAAAATCATATGTAATTCAAACGTACTATTTTTCTAACCAATTTAAAATTCAAAGATCAGCCCCCGCTCAATGTAATTAAAAAAAATGAAAATATAAATATTAAATCTACGAATATTATAGAAATTAGCATTCTATTTATAAGGTCACATATAGTCAAGTAGAATAAATAAATGATCATGCTGATGGTAATAATAATATAACAAGTAACAACATCCTCTCAATATTTCAATACACTTGTCGAATTTTTATAAAATTCAAACAATTAATATAACTTATTTTATGCCATGATATTTTCACAAGAAAAGTGGGTGATCTGTAGGGTGAATTTGCCAGCTTGCGGACCCAAAATAAACACCATGCTAACAGCTATTTGAGAGAAAACTTCTACAATTTAGTCACCTTTCACTGTATACTTCCTTATTAAATCTTATTCACTTACTTTAAATCATTTTCTTCATGATAAATTCCATCCTAGTTTAATATATATATACAATTAATTTCATTTTTTTCCTAGCTTAGTTCACGTATACTTATATGGATAATGTGAATTCCATATAAAGTAAATAAGTTAAGTATCTAATATCCATTTGAACAGCCCAAGTCCTCTAACTATCATCAATGACTATTTTTATTTATTTTTCAATTCAAGAATAAATTCACTAAAATCACAATCTTACATAGCTTCTACATCTTATAATTTTCTACATACCTAAACAACATTTTAATATTATACCCTATTAACATTTAAGAGTCAATAATTGAATAAAACATAGAACACAATACAGGAGATTTCCTGATCGACTATCTGTACAGATTCCATACTCAAGAATTCCTACTCTTCTACACATAAACTAACAATCCAAGCAATAATCAAGCATTAATAACCAACCAACTGAATTATCACTAAACATTCACAACACAGATCATAAACTTTCTCTAAAACAATTTAGTTGAATAAAAATCATGTTAGAAAAGTAAATTTGGCAGCCACATACCAGATTTCTGCATATTTTGGTCCCTTCACTGTCCCTGGAGCCTCACCGGAGCTCCACCGGAGGCACCGAAACCACCAGGAGGGAGCTCGAAGCGTTGGGGTTTCTTTTCCGGTGGTCACGCGCCGACCCGTCGCGCCATCTAGCCGGAATCGCCGTCGGGAGCTTCGGTTCAACCCATCACCGATCTACTTATCGCCGGCGAGTGAGGAGGATCCACGGCCATCGGGAGGTTCGTCTGCCCGCCAGGAGTCCCATCGTGCCTTTCGTGTCATCATTCGCCGCCGGACCTGGCCAAAAAATGCTGGAGAAGCTCGCGGTTTTCGTCCCGCTCTCCAAGAATGGCGACGTCACGATGGGGAAAAGAAGCCGGGATCGGCATTGCAAGGGCCCGATTGCTCGCCGCTGACCGCCGTTAGCCTCCTCACCCCCCTTCACCGTCTCCCTCTCTCTCTCTTTCTCCCTCTCTTTCCCTGATCTCCCTTGTTCGTGTCCCTCCCTTTGTTTTCTTTTTGTTTCTCAATATACCCAATAATTCAAGCTAAATCTCACTTGTCTAGATAATTCTAGACCCATAGAAATTATCGCATGTTATAATTACTTTTATTTGCCCATTTACATGAAAATATACATGTATATTTATATATATATATACTTGTCAAAAATTTATTTGAATAATTAAATTACGTAGTTTTAAAGAAAATTTCACTTTTTATGCGTCAAAAATAACATTATTGTGACGAAATAATTTTATCGTCACTAATTCATTAAATTGTGACAAAAATAATTAATGTCACAAAAATAATAAGTATTTCATGACGAATTTATATGTCGCAAATAGTAAATTTTTCCGTTATATTTTTTCCCTCCAAAAGAAAAAGGTTGGAAATTTTTCGTTCATATTAAAGGTGACGAAATTGTATCTCGTCACAGTATATTCATTTTTTGTGATATATTTATTTGTCATAAATATAATAATTTTTCATGCTAATATATTATTTGTGATGAAATTATTTTATTATCACTAATTTATTTAATTATGACAAAAATAATTCGTCATGAAAAATAAATTATTTGTGACGATTTTATACGTTGCAATAAGTTATTATTTTGTCATTATATTTTTTTCCCTCCAAAAATTTGGTGAAAAATTATCTCTCCTAAATAAACCATGACGAAATATATATTTTCATCACAAAATTAATCGTTTAGTGACGATAATTAAAATATAAAAAATTCGTTGTTGTAAGTTATAATTAGTGACGAAATTTTATACGTCATTAAAAAATTTTTCACAAAAAGTCAAATTTCTTGTACTGTAGGTGACCCAAACAAGGCTGAGGTAATGAACCAAATGGGTCCGGAGTAATGACCTAAACGGGGCCAACAGAATAGTACTGTATCCACTGCCCGGTTAATAGTAGTTTGTTAATCATATCAGATTAGAAGCAAACATATTGAATCAGAAATAATTATTCCAGTTCAAAAGATTACATAACAAGTATACAGAATAGTACAAGTATGCAGAATAGTTGTTGTAACTTTTACATCATGTCGGTACCCACATATTGCATTCTTCTTATACATAATCTCTATGTTAAGTTTCATTCATATAATCCTTCCAAACTTCTATGCACATATTAATTTTCTACGATTTGGTTCGGACTTGGAATAGTATTCCAAGCTTCCTACATATCCCAAATTTTGGTAATCGGAACCTCATAGTTCTACACATTCAAATATACGTACAAAGTCATTTGCATATAAGAAGCATACTAAACACATTTACATATACACACATATATATTAACATATTCAAGTAAACTCATACTTAATAGTGCAAAAATCAAAACAAATATCTTTTTATACTATCAAATAATTATCATAATTAATTTGGTTCAATTCAGAGTTCATTAGATAGAAAAATGTACACATAAATTTTTAAAAACGGGTATCGCACGGTGGTCAGAAATACTTACCCACCGTGTGGAATGCCAAAATTTAATTACGGTCAATGAGAATGGGTTCGCATGGTTGTCAAGACCTCTTGCCCACCGCGAGGGTCACCACAAGGTGGGCAAAAAAGCCTAACCACCATGTGGATCATCGGACAACCAAAATCTTCCAGTCTGGGCACGTTCACACCGCGAACAGGATTTCCTAATAGCTGTGTAACCATTCTCAGATTTTATCTTCCCCAATCCGTTTGCAACCAAAACACCTAATTCACGACATAAACTTTCCAACCTAATACTTCTTTATCATCCCACTATATCAGAGCCCCAATTATATTTACTCAGTCAATTAAGCAACAAAAATCAATCTTAATTCATATTCAAAACACTACAAAATCATCAAAGTTCATTTCCAATTATTCAAACTATACCAAACCAATCCATATGCAAAACTCTCATCAAAATCACCAATTGAAACGTATAACATATTTTTTATACAAAACACATACACAAGGGAGAGAAAGTTCCCAACCTATTTTGAGCTTCACTTCTCTTTTATTCATCAAATCCTCTTCTTCAAGCTCTATTAATTCCCACTTTCTCTTTTTATTTCTCCTGGTTGGCAAATCACAGCTCATAAACATTAAAAATCCCCATGTTAAAAACCCTTATTTCTTTAATCCACACCATAATCACATGTAAGAGAGACAAGAAGAAGAAAGAAAAGAGAGTATCAATTATCAATTTTGAGTTCACACTCGAAAACCCACTTTTCTTCCCATCTGCTTGAGCAAGCTTGTGGAATTAAATAAAGGTAGAAATGGAAAGAAGAAGAGAAGAACACTGGAAATTTTGGGATTCCTCCCTTCAAACCGACCTCAATCTCCTATTTATACCATCTAATCCCCCTTACTGGGTGTAGGTTTATGATTGGCCAACACAAATTACATTTTAATCCTTTCTTTTCTTTTAATTCTTACACTTCCTTTTTAATTTAATTAAGCTAAGACAATAGCCCACAAAAGTAATTTTTTTAGTGCTATTTAAGTCTTAATTAACAAATTATTAGTTTACCACTGTAACAACACAAAAAGGGCCTAGTCAAAATTCGTGAGCTAAGTTAGAAATTAAAGGTATTTTAGTAATTTGTGCTTGAGGAAATTGGGATATTAAGGATTTAATTGCACAAATTTAAGTTAATATGTTAAGAGAAGCAGTTATTTAGTGAATTGTGTGTATTGTACCAAGGACCTAAAGCATTTAGTAGAAGTTATCTTGTGTATGTGGTGTATGGTGCTTAGGGCAGGAAAGTCTAAGTGGGAACTTTGGGTCCAATAGGATGGTGCCAGGTGGACTAGGTAGGTGAGAGCAATAAATGTGAAGTGAGTTTCCTCCCTCTTTCTGTAACACCCCTACGTCCCCGTTGGTAGGACGCCGGAGAGTGCTACCAATGCTCACTTACATACATGCACACATACTCTATGCGGAAGCATACACTCACACATAATCACACATGCATAAATACGGGATAATTAAAAACTTACCTTGCGGGCAAAAGCTGGTCATGATTTAACTCACACATATGCAGGCACTAAGCGGAAGTATAAGAACATGCATACCCCCATTCACTCTTTCAATCAGTGGAAGCATAAGGCGAACGATAAAACCGAGGAACAACTTTTGACATAAATGTAATAACATTTAAATAACCCAAATATTACATCTAGATCCTTACATATAATTACATATACATAAGACCACAGAAATACAAAATCCAAAATACAGAAGCTGAACAAAATATAAAACTTCTAACTCCTATGTGGCTGACCTTGCAGATGCACGACTCGAACCGAACCAAACCTGCCACCTGCACGAGAGAAGAACCCGTGCTAAGCGATAACGCTTAGTGGTGAGAACACACAAGCAATATGGACGGCCATTCACAATGGTCGTCAAGGTATAACACATTCAAAATGGCATATGCGGGCATTCACAACACATATATAATCATGCTTGCATTTAGAGGCATTCATTCAGAAGCTCAAGTTCACATGCATATACATATTAACTGATTGATATACGTAACATCATGCAGAAGTACAATTGGTCTTACTTGCACTTACCGAGTTCGCTGAAGTGTCTGATGTCAGACAATGCACAACCACTAACCAAACCGATCCGCATGCAATATACCAAAATCCCACATCATTACACCAAGACATATATCATCATGCAGAGTCACAAAACATTTACATGTATAGCTGTCATACCAAAGTACCCTTACACCAACTGGAACCCATTCACATGCAAAATAACTACCATGCAACAATGCATATAACTATCATGCAAAAATCACTAGATATCTAAACATACATAAGTCATGCCAATATGCACACACGCTAACCGAAACCCGAATAACAGGGTCAAAACACAGTCCTTCCACTTCATTACGATAACACATATGATCATACAGTGACATATAAACACATGCCAACATACCGAAATCAGCATAATAGCAAGATCCGAAAGAACATATATATAGCACCACATTCATAGCCTTCAATAGTCAAGTTTGCATTCATACACATACTAATCAACCATAGAATTCAGAA
The DNA here is from genome assembly GCA_947683425.1 of Excoecaria cochinchinensis. NCBI lineage: Eukaryota > Viridiplantae > Streptophyta > Magnoliopsida > Malpighiales > Euphorbiaceae > Excoecaria > Excoecaria cochinchinensis. The sequence goes on along the minus strand of CANTUQ010000003.1, from coordinate 5,522,948 downwards.
GTTCAAGCTCACATTTAGATACATATTAATTCTCATGCTTAACCATAGCTGATCGGATTCACACCAACCTTCACATTATGAAATATGCGAATAATCATACGTAATGCATGCTTGAGTCACATTCAAACCGTTCAAAGATTCATAAGCACATTCGGATAATTACTGATTCGCATGTCCAAAATCACACTCATTCGGATATCACATTCTCTTATTCATATCAGACAAAACAAACAGAATACCTTACGAGCATGAATCGGATGCATAGTGTACCTTACAGGTACGAATCGAAAACCATTTTATTTTTGTCGCATTCAAAACATTTTACAAAGGGGACCATAAACAAGATCCAAAATGCATAAGGGGTTCGCAAGGAACCAAACGGGGACATGATCGGGATCCAAACAGAACTGAGGGCTACAGCTAAGATACTCTATTAGGCACGCCTAACTATCCACTTACTTGACTCTAGCAGGTCATGCATCATTCAAATCATGTGTCGAATCACATAATATATATCATCATGCATAATCCAGAGTATAGTAGACATATATATATATGTAAATAATGTCAGTCATACCTCGTACATTTCATAATATGAAGCATACAATATTATTCAATCAACACACTTTAGCACTATTCAGTATTCTAAAACATCTCAGAGTCAAACATAGAACAATATTTTACCAACGATTAACAATGCATAATCTTAATCATGCAATTATACAATTTACACTTAAGCATAGCATATTATTCTTAGAGAAAGTTCATGAGTAAATGTATGCATAACACCTTTCACATTTTAATATAACATGCTCATAATAATAGTAACCATGAACATGGCATTCAACTCACTTGTAATCAATATGCATCACACGATACGAATCACAATAATTAACATAGATAAACCAAATCATATAGTTTAAACCAAATAATAGTCTAACAGAGATCCCATTATTAAGCATATCATAGTCAAATATTAGCATACTATCGATTCAATAATCACCCACTTCAGAATACAAATATAAAAATAATTTAGGCAAAAACAAGTCCTATACAATAGTAAGAACCATGTAGAGTGAAAGAAGAGGATCATTTTCGAAAACCAGATAGAAAACAGGATAGGTAGAACAAGGGGGATGCTGAGTAGAATGGGGCACGACTCGGGCACATGAGTACAACTCGTGCTCATGTGTGCGAGTCGTTCTTGAAGAGCACGACTCGTGCTCTTTGAGCATGAGTGGTGTTCTTCGAGCACGTCTCGTGCTCTGCTGCCTATCTGGGGAGAAGGAAGAAGGTCAGCACATTTCGTGCTACAAGAGCACGACTCGTGCTCTTCGAGCACGACTCGTGTTCTTGGAGCACGTCTCGTGCTCCTCCTCTGGATGAAACGAAACAAGCTGAAGGGGGGAGGAGCACAACTAGTGCTCTTGAGCACGACTAGTGCTCTTGAGCACGACTAGTACTCTTCCTCTCTCCTGGTCGTATCGCGATGGACAATAAAAATGCAGAACTTCATCATTTTCCAGAAATCCTTTTTAAAACCTTTCAAAATCCATTCATTCATGCACAAACTCTTACCTTATCACTCAAATGCTTAACACAACATGCTTATAATCAAATACACTCAATTATGACAAGATCCAACAATTAATTCAAGGAAAACAGAAAGTTACAGACCAAACACCAAGAATAGAGGTTACCCAAATCATGCAATTTCACTTTCAATTCTCACATATATACACTTCAATCCTTAATCATGCATTACCAATACAATTATCCAACCAAAAACATACATATACACATGCCAAGACACTCAAAATCCCATAAATTAACATTATAAAACACATACACAATCAAAATGAGAATTAGGGCAGAGGCAAACAACAAAACTGAAAATGAAGAACATAGAGCTCCCAAACATGAAAATGAAGATCCAAAATCACGCTTCTTCAACCTTCAATCTTCCCTTTTCGTTTATCCCTCTCTTGTCACCAAAAGCTTGCACAAATAAACCTAGAAAATCACTTAATCTAAACCCTAACTCAACAAAACCAGAAGAAGAAGAAGAGAGAACCCAAATGCAGGAAACCCTAGCACCCAAAACCCAAATACATACCTCTTTAATCTTGCTTTCAATCTCCACCAAGAGCATCCAACTCACACACACTCAAGGAGAGGAGCGCACTCAATGGGAAAAGAAAGAAAGAAAAACAAGGAGGGGGAGATGGGAGAGCAGAAACATGATCTGCTCTTCTCCCTAATTCTTTTTCCTTTTTCTTCTTTTCACTTTAATTGCACACACACACCAAGACACATGGCAGCCTCCTATTGGCTCCGACCAAAATATCTTGTCTAATTACTCTTTAATCCTTTGATAAACTTGCACTTTACTCACTAGCACAATTCTGTCCTTACAAACTTTAATTATCTTTTCAATTAGGTCCTTAATATTCTAATTCCACATGCACACATTACCAAAATAGCCACACTTATCCCGACTTAGCATGCACATTCCGACTAGGCCCGATTTGGGGTGTTACACTTTCACTCACTTCACATTTATTGCTCTCACCTACCTAGTCCACTTAGCACCATCCTATTGGACCCAAAGTTCCCACTTAGACTTTCATGCCCTAAGCACCATACACCACATACACAAGATAACTTCTACTAAATGCTTTAGATCCTTGGTATAATACACACACTTCACTAAATAATGGCTTCATTTAACATATTAATTTAAATTTTTGCATTTAAATCCTTAATATCCCAATTTCCTCAAGCACAAATTACTAAAATACCTTTAATTTTTGACTTAGCTCACGAATTTTGACTAGGCCCTTTTTGGGTTGTTACGGCCGCACTTTCCAAAATTTTTACACTAATGACCATTAAGTCCATTTTAACAGGTGTTGGATGCTTTCAAGATCCATCCTGAGATTAGATGAGGTTTTGTATTTTTGAGATTAATGCCAAATAAGGATCACGTGTAATGAAATAAAATTGAAATATATGCATTTATGCAATGTTATTGATGTGACCAGAGCAGTTCATCTTGTATACTCAAAATTATCTGGTCCCGGTATAAAATTAACACATGGTTACTATCTACCCCTTGCCACTCTCATCATTCGGGTCCTTTAGTCGACTCATCTTGCTATCAACTGCGAAACTAATCCTACAGTGCCTTCATGATAAGAGCCAAACTCAAGCAACAATGATCTAAGACGTAAGTGCATGCCGATCGCGCCTAAAAGATTTTTAGCAACAGCTCCAACCTTCTTTACAATCAGAAAAAAAAGGCCATTAGAGATGAAAATTGTAATTGGCGCTCGAAGAAAAAGTTAGGCCAAAGGGCAGGGTGTAAACCTGGGAACAAGCAATCTATCCTACAAAAAAATAAAATGAATAAAAGCCGCTGGATTGGGTTGGGTCAATTCCAGGAAAAAAAGAATGCATAGGGTTATGTGAAAATCCAAAGAGATGCATTTCCCGATTTGAAAAGCTAGTGTGAAAATCCACAAGGGACGCACTACCTTAAAAATTGACTACAGCTATCAAAAGAGAACTTCCTGATCCCCAAGGCATGAAATGCAAAAGCAATAATAGAAGGCATCAATCCAATTGAAAATTGCAGCCAGATCGATGTCATCTCCAAATCCACTTAGATGAATTCTTATCCTGCATTTTTTCATAACTCATGCATTTCACGTGCATGCTCCATATTTTTCCTGCATATTCGGTTTTTCAATTTTGCAGTAAGAGAGATTTGATACAGACACCGGCAGAAAGCGGGTGATGACATCAATCCACACATCAATTCAAACACTAATCCAAAAATCAACTCAAGACCTCTCAGTGGGCAATCAATCAAAGGGCTCACATAGGGCACCAATTCAAATCTTAGAAAGGTTAGAACAATGGCGGCACTACAATTCTACGGAAGGTTAGCATGACCACGGCACTACCACTTTGCATTTCAGAAGGATTAGCACGATGGCAGCACTACCATTCTATGGAAGGTTAGCACGACCACGACACTACCACTTCGCATCTCAGAAGGGTTAGCACAATGGTGGCAATAACATTCTATGGAAGGTTAGCATGACCACGACACTACCACTTCGCATCTCAGAAGGGTTAGCACGATGGCGGCACTACCATTCTACGGAAGGTTAGCACGACCACGGCACTACCACTTTATAGCTCAGAAGGGCACCTCTCTCACTTTGTAAGCCTAGAACGGGCTCGGTGCAGTTCAGAAGAACAACCCTGCACTTTATAATCCTAGATCGGGCTCGATGCAGTTCAAAAAAATAACCACGCACTTTGTAAGACTAGAATGGGCTCAGTGCAACTCAGAAGAGCAACCTTCACGTTTTGTAAGTTTGGAGCAGACTCGGCGCGTCATCCAGTCCAAGAAGATAGCTGCCTCTGGTACACGCTTCTTCCTTATTTCTTTGAGTTTTGGCTCACTTAGGCACCCAAGCTCTACGTTCCCAAAAATTGGGGGTAATTGTAGACACTAGGTCCTGAGGTAACTTAGACCGAAGTCACCCAATGATGAGAATGATGCCTGTTCACGGGCATGAGCCAGATAGAAGTGATAGTTTCCTCGAAAAAATATTTTTCTTTTTCTTTATTAAAAAAAAAGGTGGGCCGTTTCCTGGGGGCTTGTGGGGTGAGGCCCATCTCACCCATATGAGATGGAGCCTCACTGCGTGAGTCCCATCTCTCGGATGAGAGGCAGCCTCACGCGCCCCACTATCCCCTAACATCTCTTTTCCCTATTTTCAGGGGATTTGCTTTGAAAAAAAATGTGGATTTGTGTTGGATTGGGTGAGAAACAAACGAATCATGTCAAATATAATTAAAGAGAAGTGAAAGCTGAAGAGGAGAATAATGATTGGAGAGAGCTGAACTGAAAAGAGAGAAAACACAAAGAGAAAAGCGAGGGAGTTCGGCTGAGGAGTGGGATCAAGAAAAGAAAAAAAAGAGAAAGAACAAGGGAGTGCCGAGCCAAAGAACAAAAAAATTAAAATAAAAAGAGAGCAAGAACAGAGAGTAGAAAAGGAAAATCAAAAGAAAAGAGCAAGAAATCAAGGAAACAAAATGAAAGTAAAACAAAATAGAAAGAAAGAAGAAATAAGAAAGGAGGGAAGAGGACCAGCAAAACGGGAAATGCGGGGCCAACGGAAAGCGGAAAAAGGAGAAAGAGAAGAGAGGAAATGGGGGCACCGCCGGCCAGCCACAATGTCAGACCGCCGTACGTGCCCCACAGGAGGAACGAGCAGGCCCGGACGAAACGGGTGGCGGCCGACGATCAGCGGCACTCACCGGCGTGAAGGTGATCGGCGAGGAAGGAGCCGCGCCATTCTACGGTGTTTTCCGGCCAACTCCGGCATCCTTCCGGCGCGTGATCGATGGCAGCGAGATCTCGGCACTGCTATCGGTCCTCCAGTGCCGGCAGTGTCATCAACTGCAGCTCCGGCAAGGAAAATCCGGTGAGTCCCTTATTTATTTATTTTTTATTTATATTATTATTATCATTATAATTATTATTATTATTATTATTATTATTTGTTTTAGTATTTATTATTATTATTATTATTATTATTATTATTATTGTGTTTATTATTATTATTATCATTAGTATTATTATTGTTAGTATTATTATTATTTTATATTATTATTATTGTTAGTATTATTTACTTTATGTTCATTTTATTATTATTATTATTATTATTATTATTATTATTATTGTTGTTGTTGTTGTTGTTGTTGTTGTTGTTGTTGTTATTGTTGTTGTTATGATTATTGTTGTGACTATTGTTGTTGTATTATTATTATTATTATTATTATTATTATTATTATTATTATTATTATTATTATCATCATCATCATCATCATCATCATTGTTATTGTGTTTCATTACTATTATTATTATGGTGGCATTATTGTTATTGTTGTGATTATTATTGTTATTATTATTATTATTTTACGTTTATTTATTTTATATTATTATTATTATTATTATTATTTTATATTATTATTATTATATTGTATTATTACTAATATTGCTAATTATTATTATTGATATTTTTATTTGTTTTAATATTATTATTGCTATTATTGTCGTATGTTAATATTACATTATTATTGTTATTATTATTATTATATTGTATTATTACTATCACTGTTAGTTATTGTTATTAATATTGCCATTTGTTTTATTATTATTATTATCATTATTATTTTATGATATTATTATTATTAGCATCATTATTTTTATTGTCAGTGATCATTATAATTGTCATTTGTGTTTTATATTCATTAATTCTATCAGTTTATTTTACTTTCACTATATCAGATTAATTATTTTGCTCAATTTATTTCATTCAATTATTTATTTATCTATTCATTTATCACTTGGTTTAATTTAATCCATTATTGACCAATATTATTTTCTGTCGTGACCGTAATGCGAGGAGCACATGGCTTGCCTATGGAGCTAGGCGAAGCACGGTCGGGGTGAATAGTTTAGGATTTATTTATTATTTTGGAATATGTATGTCACACCCCATAAGTGGCCTAATCGGAAATTGGTAATTTTAATTGGATAATTTAGGACAATTGAGTAATATATAAGAAAAAGAGGATTATATTGCAAGAATTAAAAGTATTTGATGGCAGATTTTATTTGAGTGAGTGAAAGGTAATTTGTCAAGGACCATTTTGATAAAAGAGGAATAAGTGGAATTGTGTAACTGTGCATGTGTGCCAAGTGGATGAGGTGAGTGTGTGCACGTGGGTGAGGGAAAAGAGAAGTCTGTATGTTTGTAATTTCCTGGAAACTATAGATGTGAGTTTTTCTTCTCTTTTGCTTTTTCTCTCACGGTAGCCATTCTTTCCCTCTCCATTTGCTGTTTCTTCCATTTGCATGTGTGTTCTACCTGTTGTGAAGCTTGAGTCTGGATGTGTTAGTAACTTCAGAAGGTATGTGGCAGTAGTTTCTGGGTTCTGTTGGTTGAATCTCCTTTTGTTCCTCCTTTGGGTTTTAGAGATTCTGTTATTGGATTTTTATTGTGGTTTTACTTGTTGCAAGCCTCTGAGGATAAAAGAAAAGAAAAGGGAAAAGGCAAGGTTGTGGATTGAAGGATACAGTGGGCATTTTGGGACTTCAGTAACAGGTTTGGGAGCGTCTGTTATTTCTCGTTTTGGATCCTGTTGCTGTGTTGTTATGAACATTGTTTATGTGTTTTTGATTATCGAACTGTATGAGAAATGCAATGTGTATAAATGATTTCTGTAGAAAAGTATGTAAATGAGATGAACATGCATGGTTTTGAATGTGAAATTCTGGGTTGTTTGTGACTCTCTGTTTGTCACTGTGAATATATGATAATGTAAATATGTGAGTGAAATTGCTGTAAATGTGCTCAGAAGACTTAAAGGTACGCGTTAGCATAATTTTTGCATGAAAAATGGATTTAGGCAAATTGGGATTTGAGTTTTGATTCACACTCTGTTTTCACGATGTTTCTGGGTTTATGTTTTTCTGAAATTTCTGATGTGTTGAGAAGAGGAAGAAGAATTGTGAGAAGAAGGTCACGAGACGTGATGCTGCATCACGCCGTGACCCCCTTCTCTGTTGAAGGTCACGTGACGCGACACAGCTTCACGCCGTGACCTCTTCTCTGAAGAGGGTCACGAGACGTGATGCTGCATCACGCCGTGACCTGCTGCCTCCCTGTGTGTCACGAGATCGTGACCTCTCTCCCTCTCCTCACAGGCGTCACGAGACGTGACTGATGGTCACGCCGTGACTGCCTTGCTCCTCTGCCTGGCACTCGCTTGAAGCCTGCGTCACGCGACGTGATGAATGGTCACGGCGTGACCAGCCTTTCCCTGCTGCCTGTTTTATTAAAAATGAAGTTTAACTTCTGATTTCAAGAATTTTTGCACTACATGACAAATATTTGATTTAAAATCTGTATTGTGTTTTAATAATTGCTTAATATTGGGTTTTGTATACATGATTAATAATTAATATACATGATTTACATGTTTATAATTTATTTAACAGGGACTTTTTCAATATGAGCTATTTGTTCTTATTACCTCCTGTAGTTAATATTTATATGTTTAAATGTTTCTGAATTTGATTATTATACAAGTATACATGATTTATAAGCTAGTATTTATTGAAATTCTCATGATTTGTTATATGAATTGTTGAGTCGAGTTTTAAGCCTGAATAGTCATAGTAGTGGATAAGTAAGCGCTTACTTAGGTCAGAGTGTGTGTGCAGCTGCTATATGATAAAACAATATATGCGGATCCGTTTGGATCCTTATTTCGACCATGTTGGTCTATATGGAAATAAAGCGAGACCTTGGTCTCTATATGAAAATACATGTTTGAGACTCATGTCTCTATATGCTTGGGATACTGTGTCCTATCAGTATCCAATTGACCGTATCCACTTCTAGAGAATATTTTTTAGACTAATCAGGCTATACGTTTAAATGTGTTGCATATGTTGAAATGTATTATTGACATGATTATAAGTATATGATGTATATGAGTTCTTGCATAACTTTATTTTATGCACCTCGAATCTATATACTTAGAATGATGAGATTTATGAATTGAATACTTGATTGCTTGTATTGTTATTTATTTATGCATGTCAAGGAAAGAATTTGGTGATATGTTTACAAGTAACCTTGATGCCTTTGCTTTTGAATTATTAGATTATTATTGTATATGTATATTGTATGTCTGTTTTGTTCCTCCCCACTAAGTGTTATCGCTTAGCACGGGCTCTTTTCCCGTGCAGGTGGCGAGTGTAGCTTGGAGTCAGATATCTGCAGGTCGGCCACTAGGAGTCTTTTTGATGAAGTTGTTTTTGAAGTCTTCCGCTGTAGTTTTGTATATGGCTTGTGTATAGCAAAGTAACTTTTTGTAAAGGAACAAGTATTATTTTTTGTATATGTATTTGCTTATGAGCCCTTTTGTAAAAAGTGATATAGATATGATATATGTATAAGGACTTGATATTATATGAAAAAGGATTTACTATAGTCGTATATATATGTTACAGGATTTTCTGATTAGATGATTAAAAGTTTTCTTTAAATTTCATTTGGTTTATTTTACAAGTATGCTTTTGGATTCGATTATATGTGTTTGCCCGCGTGGCACTCCGGCATCCTTCCAACGGGGATGGCGGGGTGTTACAATGTATCTATTATTTTATTTTCTTTCATTTGCTTGGGGACTGTAATAATAAAGGATTTTCGATTGTGCTTAAAAGAACAACCACACAAAATATTTTCTACTAAAACTAAAAACTTGTTAAAAACTGGACCAATGTCCTCGTTTTCATCCCAAAAATCGAAAGGTTCACGTTTTCACTAAAATGAGATCACTTCGACCTTTTTCATAAAATCGGTTTGTGAACTCTATACTTTGTTTGTAAGATAAGTAGTTGGGAACCAATGTTCTCATCTAAATAAATGGCTCGATTTATGTATTTATTTTCATTTTAACACTATTATAGATTTCGCATTTATGTTTGGATAAATGTAATTGTATTTTATATATCGCTTTATTTATTGCTCTTTTTTTATGTGACTGTAATACGCTTTATATTTACTGTATAAACCGTGTGAGAAAAGCGATAAAATAATTGACTCTAAAAACTTATTCACATAACATTAACTAAAGCTATGAATAAGAGTGAGATCCCAAACTCTCTCTGGTTTTGGCCTTATAAGGTTAGAATTTATTTCCCAATGTTTTATTGGGTGGCGACTCCGTGATACCTACCTTGTGATACCCAATAGACACTCTCGTAAGTCGATTGTCAATAATGGAATTGGGGTGAATCCCTGTCCATTGTGAAGCGATCAGCTTTCACGAGTTTTAACGAATCCCCATCCGGTCTCGAGTCTTAAAAGCGAACACCCGAGAGCAACCCGGATGTCGAGCGGGGTTCGGACGCGTCACACATAGCTTTAAGCACACATTAATCCTCATAGAATAATGTTAAACTAGGTTAAAATGATGCTCAAACTCATGCATAACATTTACAAATGAAAATAAATCAGAGAGAAAAAACAAGGTACCTCACGGTCACTACCACTTGTTTGTCACCGTGACATACCAAGGATGCAGAACAAAAAGCAACATAAGGTACCTCACAGTCACAACCACTTGGTTGTCACCATGACATACCTCACAATATCCGAGCAGTAAGCAATCAAGGGTATCTCACGGTCATAACCACTTTGGTTGTCACCATGACATACCAAAGATGCAAAACAGAATGTAAACTTAAGGTACCTCACGATCATACCCATTCTGGTTGTCACCGTGACATACCACAAAATACTCGGACAGAAGCTCTTCCTAGATACCTCATGGTCACAACCACTTTGGTTGTCACCGTAACCTATGCAAAAATGCCAAAAACAGAATTGGGTCAAGCTTTTGCACAACTCAATTCAAAAGCCATTTTAGCAACATACTCCTCTAACAATGCACATGCATAAATCCAAGACTTGCCAAACAATATGCCAATGAAATTTCAAGGCTTTATAACAAAATTTAACATATAATCATATGCCAAATTCAAGCAAGAAGATGAAAAACTAATCATAAACACATGCCTCTCAAAAGTATAACTAATCATGCTCACTAATCATATTTTAAACAATCCTAAGATTGTCAAAAATCAAACTAATAGCACATGCATATACACAATCCTATCTCTTAACACAACATGCATCACATATACTCAATTCAATAACACATGCACAATCTATAGGGCACATGATCCCAACCTCTTGAAGCCGATGAACACTTCAAAAATCAGACCTTGTCCTTGCCCTTTTCAATCCTTCTTCTAACCTCAGCTTCTTGTAATCCAAATCAAAACAAACTCTTAATCCAAATTACAACCAACTAACCACAAAGGAAGGAGTAGAAGAAGAACTCAACCAGAACACTTACCTTTAAGACTTAATCTTAACAATCACCCTTCAATCCAAGTTAAAATGCAGAATCCAACAAGAAATGATAAAGAGGAAACAAAAGGAAAGAACCAAGAGAAAGAAGAGCAAATTCGGCCACATGCAAGAGAGAATGGGACAGAAAATCCCACTCATAACCCATATATTGCATGCCAAGACACAAGTGGCAAGCTCTCCTCAAGCCAAGTATACCAATCTGCCACATGCTCCACTCACATACAAATTCTCTCTCAAGTCGACAGCAAAGGCTCCTTAAGTCCCTAAAATCCAATTCTTCACTCAACTTCTCATTTCATTCAATTAAGTCCTCTCTTACACTTAAATTTGCACAAATATAGAAATTTGCACTACCAACCTAGTATGGCATAAATTGGGTCTTTACAACTCTCTCCTCCTTAAAAAATTTTGTCATCGAAATTTCAGCCGATACCAAACAGATAACAATACACTACTAATCAAAACTCATACAAATCAAACTTAAACAAAAAGAAACTTACCAGAAGGACCCGCTTGATCATCTTCTTTATCTCTGATCATGGTGTAATACCGAGCTGGACCACCAGAAGGTATCTGTTTCTCAACTGTCTTCGATGGTGCTTGCACTATCTGCCCCCTTCGTCTACCTCCTCTAGCAAATCCAGCCACTCCCATGTTACCCTTACTTTCGGGCTGAACTGAACCTTCCCTCAAAACCAGGCAATTGGCCAGCATATGCTCCACGCTGCTACATCTGAAACATACTGTAGAGAGACTCTTACAAGTGCCCCAATGGAACCTATCACTGTGCTCACACTTGGGCACTGTACTTCCCTTACTAAATGGTGCCAAAACACTATGCTTCAATATCGGCTCATGACCTAATCCCCGGGTAACTTGCTTACTAGCAGCATCTCGCGATTTCTTAACACTTGGCACACTACTATCAGATACTTTTCTCTTAAGCTCCTTTCACTGCTTGATCACTTCAAACTCTTCCAACTTTATTGCTGCCAAAATCAATTGGTAGTAACCTACTGAATGCATGATGGTCATTATTGAAAGAGGACCCCTGATACTCTCTCTTAACCCGTCTTCAAACTGATGACACTTGAATTCCTGTTAGCAACAAATCTGGCACATGCTTACTTAACCTACTGAATTCCTTCGAAAAATCACTTACTGATAAACCTTTCTGCCTCAGACTTACAAATTCCTTCCATTTTGCGTCTCGATAAGCTTTAGTCAAATACCTCTTCTCAAACTCTTGCACAAAGTCATCTCTATAGGTCGTTGGGGGTTCCTTGGCACCAACTTCCACCAATCATAAGTTGCACCTTGCAAAAGGGACACTGCACAGTTAACCCTCTGATCCAATGGGCAGTTTATCTCTTGCAGAATTCTGCCCGTCTTCTCTAAGCAAAACATTGAATCCGACTGATCCAAAGTCGTACCACTAAATTATTTTGCCCCTCTTCTTCTAATCAAATCAGTTGGGGCTTTAGGGGCAGTTAACCACTCAATTAATTGCATTATTCCTTGCATCAATACCGGATCACCATGAGCTGCACCCAAACCTTTAGCCCGAGGTCTCTTTTGTGCTGGCTGATTAACCCTCGCAGGGATAACACTACCCACCATCTTACCTATCTCTTCACTGGGTTCGTACTCCATCTAAACTCTACACAAGATAACATCTGCATTAGGCCACGACTCTAGACAGACTCATACACATCTAAACATCCTATAGACAAGAATTATCTAACGGGGCTCTCATACCACAACTTGTAACGCCCCAATGCCCCTCAGGAGAAACATTGGGATGCCACAATAGAAACATGCAAAAGACACAAGCTAAACACTGAAGCTGAAGCATACATATGATAGCGAAAATTAAAGCAACTCAGAAGCAACATAAACTTATATACATAACTTAAAACGTAAACATATACAAAATCATAACATGCCACTGATAAGAATTACATGCCTTACAGAACGTTTAAAAAAAGCTATACAAAAATCCTATACAAAAGGAAATAGCATAACTAATACAAAAAGGATCACTTCAAGACAACCCTAGTGGCCAGCAGATGGGGACTCTCGCTCCGCATAAAACCTGCAAACCTGTATGGAAATAAATATCTGTGTTAAGCGATAATGCTTAGTGGGGATTAACAAAAGCAAAGGACTTCCGAAGAAGTCACAGCAAAACATAACACATGCATAGCAATAACAGATACCCGAATCAAGATTCAGAAGCTCATTATATACATAGCAAGCAGGAAAGTACAATACTCAAGTCAAAGCAAATTCAAAAGCAATAAGAATTGCTAGCACTCAGGAGTATCAGAACAGACAATTGCTAATATCAGGTGTATACAAAACATATAACCAAACTCAGCTTTACATATGACCTCACATTCAAATGAACAATTAGCCTGAGTTATAAAGATGGTGGATATGGGTAACAGAATACTGGCAAACAATATCAAAAGACCGAAATCTAAAAGCTTAAATATAGAAGATCGAAGTCTAAAAGCTTAAATACAGAAGACCGAAGTCTAGTTTTCAGAAGACTAAAGTCTAAAACTTTAACCCATGCGGGTCGACAGGAGCAGCTGCAAAACTCTAGCCCTTAATAAGCATGATTATCTATCCACTACCTTGACCGATCAGGCTGACAAGCAACTTAAGTAACCAAACTTCTGCTCATGTACTTCAATCAATTCATGAACAAGTCAAGTAATTTATCATACTAAAACATAGCTTTAAGCACTTATCAATCCTCATAGAAGATGTTAAACTAGGTTAAAATGATGCTCAAACTTATGCATAACATTTACAAATGAAAATAAATCATAGAGCAAAAATAGGGTACCTTACGATCACAAACACTTGGTTGTCACCGTGATATACCAAGGATGCAAAACAGAAAGAAACATAGGGTACCTCACGGTCACAACTACTTAGTTATCACCGTGACATACCTCACAATTTTCGAGCAGTGAGCAATCAAGGGTACCTCACGGTCATAACCACTTTGGTTGTCACCGTGACATACCAAAAATGTAAAACAAAATGTAAACTTAAGGTACCTCACGGTCACAACCATTCTGGTTGCCATCGTGACATACCACGGAATACTCGAACAGAAGCTCTTCTTGCCTACCTCACGGTCACAACCACTCTGGTTGTCACCGTGACCTATGCAAAAATGCCAAAAATAGAATTGCATTAAACTTTTGCACAACTCAACTCAAAATCCATTTGACCAACATACTCCTCTAACAATGCACATGTACAAATCCAAGACTTGCCAAACAATATGCCAATGACATTTCAACGCTCTATAATAAAATTTAACATATAATCATATGCCAAATTCAAGCAAGAACATGAACAACTAATCATAAACACATGCCTCTCAAAAGCACAACTAATCATGCTCAGTAATCATACTTTAAACCGGCCTAAGATTGTAAAAAATCAAACTAATAGCACATGTGTAACAACCCAAAATGGGACTAGTCGGAATTGGCACGCTAAGTCGGGATTTCAAGCATAATTCAATAATTTATGCATGTGGAATTTGAATAATTAAGGACCCAGTTGAAGAATTAATTAAAGTTCAAGTGATGAAGAATTGTGTTAGTAAATGAAGTGTGGGAATTATCGAAGGACCAAAGAGTAACAAGACTAGATATTTTAATATTGGACCAATAGTAGGCTGCCATGTGGCTTGGTTGGTGTGCAATTAATGTGGGAAAGGAAGAAAAGGAGAAAGGAAGAGACAGAGGAGGGTAGAAACAGGTTTCCCCTTCCTGCTCTCTCTTCTCGTCTCTTTGCTCTTCTTTCTTTCTTTTCCCGTTTCTTGTTCTCCCTTCCTTGGCGCTGTGTGAGCTGGAGCCATTTTGGTAGAGTTGGAACAAGATTGAAGAGGTAAGTGTTTGGGCTTTGGGTTTCCTGCGCTTGGTTCTTCTTCTCCTTCTAGTTTTGCTTTGATTCTGAGTTAGGGTTTGGATTAAGAGATTTTTGTGGGTTTTGTTGTGCAAGCTTTTGGTGGCAAGAAGCAAAGTGACGCGGAACCCCAAGGTTATATGAACCCGAAACCCCTAAAATGCACACTATGATCAACAAAGACGAACAAGTTAAAATCCCTCCCTATTGAACCCACAATCAACCTGTGATTGAGAACGCAAATAATTGGGATGAAGGAAATAGAAAACACCACAATCAATGATTGATAAGTTAACTAAATTTCTAATGCAAAATGAAAGAATGCAAATCTGCCTCTCTCACTAAGAAATTCGGCTAAGCCAAATGAACTTCTCAATTAATCAAAATCTGTTCCACAATTAGGTTTAAGGTGGTATTTATATGCCACCAACTAAAGACTTAACCCTAAGACTAATGGGCTGGCCGAATTCTCTACTTATTGGTAATGAGAATTTGGCCCAAATAACACATAAAGGAAACACTTGGGCTGCCCAATACAAGTTGGCGTGAGCACACTTAAAAAGCCTAATAACAAACTAATTTAACCCAAAAGAAAAATACATATAAAGGTCCTAACTATGGGCCAAATCAAATCAATCCCCTTGTAGCCCATATGTGGCACATAAAGTTGGCGTGAGCACACTTAAAAAGCCTAATAACAAACTAATTTAACCCAAAAGAAAAATACATATAAAGGTCCTAACTATGGGCCCAATCAAATCAATCCCCTTGTAGCCCATATGTGGCACATAAAGCATGGACCACACTTCCTTCAAATGGCCCTTCAACATTCGGCCTCAATGGCATGGCCTTGGCCTTGCTTTGCCTATCACGCCATTGCTCCTCCATGGCTTCCACCATTCGGCCCAAGTAGACTTCTAAGGCTCCCTTGAACTTCTTGGCCCTAGCTCTAGTAATTGGCCCACTTGGCAAAGCCAAGTCATCTCTTGATGGCTTCCTGGTCCATTTCGCATCATCCCCTCCCTCTTCAAAGGGATTCATCCTCGAATCTGAATCAAAATCAAAAGGAGACAAATCAGAAACATTAAAATAAGCACTAATGTTATACTCACCAGGCAAGTCGATTTTATAGGCAATGTCATTGATGCGTTCTAACACTTGAAACGGGCCATCACCCCTTGCATCAAGTTTCGACTTCCTTTGCTGTGGAAACCGCTCTTTCCTCATATGCACCCAAACCCAATCTCCTGGTTCAAATATGATTTGCTTTCGCCCTTTATTCGCTTTTTGAGCATACATGCGGTTTTTCTTTTCAATCTGCTCACGTGCCTTCTCATGTATTGCTTTAACCACTTCAGCCTTCCTTTTACCATCTAAACTAGTAAGCTCATTCAAAGGCAAAGGCATTAAATCCAAAACAATTAAAGGATTAAAACCATACACAATTTCAAAAGGTGAAAATCCTGTAGAAGAATGCAAAGCACGATTATATGAAAATTAAATAAATGGCAAACAATCTTCCCAAGTTTTCAGGTTCTTTCCAACAATGGCACGCAACAAAGTCCCTAAAGTCCTGTTAACTACTTCAGTTTGTCCATCGGTTTGTGGGTGACATGTAGTAGAAAATAAAAGTTTAGTACCCAGTTTTCCCCACAAAACTCTCCAAAAATGACTAAGGAACTTAACATCTCTGTCTGAAACAATGGCCCTTGGCATCCCATGTAGCCGAACCACTTCCCTAAAGAACAACTCAGCAACATTTGTTGCATCATCTGTCTTATGGCAAGCAATGAAATGTGCCATTTTACTAAATCTATCCACAACAACAAATATGCTATCTCTCCCTCTCCTAGTCCTAGGTAATCCCAACACAAAGTCCATGGAAACATCTACCCAAGGTTCACTAGGTACTGGCAAGGGTGTATACAAACCATGTGGCATTGTTCTAGACTTAGCTTGTCTACATGCAATACACTTAGCACATATTCTTTCAACCTCACGTTTCATTTTAGGCCAATAGAAATGTTCACTAAGCATATCCAATGTCTTTTGCACACCAAAATGCCCCATCAACCCCCCACTATGTGACTCCCTCACAAGCAACTCTCTAATAGAACATGTAGGAATGCAAAGTTGTTTTCCTTTAAATAAATATCCCTCATGCCTATAGAACTTATCAAAAGCAGCATTTTCACAAGCATGAAATATGGTGGCAAAATCAGCATCTTTCACATACAATTCTTTCTATTGCTCAAATCCAAGTAATTTAGAAGTAAGCATAGAAATCAAAGCATACCTTCGAGATAGTGCATCAGCCACCACATTTTCTTTACCTTGCTTGTATTTTATCACATATGTAAAGGTTTCCAAGAATTCTACCCAACTTGCATGCCTTCGGTTCAATTTTCCTTGACCCTTCAAATACTTAAGCGATTGATGGTCACTGTGGATTACAAACTCCTTAGGCAGCAAATAGTGCTCCCACACTTCAAGTGCTCTCACTAATGCATACAACTCCTTATCATAGGTGGAATAGTTCAGAACTGGTCCACTTAGCTTCTCACTGAAGTATGCAATAGGATGATTTTCCTGCATCAAAACAACACCTATACCAATCCCGGAAGCATCACATTCAATTTCAAAAGTTTTAGAAAAATCAGGTAAATGTAAAATAGGAGCATGACATAACTTTTCTTTCAAGGTACAAAATGCATGTTCTTGCTCTTTTCCCCATTTAAACCCGACATTCTTTTTCACAATTTCATTCAATGGTGCAGCAATTGTAGAAATCTCCCTAACAAACCGTCTATAGAAACTAGCTAACCCATGGAAGCTTCTTACCTCAGTCACGGTTTTAGGTGTTGGCCACTCTTGAATTGCTTTAACTTTCTCAGCATCAACTTCTACACCATTAGCACTTACTACAAAACCTAAGAAGATAACTTTATCCATGCAAAATGAGCACTTCTTAAGGTTTGCAAATAACTTCTCCTTTCTCAAAACATCTAGAACAGCCCTAACATGCATCATATGTTCATCTAAGCATTTGCTGTATACTAGAATATCATCAAAGTAAACAACCACAAATTTACCAAGAAACTCACGCAAGACATGATTCATTAAACGCATGAATGTACTAGGTGCATTAGATAACCCAAATGGCATTACTAACCACTCATACAAACCATATTTTGTCTTAAACGCAGTTTTCCACTCATCTCCCTCTTTCATCCTAATTTGATGATAGCCACTTTTTAAATCAATTTTGGTGAAAACACAAGCACCATGCAATTCATCCAGCATATCATCTAATCTAGGAATAGGGTGGCGATACTTTATCGTGATTTTGTTGACCGCACGGCAATCAATGCACATCCTCCATGTTCCATCCTTCTTTGGCACTAATAGGACCGGAACAGCACAAGGACTCATGCTTTCCCGCACATATCCCTTTTGAAGTAATTCATCCACTTGTTGTTGCAATTCCTTTGTCTCCTCGGGATTGCTCCTATAAGCTGGACGATTTGGAATTTGGGATCCTGGCACAAAGTCTATTTGATGCTCAATCCCTCTCAAGGGTGGTAAGCCATGTGGAACATCTTCTGGAAAGACATCTGCATATTCCTGCAAAAGATCCACAAAAACACTAGGCAAATCGGGGTTAAGGTCAGTTTGAGAACAGAAATTCTCCCTAAACCGAATTATGACTAAAGCTCTCTTGCCTAAGTAGGCACTATTGAGTTCCCTCGGTTTTGCATAAAAACATGATTGCACTTTTACCTTTTCACTCCTCTCATTGTCTTTTCTTACAACTCTCATATCACTCTTCTTTTTTTCACTCACTAACTTCTTCTCTCCTGCACATCCCACTTTTTTTTCCTCTCCTGTGCAGTCACTCACCATTGGGCCTTTATCATGTTTCTTTTCTCTCATGGCCTCTTTGCTCTCATTTTTCTTTTCCTCACTTCCCGAACTCCCACTTGAAGATTGCTGCATTCTCATTTGTTCAAGATAAGTTTCTTTTGGTGACATTGGTGCAAGTGTAACTTTATTACCATTATGTACAAAAGAGTACCTATTCTTATACCCATCATGCATTACTCTCCTATCAAACTGCCAAGGTCTACCCAACAATATGTGACCAGCTTGCATAGGGACTACATCACACTCAATTTCATCCACATATCTACCAATAGAAAATGTAACTCTAACTTGCTTAGTCACCTTAACTTCCCCACTGTCATTTAGCCATTGCAATCTATAGGGACTAGGGTGTTTTTCACATTTGAAGCCCAATTTATCCACTAGGATAGTTCTAGCCACGTTCGTGCAACTACCCCCATCAATGATCAAACTACAAGCCTTCCCACCTATCAAACATCTAGTATGGAAAATATGTTCACGCTGTTCTAAGCCTTCTTCTTTTACATTCATATTCAATACACGCCTAGTAACTAAAGCTTCCCCTTTAACAGCATACTCAACATATTCATCATTATCAGAACAATCCTCTAAAGGTGGCATGCTCAACTCCCCATCATCAGACTCATTTTCATGTTCAGACTCAGAAACAATCTCACCCCCCTTAATAAACATAGTTTTCCTATTAGGACAATCAGATGCATAATGACCTCTACCCTGACATTTAAAGCACTTAATATCCCTATGTTTAGAAAGTTTGGTTGAAGGATCAGTAGTACCTTTTTGAATGGGTGTACTCTTATCCTTGCTTTTGTTTGCTTCGGTTTCTTTCTCTTTAGGAGCTGAATGATATTCTTTCTTCCTTTCTTCAAATTTGCTCCATTTCTGGTTCCACTTATTGCTGGAACTCAAAAATGTCCTTGCTGTCCTCCTTTGCTTTTGTTGCCTCTCCACCTTCATGGCAATGCCAACTAATTCATCCATGTCTCCATAGTATTGTAGTTCCACTACATCAGCAACTTCTCGATTCAATCCACCCAAAAACCGAGCCATAGTCACCTCTTCTTCTTCTTCTATGTTGGCTTTGATCATTAGTAACTCCATCTCCTTATGATAATCTTCCACTGATTTACTTCCTTGAGTAAGCCTATGTAGTTGCTGGTGCAACTCTCGATAATAATAAGATGGGACAAACCTCTTTTTCATGACCCTCTTCATTTCATCCCATGTGGAAATAGGTGGTTCTCTATGACTTCTTCGGTTTTTAACTACTTCATTCCACCACACCAAAGCATAGTCACAAAACTCCACGGCTGCCAACTTTACCTTTTTATCTTCGGAATAGTTATGGCAGGAAAAGATCATATCTACCTTCCTCTCCCATTCCAAATAAACTTCAGCATCATTCCTACCTTTGAAAGGTGGAATGTTCATCTTGATTGCACTTACATTGCTGTCCAACCTTTCCACTCTCCTTGCTCTACCCCTTGTGGATTGTACTTCATCAAAGTCTTCCCATTCCTCCACTTCGGCTTCTTCATGTTCATTTATCCACCTTCCTCTTCTTGCTGTTCTCTTTGAGCCATTGGATGTACTTGCTTCTAACTTATCCAACCTCCCGTTATTTTCTCTGTGCTCCCTTATCAAGGTTTCAAGAGTTCCTTGTATGGCTTGTAGGGCAAACGACATTTGTTCCGGGGTCATAGCTCTCTTGCTGGATTCGTCAGACATGGTGTTTAACCTGCAAAAATTGTTAGAATAAACAATCTCACAAGCTCTCGTGTTTACACTCAACAAGGCTTTTACCCTCTTTGTTGTCCTCACAAGCTCTTGCCTTTTTCCTCTCTTATTTGCAACTCTCAAATTGCACTTCGGAATCCAGAAGACAAATCAATTTGAAAAACGTTAGGAATACAAAGAAATAAACACTAACAATAAAACAGAAAGCTCAAAAACTAGAAAGAAGACACTAGACACAATGGAGGTGATACACGGACAAAGAAAAGGTATACCACTTGAATTAATCAAATTAGAGTACTAGAACAATCAAAAATACTCTAACAATGTAAAATGAACAAAAGCTAGCTTAAACAATAAATTAAGTAACAAGAAACAAAGAAAATGACAATTCTGGCCAAGATGAACGAATTCAATTCACTACAAAGTAAATCGAATTTAGAACCTATTTAATCTACCCGACAAAGTAAGAAAACAATAAAGAACTCAATTTAGACAAATGACAAAGACAAATCAGTTTGCATGCAACAAAAATAATTTTAGTTACCAAAAATGACACTAGGCCGAAAATGTACACAAGCTTGATAAATGTATTAATTGTGTGCAAATTAAAGGCAAAGTGATGGTAAAATGATGGTAAATCAGTAGGTATATGGTGAAGAAATGATAGCAAATCAGTAGACAAAAGATGGTAGAAATGGTAAGGAAATGATTAGAAATGGATAATGAATGGATAAGAAATGGATAAGAAATGGATAATGAATGGATAAGAAATGGATAAAGAAATGGATAATGAATGGATAAAGTAAGGATTAGAAATGGATAATGAATGGATAAGAAATGGATAAAGAAATGGATAATGAATGGATAAAGTAAGGATAAGAAATGGATAATGAATGGATAATGTAAGGATAAGAAATGAAAAATGAATAATTAAGAAATGGAACACAAATGGAAACAAATATAATTGGCAGCAATTTAAGAAAGGAAATTGATAAAGGAATAGAGTGTAATTTGATTCCTAAACAAGCTAGGATTGCCAACTAGTTTCCCAATTCAACTAGGTAAGTTTTTTTCTACCTTAATAGGATTCCTAATTGATTAAGGAAAAAATGAAATCAATGGGTGTCCTCCTTTCCTAATTCGGCTAGGATAGTCATTTCCTTTCCCAAATAGGATTCAAACCTTCCTATAAATACCTTCACACACTTCCCTTCTTGGTTCACTTTCTTCTCTTGTTTTTCTTTCCTTCTCTCTCGGTTTTCCTTCCTTGTTCACCTTTTTTTTTTTAATTAATCTCAACAACCGAAATTAAACTCAAACTCTACTACACTTCGGATTTTTTTTTTTTCAAAAAACACGAAATTTCAAAGTGAAAAACGGAGGCCTAAACGTTGTTTTTTTGGACTGGAAAACGCAATCACATAGTGCTTCGCACAGTGACAACTGTAGATCTCGAAATTCCCTTTCCGAAAAGTTATTATGGACCAAAATCGGACACCGGATGCAAAAGTTATGGCAAAAACAAGTTTAAACACATAATTAAAACACAAAATCAAAACTTGAACAATTCGGCAAACATAAAACACAAGAAACAATAAAAGAAAACTCAAAACCTAATTCTAAGATAAATAAGAATTTACCTTAATTCGAGTACTGATACCAAATGACGCGGAATCCCAAGGTTATATGAACCCGAAACCCCTAAAACGCACACTATGATCAACAAAGACGAACAAGTTAAAATCCCTCCCTATTGAACCCACAATCAACCTGTGATTGAGAACGCAAATAATTGGGGTGAAGGAAATAGAAAACGCCACAATCAATGATTGATAAGTTAACTAAATTCCTAATGCAAAATGAAAGAATGCAAATCTGCCTCTCTCACTAAGAAATTCGGCTAAGCCAAATGAACTTCTCAATTAATCAAAATCTGTTCCACAATTAGGTTTAAGGTGGTATTTATATGCCACCAACTAAAGACTTAACCCTAAGACTAATGGGCTGGCCGAATTCTCTACTTATTGGTAATGAGAATTTGGCCCAAATAACACATAAAGGAAACACTTGGGCTGCCCAATACAAGTTGGCGTGAGCACACTTAAAAAGCCTAATAACAAACTAATTTAACCCAAAAGAAAAATACATATAAAGGTCCTAACTATGGGCCAAATCAAATCAATCCCCTTGTAGCCCATATGTGGCACATAAAGTTGGCGTGAGCACACTTAAAAAGCCTAATAACAAACTAATTTAACCCAAAAGAAAAATACATATAAAGGTCCTAACTATGGGCCCAATCAAATCAATCCCCTTGTAGTCCATATGTGGCACATAAAGCATGGACCACACTTCCTTCAAATGGCCCTTCAACATTCGGCCTCAATGGCATGGCCTTGGCCTTGCTTTGCCCATCACGCCATTGCTCCTCCATGGCTTCCACCATTCGGCCCAAGTATACTTCTAAGGCTCCCTTGAACTTCTTGGCCCTAGCTCTAGTAATTGGCCCACTTGGCAAAGCCAAGTCATCTCTTGATGGCTTCCTGGTCCATTTGGCATCATCCCCTCCCTCTTCAAAAGGATTCGTCCTCGAATCTGAATCAAAATCAAAAGGAGACAAATCAGAAACATTAAAAGAAGCACTAATGTTATACTCACCAGGCAAGTCGATTTTATAGGCATTGTCATTGATGCGTTCTAACACTTGAAACGGGCCATCACCCCTTGCATCAAGTTTCGACTTCCTTTGCTGTGGAAACCGCTCTTTCCTCATATGCACCTAAACCCAATCTCCTGGTTCAAATACGATTTGCTTTCGCCCTTTATTCGCTTTTTAAGCATACATGCGGTTTTTCTTTTCAATCTGCTCACGTGCCTTCTCATGTATTGCTTTTGTAACACCCCCTACCCATACCCGTATGAGTCGGGGTGTCACCAAGCAGATACTATACAAATAATATAATCATACATAAACATGTATACTGAATTACAGGATAATTAAAATTTTTCATAATACATCGCATGTTATCACTCATCATATATGTAATAATATTACAGGCCCAAATACAAATACACTAGCGGAAGCTATTTTCCAAACCAATATCAAAAGTTCTTTACATAAAAAAAAAATCAACCATAATAAAATAAACTCCAAACTCTAAACCTTGCTGTGTTGGCTGGACTGCAATGACTCTCTTAAACAAAGCTTCTTATTTACCTGCACGGGTAAACACACCGTGCTAAGCGATAAACGCTTAGTGGGGATTCACACATATTATATGGACGGCCACTCACAGTGGTCGTCAAGGCATATGACATTCATAATGGCATATACATGATTCATGTCATAATATGTATACATATAGGCTCCAATTTATAACCATATATTCAGCATCTCATGTTTATATCCATATCCATATTATCTCATTCAATTATTACTTTTGTATAATCAACGGTAACATAACAAATCACATATCAATTAAAGATCCTGCTGACTCATAATAGTGGATAACGAGTATACGCATAGCGATACCTTACGGGTACGAATCGACGTATAGCGATACCTTACGGGTACGAATCGAAAACCATTTTTATTTTATATTTATAAAACCTTTATAGGGGCCCTTAAACAAGATTCATCATATTAATAAGAATCGCGAGGATTCATCTTATAGGGTTCGCGAGGAACCAATCGGGGATCTGATCAGGATCCAAATCATCCATATAATTCATCCATATAGGCTGCAGCTAAAAGACTCTATTAGGCATGCCTAACTATCCACTAAACTGACTCTTGCAGGTCATGTATAATACAATTCACATTGAGTTACACATTTGTTCAATATGAATAACCATTGAATTTAACATACATAAATCAATTATATTTAAGCATGACACATTTAGTTCATAGGTTAAGGCATAATATGGCATGCAAACATTTAGCATAGCAAAAATACAATTATAAAATGTAAGGCATAATATTCAAATCACAAGTTCTTGCTTCCTAATTAAATTAGATTTAATCAAATAATATATTAGGTTTAATGCCTTAATCATAAATTATACACATGTTATATAATTCTCGTCATGAGTATTTATTCATCTAGCAAATTATACTTATGGTTTAATTCATGGTTAATCATCATATTAATTAATTTTTCGTTATAAGAATTTATTCAATTCATAGGTAATTTAATTATATATCCTTATTACCTAATTATAAAATAAGTAACATTAAATTTTTCAAGCGTTTCTAGACACTTTGGGGCTAATTCGGAGGTGTAGGATCGATTCTAGGATGAATTGGTGAAGAGGGACAAATTTTATTAAAACACAGCTGTGCTTTTTATAAAGCACAGCTGTGTTCTGCTGTATATGGTCGATCTAAAAGCCAAAACACAGCTGTGTCCTACCCAAAAGCACAGCTGTGCTTTCCAACCAGTTCCCAAACATTATTAGACACAAGGCATAATTAATTTACTGAATCTATATGCATTTTTGAACTACTAAATGACATTTGTAGACAAACTTATCTTCCTAACAATTAATTCTCAAGATGTTATCTTTCTAGTGACAAAATTTCAGATCATTTGGAACGAAAATCGGGGAGATATACTCAAATTTCTCTACCCTGTTCCACAGACACACCTGATGATTTTTGCTACTGTAATGGGCGATTTTAAAATAGTTAGAGTCCGAATTAAATTATGGTTACTTCTACAAAGTTTTAGATACGGAAGTTGTGGTTCTAACCCAACTGGAATCATGTATTTTGGAGTTGTAAAACTCAACTTATACTAAAAAGAATGACCAAAGGTCAATCTGACCCTCAAAAACAGATTTGCACTATGAAGTTCAACAAGCTTCAAACTAACTCATTTGACACCATCAATTCACCAAATTTAATCCAAACCATCACAACACATAAATTAACATCTCAGAATACTCAATTCAGTTATTAAAAACCATTAACACATAAATCAACAAACCAATTCCCAAACCTGAAAATTAGGAGCTCAATCACTTGACTCCACTGGATCCAGCAACCTCTTTGCCTTTAGGATCGCGAGGAGGCTCAACTAAGCATCAAACCACAAAAATACACAAACTCAAAACCCTAACTTACAAATCCAAAACCAGAAAATATGAAGAAGAAAGAAGAAGAAGAAGACTACACAAAAGAGATGCATGAACTCACTAATTAATGCAAAGTGTGATCAATTCCCACCACTAAGGGCTTGAATCCAAGCTTAGAGAAAACAAAAGAAGAGCAAAGAAGAAGAAGGAGATGAGGAGGGGAGGAGGCTACGGGAAAATGAAGAGCAAATTCTGCTCTTTCCCTTTTCTATTTCTTTTTCTTTTTTTTTTTTCTTTTCCTAACCCTAACACTTGTCACTTTCCTATTGGTGGAAACTAATCATTCACACCTAACCATCATATGTCAATCACACACTATAAAACACTCTAATAATGCACCCCACATATGTATGAGCAACACACACAATGATACCCCATATAGATTCCTTCTACTACGGTATGCTCACTACACACAATCAAAACCCAACTTAAAACACCCTACTAATGTGTGAGTAAAACACACAATCACTACACCATTACTC
The DNA here is from genome assembly GCA_947683425.1 of Excoecaria cochinchinensis. Taxonomy (NCBI): domain Eukaryota; kingdom Viridiplantae; phylum Streptophyta; class Magnoliopsida; order Malpighiales; family Euphorbiaceae; genus Excoecaria; species Excoecaria cochinchinensis. The sequence continues at coordinate 5,496,697 of CANTUQ010000003.1, read as the reverse complement.
ACATCCCACAATGGTATATGCATGCACACACAAGTATCTCCCAACTAATTCACACCCTACTAACATATGTGCACCCACATATTAAAATAACTCTTATAACATGCAATATACCCCACAATACCCTTGTCACATGCCAAAATACTTATAAATTTACACACATACATGGCTCATACTACTAAGCTTACCTTTCTTTCCAAACCGAAGTACCTTTCTCCAAGGAGATACCTTAAGAAAAACTTTGTCCCCAACTTCAAAATGCACATCTTTCCTTTTCAAGTTTGCATATGACTTTTGTCGATCTTTAGCCGCTTTCAAATTCCTTTGTACAATTCTGATCTTTTCTTCTGTGTCTCTAACCACATCTGGTCCAATCACTGACCTCTCAGATAACTCGGTCCAACAAACTGGAGTCCTACACTGTCGACCATATAAAGCTTCATATGGTGACATACCAATACTTGACTGATAACTGTTGTTATAGGCAAATTCCATGAGTGACACATACTTATCCCAACTACCTGGAAAATCCAAAGCACAAGCCCTCATCATGTCTTCCAGAATCTGTATAACCCGCTCAGATTGACCATCTGTCTGAGGATGGAATGCTGTGCTAAAGTTCAACCTGGTACCCAAAGCTCGTTGTAAAACTTTCCAAAACTTAGATGTGAACCTCGGGTCCCGGTCTGAAACTATGGACAAAGGCACTCCATGTAACCGAACTATCTCATCCACATAAACACTGGCCAATCTATTCATCGGATAATCCATCCTAACTGGTAGGAAATGAGCTGACTTCGTAAGTCGATCCACTATCACCCAAACTGAGTCATGTTTCTTCTGAGTTAAAGGTAAACCTGTTACAAAGTCCATGGCTATATCATCCCATTTCCACTCGGGAATAGACAAAGGCGTGAGCAAACCCGAAGGAACTTGATGCTCGGCCTTAACTTGCTGACATGTCAAGCATCTAGATACAAAATCTGTAATATCCCTTTTCATACCAGACCACCAAAAGAACTGCTTCATGTCTCGATACATCTTCTCACTACCAGGATGCATAGTGAAAATTGTACCATGTGCCTCACTCATAAGCTGTCTTCTTAACTCTTCCCCCTCTGGTACACACAAACGATTTCTATACATAATCACTCCATCCTGAACGGAGAACTCTGACTGTTTTCCCAAATTGACCTCTTGCACAATCCGCTGTAGCTTCTCATCATCCCTCTGAACATCAATAATTTTCTGTCTCAAGGTAGGCTTAACTCTCAACTGAGCAACCAAAGCCCCATCTGAATCAAATCTCCATCTAAACCGTCTCAAAAACAAAGCCGACATCGACTTCCGACTCAAAGCATCAGCGACTACATTGGCCTTACCTGGATGGTAATCCACAATGCAGTCGTAATCCTTGAACAACTCAAGCCAACGACGCTGTCTCATATTCAATTCCTTCTGTGTGAGAAAGTATTTCAAACTCTTGTGGTCTGTAAAGATCCTACATTTCTCTCCATACAAATAATGACGCCAAATCTTCAAAGCAAAGATCACAGCAGCCAACTCTAGATCATGTGTCGGATAATTCCTCTCATGTGGTTTCAACTGTCGAGAAGCATAAGCCACAACCATGCCTTCTTGCATCAAAACACAGCCAAGACCAACACCTGAAGCATCACTATAGATGACAAACTCTTTACCCGAGATGGGTTGAGTAAGTATAGGAGCCTCAACTAACAACTTCTTCAACTGCTCAAAACAAGCCTGACACTTATCTGACCACTCAAATCTGACTCCTTTTCTCAACAATCTTGTCATCGGGGCGGCAATCACTGAAAAACTCTTAACAAATCGACGGTAGTAACCCGCCAAACCAAGAAAACTTCTCACTTCTTGAATATTTTTAGGTGCTTTCCAATCAACAATCGCCTCTATCTTTGCTGGATCCACTTGAATACCCTTAGCAGAAATTATATGACCTAAAAATGAAACTTCACGAAGCCAAAAGTCACACTTGCTCAGCTTGGCAAACAACTGATGCTCTCTCAAAACTTGTAAAACTATCCGAAGATGATCTTCATGTTCACGCTCATCCTTGGAATACACCAAGATATCATCTATAAATACCACAACAAACTCGTCCAAATGTGGCCTAAACACTCGGTTCATCAAATCCATAAAAGCCGCTGGAGCATTGGTCAAACCAAACGGCATAACAAGGAACTCATAATGGCCATATCGAGTTCGAAATGCAGTCTTAATCACATCCTCATCCTTGACCCGTAGCTGATAGTACCCAGACCGAAGATCTATCTTTGAGAAAACACCTGCGCCTCGAAGCTGATCAAATAAATCTTCAACTCTTGGCAATGGATACTTGTTCTTTACTGTGGCTTTGTTAATCTGTCTGTAATCGATACACATCCGCAAGGAACCATCTTTCTTCTTAACAAATAGAACAGGAGCTCCCCATGGAGATATGCTAGGTCGAATAAACCCCTTATCCAACAGCTCTTGTAATTGAGTTTTAAGTTCTCTCAACTCTACAGGAGCCATCCGATAAGGTGCCCTCGATATGGGTGTAGTACTTGGCATAATCTCAATGGCTAACTCCACTTCTCTCTCAGGAGGTAACCCTGGCAAATCACTTGGAAAAACATCACTAAACTCCCGCACAACTGGGATATCTTCAATCTTTACTTGATCCCTCTTAGATTCCAAAACCACAGCTAAGAATGCCTCACACCCTTTTCTGATAAACCTCTTGGCTTGCATCGCAGAAATCACATTGTGCAAAGCACTAGCACCCAAACCTTTTACAAAAACTGGATCTCGGTTTCTATCTCGAAGCACAAAAGTCTTCCTATGACAATCAACCACAGCTCGATGTCTATCCAACCAATCCATACCCAAAATCAGATCAAACTCTCTGAATGGTAGCTCTATCAGATCCGCAGGAAACTCAACTCCCTCAATTATCAAAGGACAACTCTTATACACTCTACTCACATTAACACTATGCCCTAATGGACTGGTCACACATACCTCATGCTCTAATTGATCTATCACATGTAACTTATTAACAATTTTATTTGTGCACAAATATGAGTGTGTGGAACCAGGATCTATTAAGGCATATAACTCAGTGTCAAGGAGTAAGAACTTACCAGCAATCACATCAGGACCATCCTGCTCCTCTCTAGCTCTGGCAGCATAAGCTCTGACTGCAACTGGTGTCAGATGCTCAACTGACTCAGACACAGCTCCATCTCTAGGTCGACCGCCTCGACCTCTACCTCTACCTCTACCATAAGTAGCCTGAGTAACATTGGAACCAACCCTGCTTGCCTCTCTCTGAGGACCCAAATTGTTATTCATCCTCGGACAACTAGCCATCAAGTGTTCTGTGCTTCCACATCTAAAACATCCACCCGTGAGTCGTCTACACTCACCCCGATGAATCCTACCGCAATACTGACACTCAGATAATACATTCAACCTGCTTGAACCTCTACCAGAACCTGACAGTGCAGAACCCTGTCTTCTGCCCCAAGTAGCTGAACCAGTAGAGAACTGATGATGCGCATCTCGAGATCTCTTACCCGAAGATAAGGATGGACCACCCCTTGAAATATTCCTCCTCTGAACATTTTCTCTTCGCACTGTTTCACTTGTCTCAGCCAACATTACAGCCTCCGTAAGCTGATAGTAAGTAACTCCTGGTAAACACTTCAAGGGAATCAAAGGCACCTTCAGGGATTCATTCAATCCAGCCTCAAATTGCTTACATCTAAAATCCTCTGTCATAACTCCATCTGGGGCATACTGAGCCAACCGAGTACACTCTTTTTCATAATCAGAAACAGACATAGCCCTTTGTTTCAAATTCAGGAACTCTGCCCATCTAGCATTTTTATAAGCTTGAGTGATATATTTCTTTTTAAACTCCTCCTCAAAGAACTCCCAAGACACAGGATCAGGTATCTGAGGTTGCCTACTCACTAATCCCCACCATGAATATGCTGCACCTTGTAACAGAGCCACTGCACACTCTCCTTGTTGATCCGGAGGACATCTGATTTCCTTTAAAGTCCTTTTTAATTTATCCAACCATTTCTTTGCTAATTCTGATTCCCCTAAACCAGTCCCATAGAAATCTTCAGCACCAGCTCTTCTCAAACTCTCTAAAGGAGCTCTCGGAGCAGCCATTCTTTCCAAAACCTGAGCCATATTCTGATTCATTCTGAACATAGCCTCAAAAGCAGCAGCAGCAGGCTCGGGTTGCACCCTAGCTGGTTGTGCCGATAAAGATGCTGAAGGATCAACTGCTGGAGGATTTACACTTTCAGCCGATTCCTCAAGTAAACCACGATTTGAATTCGAGGCCATCTATAACAAAACAAGAAATAACTGAATCAGCCAACACAGCCCTAAACATAGACACATTTACGCACAACAATCACAACATCACACAGAAAACGCCTAAACCTAGGCTCTGATACCAAAACCTGTAACACCCCCTACCCATACCCGTATGAGTCGGGGTGTCACCAAGCAGATACTATACAAATAATATAATCATACATAAACATGTATACTGAATTACAGGATAATTAAAATTTTTCATAATACATCGCATGTTATCACTCATCATATATGTAATAATATTACATGCCCAAATACAAATACACTAGCGGAAGCTATTTTCCAAACCAATATCAAAAGTTCTTTACATAAAAAAAAAATCAACCATAATAAAATAAACTCCAAACTCTAAACCTTGCTGTGTTGGCTGGACTGTAATGACTCTCTTAAACAAAGCTTCTTATTTACCTGCACGGGTAAACACACCGTGCTAAGCGATAAACGCTTAGTGGGGATTCACACATATTATATGGACGGCCACTCACAGTGGTCGTCAAGGCATATCACATTCATAATGGCATATACATGATTCATGTCATAATATGTATACATATAGGCTCCAATTTATAACCATATATTCAGCATCTCATGTTTATATCCATATCCATATTATCTCATTCAATTATTACTTTTGTATAATCAACGGTAACATAACAAATCACATATCAATTAAAGATCCTGCTGACTCATAATAGTGGATAACGAGTATACGCATAGCGATACCTTACGGGTACGAATCGACGTATAGCGATACCTTACGGGTACGAATCGAAAACCATTTTTATTTTATATTTATAAAACCTTTATAGGGGCCCTTAAACAAGATTCATCATATTAATAAGAATCGCGAGGATTCAAACACATTTTCTTATAGGGTTCGCGAGGAACCAATCGGGGATCTGATCAGGATCCAAATCATCCATATAATTCATCCATATAGGCTGCAGCTAAAAGACTCTATTAGGCATGCCTAACTATCCACTAAACTGACTCTTGCAGGTCATGTATAATACAATTCACATTGAGTTACACATTTGTTCAATATGAATAACCATTGAATTTAACATACATAAATCAATTATATTTAAGCATGACACATTTAGTTCATAGGTTAAGGCATAATATGGCATGCAAACATTTAGCATAGCAAAAATACAATTATAAAATGTAAGGCATAATATTCAAATCACAAGTTCTTGCTTCCTAATTAAATTAGATTTAATCAAATAATATATTAGGTTTAATGCCTTAATCATAAATTATACACATGTTATATAATTCTCGTCATGAGTATTTATTCATCTAGCAAATTATACTTATAGTTTAATTCATGGTTAATCATCATATTAATTAATTTTTCGTTATAAGAATTTATTCAATTCATAGGTAATTTAATTATATATCCTTATTACCTAATTATAAAATAAGTAACATTAAATTTTTCAAGCGTTTCTAGACACTTTGGGGCTAATTCGGAGGTGTAGGATCGATTCTAGGATGAATTGGTGAAGAGGGACAAATTTTATTAAAACACAGCTGTGCTTTTTATAAAGCACAGCTGTGCTCTGCTGTATATGGTCGATCTAAAAGCCAAAACACAGCTGTGTCCTACCCAAAAGCACAGCTGTGCTTTACAACCAGTTCCCAAACATTATTAGACACAAGGCAGAATTAATTTACTGAATCTATATGCATTTTTGAACTACTAAATGACATTTGTAGACAAACTTATCTTCATAACAATTAATCCTCAAGATGTTATCTTTCTAGTGACAAAATTTCAGATCATTTGGAACGAAAATCGGGGAGATATACTCAAATTTCTCTACCCTGTTCCACAGACACACCTGATGATTTTCGCTACTGTAATGGGCGATTTTAAAATAGTTAGAGTCCGAATTAAATTATGCTTACTTCTACAAAGTTTTAGATACGGAAGTTGTGATTCTAACCCAACTGGAATCATGTATTTTGGAGTTGTAAAACTCAACTTATACTAAAAAGAATGACCAAAGGTCAATCTGACCCTCAAAAACAGATTTGCACTATGAAGTTCAACAAGCTTCAAACCAACTCATTTGACACCATCAATTCACCAAATTTAATCCAAACAATCACAACACATAAATTAACATCTCAGAATACTCAATTCAGTTATTAAAAACCATTAACACATAAATCAACAAACCAATTCCCAATCCTGAAAATTAGGAGCTCAATCACTTGACTCCACTGGATCCAGCAACCTCTTTGCCTTTAGGATCGCGAGGAGGCTCAACTAAGCATCAAACCACAAAAATACACAAACTCAAAACCCTAACTTACAAATCCAAAACCAGAAAATATGAAGAAGAAAGAAGAAGAAGAAGACTACACAAAAGAGATGCATGAACTCACTAATTAATGCAAAGTGTGATCAATTCCCACCACTAAGGGCTTGAATCCAAGCTTAGAGAAAACAAAAGAAGAGCAAAGAAGAAGAAGGAGATGAGGAGGGGAGGAGGCTACGGGAAAATGAAGAGCAAATTCTGCTCTTTCCCTTTTCTATTTCTTTTTCTTTTTTTTTTCTTTTCCTAACCCTAACACTTGTCACTTTCCTATTGGTGGAAACTAATCATTCACACCTAACCATCATATGTCAATCACACACTATAAAACACTCTAATAATGCACCCCACATATGTATGAGCAACACACACAATGATACCCCATATAGATTCCTTCTACTACGGTATGCTCACTACACACAATCAAAACCCAACTTAAAACACCCTACTAATGTGTGAGTAAAACACACAATCACTACACCATTACTCACATCCCACAATGGTATATGCATGCACACACAAGTATCTCCCAACTAATTCACACCCTACTAACATATGTGCACCCACATATTAAAATAACTCTTATAACATGCAATATACCCCACAATACCCTTGTCACATGCCAAAATACTTATAAATTTATACACATACATGGCTCATACTACTAGGGGGTAAACGGGGTGTGACAGCTTTAACCACTTCAGCCTTCCTTTTACCATCTAAACTAGTAAGCTCATTCAAAGGCAAAGGCATGAAATCCAAAACAGTTAAAGGATTAAAACCATACACAATTTCAAAAGGTGAAAATCCTGTAGAAGAATGCACAGCACGATTATATGCAAATTCAATAAATGGCAAACAATCTTCCCAAGTTTTCAGGTTCTTTCCAACAATGGCACGCAATAAAGTCCCTAAAGTCCTGTTAACTACTTCAGTTTGTCCATCGGTTTGTGGGTGACATGTAGTAGAAAATAAAAGTTTAGTACCCAGTTTTCCCCACAAAACTCTCCAAAAATGACTAAAGAACTTAACATCTCTGTCTGAAACAATGGTCCTTTGCATCCCATGTAGCCGAACCACTTCCCTAAAGAACAACTCAGCAACATTTGTTGCATCATCTGTCTTATGGCAAGCAATAAAATGTGCCATTTTACTAAATCTATCCACAACAACAAATATGCTATCTCTCCCTCTCCTAGTCCTAGGTAATCCCAACACAAAGTCCATAGAAACATCTACCCAAGGTTCACTAGGTACTGGCAAGGGTGTATACAAACCATGTGGCATTGTTCTAGACTTAGCTTGTCTACATGCAATACACTTAGCACATATTCTTTCAACCTCACGTTTCATTTTAGGCCAATAGAAATGTTCACTAAGCATATCCAATGTCTTTTGCACACCAAAATGCCCCATCAACCCCCCACTATGTGACTCCCTCACAAGCAACTCTCTAATAGAACATGTAGGAATGCAAAGTTTTTTTCCTCTAAATAAATATCCCTCATGCCTATAGAACTTATCAAAAGCAGCATTTTCACAAGCATGAAATATGGTGGCAAAATCAGCATCTTTCACATACAATTCTTTCAATTGCTCAAATCCAAGTAATTTAGAAGTAAGCATAGAAATCAAAGCATACCTTCGAGATAGTGCATCAGCCACCACATTTTCTTTACCTTGCTTGTATTTTATCACATATGGAAAGGTTTCCAAGAATTCTACCCAACTTGCATGCCTTCGGTTCAATTTTCCTTGACCCTTCAAATACTTGAGCGATTGATGGTCACTGTGGATTACAAACTCCTTAGGCAGCAAATAGTGCTCCCACACTTCAAGTGCTCTCACTAATGCATACAACTCCTTATCATAGGTGGAATAGTTCAGAACTAGTCCACTTAGCTTCTCACTGAAGTATGCAATAGGATGATTTTCCTGCATCAAAACAGCACCTATACCAATCCCGGAAGCATCACATTCAATTTCAAAAGTTTTAGAAAAATCAGGTAAATGTAAAATAGGAGCATGACATAACTTTTCTTTCAAGGTACAAAATGTATGTTCTTGCTCTTTTCCCCATTTAAACCCGACATTCTTTTTCACAATTTCATTCAATGGTGCAGCAATTGTAGAAAACTCCCTAACAAACCGTCTATAGAAACTAGCTAACCCATGGAAGCTTCTTACCTCAGTCACGGTTTTAGGTGTTGGCCACTCTTGAATTGCTTTAACTTTCTCAACATCAACTTCTACACCATTAGCACTTACTACAAAACCTAAGAAGATAACTTTATCCATGCAAAATGAGCACTTCTTAAGGTTTGCAAATAACTTATCCTTTCTCAAAACATCTAGAACAGCCCTAACATGCATCATATGTTCATCTAAGCATTTGCTGTATACTAGAATATCATCAAAGTAAACAACCACAAATTTACCAAGAAACTCACGCAAGACATGATTCATTAAACGCATGAATGTACTAGGTGCATTAGATAACCCAAATGGCATTACTAACCACTCATACAAACCATATTTTGTCTTAAACGCAGTTTTCCACTCATCTCCCTCTTTCATCCTAATTTGATGATAGCCACTTTTTAAATCAATTTTGGTGAAAACACAAGCACCATGCAATTCATCCAGCATATCATCTAATCTAGGAATAGGGTGGCGATACTTTATCGTGATTTTGTTGACCGCACGGCAATCAATGCACATCCTCCATGTTCCATCCTTCTTTGGCACTAATAGGACCGGAATAGCACAAGGACTCATGCTTTCCCGCACATATCCCTTTTGAAGTAATTCATCCACTTGTTGTTGCAATTCATTTGTCTCCTCGGGATTGCTCCTATAAGCTGGACGATTTGGAATTTGGGATCCTGGCACAAAGTCTATTTGATGCTCAATCCCTCTCAAGGGTGGTAAGCCATGTGGAACATCTTCTGGAAAGACATCTGCATATTCCTGCAAAAGATCCACAAAAACACTAGGCAAATCGGGGTTAAGGTCAGTTTGAGAACAGAAATTCTCCCTAAACCGAATTATGACCAAAGCTCTCTTGCCTAAGTAGGCACTATTGAGTTCCCTCGGTTTTGCATAAAAACATGATTGCACTTTTACCTTTTCACTCCTCTCATTGTCTTTTCTTACAACTCTCATATCACTCTTCTTTTTTTCACTCACTAACTTCTTCTCTCCTGCACATCCCACTTTTTTTTCCTCTCCTGTGCAGTCACTCACCATTGGGCCTTTATCATGTTTCTTTTCTCTCATGGCCTCTCTGCTCTCATTTTTCTTTTCCTCACTTCCCGAACTCCCACTTGAAGATTGCTGCATTCTCATTTGTTCAAGATAAGTTTCTTTTGGTGACATTGGTGCAAGTGTAACTTTATTACCATTATGTACAAAAGAGTACCTATTCTTATACCCATCATGCATTACTCTCCTATCAAACTGCCAAGGTCTACCCAACAATATGTGACCAGCTTGCATAGGGACTACATCACACACAATTTCATCCACATATCTACCAATAGAAAATGTAACTCTAACTTGCTTAGTCACCTTAACTTCCCCACTGTCATTTAGCTATTGCAATCTATAGGGACTAGGGTGTTTTTCACATTTGAAGCCCAATTTATCCACTAGGATAGTGCTAGCCACGTTCGTGCAACTACCCCCATCAATGATCAAACTACAAGCCTTCCCACCTATCAAACATCTAGTATGGAAAATATGTTCACGCTATTCTAAGCCTTCTTCTTTTACATTCATATTCAATACACGCCTAGTAACTAAAGCTTCCCCTTTAACAGCATACTCAACATATTCATCATTATCAGAACAATCCTCTAAAGGTGGCATGCTCAACTCCCCATCATCAGACTCATTTTCATGTTCAGACTCAGAAACAATCTCACCCCCCTTAATAAACATAGTTTTCCTATTAGGACAATCAGATGCATAATGACCTCTACCCTGACATTTAAAGCACTTAATATCCCTATGTTTAGAAAGTTTGGTTGAAGGATCAGTAGTACCTTTTTGAATGGGTGTACTCTTATCCTTGCTTTTGTTTGCTTCGGTTTCTTTCTCTTTAGGAGCTGAATGATATTCTTTCTTCCTTTCTTCAAATTTGCTCCATTTCTGGTTCCACTTATTGCTGGAACTCAAAAATGTCCTTGCTGTCCTCCTTTGCTTTTGTTGCCTCTCCACCTTCATGGCAATGCCAACTAATTCATCCATGTCTCCATAGTATTGTAGTTCCACTACATCAGCAACTTCTCGATTCAATCCACCCAAAAACCGAGCCATAGTCACCTCTTCTTCTTCTTCTATGTTGGCTTTGATCATTAGTAACTCCATCTCCTTATGATAATCTTCCACTGATTTACTTCCTTGAGTAAGCCTATGTAGTTGCTGGTGCAACTCTCGATAATAATAAGATGGGACAAACCTCTTTTTCATGACCCTCTTCATTTCATCCCATGTGGAAATAGGTGGTTCTCTATGACTTCTTCGGTTTTTAACTACTTCATTCCACCACACCAAAGCATAGTCACAAAACTCCACGGCTGCCAACTTTACCTTTTTATCTTCGGAATAGTTATGGCAGGAAAAGATCATATCTACCTTCCTCTCCCATTCCAAATAAACTTCAGCATCATTCATACCTTTGAAAGGTGGAATGTTCATCTTGATTGCACTTACATTGCTGTCCAACCTTTCCACTCTCCTTGCTCTACCCCTTGTGGATTGTACTTCATCAAAGTCTTCCCATTCCTCCACTTCGGCTTCTTCATGTTCATTTATCCACCTTCCTCTTCTTGCTGTTCTCTTTGAGCCATTGGATGTACTTGCTTCTAACTTATCCAACCTCCCGTTATTTTCTCTGTGCTCCCTCATCAAGGTTTCAAGAGTTCCTTGTATGGCTTGTAGGGCAAACGACATTTGTTCCGGGGTCATAGCTCTCTTGCTGGATTCGTCAGACATGGTGTTTAACCTGCAAAAATTGTTAGAATAAACAATCTCACAAGCTCTCGTGTTTACACTCAACAAGGCTTTTACCCTCTTTGTTGTCCTCACAAGCTCTTGCCTTTTTCCTCTCTTATTTGCAACTCTCAAATTGCACTTCGGAATCCAGAAGACAAATCAATTTGAAAAACGTTAGGAATACAAAGAAATAAACACTAACAATAAAACAGAAAGCTCAAAAACTAGAAAGAAGACACTAGACACAATGGAGGTGATACACGGACAAAGAAAAGGTATACCACTTGAATTAATCAAATTAGAGTACTAGAACAATCAAAAATACTCTAACAATGTAAAATGAACAAAAGCTAGCTTAAACAATAAATTAAGTAACAAGAAACAAAGAAAATGACAATTCTTGCCAAGATGAACGAATTCAATTCACTACAAAGTAAATCGAATTTAGAACCTATTTAATCTACCCGACAAAGTAAGAAAACAATAAAGAACTCAATTTAGACAAATGACAAAGACAAATCAGTTTGGATGCAACAAAAATAATTTGAGTTACCAAAAATGACACTAGGCCGAAAATGTACACAAGCTTGATAAATGTATTAATTGTGTGCAAATTAAAGGCAAAGTGATGGTAAAATGATGGTAAATCAGTAGGTATATGGTGAAGAAATGATAGCAAATCAGTAGACAAAAGATGGTAGAAATGGTAAGGAAATGATTAGAAATGGATAATGAATGGATAAGAAATGGATAAGAAATGGATAATGAATGGATAAGAAATGGATAATGAATGGATAAAGTAAGGATTAGAAATGGATAATGAATGGATAAGAAATGGATAAAGAAATGGATAATGAATGGATAAAGTAAGGATAAGAAATGGATAATGAATGGATAATGTAAGGATAAGAAATGAAAAATGAATAATTAAGAAATGGAACACAAATGGAACCAAATATAATTGGCAGCAATTTAAGAAAGGAAATTGATAAAGGAATAGAGTGTAATTTGATTCCTAAACAAGCTAGGATTGCCAACTAGTTTCCCAATTCAACTAGGTAAGTTTTTTTCTACCTTAATAGGATTCCTAATTGATTAAGGAAAAAATGAAATCAATGGGTGTCCTCCTTTCCTAATTCGGCTAGGATAGTCATTTCCTTTCCCAAATAGGATTCAAACCTTCCTATAAATACCTTCACACACTTCCCTTCTTGGTTCACTTTCTTCTCTTGTTTTTCTTTCCTTCTCTCTCGGTTTTCCTTCCTTGTTCACCTTTTTTTTTTAATTAATCTCAACAACCGAAATTAAACTCAAACTCTACTACACTTCGGATTTTTTTTTTTTCAAAAAACACGAAATTTCAAAGTGAAAAACGGAGGCCTAAACGTTGTTTTTTTGGACTGGAAAACGTAATCACATAGTGCTTCGCACAGTGACAACTGTAGATCTCGAAATTCCCTTTCCGAAAAGTTATTATGGACCAAAATCGGACACCGGATGCAAAAGTTATGGCAAAAACAAGTTTTAACACATAATTAAAACACAAAATCAAAACTTGAACAATTCGGCAAACATAAAACACAAGAAACAATAAAAGAAAACTCAAAACCTAATTCTAATATAAATAGGAATTTACCTTAATTCGAGCACTGATACCAAATGACGCGGAATCCCAAGGTTATATGAACCCGAAACCCCTAAAATGCACACTATGATCAACAAAGACGAACAAGTTAAAATCCCTCCCTATTGAACCCACAATCAACCTGTGATTGAGAACGCAAATAATTGGGATGAAGGAAATAGAAAACGCCACAATCAATGATTGATAAGTTAACTAAATTCCTAATGCAAAATGAAAGAATGCAAATCTGCCTCTCTCACTAAGAAATTCGGCTAAGCCAAATGAACTTCTCAATTAATCAAAATCTGTTCCACAATTAGGTTTAAGGTGGTATTTATATGCCACCAACTAAAGACTTAACCCTAAGACTAATGGGCTGGCCGAATTCTCTACTTATTGGTAATGAGAATTTGGCCCAAATAACACATAAAGGAAACACTTGGGCTGCCCAATACAAGTTGGCGTGAGCACACTTAAAAAGCCTAATAACAAACTAATTTAACCCAAAAGAAAAATACATATAAAGGTCCTAACTATGGGCCCAATCAAATCAATCCCCTTGTAGCCCATATGTGGCACATAAAGTTGGCGTGAGCACACTTAAAAAGCCTAATAACAAACTAATTTAACCCAAAAGAAAAATACATATAAAGGTCCTAACTATGGGCCCAATCAAATCAATCCCCTTGTAGCCCATATGTGGCACATAAAGCATGGACCACACTTCCTTCAAATGGCCCTTCAACATTTGGCCTCAATGGCATGGCCTTGGCCTTGCTTTGCCCATCACGCCATTGCTCCTCCATGGCTTCCACCATTCGGCCCAAGTAGACTTCTAAGGCTCCCTTGAACTTCTTGGTCCTAGCTCTAGTAATTGGCCCACTTGGCAAAGCCAAGTCATCTCTTGATGGCTTCCTGGTCCATTTCGCATCACAAAGCATGGGTAAAGAGAAGATTAAAGATTGAAGCTTGTAGAGGATACCTAGGTTTGTGCTTCAAAGAGGTTTGGGAGCTTTATTTTTGTTATGTTAGTTTTGTTTGGCTTGGAAGTTTGGTAGTTTGCTTCTGCCTTCTTTCTCTTTTCGGATCAAGTCAGTGTGTGTGTGTGTTGATGTCTGAAACTTTGAGTGACTTGGTATTTGTATATGCTTGAATTAATTTGGGTACTTGTGTTAGTAATGCTTGAGTTTGGGAAAAAAGTTGTGTTTTGATGATTTTTTGTTTGATGAGTGCTGGAAATTGTATGATGTTGAAGTTTAAAATGGTTTGTGTGATATGAGGTTCGAGTATGTTGAGTTAAGAACTTATTATGAATTTAAGATTGTGAATTTGTGAATTTTGCATATGTGATAGTTGTTAGATTATAGATGTTAAATGGTAGGTTTGATTGAATGATGTAGCATGTTTATTACATGTTGTATGTGAGTTTTAAGTTGGAAAAGTGATTTTTAAGTTGGGTTTTTAATGGCTTATTTGTGTGATTTTGAACTGTGATAGTTTTGGGGTAAAACTTGGGTTAATTTTCTGCAAAAATCTGGAATTTGGGCGAGTCACACGGCAGTATGAAGGGCCTTACCACCATATGAATCGTGAGTGTTCTTCAGGGCCTTTTCTGGGCATTTTACACGGCGGTATCGACTGGTCATACCGCCGTGTGCAACGTTACTACCCAGCGTGTTGGCCATGTTACACGGTAGTATGGCCTAGGCCATACCCCCGTGTAAAGTGCCTTACACGGTGGTATGGATTGGTCATACCGCCGTGTAAAGTGCTACTGCCCCTAGATTTTGATGTTTTCATCTCGTTTTTGCTATTTTATGTTTTTTTATATTATTTAGTGTCATCCATGTTTCCTTAAAATGGATTTCAAATGCATTTTCATGGCTTTTCCCTCTAATGTATGCTATGGTACCTTGCTCATATGTGTAATGATCCTGATTTCTTCATGACAAATAACATATTATCCATGATAAATTATATGCTATGTTTTGGATGTAAATATTGCTGAGTTTTAAATTATGTACATGGATTTTTTATGTATGATTGGTATGATGAACTATACGTTATGAACCAATGAATGATATATAAGCAATTTGGTGAATATCATGAAATGATTTTGATTTATTATGCAAGCCTAAGATTTGTGATCCTTGCTATGAATAATGTGCTATGCTTAAGTGTGATTGGTGTTACGCATGACCTGCAAGAGTAAGTCTAGTGGATAGTTAGGCATGCCTAACAGAGTCTCTTTAGCTGCAACACCTTTGGACGTTTTGACCCCGATCAGTTCCCCCGTTTGGTTCCTCGCGAACCCTTTTATGTGTTCAGATCCCTGCGATCCTTTTCAATGTATTTGGATCTTGTTTAAGATCCCCCTCAATAAAATGTTTGTAAATGTGATAAAAAAAAATAAATGGTTTTTCGATTCGTACCCGTAAGGTACCCTTTGGCCGATTCGTACCCGTAAGGTACTGTCAGTATACTCGTTATCCAATATTGTGAGTCAGCAGGTGTTCTGTTTACTTTGGTTTGCTTCGATATGATTATCAGAATGTGATATCTGAATGAGCATGATAATAATTTGAGAAATCCGTCAATATGTATATGAATGTGGATATAAGCTTCTGAATGTATGTCTTTATTATGCAAGAATGATTTTATATCTGACACGATTATCAGCATTTGTCATATTATGTGTTATAAGTTTCAGAATGCTATGAATGTGATTTGGTTGATGTATATACGTATGTGACTCAAGCATGTTTTTATTGTATATAAGCACGTGAATCGGATCAGTTATGGCTATAAGTATGTAAATTAATATGTTTAAGATTGCAGCTTGACCTTTTGAATGCTATGAAGGTAGAGCTATGATATACATTTCCTTAGTTTCTGCTATCATAGTGATTTCAGTAGGTTGGCATGCGTTTACATTTCATGGTGTGATAACATATGTATTGTGTAGTGATATGGAAGTATTGCTGTGTATATGTTATGTCGGCCTCTGCTACTGTAGTGATTTCAGCATGTTATTATGTGTCTATGTTTCTCTATATGCTGCTACGTGTATTGGTGTAGTTATGTGAGAGTATGGTGTATTAGCTTTGTGATTGGTTTCAGCTGGTGTATGGGCATCATTGTGTGATAGTTTTATGCATGATTAGATAGTTAGAGATTATGCATTGTGTAATCTATGACTTCCTATATCTAATTGATCTCGGTAAATGTATGTAAGATTTAATTGTATTTTCGCATGATGATGTTATGAATGTGATGTTATGTTATTATTTCTTTAGTCTCTGCTATTGGAGTGTCTTCGGCATGGTATTAGATGTATCAGAGTGGTGCAGCAGATGTGTTGTGCTTTGACCTTGTCAGTCGGTTCTCGGCTAGTGTGTGTGTGTATTGTGGCATGATAGTTGTATGTTTGGACCTCTAGTGACTTTGCATGATATTTGTGTGCATCATTGTATGGTAGTGTAGTGCATCAACTTCGTAATACGGATATCAGTTAACGTGTATGTGCATCCCTTCATGATAGTTGGATTGAGTGTGAATAAGCTTTTGGTTGGTATATGGGTACTTTGGTATGACAGCTACGTGTTTTTATAAATTGTATTTTCGTATGATGCGGTTTCTGATATCTGAGACTTCGGTGGAAACGGTAAGTGTTTGCATACGAGTTTATATGTATTTCTGCAAGATAATATATGTTTGTTTGTTTAGTGTCCTTTTGTTTCTATCCCTCCCCACTAAGCGTTATTGCTTAGCACGAGTTCTTTTCCCCGTTCAGGTGGTAGGTTTTGGTTCGGTTCAAGTCGGGCATCTGCAGGGTCGGCCATATAGGACTTAGAAGTGTTTTGCTATTTTTGTTTTCAGCTCCTGTATTTTGAATTCTATATTTCTGTATCTGGTTGTATATGTATTTATATGTAAGTTCGGAGGATAGTTTTTGGTGATGTAATTATTTTATATATATCAGTTGTGATCAGGCTATTATTATAACGTATGTTGTTATATAAATGCATGAAGATGATGTTTCTTTAAAGTTTTAATTTATGCTGTATTTTCGTATGTTTTTATGTATGAATGTATGCTTCCTCTTTGTGTATGTGTGCATGTATGTGAGTGTGTGAGTGAGCGTCGGTAGCGCTCTCCGGCGTCCTTCAAAAGCGAGCGTAGGGGGGTGTTACAGCATACATATACACAATCCTATCTCTTAACACAACATGCATCACATATACTAAATTCAATAACACATGCACAATCTATAGGGCACACGATCCCAACCTCTTGAAGCAGTCGAACACTTCCAAGATCAGACCTTGCCCTTGCCCTTTTCAATCCTTCTTCTAACCTCAGCTTCTTGCAATCCAAATCAAAACAAACTCTTAATCCAAATTACAACCAACTAACCACAAAGAAAGGACTAGAAGAAAAACTCAACCAGAACACTTACCTTTAGGACTTAATCTTAACAATCACCCTTCAACCCAAATTAAAAGGCAGAATCCAAAACAAGAAATAATAAAGAGGTAACAAAAGGATAGAACCAAGAGAAAGAAGAGCAAATCCGGCCACATACAAGAGAGAATGGGACAGAAAATCCCACTCACAACCCATATATTGCATGCCAAGACACAAGTGGCAAGCTCTCCTCATGCCAAGTATACCAATCTGTCACATGCTCCACTCACATACAAATTCTCTCTCAAGTCCACGATAAAAGCTCCTTAAGTCCCTAAAATCCAATTCTTCCCTCACTCAACTTCTCATTTCATTCAATTAAGTTCTCTCTTACACTTAAATTTGCACAAATACAGAAATTTGCACTACCAAACTACTAGGGTGCAAATCGGGTCGTTACACTATATATATTTAATAATTATATTCTTTCGGAATGCTCTTAATTTAAATCCTTATCTTATTAACAATTCTATAGCACTTCCTATTATTCATTTAATTTATTATTTACACTTCCTATTATTCAAAATTATGATTACTATATACATTTTTATCTCTATTAACAATGTAGTATTATTATTATAACTATTAATTTTAGCATTACCTGTAACGACCCTAGTAGTATGTTGGCTTGACTAGGGTAGTTGGGTGAATTTAATAGTGAGTTTGCTAATTTGGATTTAAGAGTAATTGAGAAATTAAGGACTTAATTAAAGAGAATAAATAAGTTTAAGTGACTTATGGGTAAATTTGCATGATTAAATTAAAGAGGGATTAATTAAGAGTTAGTGGGGATCAATTAAGTTAATATTTATTAAGAATTTGGGAGTGGATTCTAAGTGGCAATTGCTGGATTTGCCAACTCAGCATTGACATGCAATGGAGGATTTGAGTGGTGGAATCCAGCTGTCAACTTCTGCTCTTGCCACCTCATCCTCCTACATGTAATATAAGCTTTTAAGGAGAGAGAAAATTTCATTCTTTGCATGTGATCTTTAGCTGCTTCATTTCAAAGTTTATGTCTTTCTTCTTCTTCTTCTTCTTCTTCTTCTTCTTCTTCTTCTTCTTCTTCTTCTTCTTCTTCTTCTTCTTCTTCTTCTTCTTCTTCTTCTTCTTCTTTCTTACATTATCAATCTCCTTCAAATTCTAATTCCATAATTTCTGTTGGGTGATCAAGTGAGTGATTAGTAGAGTGAAGTTTTTGAGCTAGCAAGGTAAGTGTTTAATTAGGTTGTTCTTTATCCTCTTCTACTCCTTCATTTTTATTTTGAGATGGGAATTAATCCCCTTATTTTTAATTCTAGAATTTGACGGTGGCTATGAGAAAGGAAAAGGAAGGAAGAGGAATGATGATCAAGGTGCCAAGTAAGCTTAAGCGGAGCTAAGGAAATTAAGGTTTAGGAACTAATTGTGTTTTGTGTGAGTAAATTAATTGACTATGTGTTAAGACTATTTGTGTTATGCTATGAGATATTTTAATTAAAGAAAGGAATGCATTAAAGTATGATGATTTTTATGAGTCTATTGAACCCTAATTTTGGGTGAATTGTGAATTTGTAAATAAATGAATTTGTTGAGGAATGCCTATTGGCATGTTATGCATATTTGAGTTAAGGATGTGAAGATTGAGTTTGTTGTGAAAATTGTGTCAAATGAGCTAGTTGGGAAGCGTTTAGTTAGTTAGTAAGTTTCATTTTGACCTATTGGTACTGTCAATGTAATTATGTGAGTTCACAAACTATAGTGAGAAAAGGAGATTAATGGGTTGATATTGCCATGTTCATGTCTTAAAGTGTGGTAAACGTAACTTTGATATTGAGACCTTTAGGGTCATTAAAAATGGCATATAGTGTGGTTTATTCTCTGTAAGAGAGCCTTTTGGAGCATGTCATGTTCCTTGGGCCATAACTCCTTGCGTTTTAATCAAATTAAGATGAGAATTGTGCCTTATGCAAGTTAACATATATATGAATAAATGATTAGTAGAGCATGTTGGATAAAATGTCATTGAAGTAGGTTTTAGAAGTCATGTGTACGAAGTAGGAAAAATGTACTTATAGGTGACTATTTTTCCCATAGATCGAGTTTTAGTGCTCCAAATGTGTTGTTTCAAATTGCTACTGTAACCTAATACCCATGCCTAAAAATGTCTCAGAAATATGGTTGAGGTAATTCTAGCTCTAAATTTCCCAAAAGTGGCCAAAACCCTAGTGTCTCTAATCTGGCGGGTTCATTGGAATAGTATAGGTTCTTTAGGTCATATCTGATGTTTTGGATGTCAAAATTTCCTGAAATTTCTGCCATTGGAAACTTAACATCCTAGGAAACAATTGTTAAGAAGGAAGGTTTTCCTAAAATTTAATTTTTGATGTTAGTTTATGCGGTTCAAGTTTAAGGTGAAAAGCAGTCTCGTAGAAAATATGATAGAGGCTACTGTTGCGAGCGTGACAGAATAAGTTAAATGAGGGATTTTTCTTCTTATTTTGACCACATGGTTGGCATTAATCATTGCAAACCTTTACCCTCCTCTAGTTTGTGTATTTTTGAGTGTTTATCCTTCCCGAATTGAACCCGTATGGCACCAAAACTTTCTAGGATCTATTCGATGCATGTCTAAGTCTATTAAATGAGTAATATTAGTAATAAACTAATGAAGTAATATTCTATAATTGTATGAAATAGAATTCAGTCAAGTTAAATGACATTTGAGGATTATAATGCCTTAATCCATATGAACATCTATAATATGAACAAGTATGTATAATTATGAGTTGAGATTAAGTTATACACATATGAAGGATAGCAAATGAAATGAGTTTGCTTAATGTGAATATAAACCATATGTAGGTATGTAATGAGGTTGAATTGTATATGAGGAAAATATGAGCATGTTTGAAGTGAATGGGATTTGTAAGAGTGTGACTCTATGTTCAATGAATGTGTGATTGAAGAATTTACCTAACACTATTATATGATGCATGAACTGATATAGATGTTACTAGAATGTATTATTATACAAGATATTTAATGATATTATATTGGTTCATGTGGATATATGAGTTATTATATATTATGATAATGATAAATGAGATTTAATGTTTTAAGCTTATGAATTTCTTAATTATATGGAGATTAATAATGTGGCAAATTAGGTGAATATGAGTCTATATATATATGTATTTACGATTTGTACGAATCGAATGATGAAGTGTGAGTTTGACAACAAGAATATGCGTATGGAAGTGAATAGAGTTATGTGTTGAATGCTATGATTAATTATGATGATCGAATTTGATTATTGAATATGAGTTTGTTCAATAACTCATAAATATGCGTAAGTGTGGAATTATGCTATTTTAATCATGTGTAAAATTATGTTTACTGTGATGTGAGGTCAATAGATTAAACAATCGAATTTAATAAATTAAAGCCTGCGAGTCAAGTAGTGGATAGATAGGCATGCCTATAGGGTCTAAGTGCTGCAGCCAAATGTGTCTAATTCTTCTAGAATCATCAATGCAAGATGAATCCATATTGGATTCTCTTATGCGAATATTTTTATGATTACTAATTATTTTTGTACCTTCGGGTACCAATGCAAAAGTGCTATATCTACGGATACTGATGCGATACTGCACATTTGGATACTGATACGATACTGCACCTTTGGGTACTGATGCGATACCCGTTATCCGCATCTTTGAGTTGCATGCATGACTATAATAGTAATGTTAATAAGTTAATAATGTGAATCTTATATTATGTATTTATGGATACAAATGTGATGTGCATATGAATAATGGTGTGACATGGTGAGTTTTAATGTGATTATTCT
The DNA here is from genome assembly GCA_947683425.1 of Excoecaria cochinchinensis. NCBI lineage: Eukaryota > Viridiplantae > Streptophyta > Magnoliopsida > Malpighiales > Euphorbiaceae > Excoecaria > Excoecaria cochinchinensis. The sequence continues at coordinate 5,475,027 of CANTUQ010000003.1, read as the reverse complement.
AAGATGTTATGCTCACTGAGTATATACTTATGTTGAATATAAGGCATATAAATGATGTGTAATTCCTTATGAAACATTGTATAATGTTAATTGTTAATCTGAATTGCATTTACATTCTATGAGTATGTGAACTGAATTGATGAGCACGCACATCTCCAATGTGTATAAATCCAGTTTGGATTCACAAGAGCGTGTATCTTTAGATATAAATGTGAAAGAGGTACTTATACATACCACAATGATATTCAGATATCTATTTCTAAAAGTGTGGAAGCAACATGTAGAATAAATGAAGTGTTGTGAATATAGCAATGTGAATTTAATGCACATTAAGAATGGTGTGTGGTATTGTTATGGATTGAGGGAGGTATACGTTATGCAAATTTGTGACTATAACGTGATGATGGTGTTTATATATATGCAGATGTTGATAGTTACCTTGCCTTATATAAATATGGATGATGATATATGATCGTTTAGATACAATAGATGATATACTATATGTATGTAATAATGCAAGGCATATTCAAGTTTTGATATAATGACTGTTATAAATGAATATAGTATGTTGTTGTTCCCCACTAAGCATTATTTCTTAGCATGGATGTTTTATCCATGTAGGTATATGAAGATAGCATTTTGGGAAAATAGTCCTACATCACCAATGGCCAACACATTAGTAGTAATAGATGTGTATTTATAGTTGGCATGTGTAAGTGATCTACGTTGTATTTTTGTAAAGCGAAAAGTGTAGTAAGACTAAAGATGTTAGATAATGTAATGCATGGATTTTTCAGTTGCTAATTGAATGTTACTTTTGAAAGAAATTAATTAATCCTGAAATTTGTTGTAAAACTGTTTTATGCGCATGTGTTTGTGGTAACACTTCATAGTCACCATAGTGTCCCTACAGGTGATTAGGGGGTGTTACAATAACATTATATTAGTACTTATATTATCATTTGATATTATTCTATTGAATAAACTTTATTCATTTTTTCATCTTATCTATATATGCATAAATTTTATATCACGTCTCCTTTAAATAAATTACAATATTCTCTTAACATTACTATAACACCGTTACACTCGCTATACCGAATGTACGTTAACTCTTGCAACTACCATGATTGTTTGGATACAGATAAATATTCGATCGTTGCAAAAGCAAGTAAATTTTTTTTTCCATCATTACATCACCATACCCAATTGTAAAGTCTTATTAGTTAAACTTAAGCTATCAACTTAGTGATCATAGCCATTCTTTAATGGATAAGCTATAAATGCTCTATTTTCATAATGGTTGTTTATCTAACTTACCCTCCTGCAACCAAACAATTCGACAACCCATCATGGGCACAACAATTTATATAATATTTTCCATACATAATATAATCAACATCTCAATTCAATTCAATCCTATAACTCTCACCCATCATGCATGCTACATATACATATCAAAGCAAGATAAGATAACTATTTAATTACAACTATTTGATACAAACTCTTCATTACAATAGTATTCGAATTATCTATGTAGTGTATATGCCATCAAGAAATGAAATTCAAGTTATCCAACCCCAAAAATTTTAGCTTTATTATCTTCTTGTGGTGACTCCCATCCAACATTTAATCTTTTGGAGCACTGTAACACCTCGTTTCCCACCCTAGTAGTTTCGAGCTTGTGTGGGTGTTAGTGTCACACCCCAAAATGGCCCTAGAAGAATTACGGAGTTTTTGTTCGAATAAGTAGGTGTTGTGTGTGAGAGTTCTGTCGCGAGCGCGACAAGTGTCGCGGGCGCGACAGAACACTCCAGCGGTTTCCCAACTACAGCTGGTTAGAGTGGATGTGAGCATTCTGTCGCGGGCGCGACAAGCGTCGCGAGCGCGACAGAACCCTCTCGTGAGATGCTGGCATAAGTGGGACTAAGAGACTTGGGGTTGTAGTGAGTTGACACATGGTGTCATAGAGGAGTGACAAGTGGCGGCATAAGAGTTTGACAAGTGGCATAGTAGAGGAGTGACAAGTGGCGGCATAAGAGTTTGACAAGTGGCATCGTAGGAGTGTGCCAAGTGGCATCGTAGGGAAGTGACACATGGCTACAAGAGAGAGTGACATGTGGCATGGGACTTTTTGGATTGAAATGGATTAATGAGAGTGGTTGGCATTGAATGGAAGTAAGTGGCATTAAATGAGATTTGTTGGCATTTATAATTGTAATTGAATTTGGATGAGAGTTGACTAGTTATTTTGATTCTTATTCCCGTTGGATTTCCATGCTTTGGCCACTACTCTTTTTCTTTCTTTCTCTTTTCTTTAGTTAGCCGTCCACCTTGCTTTGCCCTCTCTCTTGTCCCTCTTCTTCTTCACATGCTTAGTTCTTTGAGAGAACCATTTGAGGTGGCTTATAGAGAGCATCATAAGACTTGATTAGATCTCTTCAGAAGGTTAGTTTAATTTGTTTTCCGATCCGACCTCCTTTTTCTCTTTGTTTTGGATTTAAAGTTAAAAGAAAAGTAACCCCAAGTGTTTTGTGTGTGGTTTTGGTGCAAGTTGGAGGCAGGAGAGTCGATAAAGGAAAAGAGAAGATCGGAACGAGTAGAGAACTGTGATCGAGTTCCTAGAGGTAGGGATCGAGTGCGATTTTGTTTTCCTGGCATGTGATTGAGTGATATGTGTTTAAAAGGAACCATGACTGGATGTAGATGTATATGATGAGCTTTAACTAGCTCAATTGCTCTTTTAGTGTATATTGGTTTATTGTTCATTTTGATTGCTTACAGTGCTCATGACATGTGTATATATGTTTATAAGCATGTAACTTGATCATTTGAGTGTTTGTGTTGATAAAAGAATTTGATGTTGCGAAATTCTGCTTATTTGTCATTAGACCCCTGTGTATTGTATTTATCATAAGTAGAGTTATAGGACTCCAATTGTGTTGTTTCCAATTGCATATGAAAGATAAGATTCGTGTCTAAAAATGTCTAAGAGGGTGCTTGATCTAATTATGGCCCTAAGTATCCCAAAAAGTTATTACAATGTAGGTGACCCTGTTCAGGCGGGTTCACTGGAACAGTATAGCTTGTATAGACCATATTTTTCGTTATAGATGTCCAAACGACCTGAAACATGTCCCATTTGAAAGTTAACATCCTAGAGAACAATTGTTAAGAAGAACGTTTTGCCTAAAAATGATGTTTAGAGGTTCATTCAGACGATACAAGTTTAGGGTAAAAAGCAGTCTTGTGAGGCACCAAAGCGGAGTCTCTGTCGCGAGCGCGACACATGTCGCGACCTCGCGACAGAACAACCTAGATTAAGCTTGTTTTTCTTCATTTTGAGCCCACGGTTGGCCTGGGTAAACCCCTTGCCTTTCCCTTTAACGTTTTATACATGATTAGGGCTCCTAAATGTCTACAAATTAGTTGTTAATGGAAAAATGCATGTGAGTATGATTAAAGTTAGTAATTTAACTACTAAAGTAACACTGTATAGTTGTAGGAAGTATAGTAAATGACATGATAAAGGTGTATGAACTTAGGAATTGTTATATAATGTATTTGGTATAGAGTATAGATCCTTTTTGTAATCCATCTTCTGTCGCGAGCGCGACCTCTTGTCGCGATCGCGACAATGAACTTGACTTCTGGCGCGAGCGCGACTTCTTGTCGCGACAATGAATTTGGCTTCTGTCGCGAGCGCGACTTCTGTCGCGATCGCGACAGTGAACCTCTTTGCATCTTGTTTTATTTGTTTTGAAGAGAGTGTTTTCTTCTATCTTGCTTTGCATGATTTATATGTTCATGAAATGAATTTAAATGTTACATGCTTTTAATTGTTGATCAAGATTGTATATGAATTACATACCTCTGAATTTGATAAATGCACTTGAACTTTAGTTGATGAGTTGATGTCTGTGTATAGTGTGTGAGTTGGTATTGAGCCTGATTACCGTTATAGTGGATAGATAAGCATGCTTATAAAGGGATTAGAGAGTGCAGCTGCCTATGTTCCGCCCCGTTTGGGCGAAGCGGGTCGACCTCTGAGAACGGTCATTAATAGAGACAGATGAAAATGTTTTGTGACTTCGGTCCATCGAAAATGTTTTTTATAGAGCGTCCCGTATCCACCATGAGAGGAACTCAGGCTTGTTTTGTTAAATGTTGTGCAGTGAACTTGAGATGATTATAGTGTTGCTTTGAATAAAGCTATAGTACATGAGAGAAATGTTTAAGTACATTATAGTTTCGTATACAAGTATATGATTATATGAGTGTGTTGACATGAGTATGTACACATGATAGCGTATATTTGAATAAATGAGATGTACAAGTTGCAGTGCATAGTATTTGATAATTGAGCATACAAGCTGTATACGTATAAAAGTTATATGCATGAGATATATGATTGTGTGGTTTATTTGTGACTTCGTAAAGAAGTCCTTTGCATTGTTTTCATCCCCACTAAGCGTTATCACTTAGCACGGATGTTTATTTCCGTGTAGGTTACAGGTTCGGATCAGTGAGCGGACATCTGCGGGTCAAGGCCACTAGGAATTTTATTTTGATCTCTTGCTGTATATATAAGATGATAGAGTATTTACATTTTGAGTAACATCATTATGTAATAAGAGAGTATAGTTGTTACATGTAAATGTATATGTAAAGCTAAATGGAAACAGATGTAATATGAACATGCTTATAAAGAGAAAGAAGTACATATGTATAGTGAATATGAAATGCATGTAGGGCCCTAGTGTAGTATTTAATTACTCTTAAACGAATGTGTTATGCTATCGCTTCCGCTAAGGCATGTACAAGTATACGTAAATGTCCGCGTAGCGCCGCGATATTCCTCACCGGGGGTATGGGGGTGTTACATTTAGTGGTATCAGAGCCCAGGCTTGAGGTTCTGGTCTATAAGATGTCGAGTATAGATTAAATGTCAGAGTTTGTCTAGAGTTGTGGCCTAATGCAGATGTCGTTTGTGTAAAGTTTAGATGGAGTCCGACTCACGTGAGAACGTAGAAGAGACAGTGCCAGATGTGAATTGTTAAGAGTTCGAGGTGACACTCTGTATTCCTGTCAGCTATCTTCTTGAAATCATTTGACATGAGCATAGTGAAACATGGGGATGGGAAAAGTGCATTACAGTAGCTTACATTGCATTTTCGCATCATCTCGCATACATAAATCATTACATGACCATTCCATCCGCATCCCTCATTTGTATGTGAAAAAGTATTATTGCATGCATTTCATTGAGAAAGCTGACAGGATATACATTCAGTGCTAGATGCTTAGAAGGAGTATATGGATTAGAGTGCAGTGTGTTAAGGAAAGTGTAAAGTGTGTTCGATTTGATAGCTATATGGTGTAAGTGATTAGCAGGGAAATTTCGAGGACGAAATTTCTTAAGGGGGAGAGATTTGTCACACCCCAAAATGGCCCTAGAAGAATTACGGAGTTTTTGTTCGAATAAGTAGGTGTTGTGTGTGAGAGTTCTGTCGCGAGCGCGACAAGTGTCGCGGGCGCGACAGAACACTCCAGCGGTTTCCCAACTACAGCTGGTTAGAGTGGATGTGAGCATTCTGTCGCGGGCGCGACAAGCGTCGCGAGCGCGACAGAACCCTCTCGTGAGATGCTGGCATAAGTGGGACTAAGAGACTTGGGGTTGTAGTGAGTTGACACATGGTGTCATAGAGGAGTGACAAGTGGCGGCATAAGAGTTTGACAAGTGGCATAGTAGAGGAGTGACAAGTGGCGACATAAGAGTTTGACAAGTGGCATCGTAGGAGTGTGCCAAGTGGCATCGTAGGGAAGTGACACATGGCTACAAGAGAGAGTGACATGTGGCATGGGACTTTTTGGATGGAAATGGATTAATGAGAGTGGTTGGCATTGAATGGAAGTAAGTGGCATTAAATGAGATTTGTTGGCATTTATAATTGTAATTGAATTTGGATGAGAGTTGACTAGTTATTTTGATTCTTATTCCCGTTGGATTTCCATGCTTTGGCCACTACTCTTTTTCTTTCTTTCTCTTTTCTTTAGTTAGCCGTCCACCTTGCTTTGCCCTCTCTCTTGTCCCTCTTCTTCTTCACATGCTTAGTTCTTTGAGAGAACCATTTGAGGTGGCTTATAGAGAGCATCATAAGACTTGATTAGATCTCTTCAGAAGGTTAGTTTAATTTGTTTTCCGATCCGACCTCCTTTTTCTCTTTGTTTTGGATTTAAAGTTAAAAGAAAAGTAACCCCAAGTGTTTTGTGTGTGGTTTTGGTGCAAGTTGGAGGCAGGAGAGTCGATAAAGGAAAAGAGAAGATCGGAACGAGTAGAGAACTGTGATCGAGTTCCTAGAGGTAGGGATCGAGTGCGATTTTGTTTTCCTGGCATGTGATTGAGTGATATGTGTTTAAAAGGAACCATGACTGGATGTAGATGTATATGATGAGCTTTAACTAGCTCAATTGCTCTTTTAGTGTATATTGGTTTATTGTTCATTTTGATTGCTTACAGTGCTCATGACATGTGTATATATGTTTATAAGCATGTAACTTGATCATTTGAGTGTTTGTGTTGATAAAAGAATTTGATGTTGCGAAATTCTGCTTATTTGTCATTAGACCCCTGTGTATTGTATTTATCATAAGTAGAGTTATAGGACTCCAATTGTGTTGTTTCCAATTGCATATGAAAGATAAGATTCGTGTCTAAAAATGTCTAAGAGGATGCTTGATCTAATTCTGGCCCTAAGTATCCCAAAAAGTTATTACAATGTAGGTGACCCTGTTCAGGCGGGTTCACTGGAACAGTATAGCTTGTATAGACCATATTTTTCGTTATAGATGTCCAAACGACCTGAAACATGTCCCATTTGAAAGTTAACATCCTAGAGAACAATTGTTAAGAAGAACGTTTTGCCTAAAAATGATGTTTAGAGGTTCATTCAGATGATACAAGTTTAGGGTAAAAAGCAGTCTTGTGAGGCACCAAAGCGGAGTCTCTGTCGCGAGCGCGACACATGTAACGACCTCGCGACAGAACAACCTAGATTAAGCTTGTTTTTCTTCATTTTGAGCCCACGGTTGGCCTGGGTAAACCCCTTGCCTTTCCCTTTAACGTTTTATACATGATTAGGGCTCCTAAATGTCTACAAATTAGTTGTTAATGGAAAAATGCATGTGAGTATGATTAAAGTTAGTAATTTAACTACTAAAGTAACACTGTATAGTTGTAGGAAGTATAGTAAATGACATGATAAAGGTGTATGAACTTAGGAATTGTTATATAATGTATTTGGTATAGAGTATAGATCCTTTTTGTAATCCATCTTCTGTCGCGAGCGCGACCTCTTGTCGCGATCGCGACAATGAACTTGACTTCTGGCGCGAGCGCGACTTCTTGTCGCGACAATGAATTTGGCTTCTGTCGCGAGCGCGACTTCTGTCGCGATCGCGACAGTGAACCTCTTTGCATCTTGTTTTATTTGTTTTGAAGAGAGTGTTTTCTTCTATCTTGCTTTGCATGATTTATATGTTCATGAAATGAATTTAAATGTTACATGCTTTTAATTGTTGATCAAGATTGTATATGAATTACATACCTCTGAATTTGATAAATGCACTTGAACTTTAGTTGATGAGTTGATGTCTGTGTATAGTGTGTGAGTTGGTATTGAGCCTGATTACCGTTATAGTGGATAGATAAGCATGCTTATAAAGGGATTAGAGAGTGCAGCTGCCTATGTTCCGCCCCGTTTGGGCGAAGCGGGTCGACCTCTGAGAACGGTCATTAATAGAGACAGATGAAAATGTTTTGTGACTTCGGTCCATCGAAAATGTTTTTTATAGAGCGTCCCGTATCCACCATGAGAGGAACTCAGGCTTGTTTTGTTAAATGTTGTGCAGTGAACTTGAGATGATTATAGTGTTGCTTTGAATAAAGCTATAGTACATGAGAGAAATGTTTAAGTACATTATAGTTTCGTATACAAGTATATGATTATATGAGTGTGTTGACATGAGTATGTACACATGATAGCGTATATTTGAATAAATGAGATGTACAAGTTGCAGTGCATAGTATTTGATAATTGAGCATACAAGCTGTATACGTATAAAAGTTATATGCATGAGATATATGATTGTGTGGTTTATTTGTGACTTCGTAAAGAAGTCCTTTGCATTGTTTTCATCCCCACTAAGCGTTATCGCTTAGCACGGATGTTTATTTCCGTGTAGGTTACAGGTTCGGATCAGTGAGCGGACATCTGCGGGTCAAGGCCACTAGGAATTTTATTTTGATCTCTTGCTGTATATATAAGATGATAGAGTATTTACATTTTGAGTAACATCATTATGTAATAAGAGAGTATAGTTGTTACATGTAAATGTATATGTAAAGCTAAATGGAAACAGATGTAATATGAACATGCTTATAAAGAGAAAGAAGTACATATGTATAGTGAATATGAAATGCATGTAGGGCCCTAGTGTAGTATTTAATTACTCTTAAACGAATGTGTTATGCTATCGCTTCCGCTAAGGCATGTACAAGTATACGTAAATGTCCGCGTAGCGCCCCGATATTCCTCACCGGGGGTATGGGGGTGTTACATTTAGAGTACTATTGCATGAGTTGTTTTAATTAGGGCATATTTGAGTAATTTTATTTCTTAGTGGAGTTATCTTTGTGGTTAAGGAGTAATGAAGACTGGAAGAATTTTTGGCCAAAACCCACCATTGACCAAGTGACATGTGGAAAAAGAAAGAGAAGAAGGGAGGGGTATAAAATCCCTGGAGAGAGAAAATGAGAGAGAGCAATCTTCCTTCCTCTCCCCATTTTTTCTTCTTCCTCTTCTCTTTTGCCCTAAGCTTTCTCAAGTGGTTCTTTGGTGGGACTTGACAACTCAAGAGCTAAATCGGTAAGTTTATGCTCTTCTTCTTCTCCTTATTGCTCTTTTCTCTCTTCGATTTCCGTTGGGTGTGTGTGTGGGTGTGTTTGGTTTGTATGGGTTTTGATTGATTGTTGTGTTTTCGGGGTGGATTTTGATTCAGACATTCCTCCTAGAGATCCTAAAGGGAAGGAAGTATTTGGTGGAAGTTCAGCCCCTTGATCTTGGAGCTTAGGAGTTCAAGGTTTGGGAATTGTTTGAATTTGTGAATTTTTCTTGATTTGTCAAATTATGCTTGATTTATGGAAATTGAATGTGTAAATGCAATTGAGTATGTGCTTAGTGGAAGTTTGAGTTGAGTATTTGAAGTCATTTATGAAATTGATGGTAGAATTGATTTTGAACAAGATCTAGGTATATTGATGACAAAAAGTATGGGTTTGATGAACCCTTGTACTTGTTTGTGTAATTTGGGTATGTAATTCATGTTAATTAGAATAAAACATGGGTTTTATGTTGTATAATAGGTAGTGAATGTTAATCGACTTTGTCACGAGCTCGACATATGTCGTGAGCACAGCAGAGTCCGGTGTTTCGAGCTCCTACAAAGAAGGGCTCCTATCACGGGAGCGACTTAGGTCGCGAGCGCGACAGCGAGTTCGGTTTTGCCGAGCTGATTGCCATTACGAGCGCGCCCATGCACAGTACATGACAGCAACCTTCCCCGTCCTCTGTCACGAGCACGACTCTTGTCATGAGTGCGACAGAGGCCTATTTGGCCCTCCTTGCGTAAGCATGAGGGCTGTCATGAGCACAGTAGTAGGCAAGTTTCGCCTCTATCATGAGCGCAACAGTTGCCTTGTTTGCTTTTCTGTTTTCTTTTACAATAATTGACATGAATGTTTTCTCTTAGCATGCAAATACTTTTGTGTATGAATTATTATATACTCCAATGGATGTCTTTTATGAAATGTATTATGCCTAGCCTACAAGAGTGAAGTTAGTGGATAATCAGGCATGCCTAAAGAGTTCTGTTAGCTGCAGCCCTAATGTGTTTTGGACCCTGATCTGGTCTCCGTTTTGTTCCTCGTGATCCTTAATGTGTTCAGATCTTGTTTAAGATCCTTATTGTGAAAATGTTTTTGGATGAAAATAAATAAATTGCTTTAGACCGTACCCATGGGTACTAATGCATTCACTCGCTATCCGCTACCATGAGTTTGCAGGACCATGTGCAATTTTTTTATGAATGTGTTATTTCCTTATTAATGAGTATATGTTATGGAACTTTGGTGAATGCAGTGCATGATATAAAGTTATTATGCTTTTATGAAATTTTGGTATGCTTGTCTCATATGCATGTGTTTTGCCTTAAAGGCCATTGTGAATGGTCGTTCATCTTTTATTTCCCCATTAAGCGTTATCGCTTAGCACGGGTGTTGTATCCGTGCAGGTGCGGAACCTAAGGAGTTTTGGGAGGTCAGCTGTAGTCTAAGCCAATACAGTATGAGAGCTTTTCTAAAGAGATTTTTATTTTGTATATTGTAACTTTTTGTATGATCTTGTATTTGTTTTTATAAAGTTGTATAGTCAAATGTTTTTGTACTTCTATATCTTTTCGTAATGGATATTTTGTTATATCAATGAAGATTTGTGGAATTCTGTTATCAGTTTGAGATTGTTATTAGGTTGTAAATTTTTTTTTATTTTGTTTCTTCACGTTTTGTTTATGTTTGGTTGTATTGCGGTTTGGTGGCACCCTTACCGATTTGGGGTCTCACTCCTCTTGTGGATGAGCTCCCTTACGTATGGGTTTGGGGTGTTACAAACACTCATGTTTATCACATGATTTCTATCTTTTGACCTGCCTGAGGGTAAACCACACGCTAAGCTTTACACTTAGTGGTGACTGCAAAATTTACTTATCCAAAACAAAAAAAATTAAAGATACATACATACAACTCAAATACACGTACATGCTTATGTTCTTATATAGCTGTCTACTTTCCAATTCATAAAATTTACACATTTTGTTTTTATTGATGAAATATACAATCATTTATGCCCTTTTTTATATTAAACTGTTCAATATAAAACTATTGTCACAATCAATATACTAAATATTGTTCATTTATAGTTAACTATGTAAATTCCATAATAAACACAGGTACTTCATACAATAAAACAATATTCATAAACAAACAAGCAATGTTTCCCAAAACATTTGTAGTCAAATTCCCAATTCAATAACCTAAATTTTAATATATACTAATCATATATAAAACATGCTTATCATGTGTCACTATATAAATTTCACGAATTCCTAAACAGTCAATGGGTATATAATATGGCATTTAATTTCCCATTTTCACATTAACAATTATTTTATCATACATCTTATTGTATAATTACTACTGACAAATATGCATGTATATTATACACATTGGTGGTCATGAAGTTTTTATGCACACATAAACCACCTCACCGTACCATTACTAAATAAAATCAATTATCAATAACATTTCTTTAATAGAGTTATCATTCTGTTTCTCAGTCTGAAATGCTAATATGCATTTGTTATCCTTTAAATTAAATATCTAATTTATACTTTAATTTACTTTTATTAACTATTAAATTGTATCTCGTTCTTAGACTGATCATTTTTCTATTTAATTTCCCTTGTTATCATTAACTTACTTCATGTTCCTTAACTTTGTATTTTACTTACATAACTACCATCAAGGCCCTTAATCTATACATTTTATTTGGATTTACCTATATGTTATATAAAATTCATTAATTTACCCTTTTTAAACTTATTTACCAAAGTTCCTACTTATTTATCACTGAATTCTTTGATTCACATATTTATTTTACATTCATCGGTTCATCTTCTAATTTATTATTTTGCCCCCAGTAATTATTCGATAGAAATCTCCAGACCGGATACGCGGGATGTAATCACTATCACTAAAGAGTGACCCCGAAGTACCACCCATGTCACTATCACTGATCACTGAGCATTGCACTTTAAACTCTGAATCACTAAATACTAAAAACATTGTATCACTATAGTAGACCATCATTGGCCTATAATGCGAGTCGCCAAGACTCGCTACTATGGTAAAGATGTCCATATGGCTAGCAAACTATATCCCGAACTAGATTAAGCTACCAAAAATACTAAGGGCCATATACATTCAGTTATATCAAATGTTGTTCATGTTGTTTCTTATACTGTACAATCCTATTGGTAATTATTATCTATTTCACAATTTGTGCATTCATCAGCGCAATAACCATAGTTGTACTATGATATACATACTTATGTTTCATGCTCATTTTTACATGTACATAATCTTATACTTGTATTTGCATTGCACACACATAAATCTCCCCTCCTTATTGATCATACATTCGCGAACACATTTATACATTTTAAGTCTAATTATCATATATTAAGCACTATATAAATCATCTAAATAAAAGTACAATTTAGTACATAATCTCTATGTTATTCATTGTTCATAACTCCCTTTGTATATAGGCCACACACACGCACACACACACACACACACATATATATGCAGCTTCTTGTAGCTATTTACATATTTGATTCATATACACTACTAGTCAATTTCATTTTATTACATGAAAATAATTCATCTCTTAGATACACATATAATTGATAATTGTTATATTATTTCTTAAGCTTATTGTTTCGCCTTCTAATTTATTATTTGCGTGATTATTACGTTCATTATTGTTAGTGTTATTCTTAACACTACTATCCCACTTCTTCACCTTTATTATAATTTTTTTACATTGTCCTTGTTTTACAATTTCATACATATAAACATATATATAAGTAATCCATAGTTATGTTATATATGTGCATATATCCATGAGTATTTTCATCGTACTTTCACTTTTCTTACCATCATTAGTTTCTAGCATATTCATAAGACATTACTTAGTTATATAAGTAATTCGTTCATAATATATTTAGATGAATTATTCATATACGTATTTCTCTTGATTCATATCAATATACATGAAATTCTATTTTCTATTTACATATTCCCTAACACACATACATTTCCTATATTTATTTAATCATAATCATCTTCAATTGTCCATTTAAGAAAACACTAACATAGATAAACTTGGTTTACTTATTCTACACAATCTTTCAACCTTTAGCCAAATTTAGTGAAATATGTTTGTTTCAAAGTTTTAAATAATCATAATAGAATTCCAATATAATACCCAATTTCCAAGGTCCACCAGTACATTACAAATTAACAATTAATTCCTTAACACACACACACACACACATATATATACATACTGCATAATACCTGTTCATATATTAAGGCCTAACTGTGATAAAATTACTCACTAATTAAATATAACCTACAAATTACTCCATATCTCTTCTAATTTTACAATTCTATATCAATTCATCAAAATGCCAGACAATTTACCTTTCTCCTATTATTTACACACACCTAGAAACTACATATGTTAATTAAATTTCAATTCTTTTGAGCCAATTCATCAAATAACTAAAAAAAATTAATCAATTTAGCTCACAACATAAATTTAGAGACTGTATCACTATAAAAGAAATCCCTAACAGATTTCATTTGTATCAAATTCATATAAAAAAGTAATTTTGGTAGTCACTTACCAGTTGAAGTCGATATTCTCGTAAAATTTTAGCATATTTCTATTTGTCCACTTTGCCGGAGATTCGTCGGAGCCTCGCTGGAGATGCAATGCCATCAATGGAGAATAGCTCAAGGTGTCAGGACTCTATTTTCGGAGATAACATGCCTATCTGCCATGTCATTTTATCGAAAGCATTGTCGGAAGTTTCAGTTCACCCCAATGTCAATCTCTTCATCGCCAGCGAGTGGTGATGATTTATGGACACTAGGAGATTCTCCTGACCGCCAGGAGTGCGGTGGTCCCACTCGTGTCACTGTCCGACACCGAAGCTGGCCAAAAAATAGGGAAGAAGCTCTTGGCATACTTTTTTTGATCTCCTGGTCGGCAGCATGTGGGGATAATTAGTGGGTGCCGAAAGGAGCGCTTGTTTGCCTCGAGTCCATTGGTGTTGTCCTTATCGCCACCAAACATTTGTGGTGGCTGGAAAAAGGGAGAAGAGCATTCGATTTTTCTCTCACAAAGAAGAGGTAGAACGCCAAAAAATTGCGGTTGAAGGGGAAGCAGAGCCGTCAGAGCAGGCCGTTGCAGCGGAAGATGCTAGTTCATTGCTGTCAGGTCATCGCCGAGGCTGGTGGTTCCTCTCTTGCCTCTCTATCGCGTGTGCTCTCTCTGCCTAGTTTCCAATTTTTCATTACTAGGTGGTTCTTTTTCTTATTTTCTTTTAATTCTTGTGACCAATCTTCATTTTCAAAACACTCAATATTAACTTATATGTATATTTATTTAATTATTTTTACTTACTTGTCTAATTAAATACACATTTATATATTACCATTTATTTAATTAAATTATCTAAATATTAAATTACATAATTTTTAGAGAAAATTCCACGTCTCACGGATCAAAAGTTAGCCTTCGCTAAATTTTCAGCATGCCAAGTTATTATTAGCAACACTGAAAATTTTGGGGCGTTACAATTACATTAGCATTTTCTTATTAATTCACTAACATTATCATTATTTGTTTTCTTACATGAATGTTATGATTATTTACAATCTTAATATAAACTTTATTATTACCATTAGTATCCTTAATACTATTAACTAATATTTGCATTAATATTTTTCTTACTATTTTTATTATTGATATTATCACTATTATCCTTACATACTTGATACTACACTTATTATCTATTACATACATTTAATTTCTTTGATTACATCTAACATTGTATAAGCTTAACTTTCTTTTTAATTCTCTATTGAACAATAACATTTTCAATTTGCAATTTAGTATTTTTACTTTCATATATTTACAGTTATCTTTTATTTGTCCATCAATTACCACTAATCATATAAAAATTTCCGTTTAGTCCTTAAATGTCATTCTTTTATACTAAAATTTCTTTTCAGTCTTTAGATTACTACCATTTGCTTAATTGACCATTTGATCATTTATTTTCTTATTTTTACTATTTTATCTCATCGTTTTACATAATTACCATTTTATCGTTATTCCTTATACATCTTTACAATTTAATCCATTTCCATTCCATTTGTCTTATTAATACACATTTACACATTTTATTTCATCTCAATTACTTTTTGCCCCCAATATCAATCCGGTAGAAAACATCGAACTGGATATACGGAACGTGGACCCTACAGGTCCAATACACTATAGAGTGAACTTGAAGGACCACTCAAATACTTTCACTGCAATTCACTTTTACACTTTAGCTGACCATCATTGGCCTACTGATGCAAGTCGTCAAGACTCGTTACCGCAGTATAGGCGTCCCTATGGCTAGCCAATTATATCATGAGCTAGATTTTACCACCAGACCACTACTAAGGGCAAAGCATACTTTTCATTTAGTATTTATTCGATAATTCACTTATATATTCAATTCTTACAATATTTATCATTCACTTTACACTATAAATAATCATACATTTTCAATCCATATACCATGGTATATTAATAACACTTTCATCATCAATCATAATTCACTTTTATTTAGGCACTTCAACACACATATATATTCTTAAATATACATATACATTCCCATTTGCTATTACATTTGTCATCATTATTCATTCTATATCACATTATTAATATCTTTTTATAACATATTACCAATGTTATTCCATTTTACATATCCGTATCACTTTTCTTAATTTATAATTAAATTAATAATTTACATAAAAGTCCTTTATATGTTATTAATATAATATAATATATTTTCTTTTTTTTTCTTTTATTCTTTCACTTCAATTTAGCACTACTAATTATTCATTTACCTTACTTTCAATATCAATTCTCTTTAAATACATATAGTTCAATACTATTCATTTTAGGCATAATATATGTAACACCTCGATTCCCACCATAGTAGTTTGAGCATGTGCTTATGTGTGTGTTTTAGGAGTTAATTGTATGATTATTGCTTCAATTATTGGAGTAGGAGTCAATTGCATGTTTTTAGTTAATTAAGTGATTTGATTGAGGGGTAAATAAAAGAAGGACTAGTTTGGGAATTTTCCAACATCACCTTGAGAGTTTGACATATGGAAGAAAGAGAAAGAGGAAGGCTAGATAAGGATGGATAGAGCACGTGAGGGACAACAATTGCCCTCTCATATTTCTGCATCTCTTCCTCTTCGTCTCCCTCTTCGTCTTCTCTTCTTCCCATTTCTTGCTCCTTTAATTTTCTTTGTAAGCTTGGGAATCTTAAGTTGGTTTTGGCAAATTTCCAGCTTTGGGTAAGTGATTCTTCTTCTTCTTCTCTTTTTCTTTCTTCCTCTTGTTTTCCTTTGATGAGTTTGGGTTTAGGTTTTGAGCTATTTGTATGGTTGGGTTGGTTTTAGCAGAGAATCCTACTAGAAAGCCTAAGGGGAAGAAGATTGCCGGTGGTAGTGCAGCCAATTGATCGATTGAGAAGTTTTGAAGCTTAGAGGTTTGGGAATTTGTGACTTTGTGCATTTTGTTTTGGCATTTTGATGTGATTTTCTATAAATTTGAAAGGTTAAACTGGTTTAAGCTTATATAAATGTTATGGGTTTTGATTAATTTGAATGGAGATGGCATAATTATAGTGTATTGCATCAAAGTTTCAGATTGTGTGAATTAAAGAGGAAATTTTTTGGTTTGATTAATTCTTGCTTTTGGATTGTCATATTTGGATATTAAATCATGTTAAGTAGAATAAAATATGGGTTTTATGTTGTATAATATGTTTTGAATGCCTGATTTGGATTGTGTTGAAGTTTATTGAGTTTATTGCATTATTGGTTGACTTTAGGGCATGAGTTTTCTGCAGATTTTCGGTAGAGGAAACTGGAAATCGACTCTATCATGAGCACGACACTCATCGCGAGCGCGATAGAGCCCGATTATCTGAGCTCCTGCAGAGAAAGCCCTTTGTCGCGGGGGTAACACCCGTCGCGAGTGCGACAGTGAGTTCAGTTCTACAGGGCTGATTGCCATCGCGAGCACACCTATGCATGCGAACGCGACAGCAACTTTCCCGCTCTCTGTTGAGTGCGCGATAGAGGCCTTCCAGCCCTTCTTCGAGCGATAACGAGTGTTGTCGCGAGTGCAGTAATAGGCAAGTTTTACCTCTATCATAGGCGTGACACCCGTTGCGAGCGCGACAGTTCCCCTACTCTGTTATTCTATTTCTTTTTATGTTAGTTTATATGATTTCTTAATTTTAAGATGTAAATGCAATTATGTACAATGTTTATGTACGTCAATATATGCATTATATGTGTTGTATTATGCATAGACTGCAAGAGTCAAGTTACTGGATAGTTAGGCATGCCTAAAGAGTTCCGTTAGCTGCAGCCCCAACGTGTTCTAAACCTTGATCAGGTCCCCGTTTGGATCCTCACGATCCTTAATGTGTTCGGATCTTGTTTAAGATCCTCAATGTGAAAATGTTTTTGGATGAAAATAAAGAAATTACTTTTGACCGCACCCACGGGTACTAATGTGTTCACTCATTATCCGTTACTATGAGTTGCAAGCGTATTTGTGATGCATTTATGAATGTGATCTGGTTATATTATTAAGTATACATTATGGAACTCATATGAACGCAGTGTATGATATAATGTCGTTTTGCTGCTATGGTATTTTTGATATGCTTGTGACATATACATGCGGTTTGCATTAACAGCCATTGTGAGTGGTCGTTCATCTTTTGTTTCCCCACTAGGCGTTATCGCTTAGCACAGGGTGTTTTATCTGTGCAGGTGCGAAAGCTTTGGAGTTTTTGGAAGGTCAACAGCAGTCTAGGCCAACACAGTAGGAGAGCTTTTTGAAGGGATATATGCTCTGTTTATTGTATCTTTTTGTATAATTTTATAGTTCCTTCATATTGATGTAATCCTCCAGTTGTTTATCTTGTAATTTGTAAAGACATATTTTTTGTACTTCTATATCTTTTTGTAACGAATATTCAGTATAATAATAAATGAGATTTTGTGTTGGCATTTTGAGCTTGTTCTTTCAGATGTGACATGTTTCAATTTATTCTGTTTATTTTATTATTTTGTTTGTGCGTTTTTGGTTAATTTGGTGACACCCTTATTTATGCGGGGTCTCACTCTCTCTTGTGAGTGAGGTCCCCTACGTATAGGTAGGGGGTGTTACAATATATGTCTATACTAAAATTTATCCGATTAAATTCTAAAGTTTTCCATAAAGTTTCTATACACTAAATTTTAATTTCTATATTCATTCTAAAAATATTATATTCATTAACTTATCATGCTAATCCATTAATTACCCAATTATTTCATTTGGCCAACATACTTTATTTTTACTTTTAATTATTTTTCCACTTATTTCACTATCATACTAATTATAATTTTTGCTTTTTTTTTTTTATCTATTTATGCCATTACTTCATTTAAAACATCATATTCCATAGATTCACTTAAGACATAATACAACACTATCTTAATATCTAATTCAATTAAACTCCAAAAATCCTCAATTAATTTATATATCTTCAATTTCATCTCCCAATTCATTTTCTATCATTATTTTCATTAAATTAACAAAATATACACAAATATGCTACCATAAAGCATTCGGCCAAGGTAACATTTTAACTCTTAAATTTATTCTTTCTTCATTTATCATTAATTTTATGATTTCTTACACGCAACAACATATATCTATAATTATCTTTCATTAAACACTTAATTATACTATATTCTACCTTAATATTTCATTCAGTTTCACCTAATGTTTTATGACTAATTTGTTTCTTTCTATTTTTGTCACACCAATTTTCACTTTTAAGTCCGATTAACATGCTTACACACTTAATTTCATTTTATCATGCAAAAACCCTAAATTTACATACTAAATATACATTAAAATCTACACAAAAATAATGGAAAAGACGGATATTGTGTCCACTTACCTGAAAACATGATTTTTATATTTTAAGCTTCCTATCCTTCATATTTCACCATCAAAGCTCCTTTCTTCCCCTTATTCCTCAATATGGCTAAAAATACAACAAAATCAATCATCAATTTCTTGCTCCTTTTTTCTCAATATAGTCACATAATCATTTTTACTACCCTCAAATTAACCCATAAAAATCATCAAATCAAATTAAAAACCTTAAAATCACTTACTTGATTTTTGACCCATAACTTTGTCTCTTTGATTTCTTCCACTTCCATCACTTAAATCAAGCTCTAGAGATGATCCCTCATGAAAATAAAGGCTAAATTTCAATTAAAAAGCTTTGATTTAGTGGAATAAGTAAAGAAAAATTAAAGAAAACATAGAGGAGGTAAGGAGAATAATTTCGGCCAAGGTGAGAAGTAGAAAGAAAGGGAAAAATATGTAAAAGGACATATTTTTCTACATTTTATAGGTCCTCTTGATGGGCCACTCTAGAGTCTTCCGAATGGGCTAACCTAAAACCAAGCCCTAATGCAATTTTTTATCCATTTTCTCACACTAATTTACTTCTCTCACTTTCCAAGCTCAATTTCTTTCAAAATAAATTCCATAATTCTCAAAATATATTCATTAGGGTCCACAAATATTTTTAGCTCAATCAGAGACTGTCTAATGGCCGAATTTCCAGTGTCACCAAAATATTAATTTTTCAGCACCATTAGATTCTATTCATTCATACGAGCACATCCATATTTATAGATCATTTTTCTGAGGTCTATAACTCCAGTTATTGTCTGGTCAAATTAGGCTGATTTTTGTCTATCATAGTTGACCGACGGCCGTCCCTTACCAGGGATGCCCGTCCCTTAACTAATGATGCCCAAAAATGGATTTTTTTATTTCTTTTTGTATTTTCAAGACCTATTTGACCTCTGTTTGACCCCAGATTTCATATTTAGACTCTTGCTGCCTCTTTTTTCCAATAATCAACTAAAATATTTTTCGACCTCGTAAATTACTATTCACCTCGGTGTCACTATTCACAGCTCGAAAATAACTATTCATAAAATTACAATTTTTGGCCATTATACCCGTAGGTACAATTCAGTTTAATTATATTATTTATATTTCAATGACAGTAGGTGACCCAAACGAGGCCGAAGTAATGACCCAAATGGAGCCAACAAAACATTGTAGTTTCTATTACCTGATTAATAGCAAGCTTTTAATAATATCAGATTAAAGGTAAACATATTGAAATAGAAATAATGATTCCAGTTCAAAAGACTGTTGTACATGTATACAGACAGTACAAGTATATGGAACAATTGTTGTAACTTTTACATCTTATCGATACCCAGATATCACATTCTTCTTATACATAATCTCTACATTTAATTTTCATTCATATAATCCTTCCAAACTTCTATGCGAATATTAATTTTTTATGATTTGGTTCAGACTTGGAATAGTATTCCAAGATTCCTACGGATCCCAAATTTTAGGAATCAGAACCTCGTAATTCTACACGTTCAAATATACGTATAAAGTCATTTGCATATAAGAAGCATACTAAATACATTTACATATACACATATATATTAACATATTCATGTAAACTCATACTTAATAGTGCAAAAATCAGAACAAATATCTTTTAATACTGTCAAATAATTATCATAATTAATTTTGTTAAATTCGGAGTTCATTAGATAGCAAAATACACATATCAATTCTGAAAAACACAGATCGAACGGTGGTTAAAAATACTTGTCCACTGTGTGGAATGATATAATTTAATTATTGTCACTGAGAATGGCTTCGCACGGTGGTCAGGACCTCCTGCCCACCGTGAGGGTCACCATACGTATACAAGTACACATGAGTGTTAGTCCATGGTAGTAAGTACATGTAAATAG
This sequence comes from Excoecaria cochinchinensis, assembly GCA_947683425.1. Taxonomy (NCBI): domain Eukaryota; kingdom Viridiplantae; phylum Streptophyta; class Magnoliopsida; order Malpighiales; family Euphorbiaceae; genus Excoecaria; species Excoecaria cochinchinensis. The sequence goes on along the minus strand of CANTUQ010000003.1, from coordinate 5,454,104 downwards.
ATAATAGAAGTATACGGAACAATTGCTGTAACTTTTACATCGTATCGGTACCCACATATCGCATTCTTCTTATATAAAATCTCTACGTTTAAGTTTCATTCATATAATCCTTCCAAACTTCTATGCACATATTAATTTTTTATGATTTGGTTTGGACTTGGAATAGTATTCGAAGCATCTACTTATCCCAAAATGTTGGGAATTAAAGCCTCGTAGTTCTACACGTTCAAATATACGTGTAAAGTCATTTGCATATAAGAAGCATCGTAACACCCTCTTACCTATACGTAGTGAACCATATCCTGAAGAGGTGAGTTACTAGGACATGTAAGGGTTGCCACACAAAGACAAAGCATGAAAGGCATAAAAGCGATATCTCAATCATAGACTTATAATAAAATCGGGGTTATAAAATTTCTTCCAAAATTAGTTACATCATCCATTCAACCATTTACAAAAATATATACATCACTTTGCCCTACATTATTACAAGTCTTTACATATATATGTGTCAAAGTATTACATACGATATCTCTTAATACAATTTAAAATTTTATAACAAAAGATTACAAATCCAAAACTTAAGGACCAATACAAAAGCTCGTCCTATTGTGTTGGCTCATGAGGCTGCGGATTCATCCTTCCAGAATCTCTTACTTCTATACCTGCACAAATGAAACACTTGTGCTAGGCGCCAAGGCTTAGTGGACAAAATACGTAATGAACAACCACTCACAGTGGTCATCAATGCAAATCACATACGCATGTGACATGTATACATAATATCATAACTCATCACACACAGTAAAAAAAATAAAGCAGAAGCTATCATGAGCTCATATAAAAGTTTCATACATCGAATTTTAAGCATTAATTCGTACATTCATATTGTTTCATTTCTTACTTATACACATAATTGTGCCTGCATATTCAATGTGGTGGATAAACGGGGTGAGAACACATAGGTACCCGTAGGTATAAAAATCATTTTCTTTTTCTTTTAAAAAAACGCATAGGGATCTTAAGAAAGATCCAAACACATAGGGATTCGAAGGAATCCAAATGCATAGGTACTTGATCGATGTCCAAAACGTATAGGGATCAGATCAAGATCCAGAAAAAGCATAGGCTATAGCAACATAACCCTATAGGCATGCCTACCTATCCTCAACTCGACTATTGCAGGCTAATTACACATTAATCCTTTCATTCACATAACAAAGCAATGAGCATTTAACAATAATTGTCCTTATTATCTGACACCATTGATAAGAATACATGTAATTAAACATATCTCATATGAAACTCTACATTTTAGACATCATTCGATATGTATCAGTCATATAATTGCATGATTATGGCAATGCTTAACTCAAACAAAGGCAATTATATCACAAATCAAACATAGAGAATAGGGGTTACACGGTGGTCATGAAAACCCTTATTGCCGTGTAAAATGTTGAAAGCTGAACTTTACTAAAATAAGGCATTTACAGAGCGGTATGAAGAATCCTGACCGCCATGTAAAACATTCCACATGGCGGTAAGAATAAACTTGACCACTGTGTAAAATACCGAGGTCTGAAACCTAGCAAACAAAATCCATTTACATAGCAGTAAGAATAATCCTAGCCACTGTGTAAAATGTAGGAATTTTAGAATTTTAAACATAATGCATTTACACAGTGGTAAGAATAATCCTGACTACCGTGTAAAATCCAAAAATCCCAGAATTGACAAATAGAATGCAGTTACGCGGAAATAAGACCAATCCTGACCGCAGTATGAAAGAATAAATTTCCAGAATGCTAGGCAAAGTGCACTTACACGGTGGTAAGGGAACTTCTACCCGTCGTGTAGGCTGTCACATGGTGGGCAAGGAAACCCTTACCACCCTGTGATCTAACGAACATACCAATATCATCAACCAAAACACGATTACATAGCGGTATGGAATTTCCTCACCACCGTGTGAATCAACAAAAATCTACATTACACTAGAACACAACTGTGTTTTCCATGGAACATCTGTGCTTTTTCGAAAAAACACAGCTATGCCTAGAATTCCACTTTCTAACCCAATTTCATTCCATAACTTCAAATCACAATTCAAACACACTTAAATCAATTTTATCAACCTCAACATCAAAATATAAACATCCTTATCACATCAATTCATCAAATTACACATTTTCATTCAAAATCACAAATTCCTAAACCTTATCTTCCTTTGCTCCTATTTGCTCAATTCGCTGCACTTCCACTAGCTTTCTCCTTTCCTTTGGCTTCTCTTATTTTCTCCACTACAAATCAAACCAAAAATTAGAATTTGACTTAAGGCTACACTCAAACCCAATTCACCTGAAGGAGAAGAGGAACAGAAGAAGAAGAAGAAGAACTATTCACTTACTTTACAAACCTTGAATTCACTTAACCAATTGAGGAGTAACAAGTGGATTGGATGGATTTTTGGAACAAGTAAAGGGGGATAAAGATGAAAATGGGAGAGAGGAGGGATAGATTTCTGCTCCCTCTCTCATGTCCTTCACATGGCTTTTAAGCCATGTTTATCCTTTCATTTCTCTCTCCAAATCCTCAGCATCCATTTATCATTCATCCAATGGTTATTTAGCAAATTCTTCTTCTAGTCCTTCTTTTCCTCAAAAAACATACATTAACTAATCAATTAATCAAATATATACATTAACCCATCTAACTTCTTAAATCATGCAATTAAGTCCATAGGGTTAAATGATAATTTTAACCCTAGCTTTCCATTTAATACTAATTACGTCCCAAACATAATTACTTAGTCAATTACACATCTTAGGCCACTTTCGTACCCCAATGGTATTTAAAACTACTAGGGTACAAGTTAGGGCCTTACAAGCATACTGAATACACTTACAGATACGCACATATATATTAACCTATTCATGTAAACTCATACTTAATAGTGCAAAAATCCTAACAAATATCTTTTAATATTGCAAAATGATTATCATAATTAATTTGGTTCAATTCAGAGTTCATTAGAAAGAAAAATGCACACATAAATTCTAAAAAATAAGGATGCGCGGTGGTTAAAAATACCTATCCACCATGTGTAATGCCAGAATTTAATTACTGTCACTGAGAATGGCTTCGTACGGTGGTCAGGATCCCCTACCCACTGTGAGGGTCACCATACATATACAAATATACTTAAGGGTCACCGCATGATGGTCATTACATGTATACAGACAGTACATGTAACAACCCAAAAAGGGCATAGTCAGAATTTACATGCTAAGTCGGGAAATTAAGGGTATTTCAGTAAATTGTGCATATAGGAATTTGGATAATTAAGGACTTAAATGAAGAATTAATCAAAGTTTTAAAGTGAAGAGTTTATTTAGTGGATTATGTGTATGGTACTACGGATTAAGTGTTAAGTGAAGATTTTATTTAGGTGAGTGTTGTGTATTATGCTAAGGAAGAGTAGTGTAAGGTCAAGATATTTTACTCTTGGGACCATTGGAGTGTGACACATGGCATGGTAGTTGAGGGCAATTAAAGAGGAAAAGAAAGGGAAGTGAAAGGAAGAGAGAGGGAAAGGCAGAAATTGCTTGCTTCCCGTGGAAGCTACCCTTTCTCCTCTTACTCTGTCCATTTTCTCCCTCTCTTTCTTACCTCAATTTTCTGCTCTCCACTCCTTCCTTGTGTGATTCCTCAAGATTTGAGTGAGATTTTTGAAGTTTTGAGCTAGGTTTTGAAGAGGTAAGTGCTTGGGTTTTGATTTGGGTTTCTTCTTCTTCTTCTTCTTCTTTGTTTTCTGGTTTTGGAAGAATGTGTGTACGGGTTTAATTTAGTGTTGATTTTGTCTAGGATTTGTGCAAGAATCGAAAGAAAGAAGGAAGAGCAAGGGAAAGGAAAAAGTGGGATCTTAAAGGGGTTGGATTGAAGCTTCATTTTGAGGTTTGGGAGTGTTTTGTCTTTTCTCTTTTCAGATCCTCTGTGTGTTATGGTTTAATTTCTGGAGATCTTGAGTGTTAAATTATGTGTAAATGCATGTATTTGATTGAGTTGGATTGTTGGTTTGGCATGAATCAAGTTGTAGTGATTTGCATGTAAAGTTTTGGAAGTGAAACAACATGAGTTAGTGTATCAAACATCTAGACACCCGTCGGTGCCAAACATCTAGATACCAAAGGTATCAAACATCTAAACACCCGTCGGTGCCAAACATCTAGCAGCTGCAATACATCTAACCCTTTATAGGCATGCCCATATATCCACTTTTATGATCATCTCAGGCTTATAACAGTTATTCATGTCAAAACATATGCATATTCTCATTTATATTCCCATTCCATGTACATAAGTATCTTATAGATCAATACAACATAAAATTCATATATTCTATCCACTATACATTACTAGGGCATACACATCACCTACACATGTTAATACGTATCGCTTACACATGTTTATTCACAAAAGCAAACATGATTCATCATGCTTAACATACTCAATTAAAAGTGTTAAACTAAATAAGAATCCCATTAATCATCATAATTAACATTTGATAAGGCTAAATAAAGAAAATCACATATTGGAAATACCTCACGGTGGCAACCAATTTAGTTGTGACCGTGACATGCTCAGAATTACCAAAATAAAATACAATTCAAGAGTACCTCAAGGTGACAATTACTTTGATTGTGACCATGACATACCTCTAAATTCCAGGCAGAATGCAAATTAGGGTATCTCACGGTAGCAACCAAAGTGCTTGTCATCGTGATATACCAAATTCATCCGGATAGAATGCAGTCTTTGCATACCTCACGGTGGAAACCAAAGGCTTGTCATCGTGACCTATGCAAAAATTCCAAAACTCACAACACATTCACAATCCTCTCTACACACACATCATTAGCATGCCTCCTAAATTATCACCAACACAATCTACACTATCCACGTACACTTACAACCATACAATATACACTCACTTCATGCATTCATATGAAATTAACATGCCAATAATCACACTAGTTATCATTCACATCTTCTAAATTAGGGTTCATGTTTGTTCACATTCCATACTCATGGCTATTCAAATATTTCAAAACACATCAATTACATACTTCAACTATACCACCTATCAATAACACATAATCATACTCAATTTCTCTAACCATACATTCACACATCAATTATACCCTTTAATCTCAAACTAATCAACACATACACATCACTTAAGCATGGTTACACATAACACATATATCCCAAACCTCTCAAAATCCAGCTTGCTGAACTCTCTCACTAGCTTGACCTTTTCCTTGCCTTTAGCCTTCCTCTTGTCCAATTCTTCTTGCACAATCAACAAAAATACACTCTTAGTCCATTACTTAAACCACTCAAATCCAAAACAAAAATTGAGGGGAAAGAGATATTCACTTCGAACCACACTTAGCTTCTTAGCTTACTTCTTCAAGCCAATCCAAATCAAATTCCCAAATTCAATTGAAAAGAAAAGAAGCTCAATTCCATGAAATGAAGAAGAGAGAAATACAGAAATGGGAAAGGGAATGGCCAGACTCAAATGAACCACCAATACCCATTTCTGCCTCTTTTTCCATCTATATATTGCATGAAGTAGAGTTGTTGGCAAGAGGTGCATTCCACATGTGGAATGCACTCCCCTCTTTAGCAAACATCCACCTCAATCCTTGGTAATTAGCCAATTAGTCCTTCACTTATAGTTCTATTCTTTAATTCCCAACTTTTCTTTCAATTACATCCTTATATACAGTTAATCTTATACTTATGTTAATCACTCTTGTACCCTCATCATACAATTGACACCACTAATCCTTCTAGGGTATAATTCGGGTCATTACATGACCTGTTTGGTTCACTTTTCATCCTTAACTCTCTTTTTGCTCTTAATAACTTATTAGGCTTTGATTTCATCTTAATTAAGGTCCATTTTTGGTCCAGTCCGATTCACTAATTTTTCAGTGCTGCCATAAAATTTCCTTTTTACCACCAAATTATTCTACACATCATTCTGAGTCCATTCATGCCTTCAGAGAACTTTTCACAGTTCATTTACTATTTTTAAAAGCCCAATCAAACTAAAAGTCAACGTTATTACTATTTGAATTGAGCCAAGACTTTTTCCTATTTTTTACTTTTAGTGACCTATTTGACCTCATTTTTACTCCTAATTACATCATTGGACTCCACATAACTTGTACTTTCTAATGGTTCAATAAAATATATTGTTTATCCCCGGGTGGTACTATTCACCTTGGTGTCACTATTCATGGCAAGAAAGCCAATATACACATGAAGTCTATGTAAAGAATCGTGCGTTTGCAATCATGTCAATTTACGTACATGAATATACAAGGAATTGTACATGTGTGATATTTACATGGAGAACTATGCGCATGAAATACGTGCAAAAAAAAAAAAACTCGTGCATAAGGGGATATGTGCAGAATGCGAGTAAAAAATGTGCTCATGAAATACTTGGGAAGAAGTGTTTACAAAAAATGATGTTTAAAGAGCTACGTGTTCAAAAGCACCTGCAAATACCTATATGGTGAAAGACGATCGCCAAAGATTTTATACAAAAAGACGTACATCAAAAGTTACATGTGCAAAAATACGTATAAAAATATTCGCTACAACTATGTGTAAGAATATTTGCAAAAATCATATACACAAAGAATATTGCGGGGTATATATCCAAAGGATCACTTGCATGGATTATAGCAAGAAATACCACAAAGCTGTGAAATGATTACAGCCTACTTGGCACCCTAAACTTAAACTATTACATGTCTTTGAGTGCATTAAATGAACCACATTCTTAACCAATTCAATCTCAGCAAAAAGAATTAATAAGTCACTCTCAATAAGAGGCAAGAAGATAAACATGCGAATATCAATTTTTACTAAACTAACAAGTAAACACAAGGTATACCACGCCATCTGTGTGTGTGCGTGCAACTGGACAAAACATTTTTTTTTTGCCATTTGAAAGCATGTTCTAGATACAATGTTAGGGACAAAACTCAACTCGAATGCATTAATGCACTCATGGCTTCCCACTCGAAACTCAAGAAAACACTATATGCCTCTTCCTATGTACCAAACCTTATTAGAAAGTCATCTCCACTAATTAGATAAGACTGAACCAAGAATCAAAAGGTCTTACTTACGTTGTAATGTTAGGCTTACGTAGGTAGTTGTCAAGGAAGGATCAGGTCGCTAGAGAAAAGTGGCCGCAACATTTACTTGTTTGACATGATGACTTTTCCCAGCCCGATTGCATACTGTCAAGGTATTCTTGAATTTAAACCTCATAATACTTCAGCTCGTCGAACTCAGAATAATGGTTAAAGTTTAAAAGATAACCCTTGAGATTTATGAAGGGGTAGTAGCTTGAGCTGTACTTTTATTTTTATTTCTTTCAACTTTCTTTTTTTCTTCTTCTTCTTTTTCTGAGGAAAGACTGCTTGTTTTCCAAGTTTTCATCCCATCCTTTGACCTAACTTTTCCTTAAAGAGCCAGTTACGATTTTCATCTCTAACGGCCTCTTTTTCTTCTTCTTCTTCTTTTTGGACAGACTGCATATTTTTCAGGTTTTCACCCCATCTTTCTACCTAACTTTTGCTTAGAGAGTTAGTTATAGATTCATCTCTAACGACCTTTGTTTTTTAGATAGATTGCCTGTTTTTCAGTTTTTCGCACCATCTTTCTGCCTAACTTTTGCTTAGAGAGTCAGTTACAGTTTTCATCTCTAACGGCCTTTTTTTTAAATAGGTTGCCTATTTTTTAGGTTTTCACCCTATTTTTCGGCCTAACTTTTTCTTAGTGAGTCAGTTACGGTTTTCATCTCTAACAGCCTTTTTTTTTAAGATAGGTTGCTTATTTTTCAAGTTTTTACCCTATCTTTCGGCCTAACTTTTGCTTAAAAGTCAATTACGGTTTTCATCTCTAACATTTTTTTAATAGATAGTCCCGTTACATCAGTACCAACCATTAGCTAACTACACAACCTATTGGGTGACCCAAAAACTTGAGAACAATCCACTTTGGCCCCCTTTACTTGGGGTTTGAAATTACTGAGAAGGCTTAAGCTTTACTGAAATCTCATGTTAGCTATTGCTTGTTACTGGAGCCATCAATTTCTTTTCTTTAGGTTCACCTAATAAGAACCTGCCTCCCTTGGCTGAGAAATTTACTGCAATTATTAGTGTGAGGTTCACTCCTGATATTCTACCTTATGTCCCGAACTGTGTACCAAATTTCCCGAAAGACATGGCATAAGCCTAGAGATGGTCTCTTTTCTTTGGAAATTCTGATCGATACACTGAATGACTTTTTAAGCATTCTAATTTATCACACCAGAACCATTAGACTTATTTGCCTAACTCAGTCTCTGACGGTGGCCTTGCATGAGCTGATTGGTGATTACAAACTGTTCAGTATCATGGATGACATATATAATCGGATGACCCATTCCTACTGATTCTGGCTGAAACTGTCTTCAATTTGGATGGTTTCTGTGTCGATTCCACAACTTTTTTTACTAGCATATCCTTATTGCTCTAGGTACTTTGAATCAAGGGTACTATAATAAGGTGAAATCATGTCCACATTTTGGGTACAACTTGATATGAAAATTTGTATATACATAAGTGATGGCATGAGTATGCAAAGAATTGTGTGAAATAATGTGCAAAGAATGTGCCAAGAACCATATGTGGAAACATATTATACATGAATGCATACATGAAATATGTGTGAGTACGTGTGTGTGTGGAGCACATACATAGAATTACGTGTGTGTGGACACTACCTGACAAATGATTTATATACTTAAATTCATAGCATACATGCATGCAACATATAATGATGGTGCATGCATAAAATATAACACCACACAAGAGAAAATGTACATGATGTATGGTGTATGTGTACATAACATGACTTTAACATGATGGGAGTATTCATGTGGCATATGATGAATAAAACATGACATAATAGCTTGTATTATTGAATTGTAAGGTATAGCGAAAATCACATACATAAAAATACAAAACATATACAAATAATGCACACATGCAGTATAAGATTGAGTATACAGAGAACAATATATGCATGTAATGGAGGGCATGGTATGAAAGCGGCTGCAGGAAACGAATGGCGTATACACGGTACATGTAATCACATGGTATGCATACACAGAACGTGGCATGGTATATATAATGGCTGGCATACATGATGCAGGATTCATATATACATGCCATAACTGATGCATGATAATGCATATGCATGATATGGCATACAATGTGAAAGGTGCAAGGTGCCTACCAGCACGATGTGTGCAGTACCCGGCCAAGTGATGCATGCTAATATGTACGTGTTATGATATGCAGCGGTATGTATATGGTCCAGCACACGATGTTTATGTACACATGTTGTAATGCCCCAATAACCCTTACAAGGATATCAGGTCGCCACACACGCATACACATACAAAACAATCATGCGAAAGCGGGAATAGTAATCATACATGTTACATACGCAGCGGAATAAACATTCCTCAAAACAGAATGTAATACCCCCTTCCCATACGTAGGCGATCCCATCCGAGAAGGAGTGAGAAGCCGTATGAGTAAAGGTGTAACGGTCCGGTTTTTATACCCTCCCCGGAACATATCCCGTCGGGAGCCCCCCTGCCCATACAGGGTGTTCCCGAACAGTTACTCACAGAACTTTACACCCCCCTCGTGCGATTTTGCCTTTCGTGGGATTCGAACTCAGGACCTGGGGATAAGTCCTTTAATTCTACGTGAGAAATGCTCACGACGTGAGCAGATTGCTCACGAGGCGTGAGCTATGCTCACGCGACGTGAGCAATCCCTCACGTGACGTGAGGCCTCCCAGATCTTCTGTTTTGCTTCTATTTTTCCTTCCCAAGTGTCCAGTTTTTATAAAATGGTTTCCAAAAGCTTTTCATGGTATTTTCCTCTACTGTGTGTTATATTATCTCGATGATATGACTGATTATTCCAATTTATTGGTATTAATAATATGTTATCTAAGATAAGTTATATGTAGTATTTTGGAATCAGTATTGGATTATAGTAATCCTGTTGAATGATTGTGGGATTTTTAACAGTATGGTTTGGACTTTAATATGCTTATTACTTGTGATATGTATTTCATGTCATATTCTGAATGCGAAGGAATTATGAATGCTGACTTTCTGATTATTAGTCTCAGACATGTTCTAGCTTAATGTAAATTATATTACCATATCTCTAGTCTGTTTCTTCTCCAAAGATATCATGTCATGCTTAAAGGTATATTGTATTATTTTCATGATTTGGATAATGTGTTTTTAGTCAGTGGCATAGTATGATTTCCCCATGCGTTCCTGTCGTACTTCAATATATTGAGTAGTGATAGAATGTTATTGATTGGATTATTGCATGCTTCAGAATATGATTTGTACAAGGTATGATTGATGTTATGCTATGCTAAACTTATTCGAATAATATGGATGATGCCTGAATACATTGTTATGCTTTAACCTTTGAATTCAATGTGATAAGGTAAATGTAATTTGAACTGTGCACAATTTATATTTAGTTATCGTCACCTGATGCATTATTAGGTTTTGTATTAACAATGTTTGGCATGTTAAAGCTTTTATACCTGATTCTTGGCATGCTTTAGAATATTGTTTAATGTAAAGTGTACGGACTGTAATATGATTTGCAATGGGAATTGTATGAGTTATGACCGACCTTATGAGCATATTTATATGTCTATTGTACTCTGGCTTATGCATGATGTATATATATATTTATGCGTTGTGCGATTCGTAATGTGAATTATTTTATGCATGACCTGCGAGAGTCAGTCTAGTGGATAGTTAGGCATGCCTAATAGAGTCTTTCAATAGCTGCAGCGCCCTTTGAACGTATTGGACCCTGATCAGGTCCCCCGTTTGGTTCCTCGCGAACCCCCCCTCAGTACGGATCCTCGTGGTCCTTTTTAATGTATTTGGATCGGGTTAAGATCCCCCATCAGTAAAATGCTTTTGTGATAAATAAAATGGTTTTCGATTCGTACCCGTAAGGTACCTTCAGTCGACTTGTACCCGTAAGGTACTAATCAGTTCAGTACACTCGTTATCCACTATTGTGAGTCAGCAGGTGCTTTACTGGTTTGTATTACTTTGAAATAATTATATGAATGTGATATCCGTTTGATTATGATAAAGATCTCAGGAATCAGTTTATGAGTATATGAATGTGATTAGGGGCTTCAGAATGTATGTCTGTTTTAAATAAGCATGACTTTACATCTAACATGATTATCCGTACTCGTCATGTGATTTGTTATAAGTTTCTGAATGCTTTGATTATGTTGCGACTAGAGAATTTATGTATGTGACTTAAACATGTTTGTTAATATATTAGCTTGTGAACCGAAGCAGCTGTGATGGTAAGTATGTGATGACTACTGTACTCTCTGCATGATGATGATATGAGTGTAATACTAAGTGGTTATGCCTTCAGTCTCCGTTATCAGAATGTTTCTGTTTGATACTTAGTATATATTAGAGTTGCGCAGCAGTATTATGATGCTCTAAATGTTATCTCTTGGGTATTTGACTAGTGTATATGTTTGACATGTTTAAGTATGTTGGTTAACTAGCATGCTTAACATGATGGTTTGATTGTCAGTTCATGCATGGGTACTTAGTTATATTTATTGCATGTGTATAGCTCTTGTGACTCCGCATGGTAAGATGCTATTATTTGATGCCCATGTAGGTTTATGCATGAGTTACAGTATGTAGTTCGACATGATGACATTTGTATCGTATATTGTATTATGTCTGCTTTGGTATATCCTGGACATGAGTTTATGGTCTGGTTATGAGTTATCGATTGATTGCCTTTATTATGCAGTCTGATTATTCATATGCTATGAATATCCGCATTTGCCATTTGAATGTGTTATGCCTTGGCGACCATTGTGAATGGCCGTCCATACTCTTGTGTGTTTTCCCCACTAAGCGTTATCGCTTAGCACGGATTTCCTTTCCGTGCAGGTGGCAGGTGTGGTTCTGTTCGAGTCGCGCTTCTGCTAGGTCGGCCACGTAGGAGTTAGAAGTTCTGTATTTTTGTTCAGCTTCTGTATTTCAGCTTTTGTAATTCTGTAGTATTGTATATGTATTTAACTATGTTTCGATCTTGAGTTTTCTTTTGGGCATGTAATAGTTAGTATGTCTTTATGTTTAGTTATTCCTTTGTTTTATTATTACGATTATGCTTCCGTGAATGGTCATCTGTATGCCTTCGTGTATGCTTCAGCTTAGTGCCTGCGTGTGCGTGAGTTATTGCATGTTCAGTCTGTATCGCAAGGTAAGTCAATGTAAGTTTTTAATTAACCCATATTTCTGTATACATGTTATGTATGAATGTATGTTCCGCATTGTGCATGTGTATATCTGTATATGTGAGCATCGTGTAGCGCGTCCGTCGGCGTCCTTCCAACGGGGACGGCGATGGGGGTGTTACAGTTAGTGGTATCAGAGCCCAGGTTTGATGGTTCTGGGTATGTTGTTTGTTTTGTGTTGAGTCTTTGCATGAGAGTCGGTTTTGTGTCGTGGCCTAATGCAGATGCGTCTTGTTTTGTGTCATGTCTAGATGGAGTCTGATCCTAGTGAGAATGTGGGCGAGACAACAGAAAGTGTGAACCGAGTTAATGCTGATCAGGATGTTTCAGAGCATCTTTCAGTTGAAGATTCTGGTCAGGTGTCTGAGGATAGGGCTCTTGTACAAGGGTTGATTCGGATTTTGGATAGATTGACTACTCCTCGTGCTTCTCAAGAAGTTGTGCGGCATGTTCCTCAGAAGAGAAAAGGATCGGTTAGTGAAGTGCCAGCAGGGAATAGGGTTCGAGAACCTTCGATGTGTCAACAATTTCAGAGGCAACATAGGAATAAGTGTAAGAAGTGGGTACCGTCAGTATGTCAGCATTGCCAGAAGCGACATCGTGGTCCGTGTAGGAAGCTTTTAGGTGCTTGTTTCAGGTGTGGCAGTATGGAACACCGGATTGCAGATTGTCCTAAGAAGAGGAATGAGAGTCTAGCTGGGCAAGCTAAAAAGGAAGTGGAGGATTTACTCAGATCTTCTCGAGTGTCTTCAGAGTTTGTAGCATCTAGCAAGGATTCGAAGGAGACCGCAGGTTCTTCTGGTAAGTTACTTTGCAAGCTTTTGTCTAAGTAAGTTTTGTTTGTTTGGGTTATTTGGATGTAAGTGTTTTGCTGTGAATTTCGAGGACGAAATTCTTTTAGGAGGGAAGAGTTGTCACACCCCAAAATAGCCCTAGTCGGATTGTGTATGCTAAGTCAGGATTGGAAGGGTATTTCGGTAATTATTGTGTTTGAGAATTTGGAGTGTTAAGGACCTAATTGATAAGATAATTAAGTTGGTAAAGAAAGAATTGTGTTAGTGAGTGAAGTGTAATTTGTCTAAGGACTAAAGAGCAATATTTGTTTGGAAGAGTTAAGTGGAGTTTGGGGTCCAATAGGATGTTGCCAAGTGGACTGTTAGGTGAGTATTGAAAGAAGAAAAAGAAGAAAGGAAAGAGAAGAGAGGGAACACAGATTGCATTTCCCGTTCGTCCCTCTCTCACGCTCCTCCTTCTTCTTCTCTTCTTCCTTCTCTGCTTTTCCTTTCACTTTCATTTGGCTTGGAGTTGTGTGTGTTTTGGTTGAGTTTTGGGTCAGCCTTGAAGAGGTAAGTTGGAGTTTCTAAGTTCTGTTCTTCTTCTTCATCTTCCTGGTGTTGTCTTCATAGGGTTGAACTAAGGATTTGTTGTTTATGTGTTTGTGCAAGTGTTCGATGTTAAGAAGAAGCTAAGCAAAGGCAAGGAAAGGATTGAGGACTGATTTTGAAGCCTGATTCTTTTGGAACGTGATTTTGAGGTTTGGGAGCTCTGTTTACTGCATTTGGATTTCTTAATGTTTTTGCCCTAAATCTCACTTAGGATGTATATGTGTTTGCATTTCTAGAATTTGGTATATTTGGCATGTGTATATGCATGATTATGTGAATATATGTGTTAGGAATGCATGATGTGAATTGAATTAAAGTTACTGGGTTTAGGTTTTGAACTTACAGTATTTTTAGGGTTTATGTGTTTGAGGAACTTGATTTCGATTGTCTTGATTAATTTCTGGAATATTTAGTTTAGTTTGATCTTGAGTGAGTTGTGATATGCTTTTGAGTGGCAAGGTAAGAGTTTTTGCATCATGGAATGAATTCTGAGAAGTTTTTGAAAGAATTTCTGGAAAATCGATGGAAATCTGCATGTTGTGAAATCGGGGAAGAAGAAGAGGGCAAGAGAAGTAGCTCACGTTGCGTGAGCAATGCTCACGTTGCGTGAGCAAAGCTCACGACGTGAGCAATGCTCACGTTGCGTGAGCAATGCTCACGACATGAGCAATGCTCACGTTACGTGAGCAATGCTCACGACGTGAGCAGATTGCTCACGAGGCGTGAGCTATGCTCACGCGACGTGAGCAATCCCTCACGTGACGTGAGGCCTCCCAGATCTTCTGTTTTGCTTCTATTTTTCCTTCCCAAGTGTCCAGTTTTTATAAAATGGTTTCCAAAAGCTTTTCATGGTATTTTCCTCTACTGTGTGTTATATTATCTCGATGATATGACTGATTATTCCAATTTATTGGTATTAATAATATGTTATCTAAGATAAGTTATATGTAGTATTTTGGAATCAGTATTGGATTATAGTAATCCTGTTGAATGATTGTGGGATTTTTAACAGTATGGTTTGGACTTTAATATGCTTATTACTTGTGATATGTATTTCATGTCATATTCTGAATGCGAAGGAATTATGAATGCTGACTTTCTGATTATTAGTCTCAGACATGTTCTAGCTTAATGTAAATTATATTACCATATCTCTAGTCTGTTTCTTCTCCAAAGATATCATGCCATGCTTAAAGGTATATTGTATTATTTTCATGATTTGGATAATGTGTTTTTAGTCAGTGGCATAGTATGATTTCCCCATGCGTTCCTGTCGTACTTCAATATATTGAGTAGTGATAGAATGTTATTGATTAGATTATTGCATGCTTCAGAATATGATTTGTACAAGGTATGATTGATGTTATGCTATGCTAAACTTATTCGAATAATATGGATGATGCCTGAATACATTGTTATGCTTTAACCTTTGAATTCAATGTGATAAGGTAAATGTAATTTGAACTGTGCACAATTTATATTTAGTTATCGTCACCTGATGCATGATTAGGTTTTGTATTAACAATGTTTGGCATGTTAAAGCTTTTATACCTGATTCTTGGCATGCTTTAGAATATTGTTTAATGTAAAGTGTACGGACTGTAATATGATTTGCAATGGGAATTGTATGAGTTATGACCGACCTTATGAGCATATTTATATGTCTATTGTACTCTGGCTTATGCATGATGTATATATATATTTATGCGTTGTGCGATTCGTAATGTGAATTATTTTATGCATGACCTGCGAGAGTCAGTCTAGTGGATAGTTAGGCATGCCTAATAGAGTCTTTCAATAGCTGCAGCGCCCTTTGAACGTATTGGACCCTGATCAGGTCCCCCGTTTGGTTCCTCGCGAACCCCCCCTCAGTACGGATCCTCGTGGTCCTTTTTAATGTATTTGGATCGGGTTAAGATCCCCCATCAGTAAAATGCTTTTGTGATAAATAAAATGGTTTTCGATTCGTACCCGTAAGGTACCTTCAGTCGACTTGTACCCGTAAGGTACTAATCAGTTCAGTACACTCGTTATCCACTATTGTGAGTCAGCAGGTGCTTTACTGGTTTGTATTACTTTGAAATAATTATATGAATGTGATATCCGTTTGATTATGATAAAGATCTCAGGAATCAGTTTATGAGTATATGAATGTGATTAGGGGCTTCAGAATGTATGTCTGTTTTAAATAAGCATGACTTTACATCTAACATGATTATCCGTACTCGTCATGTGATTTGTTATAAGTTTCTGAATGCTTTGATTATGATGCGACTAGAGAATTTATGTATGTGACTTAAACATGTTTGTTAATATATTAGCTTGTGAACCGAAGCAGCTGTGATGGTAAGTATGTGATGACTACTGTACTCTCTGCATGATGATGATATGAGTGTAATACTAAGTGGTTATGCCTTCAGTCTCCGTTATCAGAATGTTTCTGTTTGATACTTAGTATATATTAGAGTTGCGCAGCGGTATTGTGATGCTCTAAATGTTATCTCTTGGGTATTTGACTAGTGTATATGTTTGACATGTTTAAGTATGTTGGTTAACTAGCATGCTTAACATGATGGTTTGATTGTCAGTTCATGCATGGGTACTTAGTTATATTTATTGCATGTGTATAGCTCTTGTGACTCCGCATGGTAAGATGCTATTATTTGATGCCCATGTAGGTTTATGCATGAGTTACAGTATGTAGTTCGGCATGATGACATTTGTATCGTATATTGTATTATGTCTGCTTTGGTATATCCTGGACATGAGTTTATGGTCTGGTTATGAGTTATCGATTGATTGCCTTTATTATGCAGTCTGATTATTCATATGCTATGAATATCCGCATTTGCCATTTGAATGTGTTATGCCTTGGCGACCATTGTGAATGGCCGTCCATACTCTTGTGTGTTTTCCCCACTAAGCATTATCGCTTAGCACGGATTTCCTTTCCGTGCAGGTGGCAGGTGTGGTTCTGTTCGAGTCGCGCTTCTGCTAGGTCGGCCACGTAGGAGTTAGAAGTTCTGTATTTTTGTTCAGCTTCTGTATTTCACCTTTTGTAATTCTGTAGTGTTGTATATGTATTTAACTATGTTTCGATCTTGAGTTTTCTTTTGGGCATGTAATAGTTAG
The DNA here is from genome assembly GCA_947683425.1 of Excoecaria cochinchinensis. Lineage (NCBI taxonomy): Eukaryota > Viridiplantae > Streptophyta > Magnoliopsida > Malpighiales > Euphorbiaceae > Excoecaria > Excoecaria cochinchinensis. Next base: position 5,437,107 of record CANTUQ010000003.1, on the reverse strand, counting down.
TATGTCTTTATGTTTAGTTATTCCTTTGTTTTATTATTACGATTATGCTTCCGTGAATGGTCATCTGTATGCCTTCGTGTATGCTTCAGCTTAGTGCCTGCGTGTGCGTGAGTTATTGCATGTTCAGTCTGTATCGCAAGGTAAGTCAATGTAAGTTTTTAATTAACCCATATTTCTGTATACATGTTATGTATGAATGTATGTTCCGCATTGTGCATGTGTATATCTGTATATGTGAGAGTCGTGTAGCGCGTCCGTCGGCGTCCTTCCAACGGGGACGGCGATGGGGGTGTTACAAAAGGTGCCACCAAGCAAGTACAAAGTATAACATACAATCATTCATAAAATACATTCAGAAAATACAGAATAATTAAAAACTTTACATGCAGAAAGCAAAAGATGATCATGCATTACTATAATTAAACTATTACAATAATGTTCTGATCAGCAAGCTGATACCAAAATAATATTACATATACAAAATATAGTTACAAAAGCGGAAGCTGATACAAAACTGATACTGAGAGTTCTATACAAAAAGAATCATCACTGGTACAAAAATAGCCCTACACTAAAAACTCTTCTGTGTTGGCTTGATGACGGCGACTCTCACAAGGCAAAACTCCTTCCGCACCTGCACGGGTAAACACACCGTGCTAAGTGATAAACGCTTAGTGGGGAAACACACATAAATTATGGACGGCCATTCACAATGGTCGCCAAAACATGTCACATTCAGAATGGCAATATGCGAAGGTTAGCACGATACATATAAACGTATTCACGTATAAAGGCCATACAGTCAATATCTCACAATCATATTCATTACAGAATAATCCAGCATGTGTTTCATCAGTAACTCATTCAGGAATTCCATATGGTAGTCAAATCAGATCAGAACAATTCTAATTAACGAATAAAGAACACCTGCTGACTCTAGACAGTGGATAACGAGTGTACTGAAGGTACCTTACGGGTACGAATCAAATACTGAGGGTACCTCACAAGTACAAATCAAATATTATATCATTTATCAAAGCATGTTATTTATATACTGAGGGAATCTTAAACAAGATTCTATACTGATGGGTTCACGAGGAACCAAACGGGGACCTGATCGGGGTCCAAACTGAACTGAGGGCTGCAGCTAAAGACTCTATTAGGCATGCCTAACTATCCACTTACTCGACTCTAGCAGGTTATGCGACATTCAGATCACATTTCAGAGTACAAAATATAATTCATCAGAAAATCATGGTATCACGCATATCGAAGCATCAAACAGTAAGACATGCATCATACAACAGTAAAGTCCATTCAGAAGAAATACCAAATTCATTTCTGAGCTAAAAACTAGGAAATTTCGGAAAAAATGAGCTGAACGGAGAAACGGGCGAGAATGGCTGGTCACGAGGCGTGACTGGCCTTCCCAACAGGCAGGTCACGGCGTGACCGAGGGTCACGCGACGTGACTTGCTTGTTCCTCGCCGGTCACGTTGCGTGATCTTCACAAATCACGCAACGCTCTCGCAGATCACGGCGTGACTGGACGTCACGTCTCGTGACGTGCTTCTCCCTCCTCGCAGATCACGTCGCGTGATCTCGCAAATCACGCAACGTCTTCGCAGGTCGCACGACGTGACCGAAGATCACGTCGCGTGACTTGCTTGTTCTTCAGCTAGTCACGCGACTGGCTTCTCAGCAGGCAGGTCACGGCGTGACCGAGGGTCACGTCTCGTGACTTGCCTTCTTCCGTAGCGAGTCACGCGACGAAGAACAGTACTACGATTTTCCAGAATTTCCAGAACAGAGAATTCAATCCCAATTTGATTTAAAACCATACAAACCTGTTCTTACCTTCCAGAAATCATCTCAAACCATAGGCAACAATTATACAACTCAATTCATCAACTAATTAACCAAATCAAATCAAGAACATATGCATTCAAACTTACAAGAACATAAACCCTAGAATTTTACAGTAAATTCAAAATCACTCAATTTCACAAATAAACATTCCCAAACCTGGATTCTAAGCTTCTAACACTTAGTCCCACTGCTCCCAGCAACCTCTTTGCCTTTGGGATCGCGTGGAGCCTCAGCTAGAACACAAACACAGTAATGAACATCACAAAACAAACCCTAAGTTAAATCTCAACCTAAGGAAGAAGAAGAAGTAAATGAAACAACTAGATGGGAGAATTCAATTACTTACTAGAGAGAATGCAAGGAGAGAATCAATTTCACCAATAAGACCTTGAATCAATAATACAGTACTTGGAAATAAAGAAAGTGAAGAAGAAGAAAGTGAGTGAGAAAAGAAACGTAAATCTCTAAGTCCCTTTTCTTTCATTCCCTTTTATTTTTCTTTTCTTTATCCTAAATATGTATCAATTTCCTATTGGTGAAACTAATCACTCACACATAATGTATTCCTAATTAAAACACCCTACAATGGTATGCTCTAATGTACACAATTAATTCCTAACTAATTCCCACACTAATGTCATGTATGCACCCACATAATAATAAACCCCAAAATCATTCATTTTACTGAAATACCCTTATGACATACTGAACACATGCGAATGCTTACACACACAGACAGATAGATAGATAGACAGACAGGCTCATTCTACTAGGGGGCAATTGGGGTGTGACAACTCTCCCCTACTAATAAGAATTTCGTCCTCGAAATTCTCACCTGAACTGAACAACTGTGGGTACTGAGCTCTCATCGACTCCTCTGGTTCCCAAGTCGCTTCTTCGACTCCATGATGGATCCATAACACTTTAACCAGGGGAATCTGCTTATTTCTCAACTGCCTCACCTCTCGGGCTAGAATAGCTCGCGGTTCCTCATCATAAGAGAAGTCTGGCTGAACCTGGTTATCCTGAACTGACAGAAAATGCGAAGGATCTGATCTGTACCGACGAAGCATCGAAACGTGGAATACATCATGCAACTTTGCTAACTCCATCAGTAGCGCCAATCTGTAGGCTACAGGTCCTACCTTAGCCAAAATCTCTTAAGGTCCAATGAAACGAGGACTCAGCTTACCCTTCTTTCCAAATCGAAGCACTCTCCTCCAAGGAGAAACTTTAAGGAAAACTTTGTCCCCGATCTCAAATTGCACGTCTTTCCTCTTCAAATTGGCATAAGACTTCTGTCGATCCTTGGCTGCCTTCAAATTCCGCTGCACTACTCTGATTTTATCTTCAGTATCTCTAACCAAGTCTGGTCCAATCATAGATCTCTCGGATAGCTCTGTCCAACAAATCGGAGTCCTACACTGACGACCATACAAAGCCTCATATGGTGCCATACCAATGCTCGACTGAAAACTGTTGTTGTAGGCAAACTCCATCAATGACACATATCTGTCCCAACTACCCGGAAAATCCAAAGCACAAGCTCTCATCATATCCTCCAGAATCTGAATAACTCGCTCTGACTGACCATCGGTCTGAGGATGAAACGCTGTACTGAAGTTCAACCTAGTGCCCAAAGCTCTCTGTAACTCCTTCCAAAACTTGGAAGTAAACCTCGGATCTCGATCTGACACTATGGACAAAGGCACACCATGCAACCGAACTATCTCATCCACATAGATACTGGCTAATCTGTCCATGGAGTAATCCACTCTAACTGGCAAGAAGTGAGCTGACTTCGTAAGCCGATCCACAATAACCCAAACCGAATCATGCTTCCTCTGAGTCAAAGGCAAACCAGAAACAAAGTCCATGGCGATATCATTCCATTTCCACTCAGGAATGGATAAAGGCATAAGCAAACCCGAAGGTACCTGATGCTCAGCCTTTACCTGCTGACAAGTCAAGCACTTGGAAACAAAATCCACTATGTCACGCTTCATACCGGACCACCAATAGAATTGCTTCATGTCTCTATACATCTTCTCACTGCCCGGATGCATAGTAAAAACTGAACTATGCGCCTCACTCATGAGCTGACTCCTCAAATCCTCAGATTCTGGCACACACAAGCGATCTCTGAACATAAGTACCTCATCCTGAACTGAGAACTCTGATGGCTTACCCGATCTAACCTCATGCACAATCTGCTGAAGCCTCACATCGTCTCTCTGAGCATCCACAATCCTCTGTCTCAAGGTAGGCCTCACACGCAACTGGGCAAGCAAAGCCCCATCAGAATCAAATCTCCATCTGAATCGCCTCAAGAACAAAGCTGAAACTGATTTCCGACTCAAAGCATCGGCGACTACATTGGCCTTACCAGGATGGTAATCCATAATGCAGTCGTAGTCCTTAAATAATTCAAGCCAACGCCGCTGTCTCATGTTCAACTCTTTCTGTGAGAGGAAGTACTTCAAACTCTTGTGGTCCGAGAAGATCCTGCACTTTTCCCCATACAAGTAATGACGCCAAATCTTCAGAGCAAAGATCACAGCAGCCAACTCTAAATCATGCGTCGGATAGTTCTTCTCATGTGGCTTCAACTGACGAGAAGCATAAGCCACTACTTTTCCTTCCTGCATCAGCACACATCCAAGACCAACTCCAGAAGCATCACTGTAAATAACAAACTCCTTACCTGAAATGGGTTGAGTAAGGATAGGAGCCTCAACAAGCAACTGCTTTAACCGATCAAAACAAGACTGACACCTGTCTGACCACTCAAATCTGACTCCTTTCCTTAACAATCTAGTCATCGGAGCAGCAATCACAGAAAATCCTTTAACAAAGCGACGGTAGTAACCTGCTAAACCGAGGAAACTCCTCACTTCCTGAACATTTCGAGGTGCTTTCCAATCAACTATCGCCTCAATCTTAGCTGGATCTACCTGAATACCTCTAGCTGAAATAATGTGACCCAAGAATGATACCTCTCGAAGCCAGAAATCACACTTGCTAAGCTTAGCAAACAACTGATGCTCCCTCAACATCTGAAGAACTAATCGGAGATACTCCTCATGCTCACTCTCATCCTTGGAATACACCAAGATGTCATCAATGAACACTACTACAAATCGATCTAAGTATGGCCTAAACACACGATTCATCAGATCCATAAAAGCCGCTGGAGCATTTGTCAAACCAAACGGCATCACAAGAAACTCATAGTGGCCATATCTAGTCCGAAATGCAGTCTTCACCACATCTGCATCCTGAACACGAAGCTGATAGTACCCTGATCAAAGATCTATCTTGGAAAAGACACCCGCACCTCGAAGCTGATCAAATAAATCCTCAATCCTAGGCAAAGGGTACTTGTTCTTCACTGTAACTTTATTAATCTGGCGGTAGTCAATACACATCCGCAGGGATCCATCTTTCTTCTTGACAAACAGCACTGGAGCTCCCCATGGAGATATGCTCGGTCTAATAAACCCCTTATCCAATAACTCTTGTAGCTGAGATTTAAGTTCCCTCAACTCTACAGGAGCCGTCCGATAAGGTGCTCTCGAAATAGGTGCAGTACCTGGCATAATCTCAATGGACAACTCAACCTCTCGCTCAGGAGGCAAACCAGGCAACTCGCTCGGGAACACATCACTAAACTCCCGCACTACAGGAATGTCCTCAATCTGAACCTGATCCCCCTTAGAATCTAACACAACTGCTAGAAAAGCCTCACATCCTTTCCTGATGAATCTCTTAGCTTACATCGCAGAAATCACATTATTCAACGAACTAGCACCCAAACCTTTCAGAAACACAAGAGACTGACTTCTATCCCGAAGTACAACTGTTTTCCTATGGCAATCAACTACAGCCCGATGTTTACCCAACCAGTCCATACCCAGAATCAAGTCAAACTCTCTGAAGGGTAACTCAATCAAATCTGCTGGAAGCACAGCTCCCTCAACAATCAGAGGACAACTCCTAAAAACTCTACTCACACTGACACTATGCCCTAATGGACTGGTCACACAAATCTCATAATCTAACTTATCAACTGAATGCAATTTATCAACAATTTTATCTGTGCACAAGTATGAGTGTGTGGAACCAGGATCAATTAGAGCATATAACTCAGTGTCATGGAGTAGGAACTTACCAGCAATAACATCAGGCGCGTCCTGCTCATCTCTGGCTCTCATAGCATAAGCTCTAATGGCACCCTGAGGAGGATGCTCAACAGTCTCAGAAGCAGCCCCATCTCTATGCCGACCACCTCTGCCTCTACCTCTGCCTCTGCCACGGGTAGCCTGAGAAGCATTCGAACCGACCTGTAGACACCGGGTCCTGAGTCAGCCTAGATCGAAGTTACCCAATGAAGATAATTGCCTTCAAAGACTTAAAAGGTTAAAAGTGATGATTTTCTCGTCAAATTTGCATTTTAGAGTGAAAAATTAAAAAATAATAAAAAAGATTTTAAAAAATTAATTTTGAAAAATTGGGGCTTAAAATTATGGTGTTTTTAGTCAATTTAAAATTTAAAAAATAGAAAAAATAAAAACAAAAATTTTCGGACCGCGAGTGTCGGGCGCGCTGGCGCCCAGCTCGCAGGCGCCAGGCGCCCAGCCCGCCGATGCCCAGGCGCCCAGCGCGCTGGGCACGATTTGGCGACGCGCAGCGTCGCCAATGCCGTGCGTCGCTAAAGAGCGACGCGCAGCGTTGCGCGCTGCGCGCCGCACCGCGCGCCTCTGCGCGCGATTCCCGCCCGAGCTCCGCACGGATTTCGCGCGCCTCGCCGCGTGAGTGCCCGTCGCTCTATAGCGACGGGCGGTGTCCCTTGTAGCGACGGCGTCATGGCCATCGGTATAGGTTCTGTTACCCAAAAATCCCTCTTTTCAGCCTTTTTTCCGATTTTTTCACCCAAAAATCCGTTTTTTATCCCATTTTTTTGGGGTTTTTGACTTCAAATTAAATTCTAAAATATTATTTTAGGTAATTAAATAATAAAACTTTATTTTATCATTAAAAATAAAATAATTTTGGGTTAAAATAGGTTTTTTCCTTAATTAAATTAGGGCAACCTATTTTATCTTATAAATAGTTTATGATGAAATCAAAGAGAGGCTCTCCACACATTTTTCAGACCTAAAATTTCTCTTCATCTTCTTCTTCTTCCACTAAAATTCCAGATTTTTTCCCCAACCAAAAATCAAAAAGAAAAATCAAGTGTTTCATTCTTTTTCCAACATAACTTCTTCTAAACATATTTTTAGAGGAAGTTTTGTTGTTGGATTTAATTTTTGAGACAAATAGAATAATTATTTGTTCTCAAAATTGTTTTTCTTCTTTTATTTTGGGTTCAATAAAACTCTTTTCATTGATTTTGTTTTGAATCTCTTTTTGATAAAAAATTGATTTTGAGACAAATAAAATAATTGTTTGTCATCAAAATCTAATTTTTATTTGATAAAACTTCAATCAATTTTTCTTTATTTTAATCAATAAAACCTTTTTTTTTTATCAAAATAATTTCTTTAGGCAAAGGTATCAATTCTTTGTTCTTAAAGAATTTTTGATCATTTTTATTTTCATGTTTCTTGGAATAAAATTCCAACATTTTCATAATATTTCACTCTAATATTGTGAATCATCAAACAAAGAAATCAACCATCACTTTTCCTTCATCAAATCCAATATTCTGAGGGTAAATATTCTAGGCTCAATTTCAATTCCTATTCTATTTTATTTCATTTTATTTATTCATGTATATTTTATTGTTTTTATTGATTTATTTATTGTTTTAATTTATTCATTTGTTGTATTGATTTTATATTTGTTCTATTTAATTGTTTATACATGATATGACTTTTATTTACATAAATATTGATTGTTTATTAATTCCTAACATGTAAATAATTTATTTTGATTCCTCATTATTTTTAACATGCAAATAATTAATTAATTTAAATTAATCTTTTTGCCATGTAAATAGTTTGTATTAATCATGAACACATCAATTAACCTTGTTATATATCATTATTATTTTCATCATTCCTTTGTTTACTAATTTTATCATTGTTACATGATTTTATTATCATTTGTTTATTTATTCATTCATTATTTTTCACATATCATCATTATTTTCATCATGTGTATATTTTCATGTACTAATTAATTAACATGTTTTATTTTATTTTCATCACATCATTCAATCATTTATCATATATAATCCATGTTTCTCATCTTATTTTGGTTTGTTAATATTTTTGATTCCATTATCATTCTTTTCATATCACCTTATGTTATTTTAATTTGTTATTCATTATTTTGTATGTTTAATCGATTTAATTGATTTAATCACTAACATTATTTTATTTGTATTTTGTTTTTATGTCTAAACTCATTTTTCGCTTGGGCGTTTTTGCGAGCACATCGGGAGGTCCAAAAAGGCTCGTTTGGTTCATATATTTATTTTCTTTATTTGTAACATTTTATTTAATTTTGCCATATAATTTTCCTGTAAAATTCTTTATTTAGGCACGCTAGAAAGAAAATCACAAAAGCATTTTTATTAATTAACTTGACATTTTTTTTCTAAATAAAAGGGGACCAATGTCCTAGTTTTTCATACTCAAATAAATCATCACATCAAAATTGTTTCATAATAAATATGCATGCGAGGACCAATGTTCTCACTATTAATGAATAACCCGTTTTATGCATGTATTTCACTTTTATAAATGGGAGTTGTATTCCGCTCCTAGTGTTATTGTAATTCGTTTTTGAATGCTTTATTTTGGATTTTGCTTACATTTACCGCTTTTGATATGAATGATTGCGCCATTAAATTAAAATTGCATTGTGTGGAAAGTTGATGAAACAATGAATTCAAAACTTAATTATGATATTAATCAAGGTATAAATAAATGAGAAGTCCCGAACTCTGCTCTGGTCTTTGGGCTCAAGAGGCTAGAGGTTATCCTCCAAGACACCTCTTGTGTCACGAGACTTAGACGTTAATCCTAGGCCTCATGGCCCAATATGGATAAAATGCGCAAGTCTTAGGCTCTCCGAGGCGAGAGAAACTTTCCCAATGTTCTATTGGGTGGCGACTCCATGAAACCTCCTTGTTGCCCAACATAGACGCACTTGTGATTTATCGCAAGCTGTTGACGGACCCACAATTGCCTCGATCGCCCACGTGCGGGCGGTCGAACGGGCGGCCGCAGGGATCCGGCGCGCGTCACACGACCCTACTGCCCTCTCTCTGGGAACCCGAATCCTCCTGCAATCTCGGACAACTGGCCAACTGATGCTCAGAACTCCCACACCTGAAGCACGCACCGGAGAGCCACCTACACTCACCCCGATGTGTCTTACTACAATGAGGACAAACTGCTGTAGTCTCAACTCTACCACCCCTACCAGAACCTGATACAGCTGCAAAACCCAGACATCTACCTCTGGAAGCCGGACCAGAAGATGACTCATCCTGTGGGTTCCTAGATCTCTTACTCGAAGAAGATCCTCCACGAGAAGAACTCCTCCTCTGAGCTCTCTCTCTCATCACAGTCTCAGACAACTCAGCTCTCACAGCAGCCTCCACAATCTGATAGTAACTGACCCCAGGTATACACATCAAGGAAATCAAAGCAATCTTCAGAGACTCATTTAACCCTGCCTCGAAATGCTTGCATCTAAAGTCATCAGTCATAACTCCTCGTGGGGCATAGCGAGATAACCTGTTGAACTCCTTCTCATAATCAGCTACTAACATGGCCCTCTGTCTCAAACCCAAAAACTGCGCCCATCTCGAATCTCTATAAGTCTGAGTAATATACTTCTTTGTGAACTCACCCTCAAAGAACTCCCAGGTAATCGGATCCGGTAACTGAGGATGCCTACAAACTAATTCCCACCATTCAAATGCAGACCCCTGTAGAAGAGCTAATGCACACTCTGCCTGCTGGTCGGGAGGACACCGAATCTCTCTCAAAGCACGCTTTACTTTATCTAACCATCTCTCTGCCATCTCAGACTCATTCAAACCAGTGCCATAGAAATCCTCAACTCCTGCCCTTCTCAAATTCTCCATAGGTGCTCTAGGAGCAGTCACTCTCTCCAAAACCCTAGCCATGTCCTGATGCAACCTGAACATAGCCTCAAAGGGCATGGCTGCGGCCTCGGGCTGGACCCTAGCATGCTGAGCCGACACAGTAACAGAAACAGACGGATCCACAACTGGAGGATTCACACTCTCGGCGGACTCCTCGAGTGATCCACGAACAGAATTAGAAGCCATCTAAACAAACAAGAAACAACCGTATCAGCCAACACAGAACTAGACACATACACATCACAGAAACTCAAAACAATCACAACAATACCCAGAAACGCCTAAACCTATGCTCTGATACCACAAACTATAACACCCCCTTCCCATACGTAGGCGATCCCATCCGAGAAGGAGTGAGAAGCCGTATGAGTAAAGGTGCCACCAAGCAAGTACAAAGTATAACATACAATCATTCATAAAATACATTCAGAAAATACAGAATAATTAAAAACTTTACATGCAGAAAGCAAAAGCTGATCATGCATTACTATAATTAAACTATTACAATAATGTTCTGATCAGCAAGCTGATACCAAAATAATATTACATATACAAAATATAGTTACAAAAGCGGAAGCTGATACAAAACTGATACTGAGAGTTCTATACAAAAAGAATCATCACTGGTACAAAAATAGCCCTACACTAAAAACTCTTCTGTGTTGGCTTGATGACGGCGACTCTCACAAGGCAAAACTCCTTCCGCACCTGCACGGGTAAACACACCATGCTAAGTGATAAACGCTTAGTGGGGAAACACACATAAATTATGGACGGCCATTCACAATGGTCGCCAAAACATGTCACATTCAGAATGGCAATATGCGAAGGTTAGCACGATACATATAAATGTATTCACGTATAAAGGCCATACAGTCAATATCTCACAATCATATTCATTACAGAATAATCCAGCATGTGTTTCATCAGTAACTCATTCAGGAATTCCATATGGTAGTCAAATCAGATCAGAACAATTCTAATTAACGAATAAAGAACACCTGCTGACTCTAGACAGTGGATAACGAGTGTACTGAAGGTACCTTACGGGTACGAATCGAATACTGAGGGTACCTCACAGGTACAAATCAAATATTATATCATTTATCAAAGCATGTTATTTATATACTGAGGGAATCTTAAACAAGATTCTATACTGATCGGTTCGCGAGGAACCAAACGGGGACCTGATCGGGGTCCAAACTGAACTGAGGGCTGCAGCTAAAGACTCTATTAGGCATGCCTAACTATCCACTTACTCGACTCTAGCAGGTTATGCGACATTCAGATCACATTTCAGAGTACAGAATATAATTCATCAGAAAATCATGGTATCACGCATATCGAAGCATCAAACAGTAAGACATGCATCATACAACAGTAAAGTCCATTCAGAAGAAATACCAAATTCATTTCTGAGCTAAAAACTAGGAAATTTCGGAAAAAATGAGCTGAACGGAGAAACGGGCTAGAATGGCTGGTCACGAGGCGTGACTGGCCTTCCCAACAGGCAGGTCACGGCGTGACCGAGGGTCACGCGACGTGACTTGCTTGTTCCTCGCCGGTCACGTTGCGTGATCTTCACAAATCACGCAACGCTCTCGCAGATCACGGCGTGACTGGACGTCACGTCTCGTGACGTGCTTCTCCCTCCTCGCAGATCACGTCGCGTGATCTCGCAAATCACGCAACGTCTTCGCAGGTCGCACGACGTGACCGAAGATCACGTCGCGTGACTTGCTTCTTCTTCAGCTGGTCACGCGACTGGCTTCTCAGCAGGCAGGTCACGGCGTGACCGAGGGTCACGTCTCGTGACTTGCCTTCTTCCGTAGCGAGTCACGCGATGAAGAACAGTACTACGATTTTCCAGAATTTCCAGAATTTCCAGAACAGAGAATTCAATCCCAATTTGATTTAAAACCATACAAACCTGTTCTTACCTTCCAGAAATCATCTCAAACCATAGGCAACAATTATACAACTCAATTCATCAACTAATTAACCAAATCAAATCAAGAACATATGCATTCAAACTTACAAGAACATAAACCCTAGAATTTTACAGTAAATTCAAAATCACTCAATTTCACAAATAAACATTCCCAAACCTGGATTCTAAGCTTCTAACACTTAGTCCCACTGCTCCCAGCAACCTCTTTGCCTTTGGGATCGCGTGGAGCCTCAGCTAGAACACGAACACAGTAATGAACATCACAAAACAAACCCTAAGTTAAATCTCAACCTAAGGAAGAAGAAGAAGTAAATGAAACAACTAGATGGGAGAATTCAATTACTTACTAGAGAGAATGCAAGGAGAGAATCAATTTCACCAATAAGACCTTGAATCAATAATACAGTACTTGGAAATAAAGAAAGTGAAGAAGAAGAAAGTGAGTGAGAAAAGAAACGTAAATCTCTAAGTCCCTTTTCTTTCATTCCCTTTTCTTTTTCTTTTCTTTATCCTAAATATGTATCAATTTCCTATTGGTGAAACTAATCACTCACACATAATGTATTCCTAATTAAAACACCCTACAATGGTATGCTCTAATGTACACAATTAATTCCTAACTAATTCCCACACTAATGTCTTGTATGCACCCACATAATAATAAACCCCAAAATCATTCATTTTACTGAAATACCCTTATGACATACTGAACACATGCGAATGCTTACACACACAGACAGACAGATAGATAGACAGACAGGCTCATTCTACTAGGGGGCAATTGGGGTGTGACACAGAATCTCATAATCATTACATTACATAATATTGTTGTTCTGTATACATTACAAAAACATTCTCTCTACTTTAACATTTACATATCATATACAAAAATGCTATACATTTACATATGCTGAACATTAAACAAAAAGAGTACAACTATACTCCTAGTAGCCATGACCCGCAGATGTCCACCTCCTAACTGAACCTGTAAACCTACACGGGAAAAACACCCATGCTAAGCGATAACACTTAGTGGGGATATCACAAGTAATAGACTTTTGATGAAGTCACAAGCATCAATCATCAAGCATATCAATAATTTATATGCTATTCATTTATGGGCATATAAAAGAAATAAGCATTTATCATACTTATAACATGATAGGCATACTATCAAACATTCTTTGAACATATTTACCATTTCATGTAACATTTATCATGTTCATATTCTTCTAACTCTAACTATCAGCTCATATAACATGTAATACCATATCATTGCATATCACGTCCATTTATATACATATGAGCATAATAGCTTATGTTTATCATATTCATGTACAACTAATAGCTTTTCATATGCACTTGTAAACTCATATAAACATCTTTGATGCAATATTCACGTACTTCTATTAGCATTTCCTGTAAATCGTTTACATATAGTAACATCTCGTATATTCATTACAACAACTAAAAACCTGACTCATAACGTAAATGGATACAGCTACACATCTAGATACTGGTAAATAGTATCAAACATCTGGAGATAAAAGTCTCAAATTATCTAGAGACTGGAGTCTCAATTCATCTAAATACTAAAGGTATCAAAGATCTAGACACCCATCGATGCCAAACATCTAGCAGTTGCGATACATCTAACCCTTTATATGCATCCCATCTATCCACTTTTATGAACATCCCAGTCTTATAACAGTTATTCATGTCAAAACATATGCATATTCTCATTTATATTCTCATTCCATGTACATATGTATCTTATAGCTCAATACAGCATAACATTCATATATTCTATCCACTATACATTACTAGGACATACACATCACCTACACATGTTCATACATATCGCTTACACATGTTTATTCACATAAGCAAACATGATTCATCATGCTTAACATACTCAATTAAAAGTGTTAAACTAAATTAGAATCCCATTAACCATCATGATTAACATTTGATAATGCTAAATAAAGAAAATCACATGTTGGAAATATCTCATGGTAGCAACCAATTGGTTGTGACCGTGATATATACTGAGTTACCAAAACTGAATACAATTCAAGAGTACCTCATAGTGACAACCCATTTGTTGTGACTGTGACATACCACCAGAATCCAAGCAGAATGCAAATCAGGGTATCTCACGGTGGCAACCAAAGTGCTTCTCATCGTGACATACCAAAATCATCCGGACAGAATGCAATCGTTGCATATCTCACGGTGGCAACCAGATTGCTTATCACTGTGATCTATGCAAAAATGCCAATACACAGCTGTGCTCAACAGCACACTTACAATCCTCTCTATACATATCATGAACAAGCCTTTCAATTTAAGCCAACACAATAACACAATCCACATACACTTATAACTATACAATATACACTTAGTTCATATGTCTATATGCAATCAACATGCCAAAAATCACACTAATTGTCGTTCACATCTTCTAAATTAGAGTTCATACTTCTTCACTTACTAAGCTTAAGGCTATTGTTCAATATTCAATAACTCATCACCCATCAATTGCACACTTCAATTATGCTTTCCATCAAATAACACATAATCACACTCAATTTCTCAAACCACACATTCATACATCAATTATACACTTTAATTCCAAACTAAACAACACATACACATCACTTAAGCAAGGTTAACACATAACACATATAATCCCAAACCTCTCAAAATGCAGCTTGTTAAACCTTCTCACTATCTAGACCTTCTCCTTGCCTTTAGCCTTCCTCTTGTCCAATAATTCTTGCACAATCAATCAAGACACACTCTTAATCCATTTATCAAATAAAACTCAAAATCCAACAAAATAGAAATGAGTAGCAGAAGAAGAAGATCTTAAACCATCTACCCATACATATCTTCTCAATAAACCACTTCAAACAAATCGAATTTCTAGAAACCAACCGAAAATGGAGAAGATGAAGCAAGAAATAAAAGAAAGTGAAGAACAAAGAGAGAGCAAAAACACAAATGAGATGGTCGGACCACACATGCAGATTTGAGACCACCTTTTGTCCCAAAACTCATTATATATATGCATGTAAAGAGGGTGTTGGCAAAGGCAGGAATGCAATCACCTCTTCCTCCAAAACACTCTTTTGGTCCTTGGCAAATCTCCTATAAGTCCCTCTATAAATTCTTCTCTTCTAATATCTTTTAATTCATTCAATTACATCCTTACTTACTCATAATTGTTTACTCATTAAATCACTCTTGTACCCTCATCATACAATTGACACCACTAATCCTTCTAGGGTACAATTCGAGCCGTTACACATGCAATGTGAGCATACTAAGCTATATATCAATATGTACATGCTATAACACATAATGAATGTATTATTTTTGTGTTTTTTCTTTGGTACATGTTATGGTGGAGGTTTGTCTATGCGTGTTATGGTGCATGTCAATATGTACTTTCTGTAAAGCATGTTGTATGTGCTAATTGTGGTGCACAATGGATGTTATGTATGTCATGGTGCATGCTAATATGTACCTATTGCAACCTACAGTGATATGTACATGCATGACAAGTATATATACATGTCGTAATGTATGCTATGACATGCATCACAAGGTACATGTATGACAAGTATATGTATATATCATAATGTATATTAACATGAACATGCTATGACATGCATAGCTATGTATAGGTATAATACGTATATGTATATGTATATAATATATGTTTATTTATACATGTTATAATTTGCATTGATGTGTCTATGCCGTAGGTCATGCCATGGTACATGTCATGTTAATATTCACACATTATGATACAAGAAATTTTACACATAAAATCCACATGTTTTATTATTGATTGTTAAAAAATTATACATAACATAATATGTATATGTTATTTTTGTTTCAAAACTAATTGAATCATTCTCTGCATAAAAAAAAAAAAAGTGTTAGCAACCTGAAAAAACACAAGCAAGTGAAAATCCCTTCCAACCTTATTTCTTCCACATAGGAGATAGTGTGGTCTCTTTCCTAAGCGGGTTTAGTCCAAGGGTTAGCAAAGAACCCAATGGGCATGTATGGTGTACGGCCGAAAGATAATTGATCTAACATCATAGAAAGAGAATAAATTAACAAAATTAACAAATTAACAAATATTAGACATGAATGACATAATTATAATAATAACAATAACAATAATAAAATCAAACAATAATAACAATTAACAATAATAATAGCAATAATAATAATAACAAATAATAAAAGTAAAAATAATATTCACAACACAATAATAATAATAATAATAATAATAATAATAATAATAATAATAATAATAACAATAATAAAAATAATATTCATACCACAATAATAATAACAACAATAATAATAACAACAACAACAACAACAATAATAATAACAATAAAAATAATATTAATAAAAAAAATAATAATAATAATAATGATAACAACAATGACAACAATCACAATAATAATGTTAATAATAACAATAAAAAATAATAACATTAATATTAAAATTAATAATAATAATAAATAAATAAATTACAGCACTCATCGGAGAATGCCATCGTTGACACCGCCTATGCCAGAGCAAAGATCAGACCGCCAGGGACTCTCCGCCAGTGGTCACATGCCGGGATGCCTCGTCGATCTGTTGGAAATGCCGCTGGATAGCTCTTCTTTTACCTCTTCTAATCTCCCTGGTGCCGGATAATAGGGAGGATCGGTTGCCATCGGGAGATTCATCTCGTTAAGGAAAGTCCATCGCTACCTCGCGTTTCGCTATCTATCGCCGAAGGTGACCAAAAATAGCTTCGGACAGTAGCATCACCGTTGTAGCCGATATGCTCTTCGGTGGCCAAAGGGGTTGATCGGAGGGTGGCAGAAGCAGCGCCTCACCTTCTAGGCCCTTCCACCTCCTTCCTTCCCGTCCCTCCTTTTCCTTTTTCTCCTTCAGTTTGCGTCGTCATGCGTTTTTCCGTTCCCTTGGCTTTTCTTTTCTTTTTCTTCTTTTTCCTTATTTTGGTCCCATCTCTTCTCTTTTAAAATGCCAACCTCTCTCTCTTTATTTTTCTATTTTTCTATTCTCTCAAAAATCCAACCCTTAGGTTTGCCATCGCCCACACCCCCCTACCCCTACCCACCACACACACACACACATATTTCTTTAGGTTATTTTCTTTTTATACCATATTTTAGGTAGGGTTCCTTAATTTCCTCCTTGATATCCTCTCCTTAATTTATTTTATTTTTTATTATTTATTTTATTTTTTAATTTATTTTCCTATAATATTAATTAATTAATTTAATCTAATCTTAATTTATTTTTTTATTTATTTAATTTATTTTTTTATTTTTTCACCTTAGGACCTAGTGTCTACAACTATATCTTCTCCAATTGGTCTTGTTTTCCTTCTCAAGCCTCTCTGGGACAAAGATATACTTACTGTCAATGAGGTTTTGGATTCAGTTCCTCAAAGTTTGACAATCATTAGTTAAGTGGCATGTGTGCTGATTGTAAGCACAATACTGATCTGCACAATGATCGGGCTATCCATGGTTTCTAGCGGGTTTAGTTGGTAGTGGTTACAATATCCTTTCTTTGGTCAGCCTCCCAAGTACCCAAGATAAAGATCTGCACATGTTAGAATAGTGCCTTTGAGATGCTTTTGCAGCTGATACTTCCCTTGTCCTTTGGGTGCCACGACTACCACCGTATCTTTAGTTTTTGTATGTTTGTTAATCATCGTACCATTCCCTTAAACATGTAGAATCAGGAATGACCTCCTTTCCAGTACTGTCAACCCTCCTACCTAGATCTCTATGATTAAGAGTAATTAAGGTGGCTGTAATCTTGGCTTTCACAATTTCTTTTTGAAGATTAGCTAGCTTCTTTTTCATGTATGAGAAGTTGGGAATGCCCATTGACTGTAGAGGCTCTAGTCTTTCTGCTTTTCCGACTTGCCCTTATAACCATATCAAAGACAAGTCTGATGTGTCACCTAAGCACGAAACTAAGCTTGACTCTAAATATTATTCTACCCATGACACTTTGCCCTTCTGAGCTTTCATCACTGCTGAATCTTCTTCATTTTCAAGAATAAAGTCATACTCTAGAGCAGGCTTCTTACCTCTTCCTTGTTCGATTGGCAAAACAAAAGGTATCTTAATTTTGGGCTCGGAAGCAAATGGAAGCACTGCGGCTTTTGTTGTAGGAGCCTTCTTGACTGTGGCCGGTTCACCTTAGTTGAGAGTAGCCACTATGGTGGCCACCTTTTCACTAATTATGACCATCATTCTTCTTTCAAATTTCTTGAACTTTCTATCCATCTCTTAGGCAATTAGGGCAAGAATCTCATCAGTCTGTCGCAAAGGATCAGTTATTTCTAATGCCTATAAATGTTCTACTATGAATGTTCTAGTAAGATGACAAATCTTTGTCAACCAACTCAAACTCTGGTTGCTCTTTAGACAACTATCGGGATCCCTAAACCACCCAGGCAAATGGTCTACGATGACTAAAAATTCAAGGGGTTAGAATGATCCATGTGATGCATGGAATAAATTTATGCACAGGATGACATGTACAGGTGACAATTATATACACAGAATAAAATGTACACACATGAAATGAAATTTATATGTTTTTTTAAATTTCTTTTATTTTATTTATTTTATTTTTATTTTTATGCATGAATGACAAGTAATACATGAGCATGCTGTGCAGCATCCATAACCACATACAAGCAGATAAACCTTATTGCTCTTATACAAGAGATCGTGTAGTCTCTTTCCTAGGTGGGTTTGGCCAAGGGGTCATTAAGGAACCTAATGGGCTCGTATTGTGCATGGCATAAAATCAACAGCACAATACCTCTTATCCAATGCACATACGTAGGTTTTGGCCATTATATATTTAAACACTTCAATTAAAATAGGATAGGCCCACTAGGGCATGAAAGCCTTTGATAAAAGACCATTTAATTTAGCTGATTTTGTTCAATATATAATGGCCCACATAGCAAGCACAGTATTACAACACATTTAACCTAAGATAAGTATCTATTGACATTATGTGAGCTTTAGTCAAAGCTGATGATACTTAAGAGCTACCCAAGTGTAGACACCGGGTCCCGAGTAGCCTTGATCAGGATTACCCAATGATGAAATTAAGTGTGCCGATTTATAGGAAAAAAGAATGAAAGTCGGAAGTGATAATTTCCTTATTGTTTGATTTGTTAGGAATAAATAAAAATGTATTTTAAAAATATTTTTAAAATGTTTTAAAAATTATTTTTGGGGTAAAAAAGTGAGTTTTTAATTTTTTGTGTTTTATAGAAAAAAAATCGGCGAACGTCGCGCACTCGCTCGCTAGGCACCGCGCAGCACCCAGCATACGCTGCGCTGGGTGAACGACGCCCTGAGCGTCACCCGTCGGACGCCCCACCCTTGTCGCCCCTTTGGCCACCAATTTCCATTTTTACTCATTTTTTGGTGTTTTTAATTTATTTTTTTGCATAATTTAATTTAAATTCAATGCTAAAACTTTTTATATCCTTACCCCTTGAAATTCTGCAATTCTTAGTTATTATTGGGGTTAATTTAATTTAATTCTTTAATTAAAAATCTGATTTTTGGGGGAGGAATAAAAAGGATTTTGGAGAGAGAATTAGGGGGATTTTTCTTTAGAAAATATTTTCCTTTTTCTTTCTTCTCTAAAACCAAATTCTCTCAACTTTTCTAAAGAATTTTTTCAAGTGAATTCTTGAGACAAAAAATAACAATTTTTGTTCTTGGGAATTTTTATCCTTTTCATAAAACAATTTTCTACTTTGAGATAAATAAATCAATTGTTTGTTCTTGAGTAAAATTCATTTTACAATATTTTATTTTTCTAATATATTCTTACAATCAAGACAATGAATTGGATCATCTACCTTCATTTTTTCAAGATAAATTTTGAGGGTAAATATTCTTGGCTCAATTTCTCAATTTAATTTTTAATTTCATTTTTTTTGTTTCCAATTAATTAGTTAATATGTAAATTCTTTTAGTTCGATCATCTTCTTCTTATTTTCTTATTCTTTTGTTTTTTATTTAATTAATTAATATGTGAATTCCCTTAGATCTATTGTAACACCCCCTACCGATATGTAGGCGATCCCATCCGATAAGGAGTGAGATGCCGTATGGGTAAAGGTGTCACCACACAGATACAGGATAAACATACATTCGTACACGAACATACATACCGAAATACAGGGTAATTAAAATTTTAAAAAACCATTCATGAAAGAAGCTGATCATGCATTAATATAACGGAAAACATTACATTACTGTTTGATCAACCCAAAGGTACAAAAGATAATTACATATCCAAAAATATACATAACCATACGCGGAAGCTATTACAAAACTGATACGAGATAGTTCTATACAAAAAGAATCATCTAAGACTACCAAAGATCAAGTCCTACACAAGACTCTACTGTGTTGGCTTGACTACAGTGACTCTCCCAAAGCAAAGCTCCTTCCGCACCTACACGGGTAAACACACCGTGCTAAGCGATAAACGCTTAGTGGGGAACACACATGAAAGGGACGGCCACTCACAATGGTCCTCGAGCATAAAGCACACACACAGTGGCATAAGCAGAAATACATATTAGGCATAAATAGGAACATGCAGCATATAAAGCCGTGCATATAAACCATCCTACATCACACTCATAATATTGAGATACTTGTAATCATAATTACATCAGGAACTGATTCATAAATCGATCATGCCATGCATCCATAAATCACATACTTACCATCATGTCAAACAATTTCACATAAGGCACCTGATGACACGAAGGTAGTGGATAACGAGTGAACGGACAGTACTTTACGGGTACGAACCGATTACTGACAGTACCTTATGGGTACGAATCGCAAACCATTTACTTTGTCATTTACAAAACATTTTGTTAAGGGACCTTAAACAAGATCCAAACACATTTAAGGGTTCGCGAGGAACCAAACGGGGACTTGATCGGGGTCTAAACTGAACTGAGGCTGCAGCTATAAGACTCTATTAGGCATGCCTAACTATCCACTAAACTGACTCTAGCAGGTTATGCATAATCCATTCAATTCATTCCATAATATCCCAAAATCATATATATATATATATATATATATATATATATATATATATAGTCATATTCATATCATGGATTCGCATTCGTATAATTCATAAGTTAACAGATATAATACTTATAGTTGCCAAAAGAAATTGGAGTTCAAAACCACACACACACCAAGGGAAAACTCATTCAGTATGACGAGGCTATCGCGCTCGCGACAGAGACCATAGTCTCTTCGCTGCACGCGCGCGACAGACTTCGCAATCGCGGGGAGGAGGGAAAAGCCTGACTGTGTCGCGCTCGTGACTCTGTCACGCTCGTGACTCGGTCGCGATCGCGATAGAGGGCCTAAACATTGCTATCGCGGGCTCGCGATAGGACAGGCCAGCATTGCGCTCTATCGCGATTACGACACCGTCGCGCTCGCAATAGAGAGCACACAACAGCTTTTGCTATCATGAGCTCGCGACAGGGTCGCGTGCTCATGACAGCACAGCCCAAGACCACCAGTCTCTATCGCGCTCACGACAGAGTCGTGATTTCCAGAATTTTTAGAATTCTACAAATCTCCTCCTCTCCCAAAACTCACACACACAAGCACACAAATCACTTACCTCAAATCCAGCCACCCATCACCATCAATACCCATAATATAACATTTATCATTAAGTAATTTCACACCAAACATCAATTCAAACTCACAATCCCAAAAATTATCAAAACCTAGAAATTTACAGCAAAACCACATCAATCCTCACAATCACTACAATAATCCCATGCTAATGCAAAATTACCTTTCCCAAACAAAAACCCATAACATGCATGCCATATCAAGAGCATATCACAACCCAATTTCTAGAAATCACCAAGAACACATACATGAACATATTTACATATAAAAACAGGAAATTTCCCAAACCTTGAATCCTTTGCTCCTAATGCTTAGATCCACTAGATCCCGCCTTCGCTTTACCCTTCCGTTCACGAGGAGGCTCAACTAAGCATCAAACCATCAAAGTACACAACTCAAAACCCTAACTTCAAACCCAAAACTAGAAAAATGCAAGGAAGAAGAAGAAGAAGATGAAGAACTTAGACTACAAAAGGGAGATGCATAAACTTACTAAGGAAAAGCAAGGAGATTATTAATTTCCACCACTTGAGGCTTGAATCCAAGCTAGGGTACCACAATGAAGGAGAAGAGAAAGAAGAGGTTGGAATAGAAGAGAGAACGGGATTGAGGGAGCAGAAATTCTACTTTCCCTTTCTCTTTCCTCTTCTTAATCCTTCTTTTCCCCCTCTTGCCAAGTGTACTCATCCTAATGGTGGAATTCAATCACTCACACCCAACAAACATACATCATGGACACACAATGAACACCCTACTAAAACGCACCCTACCATGGTATGAGCAACCACACATAATGCAACTCCCACTAGATACACCCTACAACCATGCATCACATGCACCAAAAACTCTCCCAACTAATAACACCCTACAAGTGTGTGAACACACACACACACAAACACAGCCCCAAAAATACACTCTAACACAATACATGCATCCACGAGCTAACAAAACTCTTAAAACACCCAGACGGTGCTCGGTGCTCCCACATCTAAAACACCCACCAATAAGCCACTTACACTCACCCCGGTGAGCTTTACTGCAGTGCGAACAAATAGGTATAGCCCCAGATCTACCACCCCTGCCAGAACCAGACTCAGCTGCCGAACCCTGCCTTCTACCCCTCGTGGCTGAACCGGATGATGACTGGTCTTGCGGATCCCTTGCTCTTTTACCCGAAGACAAAGAAGAAGAACCACCCCAAGATGGATTCCTTCTCTGAGCTTTCTCTCTCAGCACTAACTCTGACCTTTCAGCCCTTATGGCAGCATCTGCAATCTGATAGTAGCTCACCCCTGGCGTGCTCATCAAGGAGATCAAAGCCACTCTTAAGGACTCATTCAACCCAACCTCAAAATGCTTGCATCGAAAATCATCTGTCATGACCCCTCGCGAGGCATATCGGGAGAACCAGTTAAACTCTCTCTCATAATTCGAAACCGATATAGCCCTTTGCTTCAAACTTAGAAACTGTGCCCATCTCGCATCCTTGTAGGTTTGAGTTACATACTTCTTCCTGAATTCCTCAACAAAGAATTCCCATGTAATAAGATCAGGCATCTGAGGTTGTCTACACACCAGCTCCCACCATTCATACACCGACCCTTGAAGCAAGGCCACGGCACATTCTACTTGCAGATCTGGAGGGCACCTAACTTCTCTCAAAGCCCTCTTTACCTTATCTAGCCACCTCTCCTCTAACTCTGATTCGTCCAACCCTGTTCCATAAAAGTCTTCGGTCCCAGCTTTTCTTAAGTTTTCCATGGGAGGCTTGGGGGCAACCACTCTCTCCAAGACCCTCGCCATGTCCTGAGACAGCCTGAACATGGCTTCAAAAGGCATGGCAGCGGCCGCGGGCTGGACCCTAAAACGTTGAGCCGACACTGTAATAGAAGGATCCCTAGCTTGAGGGTTCACACTTTCAGCGGACTCCTCAAGTGATCCACGAGCAGAATTAGAAGCCATCTAAGCAAACAAGGAAAACCGCATCAGCCAACACAGCCCTAGACATATACACATCTATACACAGCATCACGTTAACAACACCCAGAAACGTCTAAACCGGGCTCTGATACCACAACTTATAACACCCCCTACCGATACGTAGGCGATCATCCGATAAGGAGTGAGATACCGTATGGGTAAAGGTGTCACCACACAGATACAGGTTAAACATACATTCATACACGAACATACATACCGAAATACAGGGTAATTAAAATTTTACAAAACCATTCATGAAAGAAGCTGATCATGCATTAATATAATGGAAAACAATACATTACTGTTTGATCAACCCAAAGGTACAAAAGATAATTACATAACCATACGCGGAAGCTATTACAAAACTGATACGAGAGAGTTCTATACAAAAAGAATCATCTAAGACTACCAAAGATCAAGTCCTACACTAAACTCTGCTGTGTTGGCCTGACTGCAGCGACTCTCCCAAAGCAAAGCTCCTTCCGCACCTGCACGGGTGTAGACACCGGGTCTCGAGGCAGTCCAGATCAGAGTTACCCGATGAAGAGATCAATGTCGATTTACGAGTAAGGGTATGGAATTCGGAGGTTTTCGTCTTTCGGTCTCGCAAGGATTAAAATCTTTTTCTATAGCATGGAGTTTTGAAAGAGTTGGATAAATTTTACAGAATTTGGGTAAAAATGGGAGTTTTGCTTCACAGACGGGCATTCCGTCTGTGTAGGGATGCCCGTCCCTACTTGGGGAGATACCTGTCCCTAGGCATAGTAGGGACAGACCCGTGGCAACCTAGGGATGCCCGTCCCTAGGATCACGCCCCGTCCCTAGTCAGTCTCCCGCATTTGGCCCTAGTAGAGACGGCCGTCGGTAGGCGCAGGGAAGCCCGTCGGTACGGTAACTGACCGGATCACTCGAGATTGGATAAAATTTGATCTCTTTTCTTTTCAAAAGGGGGATAGAATTTATCTAAAAGTTGAATTTTAAAGCCCTTTTAAAATTCAAACTTTAGATAGAGGCTTATCTTAATTATCTCATAAAACCCTATAAATAAAGGATCAAATTTCAGTTTTAGAGGTGAGAAAATTTGGAGAAAATCTGAAAAAGGAGAGAGAAATTTTAGAGAAATTTTATTTAGAAAAAGAGGCTATCAAATATTTTTTGAAAAAAAATTGCTTTTTAGAAAAAGGCTTTTCTGTGAGCAGATTACGCAAAAAGTTCATAAATCTCTATTCATCTGTAGAGTTTTATTTTGATAAAACTTCTTTTAATTAATCGATTTTTTCACATTTTTCTTACGAATTAAGTCAAATTGAGGTGACGAAATTCAGTCGTTTCCATCAATATATCTAATTCGAACACACGATTGCTATCAAATTTTCAAGGAAAGAATAACATAAATTTTCTTTCTTTGATCTGATTCTTCTTTTGATCCTTGCGAGGCACACGGGGACAAAATCATTCGACATCCACCCTAAAAGGTAAAATTCGAGGGTAAACATTCTGGATTAACATTTGTATAATTTAATTTGATTTACATTGATTTCTATATATACTTCATTATCTTTTTTTACAAAAGATTTAAGAGGTTTTTTTTTATTTGTTTTCCCCTCACTAGGGACGGCCACTAGCACGATCCAGGTAGCCGTCCCTAGGAAAAATTCTCATTTTTTTTTCTCATAAAATCCTATCTCTTAACTTATTGCTGTTAGAATTTTCTCATTTTTATTTCTATTCACGTTTTTGCTAACGTGTTTATCCTGGTGAGTTCTTTTCTGGCCATTGGAAGTTGGAGTTGTGAGAGATGTTGGTTGCGCCATCCTGTGGATCTCGATTCGGGTTCATTTTTCTACCCTTACCTTGTATTTATGTTGTTATGGAAATGGTTTTAATATCGTTAAGGTAAAAAGGACGAAAGGTTTTTTAACAATTAAACCTAGAGATTTTCCCGAAAATGGTGGACCAATGTCCCATTTCAGCCAATAAAATTGACACTTCATAAAAAACCATTTTTGTAATGAATACGCATGGTAGAACCAAAGTCCTCATTCCAATGAATATCCCGTTTTATGCATGTATCGCACTTTTATAAATGGGAGTTGTATTCCGCTCCTAGCGTTATTGTAATTTATTTCGAACACTTTATCTTGATTCTTGCTTCTATTTACCGCTTTGGATGTGAATGATTTGCACTTTAATAAAATGCATCGTGTGGAAAGTTGGTGAAATAATAAATTCAAAACATAATTGTAAAATTAATCAAAGTACAAATAAATGAGAAGTCCCGAACTCACTCTGGTCTTTGGGACTCAAAGAGGCGAGAGGTCTAGGACTTCCAAGACACCTCTTGAGTCCCACCAAAAGGCTTAAATATACAATCCTAGGCTCTAGGGGAGTAGAGGATGAGGCCTCCATGATCCCTCTGGCTAGCTCAAGATGGATATGTATGCGCCGTCTTAGGCTCGATAAGGCTAGACGACCCTTCCCAATGTTCTATTGGGTGGCGACTCCAAGAAACCTCATTGTTGCCCAAAATAGACGCACTTGTAAATACCTTACAAGTTTTATGAACCTTTCCTGATCGTCCTGAAGCGGGCTTTCGGGTGGACACGAGGTTCGGTGCGCGTCACAGTGGCGACTCCACTGGGGACATACTCGAGACTTCGATTCGAAAGTACTTTGATTAAAAATTTACAATTAGATTTTAGCTTAAAAATTTCACCATCTCTCAAAATCTGCATTGCATCGCATTAGAGCCTTAGATCTATGCTAGTTTGGTCCCTCTTTTAGCCCCGGTGCGTTCCTGAAGCACGACCCTATTTTCACTCAATTTAGGGAAGTGTTAAGGATAATCACCAGCCCAAGCCTCGTACCATCATGGTATATTAAATGGTGACTCGATCGGTTGTTACGCTCGTGATCAGCTAGACCCGTTGGTAGGGACCATGCTTGGGTAGCACTAAAGTAACACCACCCTTTGACTAAAGCTCATGTAAATGGAAATAGTTACTTCCCCCAAGTGGCATGAACCTTAATACGATGTTTGCTGTATGGATCATTAGGTATTGGACAAACCCGGATAGTTCGACTGGTCACCTAATCAAAGGCTTTCATGCCCCGATAGGCCCAGGATGCCTTATTCGGATTGCCTAAATACATAATGATCATAACCCATCCGCCTGTGCATTAGTTAGGAGAGGTTATGCTGCCGAATTTCCACCGTGCACCATACGCGTTCATCGGGTCCCCAGATTGACCCATGGGCCAATCCCACCTAGGAAAGAAACTATGACCTCGTGTGCAGGAGTAATAAGGTTGAAAGGACCTATGTGCTTGCATGTGGCTTGTGAGTGCTGCATAGCACGATCATGCATTATTTTTTGCGCAATCATGCATCATCCTGACCCCCGTGTTTTTCAGCCATCATAGATTCGCCTAGGTGGACAAGAGGGTCCCGGGGACGACTACGCAGGAATCCATTTTTCGAGTTACCAGAAAGGATAGAGTATCCGGACAGTTCTTCTGAGACCAGTTACGCCACTTCAGATCAATTTTCTGTACCCGAAGAAATGGCAAACTCACCAAGAGGGGCAGAGGACACCAGGGCAATGATAGCAGAGGAAGTGGGCCGAAGGTTGGAAGAGTTTGAGAACTGGATGATGGCAATGATAGCCGCAATAGGTCAACAAGCAGCCCCGCATAACCCACAGCCTCTTCCTGTGAGGAATAATGAAAGGGAAGAGGTCAGAGAGGACCCACAAGATGAAACGCATCCGCCACTCGTGAACCTAAGAGCTACTACTTCGGGGGTACATAGGGGAAGACCTATCCCGAGGCTGGATGATGACTGGGAAGACGAGGAATATGAGGAGCGGGTGTCTGAGAAAGGGAAAGCCCCTCAAATCGAAGATGCCATCTGGAGGAAGGTGGAAGAGAGATTTGAAGCTATGACGAGGATGTTGACAAAAGGCCAAGGAGTGAATCCTGAGGATAAAGAGTTAGAAGGAGAAGATCTAGTCCCAATGAACTTTAAGATGCCGGACGTGCCAAAGTTTGACTGTACTTCTGATCCCCTAGCACATATAAAGCAGTACTCATTGGTGATGAAAGGCACCACTTTGACGAGGGAGCAGAAGATTGAGTACTTTTGCTTGAGCTTGACGGGCCCGGCAGTGGGTTGGTATCACGGGATCGATCGCCGAACTAAGGAAGACTAGGATTTATTGACAGAAGAATTTTTGAGGCAATATGATTGCAGTACAAGAATGGAGGTAACCCTGAAGGACCTGGAACTGTTACAGCAGAGAGAAGGAGAGTCCTTCCATGAGTATCTAACCCGGTGGAGGAATCGGGTGATGGAAATGAAGAGGCAACCAGATACCCAGGATCAAATATGATTATTCATTAAAAATGCAAGCCCGTATTTGAGGAATGGATTAAGGATGAAAGGACTAAAAGATTGGGAGTCCCTGAAGGACATCGCCATTGAGGCCGAGGGAGAGTACCTTGTTAGGAAAGCAGGAAATGAGAACTATCCTAAGAGAGGTAGTGGGAGCCAAGGGGCCGGCAGACCAACAAGTTCTGCTAGTGGTACAAGGAAGATTGCTGAGGTGTCAACTACAAACGCCACTCCAAGACATTTTTCCAATCTCGGTAGGTCCTTATCATGGGTACTAAGAAGACTGATGAAAGAGAATAAGCTGCAACCCCTACAGCCAAGACCTGCGAGAACTCAAGGCACGCCGGGACACAAAGACGATGAGTACTGTGCATATCATCAGCACACTGGACATGTAACCGATAACTATAGGACTTTGAGGCATGCAATTCAGGATTTGATCGACTCAAAATAGATCACAGATCCAGAAAAGAGAGGGGGTCAAAAGAAAGCTGGGTACAATAACATGCCTCCGCCAGTGAATATGATTGGGTCCAGTTTGCCCGAGAACTTTATGCTGAAGGAATTATACGGCAACGATATCCACACTACTGTCACGAGCCTCTATAAGGGGAGTGAAGAAGGGCTTCCCACTACAGTGATCGATAGCTGGTCTACTGATGATAGTGGAACTGAAAGTGATTTTTTTATAAACATTTTCCGACCTTTGGGGTTCGGAAGAGGAAGGAGAAGAACCAAAAAGGAAAGAAGTGGGGGCTATGACCCGGAGTGGAAGGGTAGCCCCGGAAGTAGAGAAGCCACAAGAGCCGATTGAGGACAGAAGGGGAAAGGAGCCAGAGGAAGATCTGATTGTCAAGCAACTGAAAAAGACGCCGGCTCAAGTTTTCATATGGGATCTTTTGAGACAGTCGCCATCACATAGGCAGAAGGTGGTGGAGGCTTTATGCGAAGCAACTGTGGCTACGACCATTTCACCTACGGAACTTCTTGAGGTAGTAAAAGGAGGATCGAGAGAAAATGTTGTTTTTACCAGTGCGGATCTGCCGGCAGAAGGTCGCAACCATAATCGCCCTCTATACATAAGGGCGCGGATTAACCAAAAGCATACCGCCTGTGTGATGGTGGATGATGGTTCTTCCATAAATGTATGCCCACAAGTAGCAATAGCAGCTTTTGGGGTAACAGAGGATATGTTGGCAAAATCTGATCTTACCATCACGGCATATGACAACTCGCGTAGGCAGGCTTCGGGAACCTTCACAGCAGTGGTGAAAACGGGACCGGTAGAGTCAGAAGCAGAGTTTGTGGTGTTGCCCATACCCACCAATTTCTCAGCTTTGCTAGGCAGACCATGGTTTCTTAGATTGGGAGGAGTCCCCTCTACACTGCATCAGATGGTAAAGATACCTTACGAGGGCCAGATCGTGACTATAAAAGCTGTACGAGAGAATCAGGTTTCAGTGCTAGAGATAGCCAGGCAGCCGTTTAATGGGTTTCATGTCACCATGATAGGCAAAGAAGAGCAGAAGGAAGAAAGCCCCCAGGTATTGAATATGATGAAGAAAATGTCATTCCTCCCTGGTGCAGGGCTGGGCAAGAATTCTCAAGGGATGCCGATAGCCGTTACCGCTAAGGGTCAAAAGGACAAGAGGGGTCTTGGATATACAGGTGCTATAAAGAGGGGCGAGAAGTCAAAAATGGAAGTTCCTCATATTCGGAAGACCTTTGTGCCAGTGACCGCAGCATGTGCCTATGGAGGAGAAAATGAACCGCAATGGCTGGATGGAAGAATTGTGCCAGGGTTCGGGGTTTTTAATGATGTCTATGACTGGGGCATTGGATTAATCAAGCCAGCAGAGGGTTTTTGGGATGAAGAAATCATGACCAGTAGGACAATTTAGGACCGCGAGACGCCGGAAGAAATAATTACTGAAAAGATGATAACCACCCAGCTGAAAGGAAAGGCCAAGATAGAGGAAGTTGTGCGGAAGATGGATGAGGAGACTCCAAAGGGCCAATATGATGCGGAAACGTCGACTGCAGCAGATACACTAGTAGAGGAGGAAGAGGAAGATAGTTTAGATTTTCTTTTTCCTCCAGAACTTTTCAATGATGTCAATGACAATTTCAATCTTATTAATAAATTGAATGGTTTTGCTTACTTGTGTGATGTTTCTGATGATTTCACTATGCATGATCATGATCATTATTCATCCATATTTTATATTGATTCAACTGATGCTACTCCATTCAATCTTGGAACCCTAGACAATCCAAAAGAAATTTTGATAGCATCAAATATAACTCCTGAAGAGCGAGAAAAATTTGAGAGAATCTTAAAAAAATATGAAAAAGTCTTTGCCTGGACCTACAAAGATATGCCAGGAATCGATCGGAAAGTCGCAGAGCATGCTATCCCCACCTATCCAGACCATAAACCTATTAAACAGAAGTTGAGAACGCTTAGGCCGGAATGGGCGAAGAAAGTGAAGGAAGAGATTCACCAGCAAATCAAAGCCAAGTTTCTAGTCGAGGTGCAATACCCAACATGGTTGGCCAATGTGGTCCCTGTAGCCAAGAAGAATGGCAAAGTAAGAGTATGTGTGGATTATCGGGATCTGAATAAGGCCTGTCCAAAAGATGATTTTCCATTGCCTCATATAGAAGTACTAATAGACAGCGCCGCTGCTTGTGAGATGTATAGCTTCAGAGATGGTTACGCGGGCTACAATCAAATTCTCAATGAAATAATTGATCAGATCAAGACGGCCTTCGTCATAGAGTGGGGGACTTACGCTTATCGCATGATGCCTTTTGGCCTGAAAAATGCAGGGGCCACTTATCAGAGGATGGCAACGAAGATATTGGATGAATTGATTCATAAAGAGGTAGAGGTATACGTGGACGATATGATGATCAAGTCAGCCACTAGAGAAGGCCATTTTGAAGCCCTGGAAAAGTTCTTTCGAAGGATAGATAAGTACAACTTGCGGTTGAATCCTAAAAAGTGCATCTTTGGCGTTACCTCAGGGAAGCTCTTAGGACACATAGTTAGTAAAAGGGGGATTGAGATTGACCCGGATAAGGTTAAGGCCATCATAGAAATGCCGATACCGCAGAAGGAGAAGGATGTAAGAAGCTTTCTGGGCAGGCTGAAATACATCAGTAGGTTTATCGCTAAGCTTACTTCGATCTTTGAGCTAATCTTGAAACTACTCAGAAAAGATCAACCAGTAGTATGGAACGAGAGTTGTCAAAAGGCTTTTGATGCTGTCAGAGAATATTTGTTGAATCCACCGGTACTGAGACCACCACGGCCAGGCAAGCCACTGATCCTATACCTGGCCATAGAGGACAGTTCTGTAGGTGCTATGATGGCCCAAGAGGATGATTTTGGAGTGGAATTTGCTGTTTATTACCTCAGCAAGAAATTCTTAGCCTACGAAGTCAAATACGCAGAGGTAGAAAATATTTGCCTTGCAGTAATCTGGGCTTCTAAGAAATTGCGACATTACTTTCATGCTTACAAAGTGCAGGCAGTCGCGAGGTAGAATCCCCAGAGATATTTGCAAGAGGCCCCATCTTTGCTTGGGAAAATGGGTAGGTGGTTGCTGTTACTTCAAGAATTTGATGTGGAGTACCTCACCCGGAAGACCATCAAAGGGCGTAACTGGTCTCAGAATTTGATAAAACTTCTTTAATTAATCGATTTCTTCAAATTTATCTTACGAATTAAGTCAAATTGAGGTGACGAAATTCAGTCGTTTCCATCAATATAACTAATTCGAACACACGATTGCTATCAAATTTTCAAGGAAAGAATAACATAAATTTTCTTTCTTTGATCTGATTCTTCTTTTGATCCTTGCGAGGCACACGGGGACAAAATCATTCGACATCCACCCTAAAAGGTAAAATCCGAGGGTAAACATTCTGGATTAACATTTGTATAATTTAATTTGATTTACATTGATTTCTATATATACTTCATTATCTTTTTTTACAAAAGATTTAAGAGGTTTTTTTTTATTTGTTTTCCCCTCACTAGGGACAGCCACTAGCACGATCCAGGTAGCCGTCCCTAGGAAAAATTCTCATTTTTTTATCTCATAAAATCCTATCTCTTAACTTATTGCTGTTAGAATTTTCTCATTTTTATTTTTATTCACGTTTTTGCTAACGTGTTTATCCTGGTGAGTTCTTTTCTGACCATTGGAAGTTGGAGTTGTGAGAGATGTTGGTTGCGCCACCCTGCGGATCTCGATTCGGGTTCATTTTTCTACCCTTACCTTGTATTTATGTTGTTATGGAAATGGTTTTAATATCGTTAAGGTAAAAAGGACTAAAGGTTTTTTAACAATTAAACCTGGAGATTTTCCAGAAAATGGTGGACCAATGTCCCATTTCAGCCAATAAAATTGACACTTCATAAAAAACCATTTTTGTAATGAATATGCATGGTAGGACCAAAGTCCTCATTCCAATGAATATCCCGTTTTATGCATGTATCGCACTTTTATAAATGGGAGTTGTATTCTGCTCCTAGTGTTATTGTAATTTATTTCGAACACTTTATCTTGATTCTTGCTTCTATTTACCGCTTTGGATGTGAATGATTTGCACTTTAATAAAATGCATCGTGTGGAAAGTTGGTGAAATAATAAATTCAAAACATAATTGTAAAATTAATCAAAGTACGAATAAATGAGAAGTCCCGAACTCACTCTGGTTTTTGGGACTCAAAGAGACGAGAGGTCTAGGACTTCCAAGACACCTCTTGAGTCCCACCAAAAGGCTTAAATATACAATCCTAGGCTCTAGGGGAGTAGAGGATGAGGCCTCCAAGATCCCTCTGGCTAGCTCAAGATGGATATGTATGCGCCTTCTTAGGCTCGATAAGGCTAGACGACCCTTCCCAATGTTCTATTGGGTGGCGACTCCAAGAAACCTCATTGTTGCCCAAAATAGACGCACTTGTAAATACCTTACAAGTTTTATGAACCTTTCCTGATCGCACTGAAGCGGGCTTTCGGGAGGACACGAGGTTCGGCGCCCGTCACAACGGGTAAACACACCGTGCTAAGCAATAAACGCTTAGTGGGGAACACACATGAAAGGGACGGCCTTGTTGAGCATTTTCTATAGATGCTAATTATACCGCAAGTATACGGTGTACCACAATAGTACTTAAGATGTCGATCCCACGAGGAACGTTCTTACACACTATTAATAATTGATTTTAATGTTGTTTACAATGATTAATTAATGGTTAAGTTGATTTTAATCTAATCTAACATGTAAACTAAATATACCTAGTTAATGATAGTTAAAAGAAGATAAAATGAATCATGAAGAATTAAAGATAATGAACTTGATTCCATCAATTTATTAACATCTTGCATCTTTTTATGCAAGCCAAGTTAGAATCAATTTTTAACTCACTCTCTCGACATGAATTAAAATGCCTAAAACATACAATTAAAATTCTAACTCACAATTTTCATTAATGAATTAGAGGTTTCTAATTACGTATTTTAAGAATAAACACTAACCTATAGCAATTATCTCAATATACCGATTTCTCAAAATATACTTTGATAATGAAACTCTATTAGATGTCAGATAAAGCAAACTCTCGAATTACTTTAACTTGTAAAGATCATGCAAAAGATACTAATAGAAAATATGCATTCAAAGACTATAAAAGTAGATGGAAATAGAAAGAATAATAATATGCAAATTCATTGAAATTATATTCTTAGAAATAGTGGAGAAGAATTAAAAATAAGAGAATAAGCTAGAAGCCTTTCAACCCTTTTCTCAATCTCTTGAAATAGATTTTATTCTCCTTGATCTTCTTCTTCAAATCATAAAACTAAATAGAAATTTTACTAAGAAATATCTGTCTTGTAAAATACAGAAAAATTACTTAACTAAAATTCATCCTCCTAAAATTACAGTTAAACTACATATTTATAGATAATAATCTAAAAATAGTGTCTCTTGAGAATGGTTGCAAAGTTTGGTGAAAATAGGTGACTTTTCAAATGACTTTTGGCTCAAAACTGCCCCAACGGTCGTCTCTGTCGCAATCGCAACGGTGTCGCGATCGCGACAGAACATGCTTGCCCATTTTCTTCTTTCTTTCTTTCTCTCGGTTTTCTCTTCCCTCTCTGGCCAGTCACGAGACGCTACTCCCCATCACGTGGCGTGACTGGCTGTGTGTGGCCTGACTGGCGCTCACGTCTCGCTTCCTCCTCTCCTTTCTCTTCTCTTCTCTTCTCCTTTTCTTTCCTGGCCTCTCTGTGTCATCACGAGTTGCCACCTCCGCTTACGTCGCGTGACGCTTCTCTCTCAGCTTCTTCTCTTCTTTTCCTCCACCTCTTCGTTCTTCTTGATCCAGTCACGTCACGTTACCTATGCTCACGTCTCGTGACTCTTCATGTGAGACGTGACATTTCTCCTATCTCGTGATCCTCTCCTTCCATATACTTCTTCTCTTCATTTTTCACCTAAAAACACCAATAAACATAATAAACACTCAACTAAGACAAATAAGCATAAACTAACATATCACATTAAATTTTACACACAATTACATGATTAATTACATAAATACATAGAAAACATATACTATATTATAACTCAATTAAGCTTCTATCAGGCCACTCACAATGGTCGTCGAGCATAAAGCACACACACAGATGGCATAACCAGAAATACATATTAGGCATAAATAGGAACATGCAGCATATAAAGCCGTGCATATAAACCATCCTACATCACACTCATAATATTCAGATACTTGTAATCATAATTACATCAGGAACTGATTCACAAATCGATCATGCCACTCATCCATAAATCACATACTTACCATCATGTCAAACAATTTCACATAAGGCACCTGCTGACTCGAAGGTAGTGGATAATGAGTGAACGGATAGTACTTTACGGGTACGAACCGATTACTGACAGTACCTTACGGGTACGAATCGCAAACCATTTACTTTGTCATTTACAAAACATTTTATTGAGGGACCTTAAACAAGATCCAAACACATTTAAGGGTTCGCGAGGAACCAAACGGGGACCTATGACTCTAGCAGGTTATGCATAATCCATTCAATTCATTCCATAATATCCCAAAATCATATATATATATATATATAGGCATATTCATATCATGGATTCGCATTCGTATAATTCAAAAGTAAACAAATATAAGACTTATAGTCGCCAAAAGAAACTGGAGTTCAAAACCACATACACACCAAGGGAAAACTCATTCAGCATGACGAGGCTGTCGCGCTCGAGACGTCTGTCGCGCTCGCGATAGAGACCATAGTCTCTTCACTACGCACGCGCGACAGACTTCGCGATCGCGGGGAGGAGGGAAAAGCCTGACTCTGTCACCCTCGCGACTCGATTGCGATCGTGATAGAGGGCCTAAACATCGCTATCGCGGGCTCGTAATAGATCGCATGCTCACGACAGCACAGGCCAGCATTGCGCTCTGTCGCGATCGCAACACCGTCGCGCTCGCAACAGAGAGCACACAACAAATTTTGCTATCACGAGCTCGCGATAGGGTCGCGTGCTCGCAACAGCACAGCCCAAGACTACCGGTCTCTGTTACGCTCGCGACAGTGTCGCGATTGCGATAGAGTCGTGATTTTTAAAATCTGCAGAATTCTGCAGATATCCTCCTATCCCAAAACTCACAGACACAAACAAAAAAATACATCCAATGGCATCTTACCTCAAATCCAGCCACCCATCACCATCAATACCCATAATATAACATTTATCATTAAGTAATTTCACACCAAACATCAATTCAAACTTACAATCCCAAAAATTATCAAAACCTAGAAATTTGCAGCAAAACCACATCAATCCTCACAATCACTACAATAATCCCATGCTCATGCAAAATTACCTTTCCCAAACAAAAGCCCATAACATGCATGCCATATCAAGAGCATATCACAACCCAATTTCAAGAAATCACTAAGAACACATACATGAACATATTTACATACAAAAACAAGAAATCTCCCAAACCTTGAATCCTTTGCTCCTAATGCTTAGATCC
The DNA here is from genome assembly GCA_947683425.1 of Excoecaria cochinchinensis. Classification (NCBI taxonomy): domain Eukaryota; kingdom Viridiplantae; phylum Streptophyta; class Magnoliopsida; order Malpighiales; family Euphorbiaceae; genus Excoecaria; species Excoecaria cochinchinensis. The sequence goes on along the minus strand of CANTUQ010000003.1, from coordinate 5,400,909 downwards.
ACTAGATCCCACCTTCTCTTTACCCTTCGGTTCATGAGGAGGCTCAACTAAGCATCAAACCATCAAAGCACACAACTGAAAACCCTAACTTCAAACCCAAAACAAGAAAAATGCAAGGAAGAAGAAGAAGAAGATGAAGAACTTGGACTACACAAGGGAGATGCATAAACTTACTAAGGAAAAGCAAGGACATGATTAATTTCCACCACTTGAGGCTTGAATCCAAGCTAGGGCACCACAATGAAGGAGAAGAGAAAGAAGAGGTAGGAAGAGAAGAGAGAACGGGATTGAGGAGCAGAAATTCTGCTTTCCCTTTCTCTTTCCTCTTCTTAATCCTTCCTTTCCCCCTCTTGCCAAGTGTACTCATCCTAATGGTGGAATTCAATCACTCACACCCAACAAACATACATCATTGACACACAATGAACACCCTACTAAAACGCACCCTACCATGGTATGAGCAACCACACATAATGCAACTCACACTAGATACACCCTACAACAATGCAACACATACACCCAAAACTCTCCCAACTAATAAGACCCTACAAGTGTGTGAGAACACACACACACAAACACAGCCCCAAAAATACACTCTAACACATACATGCATCCACAGGCTAACAAAACTCTTAAAACATACATTTCTACCCAAAATGCCCTTTATACATGACAAAACTCATACAACGTACATGTGCAAACATGGCTCATACTACTAGGGGGAAAACGGGGTGTGACATCTATTTTTTACTTCTTGTTTCTTATTTAATTGTTCATATTGTTTATATTGAATTGTTCATATATTAATATTATAATTATGATTATTATTATTATTATTATTATTATTGTTGTTGTTGGTATTATTTCCCATGTTTTAACATGTTTTATTAGTTTGCCATATATTATTTCATTCTTGCATGTCTAATTTGGGTTGTTCATATTCTTTGATTTCATTATGTTTATTATTATTATTATTATTATAGTTGTAATTGCTAGTTTTATTATTATAATTTTTATTATCCTTGTTTATTGCTAATATTTGATACTAGTATCACTATTATTATTAATAATAATATTTATATTTCTTATGCATGCTGATTTTTTATTATTACCTTTGCTTTTTATGCATGTTGGGTGTTAATGCTATTATTTTGTGTTTTTACACATGCTGAATTTTATGTTTGTATTTTCTATTCATGTTTTTTGCATGTTGAGTTTTATAATTATTATTTTATGTTTGCTTATGCATGTTGGCTTTTATCAATATTATTAATATGTTTTATGCATGCTGAATTTTATATGTATTATACTTTTTATGCATGATTGGATATTATTTTATGCTTTTATGCATGTTAAATTTTATTATTATTTTGTTTTTTATGCATGCTAAATTGTTAATTAATTAAATTGTATATTTTTATTATATCATTTTAATTGGCTTATCATACATGATGCCATTTTGATTGCCTTAATTTAATTGTTTTCATGTTATATATTTAATTAATTTTTTACTAACTTCGCTTTTATTTGTTTTTCTTTTATTTTCAATACTCATTTTTTTGTGTGAGTTTTTGCTAAGTGGGATCCCTTGAAGATTTGAAGATCCATTTGGGAGTTGATTTGTTATTTTTATTATTTTCATCACTTTGCTTTCATTATTTTGTTTTTATGTAATATATAATTTGTAATAAATTATTTTCTTATGCATGTTAATTAAAAAACCACAAAAATATTTTTATTTAATTAATTTGCTTTTTTTCTAAATAAAATGGGACCAATGTCCTAGCTTTTTCATCCAAAATAAATGGTCATTTTTAAAAATAATTTTCTTTAATTATGCATGAGAGGACCAATGTCCTCATTTTTAAGAAATAGCCCGATTTATGTATAATTTGTATTTTATTTACAAATGGTGGTTGTATTCTACCCCTAGTTTTTTTTGTAATTTATTTTGCTTCCATTTATTTTATTTACCGCTTTCTTTATGTGATTGACATGCGCTTTAATTAAATTGCATTAAAATTGAATGAGAAATGGGATGAAATACTAAATTCAAAACTCAATTATAAACTTAACCAAGGTATGAATAAATGGGGAGTCCCGAACCATCTCTGGTCTTTGGGTTCAACGAGGCGAGAAGACCATTTCAATGTTCTATTGGAATGGGACTTCCAAGACACCTCTTGTGTCCCGTAAAAAGGCTTTAACTTGCAAAGTCCTAGGCTCTATGAGGCGAGAGGGCCATCCTAATGTTCTATTAGGATGGGACCTCCAAGACCCCTCTGGCTTGCCCAAAATGGACATAGCAGCGCTGTCTTAGGCTCACTGAGGCTAGACGAACTTTCCCAATGTTCTATTGGGTGGTGACTCAATGAAACCTCCTTGTTGCCCAAAATAGACGCCCTTGTAATTTCTTACAACTTTCCAATGAACCTCTCTCGATTGCCCTAAAGACGGGCCTTCGAGAAGCCTCATGGTTCGGCGCGCGTCACAGTTGTGACTCTGCTTGGGACTTAGAGACTGCCCTTCGAAAGTAACTTGGTTAAAATTTACAATTAAGTTTTAATTTAGAAATTTCATCTCTTTTCGAAATTGCATTGCATATCATTAGAGCCTTAGATTATGTTAGTTTGGTCCCTATCTTAACCCCGGTGCGTTTCCGACACACGACCCTACCTTCACTCAATGTGGGAAAGTGTTAAGGATAATCACCAGCCCAAGCCTCATACCTTATGGTATATCAAATGGTGACCCAATCGGTTGTTATGCTTGTGATGAGCTAGACTCGTTGGTAGGGACCATGCTTGGGTTGCCCTAAAGTATCAATACCTTTGACCAAAGCTCATGTAATGGCGATAGATACTTCCACTAGGTGAAATGTACCATAATACCATGCTTGCTATGTGGGCCATCATATATTGAACAAAATCAGTTAAATTAAATGGTATTTCATCAAAGGCTTTCATGCCCCGGTAGGCCCATCTTAATTTAATTAAGGTGTTCAAATACATAATGGCCAAACACTCATATGTATGTACATTAGATAAGAGCTGTTATGCTGTCGGTTTTCCACCGTGCACCATACTTGCTCGATGGGTTCCTTGTTAACCCTTGGATAAAGCCCACCTAGGAAAGAGACCATGACCTTGTGTCTGGGGGGCAATAAGGTTGGAAGGATCTACCTATCTGCATGTGGTTGGGGATGATGCATCGCATATTCATGTCATTCATGCATAAATAAATTTTTTTTATCTCCTCCCTATGTGTACATCCTTTTCTTTACATATAATTATTACATGTACATATCATCTTGTGTATAGTTTTTCATGCATTTCACATGTATCTTTTTGATCTTTTTTAGTCGTTGTATGCCATATGTTGCATCAGCATGACCATGCATTGCATGTCATTCATGCATCATTCTAACCCTTTGATTTTTCAGCCATTATAGACCATTTACCTAAGTGACTTAGGGCTTCCTTCGGGTCCTAACAGTCGCCTAATTAGAAGACCTTTTATCTGAAGCTAGGACCAAGATCAAGGGCAGTTAATAGAAGTTCAAGTATTAAAAAATGGCCATTTTTTTGCAACAAGCTGAAGAGATTCGTGTTCTAATTGCCTAAGAGAGAGATGGAATATTTGAAGAGCTAGAAAAGAAGCTGTTGGCCATGATTAAGGAGAGGATGGACGCCATGGCATTGGTTCTTCAAGCCCAACTCATGATGACTACTCTTAACCAAGTTAGGTCGACCACAGTCCAGAAGGCTCATACAATGATGGCTGCAGTGCTTCCCGTCTCTTTTGAGGCCAGAGGCAAAGAGCCACTTGATTCATTGATTGAGCAGGGAAGTAAGGCAGGGCCTACTTTAGAAGGTAGCATTATGCCTAAGGTGGATAAAGATTCAGTGAGGATGCATGTTTTGAAAAAAGAAGGCTCAAGTATCCGTAACAACAGCAAGGTCAAGGTTAAGAGGACAGAGGTGCCAATTATAAAGGGGGATCGAAGGCATTTTTCTAATTTTGGCAGATCCTTGTCTTGGGTTCTTAAGAGGTTGATAAAAGAAGGTAAGCTACAGCCGCTACGTGCTAAACCCGCCAGAACTCAAGGATGACCCAATCATAAGGCGGGTCAGTATTGTGATTTTCACCAGCACACTGGGCATACCACAGACAACTGCATGACCTTACGATATGCTATTCAAGATCTGATTGACTCCAAATAGATCATTGACCCGTAGAGGCGAAAGATGAAAAGCAAGACAGATTAAGGGTCTATGGGAAAAGAAGATGGCTCCTAAGGGATAATGAACCATTGGCCACAACATCTGTGTTGGCAAGAGCAGAAAGGACAATAGTTATTTAGATGCTCTTTTTATTCTTGAACTATCAGTTAATGACATTGTCAATCTAGTTGTTTTTATGAAATTACTAATTTTGCTTATCTGTGCGATATTTTTGATGATTTCACTTTCCATGATCATGATCACGACTCATCCATATTTGATACTGATTCAATTGATGTCATGCCATTTAATCTCAAAAACTTTGGAGAATCCAAAGAGAAAAATCTTGATAGCGTCTGTTATAACTCCTGAAGAGAGATTAAAAGAGAGAAAATGAAAAACATATAAAAGTCTTTGCCTGGATCTATGAAGGCATGCCAGAAGGTGATCACAAAGTCGCCAAGTACTCCATACTAACATATCCGGGTCTTGGATCAATCAAAAACTCAAGCCAGAATAGGCAGGAAAGGTTAAAGGGGGAATTTACAAGCAAAAGCGAGACTAAGGCTTTTATCGAAGTGCAACTTAGGACTGGGTTGGTCAATGTTCTCCCTAATAGGAAAGAAGAGAATTGCGTGTGTGTGTAGACTATCGGGATTTGAACAAGGCTTATCCATAAAAAAGGCGGCAAAAGAGGAAAAGAAAGGAAATAAAACGGAAAAAAGGGAAAAGAGAAAGAGAAGAAAAACAAGAAAAACAAAAAAAAAAAGACAACAGCAAAAGAATGAAGGGGGAAAGAATTGATGGTCATCTTTGGGACAAGCTTTGTTTAAATCCCATTGATTTACACATGCCTGTACTTTGCCATTCCTCTTAGCCTCCAAAATGGGCCAAAAGGATTCTGTTGGCTTATAATGGGTATTGATGGCCCAAGCTTTAAGAATAGATATTATAGGGGAAGTGCATCCTACATATTATAAGGGAAGTGCATTTTACGGTCTCCAATGGACATTAGATTCACCATAGTCGTTATTGTCCACATCACCAGATGGGTAAAAACCGGGTCTTTCAAAAGATCCAGCGCTCAGGATATGGATAGGTTCCTCAAAAGGAATCTGATATGTCAATATAGTCTCCCACACTATGTTGTGGCCAAGGGGGGCAGTTTAAGGCTAAAGCTAGAAAGGCGCTCCAAAGGAACGACATCTAGCAGCACAGGTCCTCTCTATCACCCTCAGGCCAATGGGGTAGTTAAGGTGGCCAGTAAGAACGTCCAAAAAGAAAAAAAAAACAAAAAAAAAAGTTTGGCCAAAATGGTTCAAGGCTACAAGGGTTTAGGTAAAGAAATTACCTTTTACACATCAGATTCTCGACGATGGAAGCAGTGCTTTCTATTGGGTGCAGATCTCGGATCTCCGGGAGTAATCATGGAAAACCAGATCCTAAAAACCAACTGCATGAAGTAATAATTGCAGCAGTTGGGCATGCTACATAAGAGCAGATCACGGGATTATTATCAGTTCAGATCTATCAGAAAGCACTCTGCTCGGTCATTCGGGAAGAAAATCGATTCAGATCTATCAGAAAGCACTCTTCTCGGTCATTTGGGAAGAAAATCGGTTCAGATCTATCGAAAAGCACTCTGCTGGATCATTTGAGAAGAAAATCAGAAAGCACCCATTGAAGGAGCAAAATTTAATCTTTAGATAAATCGGTCCAAATATTCCAAATGGTTGAGGTAAATTCAGGTCAGCATGTGTGGGCTCATTTATTCTCGAGGCGTTATTGTCTAGGGAAGCGGCATTTCCAATAGACAACAGTGAAGATGACTTCAAAGAAACAGTTAGCATTGACAGATTCAAGAAGTTCCATGGCTAAAGGCTAAAAATCAAAAGAAGAAAATAAATGCCCCGCGGGTCGAAAATCGAAAAAAGGCGGCCTTGCTAAAATTGGGTGCTTCACCAGGGTGAAAACCGAAAAAAGGCATCCTGGGCAAAAATTAGAGGCTTGAGAGAAAATATCCAATCAAGAAAACCCGAGAGGGCTGACTGGAAAAAGGAGTTTTGACGCTTTTAAGATCCATTTTTAGATTACATGTAGCTTTGCATTCTGAATTTGTGTTAAATGGTGATCATGTATGGAGAAATCATACGAAAGTGAACACAATTTTGCAAAAAGTATAAAATGAAGACAATTAAACTCATTTGTTCATTATCTTTTAGTTCTTTTATAAAAAGAGAAATCTCATTCATCATTAAATGCATATAATCTAAGTAACTATAATCGGCTCCTGCTTTCACCGACCAGATACCTAAGTCGATGGTTTTCGTTATCAACCGCAGGGCTAAGTCCCCACATCTCGTGTGCCCTTGTAGAAGCAAAGGGGCAATCTTCGATCAGTGATATAACAATCTTTACAAGCAGCTGTATTCGAATGATATGGTACCTAGAGGAAAAACTCGAAGATGAAGGACCACCTTGAAAGGATGAAGGTTGCCCCATAACATCTGGAATCCCTAAATGCGAGAGGGGGGGTAATGTAAGGTAGCCTTATGAAGCCCATATAATAGGGCATGTCTTAAGGATCGTCCAGAGTCACAGCACAAAGGAGGAGCCAGGGGCGTATGAAGTTGATATCCTCATCTGCCACCTCACTCAATCTGGTAGCACTTTTGTCAAAAGATGCGAATGAATATAGCCACTACCGGGGAGGGAAATGCCTCAACAGTTAACTATTGATTGCCTTAGGAGGTGACCTTAATAGAAGCTTCAGCTTTTTCTTATAGCCCCATGCAAAAAAATAAAAAAGTGAAAAAATACAAAAATAACAAAAAAATAGATAAAAAAAAAAAAGAGAGGCTGTGTAGACACCGGGTCCCGAGTCGGGTTTAATGGCAATGGTAATTTTGGATCCTTGATAATTTCCTCCAAAATAAATAATATATGTGATAATATATAAATATGTGTATGTGTAAAATTTAATTAGTTGATGTTGTTTGTTAATTAATTAGTTAATTAGTTAATATTATTGTATTAATTAAAATGCATGTAAAATTAAAGATTAATTAGTTAATTAATTAGTTAAAATGTAAAATGTTTAATTAATTAGATAAATTATATATTAAGTAGATTAATTAATGTGTGTAATGTTTAATTAATATGTATGATGTTTGATTAAATTAGTATGTATGTGTGTTATTAGAATTAAACTAATTAAAGTTAAAAAATGAGAAAATGGAGGGAATTATTGAGGAAATTACTTGTATGCCCTTAGCCCTAATTTAGGGGTATAAAAAGAATAAGAAGAGCAAAAATGAAGGGGGGCTCGGCAGATCAAAGAGAGAAGAGCAAGAAAAGAAAAGAAAAAAAGAAAGAGAAGAGAGAAAGAAAAAGGAAAGGAAAGGAAAAAGAAAAGAAAAGAAAGAGAGGAGAGGAGCAGACCAGGAAACCCAAACGCCGGACCGGAGAGAAAAAGAAAGAAGAAAGAAGGGGGAGGAAGAGTCGCCTCCGCCGGCCAGATCCGGCAACCGATCGCCGCACGCGCCCCGCCGCCGTGGAGAGGAGGTCTGGGCGATTCAGGCGACGCCAACCGTGCTTCCATCGGAGTCCGGCAACCGGCGCGTGAGGGAGAAGAACCCGGACCGTTGCAGCGCATTTTCCCGGCGACGCCGACTTCCGATCGGCGCGTGGACACCACCGGCAGGTTCCTCGGGCGCCGATCTTCCTTCCGGTGCCGCCAGTGTCTCCAACGGCCGCTCCGGCGAGTCTCCGGCGACCTAAATCCGGTAAGCCCTTTATTTATTTATTTATTTTAATATATTATTAATTAATATTAATTAATATTATTATTTATTTATTTATTATTATTATTATTAATATTTATTTAATTTCCGAATTATTAATATTATTATTATTATTATTATTATTATTATATTTATTTACTTAATTTCTGTTTATTATTATTATTATTATTATTATTATTATTATATATTTATTTGATTATTATTATTATTATATATTTATTTGATTTTTGTTATTATTGTTATTATTATTATTATTATTATTTAATTTCTGTTTTTATTATATTTATTTATTTAATTTCTGTTATTATTATTATTATTATCATTATAATATTATTATTATATTTATTCATTATTCTGATTTATTATTATTATTATTATTATTATTATTGTTATTATTTATATTTATTTAATATTATGATGTTAATATTATTATTATTATTATTATCATTGATATTATTATTATTATTGTCTAATTTGTGTTAATTTTATGTTGATGTTATTATTTAATTGATTTGTGATTATTTAATTTTATGTTTTATTATTATTATCATTATTGATTATTGTTAGAATTTAGTTATTTATTTATGTATTCATTTATTTATTTATTTAGAAATATGTAATTATTATTGTATGTATTTGTGGTCTGTAATAATAAAATGATTTTCGACCGCTACTAAAAAGAACCACCACACAAATGTTTCCCGCTAAAAAGAATGTTCGCTAAATAAAATTGGACCAATGTCCTATTTTACCCAATAAAATCATCACATAAAAATCGTTTTCCATAATAAACACACGCGGGACCAAAGTCCTCAAAATAAATGAATAATCCGTTTTATGCATGTATAGCACATTTATAAAAGGGAGTTGTATTCCGCTCCTAGTATTATTGTAATTTATTTGATTTAATCCTTTATTATTTTATTTATTTGTTTATCTATTGTTTTAAATACGTGAATAAATTGTGCTTTAACCAAACTTGCATTGTGTGGAGAGAGAGCGAACTAATAAATTCAAAACTCAATTGTAAACTTAAGCAAGGTACGAATAAATGAGAAGTCCCGAACCCTGCTCTGGTCTTTGGGCTCAAGAGGCTAGAGGTTATCCTCCAAGACACCTCTTGTGTCACGAGACTTAGACGTTAATCCTAGGCCTCATGGCCCAATATGGATAAAATGCGCAAGTCTTAGGCTCTCCGAGGCGAGAGAAACTTTCCCAATGTTCTATTGGGTGGCGACTCCATGAAACCTCTTTGTTGCCCAACATAGACGCACTTGCGATTTATCGCAAGCTGTTGACGGACCCGCAACTGCCCGATCGCCCACGTGCGGGCGGTCCGAACGGGCGGCCGCGGGGACCCGGCGCGCGTCACAGTGGCGACTCCACTGGGGACGTATTTGAGATTTCGATTCGAAAGTATCTTGATTAAAATTTATAATTAAGTTTTTGTTTATTAAATTCGCTTTCACTCAAAATTGCATTTGCATATCATTAGAGCCTTAGAATACGCTAATTTGGTCCCTCTTATTAGCCCCGGTGCGTTCCTGAAGCACGACCCCATTTTCACTCAATTTGGGGAAGTGTTAAGGATAATCACCAGCCCAAGCCACGTACCTCAATGGTATATAAAATGGTGACCCGATCGGTCGTTACGCTCGTGATGAGATAGACCCGTCGTGCAGGGACCATGCTTGGGTAGCCTTAAAGTAACACCACCTTTTGACCGAAGCCCATGTAATGGCAATAGAAACCTCCACTAGGTGACATGTACCATAATATCGTGCTTGCTATTTGGGCTGTCATATATTGAACAAAATCAATCAAATCAGATGATTTTCATTAAAGGCTTTCATGCCCCGATGGGCTCATCTTGATTTAATCGAATTGTTTAAATATATAATGGCCAAACATCCATGCGCATGTGTTTTAAATTAAGAGTTGTTATATTGCCGGTTTTTCACCGCGCACTATACGCGTTCATTGGGTTCCCTGTTAACCCTTGGATAAAGCCCACCTAGAAAAGAGACTGCACGACCTCGTGTGTGGGAGAAATAAGGTTGGAAGGATATACCTGCTTGCATGTGGCTGTGAATGCTGCACAACATGCACATACATTATATGTTATTCATGTCAAAAAAAATATCAATCAAAAAAATAAAAAAGAAAATCAATAAAAAAAAAACGCATTTTATTTTATGTATATATCCTTTTGCCTGCATATTATTTTTCATACATATACCATCACGTGTATATTTATTTTCATGCATTGCATCGCATAATTGCAATTTATTGATTTTTTCATTCCATTCGCACAATTCACGATCATGCATTGTATATTGTCATGCACGCATCATTCTAACAGTTTAAATTTTTAGCCATCATAGATTCATCCAAGTGGATTAGAGGTCCCGACGGTCGATTAGTAAGGATAGACTCGCTCTTTGGATTGCTCGAATTAGTGCTTGATTGGGATCTTGAGACACTCTCAGCATCTAGTACCTCATCCTCATGATTCACAAGCACCTACTATTCCACAACCACTTATTGGTCCACAATAACCAATAGCCCATGCTGGGGGCAAGCCGAACCACTTGCTGGTGGAGAGGCTCTTTTTATTGGCAATGCTACTGTCAACCTGTCAATGAGCATGGAGCTGCGACATTTATTGAGCCAAGAAGGGCAAGAGTTCATAATCCCGAGGAGGATTCTGTGGAAGAAGATGAGATTGAGGACATAGCAGCCCACCAACGCTGGCCAGTTAGCGGATCAATGCTAAATTCTGAGGGATTGAATTCAAGATCTCATCAACAATAAAGAAACTGTTGACCTAGAGAAGAAGGGGAAATAAAAGCTGATGACAGATGAACAATGTTTTTGTGTATTTGTATATTATTTCTAATGATTTCATTTCTTATGATCATGATACATTCATTCATTTTGACATTAATTCAATTAATACTACTGCATTTAATCTTGGAACTTTGGGAAATCCAAAGAAAATCTTGATGGCATCTGATATAACTCCTGAAGAGAGAGTCAGAGAGAAAAATAAGAAAGAAAAAACTAGTTGCAATTAGGAGATTGGATGAAAACTCACTAAGAGCACTAGAACCTTTCTGATTACCCGTCGAGGCGATATTTGGATAAGACAGAACCTGGAAAATGATTTAGGCAATCTTTTCTTTGTATAGCTCTCTAAATGACTACTTCCTACCCTTATTTTGCAATCGCTTGCTAGCCCATTGAGCCTTTATGCAGGTATGCTGAATGCGTGCCAGTTTTGTTGTTACACACATTAAAACTACCCCATCGCCTAAAATGATTTTGGCTTCCCCTTAGAAGAGTGGCCGCTCTAAAACTGATGGATGTACATTTGAACAATTCTTTGGACTATAAAAAAAAATTGCCTTGATAAGAGCAAGTTCAGACTTTGGAGGGTTTAGTCATGCATGAAAGGCATGAGCTCAAAAAAAAAAAAAAAAAAAAAAAACGAAGCGAAAGCAAAAAGAAGAAAAAGAAAAAAAGAAAGCGAAAAATTCCAAAGAAAAAAAAGAAGAAAAAGAAAAAGAAGCAAAAAAAAAAGAATAAAAAAGAGAGCTCAAAATGGTGACCAATTGACTAGTTTCAATGATTACCCTTTTTGTTCTGATCTCAAGGAGCTAAAATGTTATCGAGTCCAAATTCAAGAATACTTTTGAGCCAAGAACGGTTCATCCATCAGTTGAGAAAATATCGCAGCCATTTTTCTCTAGCGACCTGATCTTTCTTTGACAGCCATCTACCCAAGCCTAACATTACAACCAAAGTAAGACCTCTAGATTCTGGGTTCAGTCTTATCCAATTAGCGGAGATGACCTTTTAATAAGGTTTGGTACGTAAGAAGAGGCCTATGGTGTTTCTTGAGCCTCAAGCGAGAAGCCACGAGTGCATTTATGCATTCGAGTTAAGTCTCGTCTCCAACATTGCTTCTAGAATTTGCATTCAAAAGATTAAATGAGAGCAGAGAGAAAATATTCAATCACGAGAATCAAAAAGAGAGCAGATTGATAACAGGAGTTTGATGCTTTCAAGATCCATCCCGAGATTGGATGAGGTTTTGTATCTTGAGATTAATGCCAAATAATGATCATATATTATGAAATCAAATTGAAATATGTGCATTTATGCAATGATATTGATGTAACCAGAATAGTTCATCTGATGTAAAAAAAAAAGAAAAAAAAAGAAGAAAAAGAAAGAAAAAAGAAAAAAAAAGAGAAGGCCGTTAGAGATGAAAACCGTAATTGGCGCTCTAAGCAAAAGTTAGGCCAAAGGACAGGGTGAAAACCTGAAGACAGGCAGTCTGTCCTAAAAAAAAAAAAAAGAAAAAAAAAAGAAGAAAAAAAAAGCCGCTGGATTGGGTTAGGTCCATTTCAGGCAAAAATAAGGCACAGGGTCATGTGAAAATCCGAAAGGATACGTTTCCCGCCAAGAAAAGCTAGTGTGAAAATCCACAAGGGACGCACTACCTTAAAATAATGACTACAGGTTTCAGACGAGAACCTCATGATCCCCAAAGAGCATGAAATTCAAAGGCAATTCCAGAAGGCACTGATCTTACTGCAAGTTGCAACCAAATAGGCTGTCGCCTCCAAATCCACTTAGATGAATTTTTATACTGCATTTCTGCATACACATGCATCTCACGTGCATACTCACAATTTTTTCTGCATATTTGCCTTTCTAAGTCTTGCAGAAAAAGGAACTCGATGCGGACACCGGCAGAAACCGAGTGACGACATCATTCCAAACATCAATCATAATCAAACCCAAGACCTCTCAGGGGGCACATAATCAAATCCAAGACCTCTCAGGGGGCAGATCTCAACCAAAGACCTCTCAGGGGGCACATAATCAAATCCAAGACCTCTCAGGGGGCACACAATCAATCCAAGACCTCTCAGGGGGCAGTTCTCAATCCAAGATCTCTCAGGGGGCACACAATCAACCCAAGACCTCTCAGGTGGCAGATCTCAACCAAAGACCTCTCAGGGGGCACACAATTAACCCAAGACCTCTCAGGGGGCAGATCTCAACCAAAGACCTCTCAGGGGCACACAATTAACCCAAGACCTCTCAGGGGGCAGATAACCAACCAAAGACTTCTCAGGGAGCAGCAGCCAAAGACCTCTCAGGGGGCAATCAACCCAAGACCTCTCAGGGGGCACACAATCAACCCAAGACCTCTCAGGGGGCAGATCTCAACCAAAGACCTCTCAGGGGGCACACAATTAACCCAAGACCTCTCAGGGGGCAGATCTCAACCAAAGACCTCTCAGGGGGCACACAATTAACCCAAGACCTCTCAGGGGGCAGATAACCAACCAAAGACTTCTCAGGGAGCAGCAGCCAAAGACCTCTCAGGGGGCAACCAACCCAAGACCTCTCAGGGGGCAGATCTTAACCAAAGACCTCTCAGGGGGCAGTTCTCATCCCAAGACCTCTCAGGGGGCACACAATCAATCCAAGAGCTCTCAGGGGGCAGATCTCAACCAAAGACCTCTCAGGGGGCACATAATCAAATCCAAGACCTCTCAGGGGGCAGATAATCAACCAAAGACCTCTCAGGGGGCAGATAATCAACCAAAGACCTCTCAGGAGGCAGATCTCAACCAAAGACCTCTCAGGGGGCACACAATTAACCCAAGACCTCTCAGGGGGCACATAATCAATCAAAGACCTCTCAGGGGGCAGATCTTAACCAAAGACCTCTCAGGGGGCAGTTCTCATCCCAAGACCTCTCAGGGGGCACCTAATCAACCCAAGACCTCTCAGGGGGCAGTTATCAACCAAAGACCTCTCAGGGGGCAGTTATCAAACCCAAGACCTCTCAGGGGGCAGATAATCAACTCAAGACCTCTCAGGGGGCAGTTATCAACCAAAGACCTCTCAGGGGGCAGTTATCAAACCCAAGACCTCTCAGGGGGCAGATAATCAACCCAAGACCTCTCAGGGGGCGCCACTCAACAGAACGGCTAGCACGATGACGGCACTACCACTCCATGGAGGGTTAGCACGATCACGGCACTGCCGCTTCTGCAATCACAACAACAGCACTCGATTCAAGAAGACAGCCGCCTCAGGTAGGTGTCTCTGCATCTCTCTCTCTCTCCTTTGAATTTTGGCTCACCTAGGTGTCTATGCACTAGCTTCTCCAAAATTGGGGGCAACTGTAGACACCGGGTCCCGAGTCGGGTTTAATGGCAATGGTAATTTTGGATCCTTGATAATTTCCTCCAAAAAAAATAATATATGTGATAATATATAAATATGTGTATGTGTAAAATTTAATTAGTTGATGTTGTTTGTTAATTAATTAGTTAATTAGTTAATATTATTGTATTAATTAAAATGCATGTAAAATTAAAGATTAATTAGTTAATTAATTAGTTAAAATGTAAAATGTTTAATTAATTAGATAAATTATATATTAAGTAGATTAATTAATGTGTGTAATGTTTAATTAATATGTATGATGTTTGATTAAATTAGTATGTATGTGTGTTATTAGAATTAAACTAATTAAAGTTAAAAAAATGAGAAAATGGAGGGAATTATTGAGGAAATTACTTGTATGCCCTTAGCCCTAATTTAGGGGTATAAAATGAATAAGAAGAGCAAAAATGAAGGGGGGCTCGGCAGATCAAAGAGAGAAGAGCAAGAAAAGAAAAGAAAAAAAGAAAGAGAAGAGAGAAAGAAAAAGGAAAGGAAAGGAAAAAGAAAATAAAAGAAAGAGAGGAGAGGAGCAGACCAGGAAACCCAAACGCCGGACCGGAGAGAAAAAGAAAGAAGAAAGAAGGGGGAGGAAGAGTCGCCTCCGCCGGCCAGATCCGGCAACCGATCGCCGCACGCGCCCCGCCGCCGTGGAGAGGAGGTCTGGGCGATTCAGGCGACGCCAACCGTGCTTCCATCGGAGTCCGGCAACCGGCGCGTGAGGGAGAAGAACCCGGACCGTTGCAGCGCGTTTTCCCGGCGACGCCGACTTCCGATCGGCGCGTGGACACCGCCGGCAGGTTCCTCGGGCGCCGATCTTCCTTCCGGTGCCGCCAATGTCTCCAACGGCCGCTCCGGCGAGTCTCTGGCGACCTAAATCCGGTAAGCCCTTTATTTATTTATTTATTTTAATATATTATTAATTAATATTAATTAATATTATTATTTATTTATTTATTATTATTATTATTAATATTTATTTAATTTCTGAATTATTAATATTATTATTATTATTATTATTATTATTATATTTATTTACTTAATTTCTGTTTATTATTATTATTATTATTATTATTATTATTATATATTTATTTGATTATTATTATTATTATATATTTATTTGATTTTTGTTATTATTGTTATTATTATTATTATTATTATTATTTAATTTCTGTTTTTATTATATTTATTTATTTAATTTCTGTTATTATTATTATTATTATCATTATAATATTATTATTATATTTATTCATTATTCTGATTTATTATTATTATTATTATTATTATTATTATTATTATTATTATTATTGTTATTATTTATATTTATTTAATATTATGATGTTAATATTATTATTATTATTATTATCATTGATATTATTATTATTATTGTCTAATTTGTGTTAATTTTATGTTGATGTTATTATTTAATTGATTTGTGATTATTTAATTTTATGTTTTATTATTATTATCATTATTGATTATTGTTAGAATTTAGTTATTTATTTATGTATTCATTTATTTATGTATTCATTTATTTATTTATTTAGAAATATGTAATTATTATTGTATGTATTTGTGGTCTGTAATAATAAAATGATTTTCGACCGCTACTAAAAAGAACCACAACACAAATGTTTCCCGCTAAAAAGAATGTTCGCTAAATAAAATTGGACCAATGTCCTATTTTACCCAATAAAATCATCACATAAAAATCGTTTTCCATAATAAACACACGCGGGACCAAAGTCCTCAAAATAAATGAATAATCCGTTTTATGCATGTATAGCACATTTATAAAAGGGAGTTGTATTCCGCTCCTAGTATTATTGTAATTTATTTGATTTAATCCTTTATTATTTTATTTATTTGTTTATCTATTGTTTTAAATACGTGAATAAATTGTGCTTTAACCAAACTTGCATTGTGTGGAGAGAGAGCGAACTAATAAATTCAAAACTCAATTGTAAACTTAAGCAAGGTACGAATAAATGAGAAGTCCCGAACCCTGCTCTGGTCTTTGGGCTCAAGAGGCTAGAGGTTATCCTCCAAGACACCTCTTGTGTCACGAGACTTAGACGTTAATCCTAGGCCTCATGGCCCAATATGGATAAAATGCGCAAGTCTTAGGCTCTCTGAGGCGAGAGAAACTTTCCCAATGTTCTATTGGGTGGCGACTCCATGAAACCTCTTTGTTGCCCAACATAGACGCACTTGCGATTTATCGCAAGCTGTTGACGGACCCGCAATTGCCCGATCGCCCACGTGCGGGCGGTCCGAACGGGCGGCCGCGGGGACCCGCCGCGCGTCACAGGTTGTTAGAGATAAAAACCGTAATTGGCTCTCTAAGCAAAAGTTAGGCCTAAGGGCAGGGTGAAAACCTGGAAACAGGCAGTCTGCCCTATAAAAAAATATAACAAATAAAAGCCGCTGGATTGGGTTGGGCCCACTCCAGGCAAAAGTTAGGCACAAGGTTATGTGAAAATCCCCCAAGGGACGCATTACCCATAAAGAAAAGCTAGTGTGAAAATCCACAAGGGACACACTACCTTTAAAACAATGACTTTCGATGCCTAGAGCAATAAGGCGGCATACTTTGGATGATCTTCCCTTCAGCCAGATAAGGCATAATTCAGGACATGGGTCAGAATCCCGAGCATTTGTTCATTGATCGGGGGGCAAAGATGCATACTTGACGGTTCTCTCTGAATAGTTTACGGGTCAGAGTCCCTAAGCAAAGATGCCATTTCTAATTCCTCAGGGGGCATGGTGGAGCAGCCAAGCCATATCCTCAACGGATCCTTAGCCACTCAGGACATGGTCCATCCTTTTTTGCATGCATTTTATGTCATCCTGTAGCAAACATCTGCATATGGCCATTTACACTTGCATGCATAATCTATTGTATATATTCCTGTGCACACAGCTTTGCAGGAAAAGTCCAAATGAAGGCCACACACATAAAGCTAGTCAAGGAGAGCAGCGTTAGCACTCGCCCTTGCTGGAGAATCAGGTCAAGATAGAATCTATGCCGGCAAATCTCCAAGACCTCTTAAGAGGCAATTCTCCAGGGTCTCTTAAGAGACAAATCTCTTTTTCCTTCACTTTTAGTAGTCTTGTCAACGACTCAGTGCAGTCTTCCTCTTGCGCTTTTTGTAGTCTTGTCAGCGACTCGGCGCATCGTCATCTGCGGATGGCATCTGCACTTTTAGTAGTTTTGTCAACGACTCGGTGCAGTTCTCCTCTTGCTCTTTTTGTAGTCTTGTCAGCGACTCGGCGCATCGTCATCTGCGGATGGCATCTGCACTTTTAGTAGTCTTGTCAGCGACTCGGTGCAGTTCTCTTCTTGTGCTCTTTATAGTCTTGTCAGCGACTCGGCTCATCGTCATCTACGGATGGCACCTGCACTTTTAGTAGTCTTGTCAGCGACTCGGTATAGTCTTCTTCTTGTACTTTTTATAGTCTTGTCAGCGACTCGGTGCATCGTCATCTGCGGATGGCACGTGCACTTTTAGTAGTCTTGTCAGCGAATCGGTGCAGTCTTCTTCTTGGGCTTTTTGTAGTCTTGTCAGCGACTCGGCACATCGTCATCTGCGGATGGCACCTGCACTTTTAGTAGTCTTGTCAGCGACTCGGTGCAGTCCTCCTCTTTTTCTTTTTGTAGTCTTGTCAACGACTCAGCGCATCGCCATCTACGGATGACATCTGCACTTTTAGTAGTCTGTAGCAGACTCGGTGCAGCCTTCTGAAGAGGACATTTCTCGCGTTTTGTAAGTCTGTAGTAGACCCAGCACATCACCATCTTAGGATGGTCCCTAGCACTTTGTAGTCTTGTCAGCGACTCAGTGCAATCCAAGAGGATACTCACAGTTCAAATCACAACACTGTTCCCGAGGGAGCAGCCAGAAGGAGGCAGCCTCAGGTACGCGCTTCTTTCCCTTTCCTGAATTTTGGCTCACCTAGGCACCCACGCACTAGCCTCCCCAAAATTGGGGGCAACTGTAGACACCGGGTCCCGAGTAGCCTTGATCAGGATTACCCAATGATGAAATTAAGTGTGCCGATTTATAGGCAAAAAGAATGAAAGTCGGAAGTGATAATTTCCTCGTCGTTTGATTTGTTAGGAATAAATAAAAATGTATTTTAAAAATATTTTTAAAATGTTTTAAAAATTATTTTTGGGGTAAAAAAGTGAGTTTTAATTTTTTGTGTTTTATAGAAAAAAAAATAAAAAATAAAAAATCGGCGAACATCGCACGCGGCAGCGCCCAGCGTCCGCTGCACTGGGCGAGTGACGCCCTGAGCGTCGCCCGCGCGTGCGTGCGACACCCAGGACGTCACGCGCTGGGACGCCCGTCGAGCACTCCGACGGGGCGTCCCTCACCCCTATCGCCCCTTTGGCTGCCGATTTCCGTTTATACTCATTTTTGGGTGTTTTTAATTGATTTTTTTTTGCATAATTTAATTTAAATTCAATGCTAAAACTTTTTATATCCTTACCCCTTGAAATTCTGCAGTTTTTAGTGATTATTGGGGTTAATTTAATTTAATTCTTTAATTAAAAATCTGATTTTTGGTGGAGGAATAAAAAGGAATTTGGAGAGAGAACTAGGGGGATTTTTCTTTAGAAAATATTTTCCTTTTTCTTTCTTCTCCAAAACCAAATTCTCTCAACTTTTCTAAAGAATTTTTCCAAGTGAATTCTTGAGACAAAAAATAACAATTTTTGTTCTTGAAAATTTTTATCCTTTTCATAAAACAATTTTCTACTTTGAGACAAATTAATCAATTGTTTGTTCTTGAGTAAAATTCATTTTTCAATATTTTATTTTTCTAATATATTCTTACAATCAAGACAAGGAATTGGATCATCTACCTTCATTTCTTCGAGATAAATTTTGAGGGCAAACATTTTTGGCTCAATTTCTCAATTTAATTTTTAATTTAATTTTTTTTTTCCAATTAATTAGTTAACATGTAAATTCTTTTAATTCTATCATCTTCTTCTTATTTTCTTATTCTTTTGTTTTTTATTTAATTAATTAACACGTGAATTCTCTTAGATCAATTTTTCACTTCTTATTTCTTATTTAATTGTTCATATTGTTTATAATGAATTGTTCATATATTAATATTATTATTATTATTATTATTATTATTATTATTATTATTATTATTATTATTATTATTATTATTATTGTTGTTGTTGTTGTTGTTGTTGGTATTATTTCCCATGTTTTATTAGTTTTCCATATATTATTTTATTGTTGCATGTTTAATTTGGGTTGTTCATATTCTTTGATTTCAATATGTTTATTATTATTATTATTATTATTATTATAGTTCTAATTGCTAGTTTTATTATAATAATTTTTATTATCCTTGTTTATTGCTAATATTTGATACTAGTATCACTATTATTAATAATATTATTTATATTTCTTATGCATGCTGATTTTTTATTATTACCTTTGCTTTTTATGCATGTTGGGTGTTAATGCTATTATTTTGTGTTTTTACACATGCTGAATTTTATGTTTGTATTTTCTATTCATGTTTTTTGCATGTTGAGTTTTATAATTATTATTTTATGTTTGCTTATGCATGTTGGCTTTTATCAATATTATTAATATGTTTTATGCATGCTGAATTTTATATGTATTATACTTTTTATGCATGATTGGATATTATTTTATGCTTTTATGCATGTTAAATTTTATTATTATTTTGTTTTTTATGCATGCTAAATTGTTAATTAATTAAATTGCATATTTTTATTATGTCATTTTAATTGGCTTATCATACATGATGCCATTTTGATTTCCTTAATTTAATTGTTTTCATGTTATATGTTTAATTAATTTTTTACTAACTTCGCTTTTATTTGTTTTTCTTTTATTTTCAATACTCATTTTTTTTGTGTGAGTTTTTGCTAAGTGGGATCCCTTGAAGATTTGAAGATCCATTTGGGAGTTGATTTGTTATTTTTATTATTTTCATCACTTTGCTTTCATTATTTTGTTTTTATGTAATATGTAATTTGTAATAAATTATTTTTTTATGCATGTTAATTAAAAAACCACAAAAATATTTCTATTTAATTAATTTGCTTTTTTATAAATAAAATGAGACCAATGTCCTAGCTTTTTCATCCAAAATAAATGGTCATTTTTAAAAATAATTTTCTTTAATTATGCATGAGAGGACCAATGTCCTCATTTTTAAGAAATAGCCCGATTTATGTATAATTTGTATTTTATTTACAAATGGTGGTTGTATTCTGCCCCTAGTTTTTTTTGTAATTTATTTTGCTTTCATTTATTTTATTTACCGCTTTCTTTATGTGATTGACATGCGCTTTAATTAAATTGCATTAAAATTGAATGAGAAATGGGATGAAATACTAAATTCAAAACTCAATTATAAACTTAACCAAGGTATGAATAAATGGGGAGTCCCGAACCATCTCTGGTCTTTGGGCTCAACGAGGCGAGAAGACCATTTCAATGTTCTATTGGAATGGGACTTCCAAGACACCTCTTGTGTCCCGTAAAAAGGCTTTAACTTGCAAAGTCCTAGGCTCTATGAGGCGAGAGGGCCATCCTAATGTTCTATTAGGATGGGACCTCCAAGACCCCTCTGGCTTGCCCAAAATGGACATAGCAGCGCTGTCTTAGGCTCACTGAGGCTAGACGAACTTTCCCAATGTTCTATTGGGTGGCGACTCAATAAAACCTCCTTGTTGCCGAAAATAGACGCCCTTGTAATTTCTTAATACTTTCCAATGAACCTCTCTCGATTTCCCTAAAGGCGGGCCTTCGAGAAGCCTCATGGTTCGGCGTGCGTCACAGTGGTGACTCTGCTTGGGACTTAGAGACTACCCTTCGAAAGTACCTTGGTTAAAATTTACAATTAAGTTTTAATTTAGAAATTTCATCTCTTTTCGAAATTGCATTGCATATCATTAGAGCCTTAGATTATGTTAGTTTGGTCCCTATCTTAACCCCGGTGCGTTTCCAACGCACGACCCTACCTTCACTCAATGTGGGAAAGTGTTAAGGATAATCACCAGCCCAAGCCTCATACCTTATGGTATATCAAATGGTGACCCAATCGGTTGTTATGCTTGTGATGAGCTAGACTCGTTGGTAGGGACCACGCTTGGGTAGCCCTAAAGTATCAATACCTTTGACCAAAGCTCATGTAATGGCGATAGATACTTCCACTAGGTGAAATGTACCATAATACCATGCTTGCAATGTGGGCCATCATATATTGAACAAAATCAGTTATTTAGATGCTCTTTTTATTCTTGAACTATCAGTTAATGACATTGTCAATCTAGTTGTTTTTATGAAATTACTAATTTTGCTTATTTGTGCGATATTTTTGATGATTTCACTTTCCATGATCATGATCACGACTCATCCATATTTGATTTGTTATTTTTATTATTTTCATCACTTTGCTTTCATTATTTTGTTTTTATGTAATATGTAATTTGTAGTAAATTATTTTTTTATGCACGTTAATTAAAAAATCACAAAAATATTTCTATTTAATTAATTTGTTTTTTTTCTAAATAAAATGGGACCAATGTCCTAGCTTTTTCATCCAAAATAAATGGTCACTTTAAAAATTATTTTCTTTAATTATGCATGAGAGGACCAATGTCCTCATTTTTAACAAATAGCCCGATTTATGTATGATTTGTATTTTATTTACAAATGGGGGTTGTATTCCGCCCTTAGTATTTTTTGTAATTTATTTTGTTTTCATTTATTTTATTTACCGCTTTCTTTATGTGATTGACATGCGCTTTAATTAAATTGCATTAAAATTGAATGAGAAATGGGATGAAATACTAAATTCAAAACTCAATTACAAACTTAACCAAGGTATGAATAAATGGGGAGTCTTGAACCATCTCTGGTCTTTGGGCTCAACGAGGCGAGAGGACCATTTCAATGTTCCATTGGAATGGGACTTCTAAGACACCTCTTGTGTCCCGTAAAAAGGCTTTAACTTGCATAGTCCTAGGCTTCATGAGGCGAGAGGGCCATCCTAATGTTCTATTAGGATGGGGCCTCCAAGACCCCTCTGACTTGCCCAAAATGGATATAGTAGCGCTATCTTAGGCTCACTGAGGCTAGACAAACTTTCCCAATGTTATATTGGGTGGCGACTCCATGAAACCTCCTTGTTACCCAAAATAGACGCCTTTATAATTTCTTACAAGTTTTCAATGAACCTCTCTCGATTGCCCAAAAGGCAGGCCTTCGGGAAGCCTCGAGGTTCGGCGCACGTCACACCAAGCATGGTCCCTACCAACGGGTCTAGCTCATCACGAGCATAACCACCGATTGGGTCTCCATTTAATATACCCTTAACACGTCCCTACATTGAGTGAATGTAGGGTTATACTTCGGGAATGTACCAAGGCAAATAAGGGATCATCTAGCTTAGTTCTAAAGCTCTAGTATGGATGCAATGTAATTTTTAGAAAAAAAGGATAGAATTTTAATTTTAAAAGCCCAATTATATTTATTAACCAAGAAACTTTCGAAGCAAAGTCTCAAAGCCCCAGTGGAGTCGCCATTGTGATGCACGTCGAACCCGTTTGATTCTCAGAGGGCCCGCTTTTAGGGTCCGGGAGGGTTCACATCTAGATTTTGGGTAACATAAGATATTTTGGAATCCCTACCAAGTAAAACATTGGGGAAGTTCATCTAATCCCATGAAACCTTTAGGCACATTTGAGCTATTTTGGAGTCGTCATCCAATTTATAAAATTTGGAAAAGTTAATCTAATCTCAAAGGTCTAACCCCGAGAGTGGTTCGAAACTTCAGTCTTATTAATGCCTTGGTTAAATTATAAATGAGCCTTTAACAATTAATTTTCCATCTCTCTCTCACACGTCATGCAATTTAATTAGGGCGCATATCAAGCATCGAAGAAAGCGATGAAAATAATAACAAAACAAAATAAAAATAAATTATAAGATAAAAATTGGGACAAAAATACAATCCCCCCAAAAAATAGAAAGCTAAAATAAATAAATAAATAACAAGCATAAAACGGGGTATTATTAGAATAAAAACATTGGTTACTTCATGCACACTTAAAAATTAAAGAGTTATTTTTAGGCATTATTGAGAAAATCGGAATGAGTGATCCCATTTTATGAAAATAACTCTTCTTTTAAAAATTAGATTTTATTGGCTAAAATTATGACATTGATCCCAATTTATTATAAAATACCCAATTTATTAATATAAATATTATTGTGACTTTCTTTTGATTTTACGTGCATAAAATAAATAATTTTATTTCAAATTACATGACAAAATAAATAAAAAGCAAAATAAAGAAAAAAATGATAAAAATACTAAATCAACCAAAATAAATCTCCCGGAACTCTTTCTCTGCTCGCAAGAGTGCTCAAACCAAGAAAACAAGTATTGAAACAAAAAATAAACAAAAATAAAATTAATGTTAGTAGTTAAATTATTAATCAATTAAACCACATAAAATAATAAAAATGAAATAAAGTACATTATGAATAACAAATAGATTAAATGATATATTGAAACAAATAAATTAACACACATAATAATAATAATAATAATAATAATAATAATAATAATAATAATAATAATAATAATAATAATAATAATAATAATAATAATAATAATAATAATAATAATAATAATAATATAGGATAAACACTTAAGAAATAAATAAACAAAACAAAAAATAAACTAAGAATAGATGAATAATCAATTGATCTAAGAATCTACATGATGACTAATTGACTATGAATTAAAAAAATAAAAGAATATAAAAATATAGGATCGAATCCATAATATTTACCCTCAGAATTTGGATTCGTTGGAAGGAAACAGATGGTTGATTTTCTTATCTAGATCCGCAAGAATATATTTAAAAATAATAAATTAGAGTTCATGTGAAGGGCGAAGGGCGCCCGCTGTAACACCCCTCACCCACGTATAGCATACTGTATGGAAAACATAGACAGTATGTGGCGATGGGTGAGGAATGCTATGGCAAAGCAAGCCGGGAACAGTAATATAAGCAGAACTATCAAAAATTTTCTCAGAACATACAAACATCCACAAACACAAAAGACATTCATATACTTATCATTACATTGTTCGTAATATTTATTACATCCCAATCGCTTCAATACAATGCGCATTAAGAATTACATCAAAAAGGTAGACTATAATTCCTAAACACTAGCTATTACTACGGACTGGATGGCCAGACTGTCGCGGATTATCCTTGGCGACACGACTAACTCCAAACCTGCATGGATAAAAACCCATGCTAAGCACAAAGCTTAGTGGGGAAAACACATAGTATGGACGACCATTCACAATGGCCGTCAGTCATATCACACAATAAATAACCAACATCAAATCATTTAACATATAAGTACATATTTGGTTATAATTAGAATATTTTAAACATAATCACTTTCGTTTAATTACTTCCTTCAAACTGTTGCATTATTATCGTGTCATTAACTCATGTTAATATTACAAAGAAAATAATCAAAGCTGAAGCATATGAACTTTTAAAGACGTTACCACCTTTATGCATAGGGACTCCACAGAATCCAAAACACTTATGTGCGCGAAGCGCAACTCATGCCAATGTATAAGTTACATCGTACAAGGTGATCACATTCTCATTGGATGCATAAATTTACACAAAGTTTCACTTATCTTTATCAATTCAAACGTATCATTTAGTTCACATATTTATGCTTGTTTAATGCCTGCTAAGTCAAAAGGGTGGATAACGAGTAACAAACTGTACCTTACAGGTACAAATCGCAAAGTACTGTCACTTTTCATAGTTCAAAAACATTTCCCAAAACAGGACCTTAACCAAGATCCATACACATACACATAATAGGGTTCGCGAGGAACCATTCGGGGACCTGATCAGGGTCCAAATCGTTTAAAGGAGCGCTGCAGCTACACATACAGACTCTATTGGGCATACCTAACTATCCACGACTCGACTAATGCAGGCTAATATTTAATTGTTTCTTTTAGAAATGCTCGTGTCATAATATAAAATCTTTTTTAAAAGTACATACTTTTATTACAATCGCATAATAATCCGATACATAAATTGTTCATAAAAACAATGGTTCACGTAATTATAACAATCCGTAACCTTTAATTATAATCACATTTAATTTTTAATACATGCTCCACAAATTATTACAACTATAATCTCCATAGTATAGCACATCTTAAATTACACACTATGTCACATGTGAATCACAAGCCAAAACTCATGTCAAATAGCTCAATCAATCATCTATTCATGGCATAGAAAAGAATTGCGCTCGCGACCCTTGTCGCGATCGCGACAGAAAGTTAAATGGCCTCTGTCGCGCTCGCGACAGAGCCCCACAATACACTAGGAATTGTGCTCGCGACCACGATCAAACCAAATGATCTCTGTCGCGCTCGCGACAGAGCTAAACATCATCCTTTTTGCTTCTCTCACTTGCATACACTTTACATAGAAACAAACTTACTTTTGTCATTTCCATAACTAATTTTCTTAAACATTATTTTCCTAAATTCGTGTATAGAATCCAAGAGTTCCAACACAAATATCGCAACTATTCAATTGCCTAAGATACATTTCGTAACTAACTAGTCAAATTAAAAAGTCATCGAGATACGAAAGGTTCATTTTAATTTTGATTTACGACACATTTAATTCCATCATTTACTTCATTCTTAACATCTCATATAAATTCTAAACTATAAATAAATCTCCTCAAGTCTTGAATCATTAAAAACTCGCAGACTTTTATCGGTCTTATACCAATGGCCACAATTAAAGTTAACTCTAGCATCTGTACTTTAACCCTTTATAAGCACGCTTATCTATCCACCATAACGGTAACCAGGCTCAAAATACTGCAACTCAAATATACTCTACTTTGATACCAAGTATGAATTATAATTCAAGTGCACTCATCAACTTCGAAGGCTTTTAATTTCATATACAGTCTTTATCAATCATGTTCAACAACTAAAAGCATGTAACACTTAAATTCCACGCATAAACTCTTATATCACATCCTCATGGGTTCATACGTTTTTATCACACCACTTACCATCCTTAATACATCTATACATTGTTACTTTATTAATTAAATTACCAATCTTAAGCATACTCAATTGTATTTCCCCATTGATAACGACTTTATAATCATTTGCTAACCCCAAACATGCATAATAAGCTAAGGGGAAGGGTAAGGGGTTGACCCATGGGAACTAGGAGCTCAAAAAGAAGAAGAAAAAGCCTTATATGCATTGTTCTGTCGCGAGGTTGCGACCCATGTCGCGATCGCGACAGAGGCTCGCCTCTGGTGCCTCACGAGACTGCTTTTTACCCTAAACTTGTATCGCCAAAACCACCCACTAGAACAAATTTTTAGGCAAAGTGGCCTTCATACGAATTGTTCACGAGGATGTTATATTTCCAATGGGACAAGTTTCAGATAAATTGGACATCTAAAACGCCAGATATGAGCTACACAATCCACACTGCTCCTGTAAACCCGTTTAAGCACAAACACCTCCGTTTTTACCATTTTCAAGGGTCCTAGAGTCAAAATTAGGTTCCGGTCCTTCAGAGATAATTTTAGATAAATGAATTATCTTTCAAATGGAACTATTTTCATCTCATTTGGACATCTATAGCTTGACTTATAACTAAAACGAACACTAAAGGTCCAGTGGAATATGGACAGAGTATCCCAGAAAATTCAAATTTGCTAAACCCAAGCCAATCCACACAACCACATCAACACAACTAATCAATTTTAAATAAAATACACTTCAAAACAGAAATTAATTCATACACAAAGCAATAATTAAGAATTCACACCAAAACATATAATTTTTCCCAAACCTTAAACTCCTTTGCTCCTTTAGCTTCAATAGTGGCACTTCTTGCTTCCATACTCCCTCTTTAGTTTTATCACTCCAATTTCCTCATCAAAACATAAAATACTACTTAAGATTTCTAATTGAACAAAGAGGAATTGCAGAAATCAAAAGTTATAACTTACCTTCTATCTCTAATCTCTTATAAAAGTACTCGAGCTACAATCCATTATATACACAACTTGGGCTTGCAAGAAGAGAGAGAGAGGGCTGGCGTGAGATGATGAAGAAGATGAAGAGAAGAAAAACAAGGGAAGCAACGTGAGAGAGAGGAGAGGAATGAGCAGAAAATATGTTATCTCCCTCTCACACACACTTCTCTCACCTAAATAAAGTCAAGCCTATCTCAAATGCCACATGGCACCACCCTATAGGCTCAAGGTAGATTTTTATGTCAATTCTCCTTTTTAGTCCTTTAGCTCTTCTTTAATATTTTCTTGGCCCACTACAAGTATCATTCCTACATTGGCCCTCAATTAAAACCTTACTCCCCTCACATAAGTCCTAACTTAATACCTTTTAAATTTTCGGAATTGGCCGCACTCGCCGAAACTTTTACGTTAATACCGAATTCGTCCTTTCGACACATCTAATGCCACAACTCACATACATTCTGTCTAATATTACTCCATTTTAATAAATTAGCCCTCGTAATTATTATTCGATTCAATCAAATCCATATTTGCAAAATGACCAAAATACCCTTGGCTCACTTTTTTCTTAATTCTGATCATATCTTTTCCTACTACTTAATCAGTCCGACCATCAACTCACAAGATTTCGATCGTCAAAATCCCCGGAAATACACAAATCCTTCTTGGGTACATTTTGGGGTGTTACAAATCTTCCCTCCTAAAAGAATTTCGTCCTCGAAATTCACAATCATCGGATTTCTCGTATTGTATTGTTTATCACTACCATATTTACCCATTAACATCCCACTATAACTAATTTATACACTTTGGTCAGACTTTCTCACTTCTTAATCACTACATCATTCACATACTACATCTTAACATCCGTATGACAGAACATATTCTTAAACAATGTCAACTTGAACTCACCAGAACTATCTTACCACATCGAGTAAACTCTATCTCCATAAATCGTTACGTCATTCCTGACCCATATCACAACTATAATCATACCATTGGTTGGGATCCAACACCGGGCTTCTTATGTAATCTACTTACATATACACGTAGAATCTTGTCTCGGTAATATCTATTACCTTAATTGCCAAACTTCACTCATGGTAACCTACACTTTACACTTCCT
This sequence comes from Excoecaria cochinchinensis, assembly GCA_947683425.1. Lineage (NCBI taxonomy): Eukaryota > Viridiplantae > Streptophyta > Magnoliopsida > Malpighiales > Euphorbiaceae > Excoecaria > Excoecaria cochinchinensis. The sequence goes on along the minus strand of CANTUQ010000003.1, from coordinate 5,372,348 downwards.
TGACATATCCACTAAACGATCTCGTACTCAAAGCACAGCATGTCAGCCACTTTTAATTGAGTCAAATTAGAGTGCTTGTCACATACGAATGAGGGATGTGAGTGAAATGAATGTACAATGATTTATGTATGCAAATGATGCAGATGCAATTTATGCAATGATAATTAGTTCCCCATCCCCATGCTGATACATGATTATGTTCAGAAAATCTCAATTAATATGGCTGACATACGCACAGAGTGCTGCCAATATCCTCAAATCAAAATCATTTACATTCTTACTCTGCATCCCTTTTAAAATAAGAAATTCCTTCCAAAATTCCAACTATATTAGAAAAACTTTTTAACAAATTTCTTATGATACTGTTAATGCTAATTTCCATATCTCTCAGCTATAAATAATCAAAAATAGACAAAAATGTGATCTATTAACTCTACACTTTCCAACTTTCCACTTAACTTATATAAAACTTACAATTTCTAACACCAATACAGAACGAGGACATCCGCTTTGGCCAACACAAAAGGTACAGACACACTTTAAACTCCTAGTTGTCCAGAATCGACTAAACCTAGGCTCTGATACCACTAAATGTAACACCCCTCACCCACGTATAGCATACTGTATGGAAAACATAGACAGTATGTGGCGATGGGTGAGGAATGCTACGGCAAAGCAAGCCGGGAACAGTAATATAAGCAGAACTATCAAAAATTTTCTCAGAACATACAAACATCCACAAACACAAAAGACATTCATATACTTATCATTACATTGTTCGTAATATTTATTACATCCCAATCGCTTCAATACAATGCGCATTAAGAATTACATCAAAAAGGTAGACTATAATTCCTAAACACTAGCTATTACTACGGACTGGATGGCCAGACTGTCGCGGATTATCCTTGGCGACACGACTAACTCCAAACCTGCATGGATAAAAACCCATGCTAAGCACAAAGCTTAGTGGGGAAAACACATAGTATGGACGACCATTCACAATGGCCGTCAGTCATATCACACAATAAATAACCAACATCAAATCATTTAACATATAAGTACATATTTGGTTATAATTAGAATATTTTAAACATAATCACTTTCGTTTAATTACTTCCTTCAAACTGTTGCATTATTATCGTGTCATTAACTCATGTTAATATTACAAAGAAAATAATCAAAGCTGAAGCATATGAACTTTTAAAGACGTTACCACCTTTATGCATAGGGACTCCACAGAATCCAAAACACTTATGTGCGCGAAGCGCAACTCATGCCAATGTATAAGTTACATCGTACAAGGTGATCACATTCTCATTGGATGCATAAATTTACACAAAGTTTCACTTATCTTTATCAATTCACACGTATCATTTAGTTCACATATTTATGCTTGTTTAATGCCTGCTAAGTCAAAAGGGTGGATAACGAGTAACAAACTGTACCTTATGGGTACAAATCGCAAAGTACTGTCACTTTTCATAGTTCAAAAGCATTTCCCAAAACAGGACCTTAAGCAAGATCCATACACATGCACATAATAGGGTTCGCGAGGAACCATTCGGGGACCTGATCAGGGTCCAAATCGTTTAAAGGAGCGCGGCAGCTACACATACAGACTCTATTAGGCATGCCTAACTATCCACGACTCGACTAATGCAGGCTAATATTTAATTGTTTCTTTTAGAAATGCTCGTGTCATAATATAAAATCTTTTTTAAAAGTACATACTTTTATTACAATCGCATAATAATCCGATACATAAATTGTTCATAAAAACAATGGTTCACGTAATTATAACAATCCGTAACCTTTAATTATAATCACATTTAATTTTTAATACATGCTCCACAAATTATTACAACTATAATCTGCATAGTATAGCACATCTTAAATTACACACTATGTCACATGTGAATCACAAGCCAAAACTCATGTCAAATAGCTCAATCAATCATCTATTCATGGCATAGAAAAGAATCGCGCTCGCGACCCTTGTCGCGATCGCGACAGAAAGTTAAATGGCCTCTGTCGCGCTCGCAACAGAGCCCCACAATACACTAGGAATTGTGCTCGCGACCACGATCAAACCAAATGATCTCTGTCGCGCTCGCGACAGAGCTAAACATCATCCTTCTTGCTTCTCTCACTTGCATACACTTTACATAGAAACAAACTTACTTTTGTCATTTCCATAACTAATTTTCTTAAACATTATTTTCCTAAATTCGTGTATAGTATCCAAGAGTTCCAACACAAATATCGCAACTATTCAATTGCCTAAGATACATTTCGTAACTAACTAGTCAAATTAAAAAGTCATCGAGATACGAAAGGTTCATTTTAATTTTGATTTACGACACATTTAATTCCATCATTTACTTCATTCTTAACATCTCATATAAATTCTAAACTATAAATAAATCTCCTCAAGTCTTGAATCATTAAAAACTCGCAGACTTTTATCGGTCTTATACCAATGGCCACAATTAAAGTTAACTCTAGCATCTGTACTTTAACCCTTTATAAGCACGCTTATCTATCCACCATAACGGTAACCAGGCTCAAAATACTGCAACTCAAATATACTCTACTTTGATACCAAGTATGAATTATAATTCAAGTGCACTCATCAACTTCAAAGGCTTTTAATTTCATATACAGTCTTTATCAATCATGTTCAACAACTAAAAGCATGTAACACTTAAATTCCACGCATAAACTCTTATATCACATCCTCATGGGTTCATACGTTTTTATCACACCACTTACCATCCTTAATACATCTATACATTGTTACTTTATTAATTAAATTACCAATCTTAAGCATACTCAATTGTATTTCCCCATTGATAACGACTTTATAATCATTTGCTAACCCCAAACATGCATAATAAGCTAAGGGGAAGGGTAAGGGGTTGACCCATGGCAACTAGGAGCTCAAAAAGAAGAAGAAAAAGCCTTATATGCATTGTTCTGTCGCGAGGTCGCGACCCGTGTCGCGATCGCGACAGAGGCTCGCCTCTGGTGCCTCACGAGACTGCTTTTTACCCTAAAATTGTATCGCCAAAACCACCCACTAGAACAAATTGTTAGGCAAAGTGTTCTTCATACTAATTGTTCATTAGGATGTTATCTTTCCAATGGGACAAGTTTCAGATCAATTGGACATTTAAAACGCCAGATATGAGCTACACAATCCACACTGCTCCTGTAAACCCGTTTAAGCACAAACACCTCCGTTTTTACCATTTTCAAGGGTCCTAGAGTCAAAATTAGGTTCCGGTCCTTCAGAGATAATTTTAGATAAATGAATTATCTTTCAAATGGAACTATTTTCATCTCATTTGGACATCTATAGCTTGACTTATAACTAAAACGAACACTAAAGGTCCAGTGGAATCTGGACAGAGTATCCCAGAAAATTCAAATTTGCTAAACCCAAGCCAATCCACACAACCACATCAACACAACTAATCAATTTTAAATAAAATACACTTCAAAACAGAAATTAATTCATACACAAAGCAATAATTAAGAATTCACACCAAAACATATAATTTTTCCCAAACCTTAAACTCCTTTGCTCCTTTAGCTTCAATAGTAGCACTTCTTGCTTCCATACTCCCTCTTTAGTTTTATCACTCCAATTTCCTCATCAAAACATAAAATACTACTTAAGATTTATAATTGAACAAAGAGGAATTGCAGAAATCAAAAGTTATAACTTACCTTCTATCTCTAATCTCTTATAAAAGTACTCGAGCTACAATCCATTATATACACAACTTGGGCTTGCAAGAAGAGAGAGAGAGGGCTGGCGTGAGATGAAGAAGAAGATGAAGAGAAGAAAAACAAGGGAAGCAACGTGAGAGAGAGGAGAGGAATGAGCAGAAAATATGTTGTCTCCCTCTCACACACACTTCTCTCACCTAAATAAAGTCAAGCCTATCTCAAATGCCACATGGCACCACCCTATAGGCTCAAGGTAGATTTTTATGTCAATTCTCCTTTTTAGTCCTTTAGCTCTTCTTTAATATTTTCTTGGCCCACTACAAGTATCATTCCTACATTGGCCCTCAATTAAAACCTTACTCCCCTCACATAAGTCCTAACTTAATACCTTTTAAATTTTCGGAATTGGCCGCACTCGCCGAAACTTTTACGTTAATACCGAATTCGTCCTTTCGACACATCTAATGCCACAACTCACATACATTCTGTCTAATATTACTCCATTTTAATAAATTAGCCCTCGTAATTATTTATTCGATTCAATCAAATCCATATTTTCAAAATGACCAAAATACCCTTGGCTCACTTTTTTCTTAATTCTGATCATATCTTTTCCTACTACTTAATCAGTCCGAACATCAACTCACAAGATTTCGATCGTCAAAATCCCCGGAAATACACAAATCCTTCTTGGGTACATTTTGGGGTGTTACACCCGCGCCGCACGCGGCGCTGGTGGTGTTCGCCCAAGCTCCAACGCACACGCCTGCCCCCACGTGCCGATGGCTGCAAACCTTTGAATTTTTTTTTCTTTAAAAGCAATTTTTACATGAACACCATCACTTCCAACCTTATTTTTTATTTTTTTTTTAAAATGCAATTTTGACGAGAAAACCATCACTTCCAACATTTTTGCCTATGAAAAAACACTAATTTCATCATTAGGTAACTCTGGTATGGCTGCCTCGGAACTCGGTGTCTACAGGGACCAAGGATGGCCATGAAGAGGATAGAGAGCCAAATAGAAGGCGGCAGATGGGAGGAAGAGTACTTTGCTATGTCCAGTCCCTAGCTTAAGGGAGGGCGTCGGTCGGGTCTTCTTTCCATCCG